>OY731398.1:19122644-20322644 GCA_963425845.1 Sphenostylis stenocarpa
CGCTAAATAAAAAAGTGAAAACCAAATCATATTTTGGTGACTAAATCGGTCGCTAATTGCGACGGAATTAAAGTGGTCGCTAAATCGGTCGCTAATTGCGACCAAAATTAAATCGGTCGCTAATTGCGACCAAAATTAAATCGGTCGCTAATTTCGATGGCTAAATGTGTTTTTTCTTGTAGTGAAAGTAGCATTCATAATCTTATCTTTCATATAATAAAGTGGTGTGATTAAGGATTTATTCAAACATCTTAACCTAACAGAATTTGAATTAGTGTTATATGTGTTATATATGTAGTCAAAATATATAATTGATAACAAGCTAATAATTAGTTGGGATAGAATTGAATTTAATTCTTAAATAATAAGATCTTAAATTCAAATTTAGTTGATAAAAATATGATTGAGGTGAGTAATCTAAGTTAATCAAATGAAATTTTCAACTGGTGATCAACACAGGTTATATATATTTTACAGTCCATATAAAAAAATATAGAAATGCTATTTGGTGAAGAATGATCTTCATAAATAAAATGAAGTATTTATTTAAAAATAAAATTATTCAAATACGAGGGAGATAAAAGTTGTTATATTTTATATTAGCTTGTAATGTAAAGTGATGTCATGTTTCTATCATGATATAGATAGTGGAGCAGAATTTTACTATACACGGAATTTATATTATCCTGTTATATATATTTACTATGTCTTGGTCACTTATGAATATGACTATACATATAACAAGGTCAAGCAGTAATGTCAAATGACAATTTGAGAAACAAAATTCCAAACAAACAAATAAATAATAATTGTGTTTACGCACACACTGAGTATCAACCACGTTCAAACTCCTATACATAGCACATTTATTGTATATCTTTCACCATTTTTCTACTCAAAAGACTCATTAAGCTTACAATCTATATTTCCCAAAAAAAAAAAAAATACAATCTATTGTATTCAAAATTTTCCTACTTTGCTAACATTGTGGCAAATCCAAGTTGGGCACATCTTGTGCTGCAACCTTTGCCCTTTTATCATCACTATATTTATCTTTTGCTTCTCAAGAAAAAAAAGTGACAAATCCTAGTTTTGTTTTGCTTCAACGAAAGTGAAAATCCTATGAGATTCTTTTCTCATTCTAAAACTCTTTTATGAAGTGAAGATCATAAGCAAAATAAAGCACAAGAATCTTCTTGCTCTTCAAGGTTGTTACGTTACGAGTGATAATTTGATAGGTAAGAGAAAGTTTTGGGTTTATGATTACATGCCTAATGGCAACCTCGATTACCATTTGTCTCTTAAGGTTAACATGGCTACAAAGAAAGAACATAATCATTGATGTGGCTAAAGGGCTTGCTTATTTGCATTATGAAATCAAACCCCCCATATATCATCGTGACATAAAGGCAACCAACATACTTTGGATCCAAAATGAATGCGAAATTGGCATATTTTAGCTTGGCCAAACAAGGTAGTGAGAGGCAGTCTCATCTCACCACAAGGGTTGCGAGAACATATGGTTATTAGGCACCAGAGTATGGTCTGTATGGACAACTAACAAAGAAGAGTGATGTGTATAGTTATGGTATGGTCATTCTGGAAATCATGAGTGGAAGAAAAGTGCTTGATACTTTGAATTCATCTGCAAATTCACTGACTGATTGGATATGGACACTTGTTGAATCAGGAAATATTTGATGAGTCAATAAGAAAAGGACCCCAAAAAATTATGGAAAGGTTTATTGTTGTTGGCATGCTATGTGCTCATGTTGTGAGCTTTAAGGCCTACTATTGTTGAGGCCCTTAAGATGTCAGAGGGTGACATTGGCATTCCCCTATTACCTGACAGACCAATGTCAATCATAAAACTAATCATTCCAAGTTAATCTACAAGAATATAAACCATGACCCAATAATTGTGGCGAACTAAGTGGGACTTTTGAGACTTTAATGCAAAATGACATTGGCATTCCCCTATTACCTGACAGACCAATGCCAATCATAAAACTAATCATTCCAAGTTAATCTACAGGAATATAAACCATGACCCAATAATTGTGGCGGGCTAAGTGGGACTTTTGAGACTTTAATGCAAAATGTCATGATTCTAATGAAGAAGTTATAAGTACAAATATGCACATACACAAGGCGGAGCAAAAATCTTTCATGGTTGAGTTGAGTCAAAATATGAAGAGTGAAATAATAACTGCTAGACCAAACATAGATTTCTTAATCAACGGCTTCTATAATTGCTAAATATTTTCAAGAATAAAATCTATAGAATGGCACACTTTGCCTACACTTTTAGTTGCATAACAAACATGTATTGGATTAGCTAGTACAGTGGTAGGAGACCATACCAGCCACCAAGTATTTGCAATTTGTCAGGACAAAAACGAAACCAACATAAGCAAAATAAGTATCCCTCCTCTTGCTCCTGTCAATTCCTCATTCGACAAAAGAGAAATCAAATCATATTCAATCAGGATTAGGCACTAAACCCACACATTCAGAGAAACATAAAGATATTCACATAATTGCACACACAATTAGCCTCAACCACTAGCTACCAGCTACCCAAATCAAACTAACAAATCTAGTCCAAAACATCAAACATATTATAAAATAAAAAGAAACGAAATCAGCATAATAGCAAAATAAGTATATCTTTCTTCGTTCAACGAGGGAGAATCCAAACATGGACAAAATCCAGACAGGAAGAAAGTGGTCGCGGAGAGGGTTATGGCTGGTGCGGTGGAGCTGAGGAGAGGCTAGCGAAGATAAAGGGGCACTTGGCCTCAATGGCGGAGGCGTGGGCGGATGCGATGATGAGGGGAGAAGGGGAAAGAGTGTGGCGACGATTGTACTGCGCAGATATGGGATCGTGCGATGATGGTCACGATGATGGTCACGATGATGGGTGTTAGTTAGTGGTGGTTGGTGTAGGGAGTTGGGATGCTTGGTGTATGTGAGTGAGGGTGGACAGGGGGGCGATGAGACCATAGAGCTTAGGGGTGCAGGCCGCAAATAGGTAGAGAGTGAGGGGGCTAGGGCACGTCTGGAAGGTGAGACCGCGAAGCTTAGGGGTGCAGGTCGCGAATAGGTAGAGAGTGGGTGGTTGGTGTTAGTCGGGGGGTGATTTGAGAAAGGAGATGGTGGTTGTAAAAATGGTGGTGAATGGTGAGTGAGGTCGGGACAGGGGAGAGAGAGCAGAGTTTGGTTCAAAAGGAGGGGGGTGGTCGCGCGCGTAAGGGATGAAAATTTACTTTTTTCTTTAATTACATATTCGTACGTAAATGAGTAGGTAAAATAGTAAATAAGCATTACCTACATCTTATATATGGGGGTAATGGATAATCATCTTATCCGTGGGTAAATTCCATAGGTAATGCATAATTTACATACGGATAAGATTCTGTAGGTAATATCCGTAGGTAATGTATATTTTACCTATAGATTTTTACCCGTAGGTAATATGTTATAGATAATAGGTTTTTTTTTTAATGTGTCATATTTGTCAAAGCTGAGGTAGGACATCTATTGAGAACATAGGTTGCTTGATTTGCTGCTTTTGGCCAATACTTCTGTGGAACCTTTTGATTAGTGTGTGATTTCTCCTTTCATCCACTCCATTTTGTTGTGGGGAGTAGGTGGTAGTGAGTGGTCTGGTGATGTCATGAGCACTATAGTAGTCATTAAATTCTGAGGAACAAAATTCTCCTCCTCTGTCAGTTCGTAGGCACGTGATTTGGTATCCTGTTTCGTTCTCCACACATGACTTGAACCTTTTGAATGTGTCAAAGGCTTCTGACTTTCATGTAAAAAATAAGACTACATTTTTCTACTATAATCATCTATAAATATTAGAATATACCTCTTATGGCTTTGAGACTCTGGGGAAATTGCACCGCATATATCTGAATGAATAAGTTGGAGAGGTTTAAATGCTCCCCATACACTTTTCTTTGGGAAGGGATTACGTTGTTGCTTTCCACTCATGCATATGCTGCACATTTGGGATTGGTTCTTCAATATAGGCAAGCCATGAACCATTCGTCTATAAGCCAAAGTGTGCAATCCTTTAATATTAAGGTGCCCAAGCCTTTGATGCCATAGGCTTGTAGTATTATCAGAAGCAATATTATTATAACATGGGACTGGTGCTGTGTTAGGAGGAATGGATGCTAAAAGTATAAACATGTGATTGGTCGTTATCATGGTTCTTATAATCAAACCTTTCGTATTGTGATAAATACTGCAACATCCATTTTGAATTAGAATGGACAATTCATTTTCTTGTAGTTGACCAATACTAAGTAAATTTGATTTAAGGTCATGAATATAAAATACCTCTGATGACCACAATCAGTCCATCTATTTTGAGTCGAATTGTACCTTTTCCCATGACATCCAACTTAGAATCATTACTCAATTTGACGTTGTGCCTGAATGATTGGTCTAGTTCGGTGAACCATTTTTTTTTCTCCACTCATATAGTTGCTAGAACCTGAGTCTAGGAATCATATGTCACTGTGTACATCTCCTTACAGTTCTTGATAGGCCATAAGCAACATCTCTCCCTCGTCCATATTAGTGTGTTCGGTTGCATAAGTGGGACATTCATATTTGCAATGTCCCAGTTTGTGACGGCGGTAGCATTCAACAGTGGATTTGTTGAATGCTCTCCCTTGACCCCTGCCTCTTCCACGCCATCTGCCTTCGGTGTTGGCTCATTCCTCAGTGTGTGAAAAAGAGGCATTCTCTGTGACCTTCAATGCTTGGTCAGTTATCTCTTGCCGCTTGAACTTTTGTTCATGAATAAGCAATGAGCTTTGCAATTCATCAAGTGTCATCTTATTGATATCTTTTGTCTCTTCAATAGAGCACACAATGTAATTATACTTGTGCGTAGAATCTTTTCAACAATGTGACCATCCTCCATAGCCTCGCCAACTCTTCTCATATCATTTACGATAATCATTATTCTATAAATGTAATCATTAACGCATTCACCACCTTGCATCTCAATGAGTTCAAACTCCTTTCTAAGTCGTTGAAGTTGGGCTCTTTGAACACGTGCATTTCCATGATATTTCTGCTTCAGTGAATCCCAAAGACTCTTTTACGTTGTTTTATTGGTGATTGTCTTCATAACATTTTTATCTATAGATTGGAATAAGTAATTCTTGGTTCTCAAGTCCTTTAGTCGTTACTCTTACAATGTACGTCTGTTCCAATAAGTTCTTCCACAGTTTTGGGCTCTTCATAGTCTTGCTCCACTATTGTTCAATATTTCTTTGATCTGAAAAGATTTTCCATGAGCATGGACCATTGATCATAATCACTATCAAACCTAGGAATACTAAGGAAATTATTGTTGTTGTTATCCGTCATGGTGTTTTGGTTTCTGAATATTAGTTTGTGAGTGATTCTCGATACCAGGGTTAGAAACGTAACTTTAAACTTTATTTATTTTATTAATAAGAATCACATTAAATAGAAAAACTAATTCATACTTAAATTTATGACTAAATATTAAAGACCTTAGATATTTTATTTAATTCAAAATAAACTAATAAGTGTCGTTGGATAATAAATATCCTAACACACTCTCCGTTGGTGCTTCCCATATCAACTCGTCAAACCCACTCCAAATTTCATCTGAGATCACTAGCACTCTCTCTCTCTCTGTTGTTTCCAAAACAATCTCCTCAATCACTTCTGTTATCATCGTAAGCACACTCAGAAATTTCCAATACCATCTCTGACGTGTCGCACATCATATTCCCAAACCCACTCCATAATACTTCCAAGATCATCTTGTCTTCCATCAATATATAGGTACTCCCACAAACTCCTTGTCCTTGAGACTCCTTGACGTTGTGAGCAACCCAATAAAACTAGTTAAAATGGATCTACAGAATGCACAAAACGCAACCCTACTATTATTAGGCCTCTTGGCTTATTTATCTCTCGCGACATCGTTTCTTGGAAAGCTTGAAGAGTTTGCACTTTTGATGAACCCAGTGGAAGAGTTTCATAGGAGATGAGGTGTTCATCACCCACGAAGTTTTGGAACTTCTAGGTTCTCTCACTCAAAATTGAATGATTATATATTTATAAATTTGAAGTCTAATTCTAAATTTTTTATACTTTTCACATCTTCTTATTAATTCATGATTTATTAATAATATGTTATTTAATATCAGCATCAACATAATATCCAATTGACGTCGTCATGTTACTCTTCTTGCGGATATAGTCATAACGGTTTTGATCCTTTTGATGCCACCATTGATGATCTTAACAAGTCCCATATGGATACCATCTGGTTCAATTTTCTTGCTAGTTACCGCAACGTTGTTGTCCATGTGCGGATTAGTGTTGTTGCAGTAGCTATCATGTTATGGGGTTTTCGTTACTACGGACGACGCAACACGTTGAATCCTTAATACATATGTGGCTCTATTCGCGTTTTTCTGTCTTGCTGGGATTTATGTTATTGTGTTTTTACTTTGACTAATGACATAATGTTTCTTCTCAATGTTTATGATTGCGATCAAAGATAAGAAGTTATAATAGTTTCATGTTTCATGGTGTAAAAAGGAGAAACATATTATGAAATAAAAAGTGTTTGCAACGTGTTTGTATTTTCGAGTGCCTAAAATATTTCTCTTTTTATTATTCCACAATTGCATTCAATTTATTATATAGTTTGACAAAAAATAAAAATAGTGGAACGTGTCCAAATTGGAAAAACAATTTCATGAAAGGGTAGAGAGATTGAAAAACACAGACATAATTTTAATACTATTATTTAAACTCAACCAATAATAATAGCAACAATTAAATAAAAAAAACAAATCTTTTTTTTAAAAGTGAAAGATTTTTTATAATAATAATAATAATAGATTTATTTTCCTCATTTTTCATTACACATTGAAAAGTTGGTAAAAGAGCAGCTAAGAGTGAGTCATTAGAGACAACAAACAACAAAGTCATGTATTTAAAATATTTGAGCTCAACAAACTGTAAACTTAGGTTTGAAGAATAATTCATGTCATTGCATTTATGCTTTGAGAAGACTATTTCCCTTCTTGTGTGTGAGCTATTCACAACAATGAGATCCAACAAACGAGTTCAATACAATAGAATAAATAGATCTATGCATAAAAAAAATTAATACTTTGGTATTTAATAATGGCAACCATAACTCACAATCACAGCCAATCACTACAACATTCTATGCCACTACTCTCCAACTATAATAAAATCATTTTTATAATCATCATTTTTGTATTGTAAACTAATGCTCATAGTAAGTTAACTTTTAATTAGTTTTGGAGGAGTAATTATAGATGGAAAAAGTTGCAATTGTACTGAAAAGGAAAAATTATAATTACGAATGAGTTTGTTTATTGATTAGTTTATGATTGTAGATAAAAACTTTTTGAGATACTATTTTTTATTTTGTAAGCGATATGGCGTTTTGTGGTGATGACAATATTCCTTAGAACCAACAAAGTGATAAGAGGAATAAAATGTCACAAAATATTTCACCGCAAAGAGAATCTTACAAAATACTCAAGACAAGAACTTGCAACTGATAACTGAGAAATTCCACCTAAAAATGGAAACTTTATAATATGGCAACAAGAGAAAAAGGTTTAGTTCTAACCCACTCTTACATTTATCAACTATTGGTTATTAAAAATAGCAAGTTTTGTTAGTGATATCTTACTTTTAACAAATGATCTTATAATTTCTAATGAATTGTATTAATAACAGAGAGATTGTATTACAAGAATGTATCAAAAGAGTAATACTTCTCCTAACAACAAAATTAATGATTCAAATAAAGAGTAACACTTTCTAACATGTTTTGTAATTGTTTAAAATACAAATCATAAATGAAACTTATAAAAAAGAAAAGAATGCCAATTTTTGTTACAGCTCTAATAATTTTGACCAATTCAATGTGTTAGTGGGATTTCTCTCTCAATAAAACAAAGTGACAAAGCATACAATATCAGAAGCACTTTCGCCCCTCCAATTTAAAAAAGAAGTAAAAAAAAAAAAAAAAGAGAGTCATATGGTTTAATGATTGTGTTGTCCCAATTTTCAATTGCGAAACAACCTTTTCCCTTTAGCGGTGCATGTGGTGTGAGTGAAGGAGTAACATAGAGAGTGTGTGAAACGGAGCCAGTCTAAAAGTCGTCTCCACGTTCTCCTATGCACATATTGTGGGGTGTGCTGTGCCTGTCCCTGTGTGCCACTATTGTCATATTCCGTAAAATAAGCTTTTTCCTGTGGAATTCTGAACCTTCCGTTCTTTGCAAGTCCAACTATACATGATATTTGCAAACACCCTCTTCTCAGATATTGCCGAAGGATTCATTTTTAGTTCATTGGTGAGTTTTGGAGATCTGGGTATGCTGCATTTTGGCCTCTCCAGTGGGTTTGACCAGTGACAAATCTGGGTCATAATGCTGGAAGATGCTCCTTGATTTGCAAAAAGGTTTTGTTTCATGAGCCGTGTTTCTTTTTTCCCACTGTGAATTTGCTTTTTGTCAGCTGTTGTACCTCACTAAAGTATTAGCTTTCTTGAAAGTTGTTTGTGGGTATTGACTTTTTGCTCTTTGCCAAAGTTAAGTGTTTTTTTAAAGGATTGGGTCTTGGTGGTTGTGTTGTTGTTGTTTTTTTTTTTTCTTTCTCTGAAGAAATTTGAGCATTGCATGTGGAAGAGTCGATCTGAAAATTGAAATCTTAAGTTGATGCTTGATCTGGAATGTTGTGTGGAGTTTGTCTCTGGGAAAGGATTGGAATTTGGAGTGTTAGTGGTTTTGGAAAGTATCAAAGTAGTGGAGATGGAAGTGTTTGACTAGTACATTTTGTTTTTGAGGGAAGATTTGTGCAGTGATGGCTTCAACCAATCCTTCTCCAAATGCTTCCCCTGTTGCAGTGCCTCCAGTACTTGGTGATATTTTAACACCATCACCTTCTTCATCTTCTCCAACCAATTCTTCCACCCCTCCATCACCTCCCAATTCTTCCCAGCCTAATCAAACACCCAATTCCCCTGCTCCTTCATCTCCCTCTGACCCTTCAGCTCCACCTCCCTCTCCTCCTCCGGCAGTGCCTGTAACACCTCCTCCTTCCACATCACTCTCTCCTCCGCCATCTTCTCCACCACCACCAGCTCTGCCTCCTCCTTCACCACCAGATTCTCCACCACCATTACCACCAGCATCTCCAACACCACCAGTTGTAACATCTCCCCCCTCACCACCAGCTACCTCCACTGCCCCTCCTCCAGCTGAGACAACACCTTCCCCTCCAATTTTGACCCCACCATCTCCACCAACTGTTTCCCCTCCTCCTCAATTACCTCCCACAACAATTCCACCTCCCTCTCAACCGATTTCATCATCTCCTCCTCCTCCAGCCAATGTTCCAAGGCCACCATCCACTGGTACTCCTCCACAGAAAGAAAGTCCTCCAAAAACTACTCCTTCGCATGCGTCCCCTCCATCAGTTTCTCAATCTCCTCCTAAGCCTCCTTCCTCTGATGTTCCTCCTCCATCCTTATTGCCATCGACTCCTCCTTCAGTCCCTTCAGGATCTCCACCTCCAGCTTCTTTGCCTGACCCCCCAACCAATGAAACAGCCGCTGGGGGTCCACCGGTACCGCTACCCACTCTTCCAACTGAGAAACCCACTGCTAGACCAACTAATGATGCTACTAACAATATATCTACAATACCTTCACGTTCAGGAGGGTTAAGTAGTGGAGGATCCGTGGCTATTGGAATTGTAGTTGGTTTTATTGTCCTTAGCCTTCTTGTTATGGCCGTGTGGTTTGTAAAGAAGAAAAAGAAGAAGGAAAAAGGATCAGGAGGCGGTTATGCTGCTCCTTCTCCATTTACTTCGTCCCACAATTCAGGTATTGCATTATGTACTACCAACTATTAGGGTTTAGGAATATAATATTATTGGTTCTTGCATGTTGTTTGTTGTTAACCTGGATTTTTTTTTATCGAGATAAATACGAAAGGATTTCCCAATATTGCTTAGAGCCTTAAACTTGAATTAGATAATCTCCGATATAATGGACTCTGGTTCCTGGATACTTTAATAATGAATTAGAGAAGCCCCAATTCTGGTTCTTAAAATATTTATCATAAAACCAGGTTTCCTATGTCAATGTATCAATCTTCATTACCACTTAATACCAATTTCTCTTAGTCCAATTTGGAGTTCATTTATTTGATTTTCCAAATCTCTACATCAATAATTGTTATGTTTTGCGCAATAGGTTGCTATGTTCAGGGAAATACTATTAATCTGAAACTTGAAAAAAGGTGGCTTTAGTTTATGGCTTTTTAGTTGTCTATAAAGTTGTGATTGCATCTCTGATCTATATGGCCGGGAACTGGTACAGTAGCCATTTTTACGGTGCACTCTGCTATACTGTCTATTTTTACTTTGTTGCCAGTTCAAATCAAATCAATGACATTTACCTAAACTCAGTTGCAAGACACTAGAATAGGGTTAGTGGCACAGACTGACAGTTTTGTGAAGTTTGCCGCATTTTATTGGTTCAAACTTCCATACTGTCCTTGAAAAACCTCACTGATGAATCTATGTTGCGCTCCTGGGAGTAACTTTGGTTTCTACATTATATGTGGCAAATTTTAGCTGATCAAGATAATTAAGCAGGATATTTGTTGTTAGACTTTTTTTCTGAAAAGTTTTGGAATGTTATTATGTTAGTGCATTATGTTTGAATGCCATGACACCATACAACTGTCATTTGTTTATAGTAACTTCCTGATTCTGCTACAATTTTACGTACTAATTGATACTTGGATAATTCTTTTAATCATTATTATTCTCTTCTAGGTACCTTATTCTTGAGGCCACAGTCTCCAGCCAACTTTGTAGCAGGTAGTGGCTCTGGGAGTGATTTTGTGTATTCTCCATCAGAGCCAGGCGGAGTAAGTAGTTCAAGATCATGGTTCACATATGAAGAACTTGTTCAAGCTACAAATGGATTTTCGGCACAAAATTTGTTGGGAGAGGGTGGATTTGGTTGTGTCTATAAAGGTTTGCTTGTAGATGGAAGAGAAGTAGCTGTGAAGCAGCTTAAAGTTGGAGGTGGGCAAGGGGAACGTGAATTCAGGGCAGAAGTTGAGATTATTAGCCGCGTACATCATCGACATCTGGTTTCCTTGGTTGGTTACTGTATTTCTGAGCATCAGAGATTGCTTGTATATGACTATGTTCCCAACAACACTCTTCATTACCATCTCCATGGTAAGATAAATACATATTGATTGATTACATAATTTGAATGAGTGTTTGACACCCCTTTTTAAAGAGGGTTGTAGAAAATGAGGTGTGAAAAAATTAGAGTTGTTTCTAAAATTTGTATGACATAGACAGCACACATAATTCAAAATTTAAGGAAAAAAGGTTCTTAATTGTAATAGTATACATAAAGTTCAACACTTACAATATCTTGATATATGTTATATGGACAATATTGGCTATGTTGTAAGCCCCTTCCAGAAAACAATATGGACACATCCATACTTGTGTTGGATATATGTAGTTAGTGTCATATAGAGGTTCTCTCATACAGGTGTCACCATGTTGGTCCTATTGGACAAGTACGTGGCACTAATATGGTGTTTCCATGCCTTGTGGAGTTTATATGTTTGATATCTCCTTTTGATGGACTACGAGAAAAGTATCATTTTGTTTGTGTGATGACGAATGATTTGAATCCTTCTTTTTATATTATTTTTAATTTGTTTAGTGGTGAACTTAAAGAATATTGAAAATTATAGATAATATATTGTTTAAGTATTCACTAGGATAGTAGCAACACATAATATATTGTTTTTCCATGAATTTATTATCATCACCATTGTAGTTGCACGGTAATTTACAATCCAATTAGGTTGTTGAGTAAGTTCCCATCATCATGCTGTCTACAGTTCACCTAAAATTTCATCTAAAATTTGACCAGGAAATTGAATTTTTTTTCAGCTGAAAATAGACCAGTTCTGGATTGGTCTACCAGAATCAAGGTTGCTGCTGGTGCAGCTCGTGGAATAGCTTACCTGCATGAAGACTGTAAGTTTCTTCTATTTCATTGTGTTCTCAAGTGTACAGTTATCATCCACAGAAGACAGTGTTTCCATGATACTACATGCTCCTTTGATGCTTGGAGTCTCTTCTAAAATATCTATTTTTCTTTAAAATAGTACATTGAGTTCTTTAAAAATTTTGCAACAACAAATAAGATACACATTATTGTTGATTGCACATTCATAATTACATATGTTTTTTACAACTTGATCTTTTTAATTTTTGTAGCATAAATATTTTTTATCTTCTTATTTCTTTTAATTAATTTATCAGGCCATCCACGCATTATTCATCGAGATATAAAGTCATCAAACATCCTTCTTGATCTCAACTACGAAGCTCAAGTAAGCTACTTTTATAATCTGTACCTCTGATGGGAATACATTTTTAAATTTTTTATGAAGTCAGTTTAGTAAATCAATTCACACTTGAATGCCAGCTTGTGTTGCATCAACATCTTAGACTATTTTCCTTTTTGTGACATTTTTTTTGTGTGATTTGATCATCAGGTTTCGGACTTTGGGCTTGCAAAATTGGCATTAGATTCAAATACACATGTGACAACACGTGTAATGGGAACCTTTGGGTAGGTTGCATCTTTATCTATATTGTAGCTTGAGTCACATAATTTAGTGTTTATTAGTGGAATCCTTTCCTATTATTAGCCCTTAAATTTTATTATGTATTTTGACTATCTGTATTGTATATCTGAATAAATGTAAATTCCAGTTGAGGCCCTTGGATCTTGTGTGGATATTATTGAGTTTAGATCTATTATGTTATAGGCCCTTTTTGACATATGTAGCTTTAGTCTTTTGGATATTAGTCAATTATGAACTGTCCCTATTGTGATTATACCTAATGGGAATAATGGTCTGATTTGACAGGTACATGGCACCAGAATATGCAACAAGTGGGAAACTAACGGAAAAGTCTGATGTATATTCCTTCGGCGTTGTGCTTTTGGAGTTAATTACAGGTCGGAAGCCTGTAGATGCATCTCAACCAATTGGTGATGAGAGCCTCGTTGAATGGGTGAGTCACGTAATGGCTTTGATTATTATTATTATTATTATCATGTATAGGTTTTTTAATTTACTGAAGTCTAAAGGGTTCTTATATTGTAAAACAACAAAATCTTGGCTTCATCATTTAAACATTCTGAAACCAGAAAAAAAAAAACAAAAAACGAAGTAAAAATTTAACAATTATTATTGAAAACATAAACCTAAAAATGTAAACATAGAGCAAACTGAACTGCCCAGTTTTTCTTTGTTTTCTATGTGCAATGATGAATTATACGAGGAACTTGTATATACCTTATTTGTTCACATAATAGTACTAAATCCCATACATTTTGAATAGATTATAAAGGAGAAACACGGCAAGGGAATGGATTACCAAACAGCTGCAAATATAAACTGCTCATTTTAATAATTAGCAAACTTGTTTCTAGGCTCGGCCTTTGTTGACTGAAGCCCTTGATAAGGAGGACTTTGAAATCTTGGTGGATCCAAGACTGGGAAAGAACTATGATAGAAATGAAATGTTCCGGATGATCGAGGCCGCTGCAGCCTGTGTACGCCACTCATCGGTGAAGAGGCCACGCATGAGTCAGGTAATTTTATTCTCTGACTACAGAGCACACTATGCAGGTCAGCATGTGTATATATTTGTTGTGATTTTGAAGATGCTAAGTGTGCATGCTTTGCACATTGCTGCTTTCCCAGGTGGTGAGAGCTTTAGATTCCTTAGACGAGATTACGGATCTCAATAATGGAATGAAACCTGGGCAGAGTTCGGTGTTTGATTCTGCACAGCAATCTGCTCAAATCAGAATGTTTAGGAGGATGGCTTTTGGAAGCCAAGATAGTTCAAGTTTCTTCAATGAGTCTCAGAGTAGCTGGAGGAGTAGAGATCAGGACTCAACAACCATATTTTCCCAAAACAAAACTGGGCCTTGGAACGTTTGAGCCGCATGAGTCACTCACTCTTCAGGGATTGCACAAGTTTTGATTGATGCACACAACACAGACGCACCTGTCAGTGTGCATCATACATCTGAACTTCAGTTTGCTGGTGGGGCATGTCCTGTGGTGTAAATCTCATTTTTACTATTTTTGTTCCATTTTCCTAACATCATGTTGCTTGTTAAGGTCCTTTCTATTCATTGTAAATTAGGTTATTTGTTATATAACGCAATGTATTTATTCATGTAAAATACCATGTATGAGTTGTTACACTGCTCAATTGAACACTGCCCATAAACCACAATTTATGCAGCTCATTGTAGTTTACACTTTACACAAGTAAAAATCATTACTATCAGTTTCATAAAATGACATTCAGAAAGTGAAGAATCAGATCTAATTTCTACAATCGGTTGAAATGCCAAAAATCTCCAACTCAAGGAGCTTGCGTAATAATTTTGAACAGAAATGTTTAACACTGTTAATGTCGAATTAAGTTTACCTACGAAAGTAATGTCTTAAAAATTTGAAGGTGTCGGTGTTATGAACAGACCTACGACACTAAACCTATCTAGGGTTTGCTGACAGAATAACAAACTTTTAAAAATATGTTCTTTAGGCCCATGTGGCCTTTAAGCAGTTGGGCCTGGGCGTATGTCTCCCTTATCGATATGGGCCGCTGGTGATTTAATGCAGTGATCTGTACAGTTGGAATTGTTGTTATTGCGAATAATATTTTATAAATAATACAAGACTATTATTACTTTTTTTATATTTTAATATTAATATGATACTATGTTTGTAATTCATGCATTATCATCGAAAGGTTTTAGTTTCTAAGGATTATAATGAAAAATCAAACATGATTTTATAATATGAAAAGGATCAAGTTGACTTTCGGTAGACAAAGTAAATAAATTTGAGATCTCGTGGCAATGCTCGCGTCACAAACTTATTTTATAATATGGTAATTTCCAGGAAACTGGACCGAGTCCAACCCTTGAACAGCTTATATAATAAAACCATATCCACTCAATCCCCAAGTTCGAGACATTGAAAGAGATTTTGCTGCATATCAACCACCAGGAAGAAGGGATTATAGGTGATTCCCTCTTTTCTCTTTGATTTTGTAATGAAAATTATTGCTTAATTTCTCATTTCATAAAGTTGGATACTCACTTAGTTGTAAATAAAACTTAATGGATGCTGGTTACTTAAACTTAAACACCTTTGCATGTTGAAATGAAGTTTGAGCTGATTTGACTCCTTAGTTCATTGATCGTGTTTTCTAACATAAACTCAAGACCAAGTTTTTTTTTTTTTCTGACAGAATGCTTTTATAAACTCTTGGTAAAGGAAATTAAAAAATTAATTTGTGTGTAGAGGAAATTAATAATAATGGGTAGGCCTAAAGATGAGCACTACTGGAGTAAAGTTTCGAAAGAAGAAAATGGATGGTTGAAGTGTAACAAATGTGGATTCAAATTCAAAGGAGGTGTTTGGAGAATTAAACATCATGTTAATCGAATTAAAGGAAAAGGGGTTCAAATATGCTCCCTTCGTCATCCTTCAAATAATTCCCAACAACAAGGTACAACTATTTCAATTGATTATAATATTTTGCATTGAAGTTTATACATAACATATATACACATATTGTCACACTTTGTTTGAAGTGGCTGAAAGTGCAAGGGAAATGACTGGTACCATTGGTGGTTCAATTAACAATGAAACATTATCACCATTATTAGAAGGTATGCATCTTACTCATAAATTTATTGTGCTTATTTTCCTTCTCTTCACTCTTGTGCTTTATTTTTATCTACATCTCTTGTTGCATTGAATCTAGACATGATTCTTGGTGGTTTGGTTAACCCTCAAAACAGTACACAACTCACAACTTCATTGGAAACTCAAGGTAAACTTTCTAGTTACCATTCCATTGTATTTTTTTTTATCTTTTTGCAACTTATATAGTCTTTTTATTTTAATCCTCAATTGTCAATTTTATTTTTACATGCAATATATACATAAGCACATTCTTTTATTTCTTACTGTGAGCATGATATAAAATAGTACATTCATTACATTCCATTCCATATATATCAACATTGGTATTATAAAACACTCACATTTAAAATTATTTACTTTCTCTTTGAAATAATTAGGGCTAATTAAGTTTGTAATAACTCAAAATTTTAAATTTCTATTTTTAGTCCCTATAAATTCTTTTACCGTTTTTAAACTCTTATTTATTTTTATCCATTAATATTAGTCTTTCTCATGGACTAATTTTCGCTTATTTTTAGTGTCTCAGATTATCATTGATGAATAAAAATCAATAAATGAGTAAAATATGTATTTTATTTTGATAAAATAATTTATCAAGGAAGACTCAGCAAAGAAATATTGTTAAATGGGAGTTTGTACTTGAAAGATGTATTTGTATATTTTTCCTTTGTTAAAATGTATCAGCACTCTTAAATGAACTTAGCTTCATCAAAAACAATGAAACAGGTTTTGTAGCAGAGCATGATAATGGTGTTTTGACTACTTTGCTAACTAACTTAGATGAGTTGGAATCCGATCTAACAAGCGAAGAAGAGGATATTCAGGGACAGTTACAATGGCTAGAATCTCATGGCAAGAAGCGCAAGGAACATGTTGATGATTAGTTGGACCAACTACACAACCTGAAACAAAGAGTTATTGATATGAAAAACTCATTGAATCAGTTTGGGTGGTCTAACGTATCTGGGCAAGAAATACACGGAGTAATGAATTCAGCTGAAGAATCACAAAAGTATAAGGAAATAAAGCAATTGACAGAAGGAATGCAAGAGCATAAGGAAAATAAGCCTCTGGTGTTGTCAAATGAATTTGTTGGTTGGGAATATGAGGAAAATGTTAAGAATATGTGGGAGCTTTTGGGAGATGATCAAGTTTTCATTATTGGCTTATGTGGAATGGGAGGAGTGGGGAAAACATTCCTAGCAACTTATATGGAGAATGAGATAAAAAGAAAGGGAACATTCGGGGATGTCTTTTGGATCAATGTTTCCCAGGATTTTAGCATTCTCAAATTGCAACATAACATTGCAGAAACAATAGGAGTAAAGCTCAATAGAGATGATGAGAGAACTAGAGCAGCAATTTTGACGTCAGAGTTAGAGAAAAGAGGGAAATCAGTATTTATTTTGGATGATGTTTGGAATTATATTGATCTAGAAAAGGTGGGAATTCCTCTTGGATTAAAGGGTAATAAATTGATTATAACAAGTCGTTTGAAACATGTGTGTCAACAGATGGATTGCCTGCCAAATAATCTGATAACAATACACCCTTTGGGTTATCCCGATGATGATGATGATGATGGTGGTGAAGCATGGGAGCTATTTTTGCTTAGACTTGGACACCATGGAACACCTGCTATACTTCCCCCTGAAGTAGAGTATATTGCAAAATCTGTTGTAAAGAATAGTCGTGGTTTACCACTTGCAATCAATGTGATGGCTCGAACCATGAAAGGGCGACAAGACGACATTCATTGGTGGAGACATGCGCTGAATAAACTTGACAAGGTGATGGAAGAGATATTCGCAACACTCAAACACAGCTATGATAATTTAATTGAAAAGGATGTGAAAAAATATTTCTTATATTGTGCATTACTACCTGATATTTACCACAGCGATTATTTTATCAAAAGGATTTTTGAGACTGAATTCTCAAATAGAAAGGGGAGTTTGGAGGACATATTTGATGACGCGAAAGTCATTGTGGATAAACTCGACGACCATTCTTTATTGTTGAGGGATGAAGAGTGTAGACGTATGCATAATCTGGTGAGGAAAATGGCGTGTTACGATAAAATGATGGTAAAACGTCATGAAAAACTGAAAAAAATACCTGACATAGAGGAATGGACAATTGATTTGGAGGCAGTTTCTTTGGCAGGTAACAACATAAAAGAAATCCCAGAGAGCACATCACCTAATTGTCCACACTTGTCCTGGTTGATTTTATCTCACAATTCCATCTGTTATATTCCAGATAGTTTATTCACACACATGAATGCTCTAACAATACTTGACCTATCACGGAATCGTGAATTAAAATGTTTACCAAATTCGTTGTCTAACTTGAGGTCTCTTACTTCTTTAGTGCTCAGTGGATGCTTCAAATTGGAATATATACCACCGCTGGGAGAGCTACAAGCATTGTTAAGATTGGACCTTTCACAATGTTCCATCCTCCAAGTACCACCGGAAGGTTTGGAAAATCTAATAAACTTGAAATGGCTAGATCTGTCCCGTAACTACAAGATGCTAGTACGAGGAAATGTACTAAGCAAATTGATCAGTATGCGAGTTCTCGATCTTCGGTATTGTTCAGGTATAGAAGTAATAGACGTGCAAGGGATGAGTATGCTTGATTGTTTTAGAGCAAGTTTTGTGGACCAGGATAACTACATTCGTTACATGCAAGAAATCCAATGCAGAGATTATGGTCCTAAAACTTATCTTATCCTCATGGGAAAATGTGAGGGTTGGATGCCTTGTTATATGGATCCTATTTATTTAGAATTTAAGGGTCGAAGAGTTTGCTTTGGAGATTGTGAAGAACTTCCCTATTTACTGCCAAGAGACCTTAAGGAATTGAATGTAACTAACAATGATCAATGGGAATGCTTATGTGGCACCCTGTCATGGAATAACCCTCCTTCTCTGAAGAAGATTTACATTAGTGATTGCCGAAGACTGAAGAGCTTGTTATGTTTGTCAAATTCTTGTTCCTTATGCACTAATATCCAAAACCTCCAATCTTTGAGTGTTTATAATTTAGAAGGTTTAACTGCAATCGGCAAAGATGTTGATTTAACACAATCTTTGTCACCGAGGGGCGTGTTCTTTCATCTTAAGAAACTTTACATCAACGATTGCCATAAAATAGAAACGTTGTTGACACCAGGTTTAGTGCCACAGCTTCATAACCTGGAATATATGACTGTTTCGAGTTGTTATTCGATGAAGGAGATATTTGCAGAGCATGATAATGGTGATGGCAATAATTTAAACATTACTCTCCCCAAGTTGATCACTTTTAAACTGTCGACTTTACCACTATTGAAGATTGTGTCTAAAGGAACCTTAGTGTGTAGGTCTAAGAATATATTGGAGATTCGGGGTTGTCCCAAATTAGAAATGTTCCCCAAAATACAAGTCTTTTGTGGTTGATTTTGTTGATTCTGAAAAATTTGATTATGGTGTGTAATGTCACTTGGTAATTATATTCATTAATCATGTATAGGCACCAACATTAATATCTTACAACCCACCTGTCCCAGTATTCATTTCCCTTTTTGGACAAACAGTGAGTAACTTAAAGTTACAATTGGCTTTCACAAGTACAAAAGCCAATTTAGAATTACATAATATTATATTATGAAAAGTGCAATTGATAAGGTTCCGCGTACCAACGTCTTGAATATTTGCAAAGGACAGTACACTGTAGATTTGGTACCTTGTGTTGTGTTGTGAGAAATCTAGAGCGGATATTTATGTTCCGTTTGGTAGAGAAGAAAAAAAAAATTAGGAAAAATATAAGGAAAGAAGAAGAAATAAGAAATGAATTATAAAAATAGTTGAAAAAAATAAATAGAAAAGAGAAATATTTTTTTGTTATTGTTAATTATTTTTTAATTGCCATGATTAAATTATATATTGTTTGTAACTATAAAATAATGTTAAAAACTAACAATCATCTATGCTTGTACTCATTTATGAAAAGGGAAAATTGTAGAGTTTTAATAAACGTAAGCCGCACCATTCGTAGAAAGAACCTTACTCAATTTTTAATTCTACACCAAAACGAATTAAAGAGATGTTCAACTCACCACTTTTTGTTCTAACCAAACAGCACATATAAAATGGATTTAACAATTACACTTTATTATCTTAACTATAAAAAGATCATAAACATCAATTAAAAGCCATGATAAACACAAATTGCCACCCGTAAGTTCACTCAATGCGATTCAAAAGCATCGTCATCTAATTCAAACAATCACATTTCCCAGAAGATACAATCAATTTCCAATTTCCAAGGGGAGGTAGCTAAAATCCAATACCTAAACTTTAGCTACACTATCGAATTCCTAAAACTATCAACAAATACCAGAGGTTCCATAAAAACACCCATGAAAACGTACATGAAAAAAAAAAAGCTTGAGAAATTCAATCACCTCTCCTAAGCACTACCCCTCGTGGTTATAATTTAGAGATCTACATCCAATTGTTAATACAAGATAACTTTACGACATCATCCCTAAAGTTGATGAGGTCGTGACATGAAGAAGCAAGTGGAGTCATGTTGTAAAAAAATTCCAAAGCTTCTTCCCTATTGAAGCTTCACCAGGTTGTAGGTAATCTTCATCGTCCTCGTTGTCAACTCCACCAGCGTCTTCCCCGTGGGATTCACTCCTATACTCGGCATCATTCTCCTCCGCATCATCCGCGGTTCCGTTCACCTCTTCACTCAAGTTTATATTGTTCGCAAGGGTCCCTGTTGTATCACCACCATAACCTTCCCTTGTCTCAACAACTTTCATAGACTGAAATAATAACATGCAATTTAACATTAGTTTGTTATTGTTCACCAGGAAGAAACACAACTGAAACCCAAAATTTGTCGAGATGAGATCCATTTCCTACTACTACCAAATTTCCAATATTATATATATATATTGGGAGAAATGTATTAATCTGAGTAATACAATATACATGGAAAGTCAAAAGATTACAAGTTAGTGATCATATAACCACTTAAAAAAGATTATGGGCATTTATCTTTAATCTAGACTACTTAATTATGATTTAATGCTCTATATTTATAGTTCCCTTTCTCACAATGACAAGAGTTTTTCTTTTCCATTTGATACTTGTATATTACTTGGATATATATATATATATATATATATATATATATATATATATATATAGAGAGAGAGAGAGAGAGAGAGAGAGAGAGAGAGAGAGATGACCAAAGTGGCAAGGCATACAACTTATAACTATCATCATGATTAATACCTACACCAAGCTTACCTGCTCAGCAAGATGTACGCTTCCAGCATTCTCGTTAGTAATGCCCACCGAATGTGAATGAGAAACTTTTGAGTCAACAATTTCCTCTTCTGTATCTTTTCCACGATCAACCTCTCCCTGACTTTCTTTGCCACCACCAGACATAGCTCTGGCAGATGAAGTCATTGCTCCACTATAAAAATTCAGTGCATATCCATGAATAAGTGGGCAAATAGCAAAAAGAAAAACATTTGCTCACATTCAATAATAAAATGGATATTATGCTTCTAAATACTCACGTTTTGGGTCGTCTCAAATTATATCTTGTTTCAACAGCAGTTTGTGCAGGTGGAGCAGCAGCCTTCTTCTGTCGCCTTCTTTTGCGCTGCCCTGGTATTTGGCTATCAGAATGCCCTTCACTGGCATCACCATCTTGCCCGCTCACAGTCATTTGTGATGTTTGAACCCAATTTCGCTTCCTGACATTTGGTATTCTTCTATTGGATGGTCTCTGACTTTCAGAATTCACATTGGCAGAGTCCTCAGCATTTCCATTAGGAAACTCGGTCTCGTGATCATCCACAGATTCCCCAGGTAATAATTCAGCAGCTTCCCCAAGTATAGCCCTGGCCTCTTTGAGAACAGCTTTCACAGTGTGTGTGCGCTTTACCCTGGTTCTTCCCCCTCCCCTGCGGGGTTTCTGCTGCCCATCTTTTGAATCTTCTGGTGCTTTACTGTCAACATTGCTCTGGTTTTCAGCTGATGGATCATGATCAGCTTCAACCTCTGCGATATCATTGCCATATTGTACCCTCCGAGCATCAAAAGAATCATTTACAACAGCAAATGACAACTCTGCTTCATTCTCATGACCAGGAATTCTTCCTGGTGAATCTTCCATATTAGTTTTCTCAACAGACAAAGTCACAACATCTCTTAAAGTACCGGAATCTTCAGATTCAAACTTCTTAATAGGGGAGATTTTAAAAATCTTAGAGGTACATTTTCGTAGCCAAGATATAGTGCCAACAGAAACAGGTGACTTTGGATCTGTTGCAGGAGACACTCCAATATTTTGCCTTGAAGAAACTAAATTTTCATTAGAATCACGCAGTATAATATCACCTGCCAATTTTGGAAGAGAAGGCACCTCTAAGTTCTCAATGTCCACAGAGGATTGTAAATCAGATAGCACAAATTCAGAGATCATTTCTCCACAGTTCTGGCAACTGCGAAGTTTCTCAACAAATTCTATAAGGCGTCGTCTTTCCACAATAAATTGTTCCCTCTGATTTTTCAGCTTTCTATTGAGGTCAACAAGTAAATCTATGTCCTCTTGCATTTCCATCCTTTGCCTTTCAAGATGTTTTTTATTCTCATCAGCTTCTTGTTTCTCCTTTTCTAACTTACTTCTTTGAAGCTTCATTTCATCCATTTCTCTATTAGCTACTTCTCTCAAGAAGTTAATGTTGTTTAATTCACTCTCTCTTTTTTCTTCAAATAACTTCTTTCTCTCAATCAAGTCCTTTTCCTTCTGCTCTAACTGATTCTGCATATCAGCTTCAAGTTCCTTTTTCTGTAGCTCAAAATCCAGAAGCATTTGGTTTCTTTGACTTAGAGCTTTTTCAGCTAGGCTTGACTTCTCCAACTCCAATTCTGCAGCAAATGATTCTTTAGCCATCGCAAGAGCTTCTAACTCCCTTTGCACATAGTCCTGAGTGGCCTGCTTCTCACTCTTTAACTTTTCTTCTTCAAATTGTTGTAGCTTCAGAATTTCTTCCTTCTGTTGAATCACACTTTTCAGCTCTTTCTCAACATCTGCTCTCTTCAGATCTAGCTCATCCCATTCTCTTTCAAAAGTCTCTTTCTGTTGTCTTAAGTCTTCAGCTTCCTTCAGAAGCAGCTCTTTCTGATGTCTGTACTGATCAACTTCATGCTTCAATTGTGACTGCAAACGCAGGTATTCAGACCTCTCCTCCTCGGTCACTTTAAGACGACCAATCTCTCCAGTTATCCTCAACAATTCTTGTTCATTATTGCTTCTTATTTTCTCAACTTCAGCCTTATGTGTGACCAATTCCTCTCTCTCACTTTCTATTTTCTTTTTCTCAGTCTCCAAGCATTTTTCCTCGAATTTAATAGATTTCTCCTTCTCCTTCAAAGCTTTTACTTTTTGTTCATACTCCTTCTCTTTCTCTTTAAGTTTCTCTGCTTTCTTTTCCAATGCTTGTTCCCGTTTTCCAACTTTCTCCTCCATGTGACTGATTTCAGCTTCTTTTTTTTCCACTTCCACCAATTTACCCTTCAATTCATCTTCAAAGGATTTTCTTTTCTCATTCAATTCCACCTCAAATTCCTGCTTTTTCGCATCAAGAAGAGTGTTGTGTTCATCAAGAAGCTTTTGCATCTCAACCTGCAAAGATACAAGCTGTTCTCAGCAGAGAAAGAAAAAGTAGAAGACTATGGGCATAAATCATTTAATAAAAAACATACTCACAACACACTGATTTTATGACCAGTTTGACAATTTTATAACAACATCTCAACTACCATATTACTCAAGAACATGCACCCAATCACTGAGCTAACTTCTGAAAAACCGAAAGTTGCAAAACAGTCATAAAAAAAATAATCAATAAAATTCAGCAACTTACATAGGACCATTGACCACCCATTGTCATAATTTCCAAAGAGCAAACATTAAGAAAATGAATTAGTATAAGAACATACTTTTTCTTTAGCATTGAGCTTTTCCTCCCATGCAGATAACTCCTTTTCTTTAAGATCCAAATTTATTCTCAGAGAATCATATTCCTGCATCAGAGGATATGGACCGATAAATTCCTAAAACCAGAATAAACAGAATAAAGATAAACAATATCCCAAACAAATATTTACCTTCTCTTTTAGAGCTATATCCGCAAGCCTATTGTTCACATCATCCTCTTTATTTCTCAGTGTTACATTAGTTGCATCAATCTTCTTCTGTGCCTCCTCAAGGTCCTTCTCTTTCTGTCGGCATAGTCTATCATTCTCATTAGCCCTTTGCTCTCTTTCGTTGATAATTCTTTGACCCTTGGCCAGCCTCTCTTCACCTTCCTGTAGTTTCTTCTCCCATTCCCGCAAGTCTTCTCTCTGCTTGGACAATGTACTCTCATGTGCTTCTTGCCTGTCACAAATAAAAATAAATTATAGGTGGAACAAATATTACAATTAAAAAAGAAAATGGAAAAATATTTAAACCAAAAAAGAGAATGAACAATTATGAGTACTCTGCAATGAAGGATAACCGATCCCTTCGAAGTGCAG
This sequence comes from Sphenostylis stenocarpa, assembly GCA_963425845.1. Taxonomy (NCBI): domain Eukaryota; kingdom Viridiplantae; phylum Streptophyta; class Magnoliopsida; order Fabales; family Fabaceae; genus Sphenostylis; species Sphenostylis stenocarpa. The sequence goes on from OY731398.1 coordinate 19,147,165, forward strand.
ATTCTTGAGACTCCAGCTCTTGTGATTTCCTATCAAACTCTGAACTCTTTCTGCTGATTTCTGCAAATTTGGCATCAGCAGAACGTAATTTGGCTTCCACTTCTAAAGATTTCTCGTCAATGCTAACTACTAAAGCATTTGCTTCAGCCAACTTTGAGTCCGCTGTAAATTTAATTTTAGCATTTTCTGACCGCATTTCTCGCAGAGCCTTCTCAAGCTGTTGATGCATAAATTTCCAAATATCAGTAAGAAACAATAGAAGAATACAGATACAGACTATCCACAAATAAGGATCATACAAGAGTCGTGCATTTTTATTTAAGGAAGAAGTTGATTCATATGTAATCATGTATGTCAAAATACTTACATCAAGAACACACTCTTTCTCAACACCCAAGGCCTTCCTTAGATTCTCTTCTCGCTTCTCTGCCTCAGATAGTGCAATTAAATGGGCAGCTTTTTCCCGTTCTAGAGCATCCTTCACTTCTACCAAATCTTGACTTAGTTCAGTATACTTAGAATTCCATTCTTTTTTCTCAATCAAGAGAAGTCCCATGTTGAATTGGTATTCATAAAGCTGACCCAGAAAAGCTTCTAATCAGATCAAACCACAAAACATAATTGATAACAAATCACAAAGTATTAAAGTTGCACAGCCACACATGCTTATCTAGTGTCCTTCAGTGTTTCATTGGTAATAGGCACAACTATGAATGACAAAGAAGATAATTAGCATATGATTGCCTGTTTTCATTAAGCTCCCCCTTTTAAATATTTTAAATTCATTTTAACATTCCTCTTAATATTTTGTAGTTGGACAGCCCTGGGTGAATGAAAATAAAAGAACAACACCTGGAGCCACCAAAATTTAGAGATAATTTATATTGAAATAAAAGTGCACTGGTTCAAACAACATATAAGCCAAAACTTAGTGTTATATAGAAGGCTGACCCCAGTTTTAATAACAGTACATCTTAAACAATACATGCAACATTGGTGGTCAATATAAAACTTCGGTAAAATAGATATAGCAGATAAAAATGCATCTCTTTTCTGTTAAATTCACAACCACATTCACTCAAACAAGACATTACTTCTTAATGATGAGTCTTCAAATACTCCATATCAATAATAATATTATTTACAAATAATGGTAAATATTCCCTTCTTTCTTTATTTGACAGAAGAGTAAAAATGTTAGTAACAAAGGATAGATAACTAAGGATATAAAATTGAGTACAAGTCAAAATCAAGAACAACAAAAAAACAACAACGAAATTAGAATTCCTAGCCTCTCAGAAATCATGGTAAATAGACCCTTCAAGAGTCTGCGGGGGGTGTCAAGTACTCAAGAGAAGCCAAATGAACTATTTCAATTTTACTCCAAATTAAACGCAAATTTGAAATTTAATTTTTGAAAATTTTAGCACTCCTCTCAATCTAAAATCACACAGGTTCAAAGACAAAATATATTAATTACCGTTACCACCAAGCTCTAATATAAATCATCACAGGTAAAACAAAAACACTCCTCCCCATTGGCCACGAAAGCAAGCAGTATACACAATCCAATTGTAAGATTTTGCTAAGTTGACTTTCCTTCAACAATTTCATAACAGCCAAACGATTTCTTAAACAAGGGAGAACAGAATTAAAATGTGGGAGAGGCACGTGAACTGAATTATCCAAAAGAATAACTAAGAACTAAATCCCCAGCAGTTAAACATCTTCAAGTCACGTTCTTATAACAAAACATAACAAGTTACCACCCCAGAATCAAGCTTCGAGTTTAAGTACCCAAACCAAGTAAACAAAAACGACAAACATATATTTTCCAGGTTCAACGAAGGACCAGGCCAGAAATTATCGCAAAAATTAAAATCTTCATAGAAAGGAAAAAAAACAAAAAAACTAACGTAACAGTAGTTCAATTTCCACCATAGTAATACACACCCCAAGATTTTCAAAATAAAAACCTAAAGCTATCAACACTACAAACTCAACCAAAAGGTAACCCTTAACTAATACTTTAAGGCACACTTCATAACAGTATCACAGCAAAACGAAAAGGAATCGCAAAAAATTAAAACCAAAAGAATAATAAAACAACAAAAAAACAAACTAATCAACTATCTAACCTCTTTCTCGAGGCTCGAAACACTCTCAACCAAAACCTCGCGATCCAAGTTGTTCCCGCCATTCTCAACTACTGCGACGACACCTTTCTCCTTCGCGCTAGCCCCATCTCCCGAATTCGGACCTAAATCCGAACCCGACCCGGTTCCACCTCGAACCCCGCTCTTCGGCGTCAGGGACCAACCTGTCCACCCCTTCTGCGGCGTAAACATCGCCACAGCCAACAGAACAGCCGAATTCTTTACTCCACAGCAACAACAAAACTCGAACCTTCGAATTCGACCTCAGCCTCGCGGCCCCATCGCAAATCGCGAAAATTCGAAACCGAAAAGCAGAAGAAAGAGAAAGGAAACCCTAACTAAGCGAGCCTCCGGACGCGACCGCAGTTCCCAAATTCCGGCGAATTGTGGATTTGAAGTCCGATAACGTCTCTAAAATTCTCAAACGGTTCTCTTCTTTCTCTCCCTACTTCTTTCTCTCCCTACTTCTTTCCCCTTTCTCTCTCCTCTTTTTGCTTTTAGCGCGGATCTATCACGTTCCTTGTTTTTATTTTATTGGTTTAATGTCTGGAGCGTGGTTGAAAGTACGAGAATACCCTTGTCTTTGTCACGGTCATGCTTCTCTCTAAGGGTAATATAGTCATTCTGCCCGGTGGCTTTTTGGTTTGAAACGTGGGTTCTCGTGTATTTTTCTCACCTGACCGTATTGCCCTTACCCACGGTTGGTAGAGTAAGAAAACCCGACAATATAACGGAAAGAAAAGTATTGGTAAACGACACACTTTATTTGTTATTGAAACAAAAAATACACATTATTTAATGCAAATTTTAAATATAATTTTTAGGTAATATATATTATTTTTTATTTCTATTAGATTTGAAGATTTAAATTAATAATTTCTATAATCAATATATAATTATACAAATTATCAAAATAAAATTCCAATTATTACAGAAAAATAACTTGTGGAGTAACTTAAAAATTTATAGAAAAGTATTAATTTTCAAAAAATTATTAATGTATTCTTTATTATTAATTAAAATGTATAAAACTACAAATTTGTGTGATATCTATTTATTTAATGATTTTGTAACTTTTAATAAATGTAACAAATAATTAAATGTATTTTAGAAAAAATCTTTTTGTTGGTAAGCATAAACTATGTAAGGTTTGATATATTTTTATTATAAAATAAAATTGTTTAAAAATGCTAAATTGTAGACTCTCTCGCACTTAATTTAATAAACATCACTGATTAGTAACATGACTGTATATTAATGGATAAAATACATTGTCTACCACAAGATTGGTTAAAAGTTGGGTTTTAGTTCATCTAAAAAATATTTAACATCTCTAATTTAAAAATGCACCATTAATTAATTTCAGTGTGGTAAGATGGTATAAAAAAAAGTTTAAATAACATATAAGCCACAAAAATGTAAAAAAATAAAATAGAAATTAATGAGACTAAAATTTGACAAAAATGTTAGAAAAAGTAAAAACCAAAGTTTAAATAAATATTAAAAAATAATAGGACTTTTTTATTAAAATAATATTATTATATTATATATATACAAAATCTGTGATGAAATTATTTACTTAATTGAACCTCTCATAAAATTATTTACTTAACTGAACTTCTTTTATTGTTATACTTGGAATTAGGTTTCCGTAAACCGAATTCCAACTTTAAACTTACCACTTTTTTTAAATAAAAAAATTAAATAAAATATATAATTAAAAATAATAAAATTAATATTAAAAATAAATTTTAATTTTAAAATTTAAATAATATTTATATAAAATAATAAAAATAATATATTAATATATATTAAATTATTTAAATATATTTAAATAATTATTAAATATATTAAATAATAAATTTTTATTATATTTTTTTATATTTTTTTTATTTTTGAATAGGAAATTTAAAATTTATATATTTTTTATTATATGAATTATTTAAGTTATAATTTTAGAAAAAATAGAATAAATAAAAATTTAATTTAGATAATATATTAAAAAATTAAATATTATATTATAAAAATTTATGTAATAGTTTTTATTTGATAAATTATAAATATTATATTAAAAAATTCATGCTAAAATTAATTTTTTTAAAATAATAAAGTAAAAATATTATTTAATTAGTTACAAATTATTATTATTAATATAAAATAAACTTAAAAATAAAAATAAAAAAATTGACAAAATTTAATGTATAATATTAAAAATAACATAATCATTGATAATAAAAATTGAAAAATAAAATTATTGACAATAATGTTAATAAAATTTTAATCTCAAAAGTGGTGTCTAGTTCCACAACGAGTACGACGTCTATTACGTTTTGGATTTACGTCGGTGTGGTTGTTCTTGAATTTCGGGAGAAATTTGTGGAGGGTTTTCTTCTTTATAAACCTCTATTATTTTCACTCTATACAAATCTTTCTACCTTTATTATTTTTATTTAATATCATGTTCTATAATTTTTATTTTGCTACTAATAACTTATTTTTAATTTTACTTTTAATATTTTTTATATTAAATTTATCAATTTTTTCTAAAACTATAACTTAAATAATTCATATAATAATAAAAATTTAAATTTCATATTAAAAAATATAAAAAATATATAAAAAATATAATAAAAAAATATTATTTAATATTTTTAATAATTATTTAAATATATTTAAATAATTTAATATATATTTAAATAATATATTATTTTTTATATAAATATTATTTAAATTTTAAAATTAAAATTTTATTTTTAGTATTAATTTTATTATTTTTAATTATATATTTTATTTAATTTTTTTATTAAAAAAAGTGATAAGTTTAAAATTAAAGAAACCGTCAAAAATTTCAGTAAATAATTTTATAAGATATTGAATTAAATAAATAATTTCATCGTATATATATAATATAATAATATTATTTCAATAAAAAAAGTAAAGCAATAGAAAGTAGTGTATTAATAGAGAATTGGTGGGAGGGTGTTTTGGTAAATGAATGGTTATTGAGTTAGAGAGAATATGGTGTTGGCAATGCCACCGTGTGATCGAGCTGTTAAGTTGGAGGAGAGAGTTAGCCAATTGGGGTCTGGAGATTAGCAAAGCATGGCATGCCCTTTGTCCCATTTCCCTTGCAACACACTCACAACCCAACACAACAACCACTGTTTCCATCTTTAAAACAAAAACCTTTCCCAACTAAAAACGATGATGCCTCTTTTTTGTCGTTTGGTGGTTTCTAAAACATAGGAAAAGAGGGACTTTGGGAAACGGAACTCATCCATGAACAAGGACTTTCCCCAATGCACCACGAAACACAACAAATCAAACAAAATAGGTAATAGATGTTATATTATGATAATGAAGATGATGATGTTCTACTTCTGGTACTCCACTTAACTATTTTATTATTACACAAAATACTCTCTTAAGTCACTACTTAATTATAGCAATGTGTTTTTCACCAAGTTACAAAGTATTTTATTTTGGATTAAGGTATTTATTTTACCTAACTGGAAATGCACAAAGATACTTCTACTTTATTCATAATAAAAGAATAATTTTAGGACAATTAATGCATTAATTACTCGTTTTATTTTTATATCTCTTGTTAGGGAACTATTAAAAAACAAAATAAGTTTTATTACCAAATCGCAAAAGATTATATCTATGCATTTGAATTAAAAAAACATGTATACTTCTGAAAATACTCAACATTTATCTATGGCAAATATTAAATATGTTTATATTTTAAAGACATTGAATATTCTGTTTTTATTTAATAGTTTTATGAAAGGGAGCAAGATTAATAATCATTAAAATATTTGTTATAAAAAACATTAATTTTTTTCTCATGCTGCTTTCATTTTTTTTATCTTCTCTTAGTATTAAAATGAATGTATAATTATATTGATTATTTTAGTAAGATTTTTACATTTATTAAAAAGTAATCTATTTATTTTATTGTGCATGTATTATTATTATTATAATTATAATAAGTATTAAGTTTTTTTCTTCCATTCTAATTGACTTATATCATTACACAAAATTTTACCAGTGATAAATTAAAATTTGAATAAATATCACAATGTGAAAACAAAAAAAATTAAATTAAAATATGAAAAAAAATGTTTTTGAAAGGTTAGCAGGAATTCCTTACGAAAAACAGCTATAACTTATCACTAGTTTTTTTTTTTAATTCCTATAATTATAATCAACAACACCAATTAATGCTATGCCTAAAAAAAATAAAACTAAGGACTATTTTTCTATACTTTATTTGGTCATGCATGTGAGAATTTATATAAATGGGAATGAAAAAGAGTACTTGATATTTTGACAACTAGAAATCATACAACTCTTCAAACAACTCACTTTTATTAATATAATAATCTATAGACTGATTTAATAAAAATAAAATAAAACTATTATTATAATATTAAAACAGAGTTGTTTACGGGAGTTGTATGGATTTGAGTTGTCAAAGTATCATTTTCCATGAAAAAAAGGGTAAGAACTACAAAAATAATTTTACCCTCACATGATTAATATATATTTTTGTAATCCTATATTCAGAAAAGATAGCTCATTTGTATTCCACTCTTTTATTTCAAATTTACTCACACTCTTCCCACCAACTATTTTGAACTAAATATAAGTATAAGAAATATCATAATAATAAACTTAAATATAAATAAATGTAATTAGTTATATCATATTAAATTATATCATTCATAAAATACTTTTAATTTTATTTAATTTAATTTTAGTTTTATTTTCAATATTTTTATTTATAATATAAAATTTTAATGAAAAACTATTTTTAATTAAAATTAGTTGAATCAAATAATGTTAACCAAATTTTTAGTTAATATAACTTAAATATATTTTATACTTGATATAAAAAAATATGTTTTCTTTTCAACCTATTTCTTAGGTACCAACTCTAATGATGTTACTTAATTAATTAAAATTAGAATGATAAATAATTCATTTATCTCTTTTCTATCCACATCTAAGTTCACTTAATTTATTATACATTACACAAATTTTTAAAACTAAATCAAATCAAATTTATGCATTTAATTTTATGGATAGTTAATGATTCATTAATTATTTCTCAAAATTAAATGAATTATCTATCCTTTATCTCTCAAAATTTAATGAATTATCTACCAATATATAACATATTAAAATTAATTCAACCATTTTCTTTATTAAATCTTTGTTTATTTTTTAATTTAATACAAATTTTAATTTTGAACTTTTAGAAATATAATTTCAAAATCTATTGTTAAACTAATTAAAATATATTTTTTTATAAATGGATTAGATCATATGAAAGTTTAAAGATTTACGGATAAAATGAACTAATAAATTTTGTTTTGAATAGATTATAATTGAAGGTAAAATTTATTAAATTCATCCATTAAGTAATCAATAGAAAGGGAACCAAATAAGTTCCACCAGTACAACTTAATGTCATACAAAGAATGAATGAGTTATAGAAAACTGGACACCTGGTCACCATTGTGATAAGTTGAACCATTTTATAGAGACACTCGTTGATGGACAGAGAGTGATTGGACATGAAATTGCCCTTCTTCTCACATGCCAACCGCATTTAAGAGGTCGCCTCCCAGTCTTTTCCTGCAACAATCATTCGTTTTCCACGTAACTTTCCAACGTAATTTAACTATATGTTTGGATCCGATATAAGGACTTCAAACCACGTTCTTATACTAACCATACCTTGCAGATAAAGTTTAAGTGACTGTTTTGGTTAACATTTTCGTGCAATTTTCTTTGTTTAGCGGTTAAAGCATTCACGTGAAACAAAATTATTCAGTGACAGTTTCACCAGTAACTCGTGGTGATCGTGATGATTTTAATAATCAAAGAAACCAAAAATTGGGAATGCATGGCCAAAATTTGAAGACCACTAAAGGAAGTGTTACAAGTGAGAATGCATGGCCAAAATCTGTCAGGAGAGGCGACAATCCACACTCTTCACTGCGACAGGTGAATACGGACAAGCGTCCAAAATTTTGAAAAGAAAGAAGAGAAAGTTACGTTTACAGTAAGATGGCATCATCACAGCCTTCACAAAACTTTTCTTGCTAAAATAGGGACTTCGCATATGCATACAAAATTTAGATGATCCACATTTGAAGCATTCATATCCACACATGCTCTCTGCTATACTCCCTTACAATCACAGGTACACTTGTGGGTGGGACCTGCCAAGGTTAAATTGTTAAATCTTTTTTTTTTTTTTTTTTATAGTAAATCTATACTAAGTGATAAAGGTTTATAAGGAAATTGCTCCTGAAGACTACAAGCAATGCATTTATTTTATGACAGAACAAGAGAGATATATTATGAGGATTAACCTAGTTTAAATTCTTGGCGTCCACTGTTTTACTTAATATACCTTTTTCATCTATTATTACTTTTTCTAATATTTAGGAGGAAGGATACATTTTTTTTTTTCCTTTTATCCTCTTGGATTTTCTTAGTCCAAATTGTTATCTTCATCCTGATTGTGTCATTTTACTAAAAATAGTGAGACAGAATCCAAACTAACGTAGGGGTGGCCCGAATAAGGCACACTTTAGGTATCTGCCAACAGAAACTAAACAACTCTTCTTCAATTATAGCACTTACCATGCCATAATCTGTAATTATCATGGATACGTAATCTGACGGTGTTGCATCATAGCTGGCGTTAAAATAGAAAATCGCAGGGTCAGAGTAAGGAAATGACAATTTTGGTTTTGTATTACGTAAATATAAATGCCTCACATCAGATTTAGAAGCTGCAGATTTTCAGTATTGGCCCAAGCTTCCAAGTGGTTGACATCCTCTCTACTCTGAACTGTAGAAATGATGTCTGGATTACCTGTACGAAAATCATAGAAGCATCAACTTTTTTCCAGACATAAGACAAGAGATCAGTATAATGCTCGTCATCTGTCATTGTTTACATACCAAGTTCATTTGAGCAAATGGAATCATGCTGCACCCTTTCATGAAATTTATACGCCTCACAACACACTAAAACAGGGACACGGAATGCATGGGCAACCATTGCAACACACGCAGTCCCAACTCCAGAATAAACTGTTCCATTAGACAACACTGATGAAGCACCCAGAAATACTCGAGTAACTTCATTCATTATGTAGGAAACAGCATTTATATGAGTGTATGTACACCTAAGACCTTTCTCCACCAGCCTACGAAGCAAAAGTTTCCCTCTAAGTCTTGGACGAGAGTCTACCACTACAACTCGAAACTGTTTCCCTAACTCGTGTGCATGCAACAGTATCATTTCAACTGCTGATGAAGACCCATAAGTAAGAAGAACATCACCGTCCCTTATTTTTGTGATAGCATGCTTGACTATCACCTTGTTGGCAAGTATAATTTTCTCGTTTATAAAACGCTCAACATCTGATTGAAGAGAGGTTTTTGACTCTGACTCAGACAGCGTCAAAGGTAGCTTGGCAATTCTACTTTTGAGAAATCTAATTGCATTGCCCATACTGATAGAAAGTGGTCGACACTCAATGAGAAAAGAAACATAACTACTTAATTTTGCCGTCAAGTCTCTCACCAGAGTCTTCTCGGTTGGAACCCTGTAGTCTTTAATGGCCTCTTGAAATGCTTGAAGCATAGCAATACAACGAGCATTGCCACCAGATATATCTCCAGACAGATACTGCAAACCTACCTGATAATCATCATTAAGACCATAACGGTTAAAGGAAAATACATATAAAAAGGGCCAAATTTACAACGCAAATAGATCCAGGTCTTAACAACTAACCTTTCCTGTATCTGCTGCAACAGCATAAATAAATTTTAATGATGAATTCATGATTCATCTTATAGTATCTCCATGCATACAATCGGTTCCAAGACACAATTTTTTCAGTCTAGATGTTATTTAGGATGAACTTTTAACTTTCAAATAGTATAGTGACCTAGACAAAGCAGTGCAAGAAAAAAATTAAAGAGGCGTGAAATCATTTTGAGCCTCATAAAAATTGAAAGAAATTTAAGGACAGTAACTCTTCATACTATTTTATATTCTTGCCCAGCCTTTGTTCTCATATGAACCATGGAATAGATACTTGCTTTAACCTTATGTGTTTTGCTTCAAACATATTATTACACTAAATCTAGTAGTACTTGGTTCGTTCTTAACTTCTCTTCCTTCCACTTGACTCCTATTCTTGTCAATATCAACCCAAAGAAATGAAGGCTGCATTGTTGGAAACAGTCCAATATATAACCAATAAGGTATAAGTTGTACCGCTATCATTGTAAACTACAAGGTAGGATTTAATTTTCTATCAACTGTCCACTTCTAAATGTTTTAGACACCTGAGAACCATGTTACTATCTAAATGACTGTTTGAAACTTTAACTGCAAGTAAAATACCTACATTGTTGGAGACAGAATAGAATTACCCTAGCAGTGGATGTGATGCATCATCATGCAAAATTTCAACCATCACACTGCAAATGATATTAAGCGAGTGTTTGATGAACATGCAAATTTCAGCAATGAGCTTTTATTGTTGAAAAGTCAAAAACAAACATATAAATTTAAATATTGGAAGAAACTTAAGTGTTGAAATTGTATTCAATGAACTATTAGAATCTAATATAGTACACAAGGCTAGGCATAAAGAAACCATTTCCATTTAATGATTTAAACATAAAAAGTGTTGCAGCTGAATTCAATAAATGAATGCTTTAGGAACCTTTTCACTCTAGATTGTGTTAAACACTATTAAATTTGATGCTGGATCCTTCTGTTTTCAATATTCAACTTCATATAGGACAAGGAATCTCATTTATCATGTGGTATTATGTAATTGTTAGACTATGAGAAGGCATTATTATGCAATTGTTAAGCTATGAGAAGGCATTAGAACATCACATAATCACATGTATTATGAAATGATGGATCCTGACCCGACCGCATAAGAAACATGAATTATAACAAGATTAAACAGAAGAATGGAAAAACATGGCTACCTTATAAACAGCAGGATGCACAGGGCCAAGCTGGAAAAACTTTGCCTCGAGATCAGGGAGCTGACTCCCATGTTCATACTGCGGCAGATGCCTGAATAGTTCAACCCTGTTCTTAGCCTCAGTTTGTTTTACGACAGCGCGCCGTTTGGCTTTATCCACTCTGCTTTTATCATCATATTGCATACGTGGTTGAGGAACATCTTTCTTTCTATCTTTTTCTTGTGGACGATCACCCCCTTTCTTCTCAGAGGCTGCAACTGAAGCATTATCCACTTTTTGTGGGAGCTTTGCAGCTCTAGCTGGTTTTACATTCACTGAAGCAAGAGTTCCAGATGCCTTATTTCCTTCAGCTAACAATACATAATATAAAAAAAGCACGAACTAATGAGCAGAGTCAGTCACAATGAATATTTTAAGAAAAATATTTGTAAGATCCCATCATAAATTCCCAAGTCAGGCTTCCTAAAAAAAATGTGTCAGCTCTTATACAGTGGGTTTGAAGAAGCTAGATCCAAGGACCCAAATAATAACAGTGCGACATTTCAACAGGAAACGTAAAATAGACAGCCAAACTATCAAATAGAAATTTCAATTCACTTTTTGAGTTTGCAGAGAAACTTCAAGTTTTCACGATCTCTAGCTGAAAAGTTTTTATGCTTAAAATAATCAAGAACAACATGCACTAATCTCAATCAAACAAGGGCACGTTAAATGCTAATACACACCTTTTGCAGCAGCTTTAGCAGCTCGTTGAGCTTCTTGAAGAGCTCGTCTTTCAGCTTTTGTGGTCTTTTCTTTCTTCTGTTTAGCATTCAAGGCTTGGTCTTTCACTTCCACTGCTGATCCTCCTCCTTTGTCTGCTTTCTCTCTTTCTAAAGGGGATTAAATGCTTAAATATCAAATCATAACTTCTGATTGTCAAAAATTCCTTAAAAAACATTCAAGAAAATAAAAGACGACGAGAAGCAGAATGAGCATGTTATGATGACAACTAGGCAAGCTGCAAGCGTGTAGTGCGGAACGGCCTATCTGATAAAGCCCAAACAATACTATACTGTAAAACGTTCTTGCTATTGACATGCACAGTAGAGTTGACTTGCACTCAAGAACCTATCAAAAGTTAAGTCTAGAACCTCAAGGATACTGAAAAAGCAAGGATACAAGCCTTCATTCCTTTTAATTAAATGCAACCATAAACATCCATAACTTCCAATGTGTTGACACAAAACTTTATCAACGATCATAAATATTGAATTGAAATTTCATTCACTTTCGCAAACAAGTTTAAACTCAAAGCTTGTCGATTCGACGATACAAATAACCAAACTAAGCAAAAGCAGCAAAAGCTCACCGCGAATGGCAAGGGAATCAGCATTCACCACCGCACCCGTGGTTAATTCGCTCGCCGGAACGCTACTGGCCTTCATCGCCGTCAAGTCAAACCCGCCGCGAGGAAACGAAGATGCCACCTTACCGCTGTCGAAGAAGTCTCCGTCGTCGGCGATGGTCCTGCTCGAGTAAGAGGACGGCGCCGGAGACATCGGAGCGGGGAAGAACTCCGACGAGCTGGAATAGCTCCCGGCAGTGACGGATTCCTCGCCAGAAGGAGAAGTCGCAGCGGGACGAGCATGGAGACTGAGACTCTCCGACGAATGGCGTGGCGGCGGGATCATGACCGGCGAGAGGGAGTTGGCGGTGGGAGAGATGTCAAATGAGATCGGGTCGGGTGGACCAGATCGAGAACGGTCAGGCGGGGCGAAAAATCCGACTCTGCGGACCTTAGGGTCAATGACGGCGCGTGGAGCTCTACGCGCTTCCATGACGAAAAACGTTGTTAGGTTAGGTTTTGTTTGAGTTTACTAATGTTCGGAGGGTATCATGTTTCGGTGGCAGGAAAAGGAAAACTAGCAGACTTTACTTTATTTTTCTTCTCTCTTTTTGGAAAAACTTATTGAGCGAGATTTTTTGAGCTTGGAATTGAAGTTGAAGCAGCCAGAAAATGATAAAAACAACAAATAGAATTGTTTGTCTTTTTTTTCCAACATGGGTCTCACTGTGAATAATGTATGTCTTAGTTTGATGGACAATAAGTCTCAAATTTAAATTTTATAAATAATAAATGAATACCAACAATATTAAAGTATTCTCTGATTTATTTTGGAAAACAATATGAAAAAGGAAAACATTAAATTATATAATTGTTATTAAAAGTTTTGAATACTTTTATCATCAACAAATCCGTTGTCGTCCAGCGGTTAGGATATCTGGCTTTCACCCAGGAGACCCGGGTTCGATTCCCGGCAACGGAATTTTTTTGTTTATGGCTTTAAAAAAATTGTTTCAGGTAATTCACAATGAATGTTTTAATATTCATTTAATTTTGGGAGTTATTTAAAGATTAAAACAAACTTTTTTATAACAAAAATATATTTGAACTCATAATAATTGGATTAAGTTTATTATAGAAACATATTAGGCCTCATATTTATATATACTTCACCATGTACAATTTTAATGGTGCAGTGTTTTCTGAAAAACTAGAATCTCAGTCATGATTGCAACGAAGGGTCTACTTCTGAGTTTTGTTAAATTAGTTTCTGGCTTGGTTAATGATTAATGAATGTTGAAAGAGATTTTCATGATTGGCCTAAAGATAGCTAGGGTTAATGTTTCTAAATTTAAAATGCATGCAAGGGTTGGTCAAAATTGTGTTCCTGACAGTCAAAGAAAATCAAGAAATATAATTGCTGTTAATCAATGAACAAACTGGAAATTCACGTTAAATAAAGGACTTGCACGGTTGCTGCTGGCAGCTATAGGTTTTCATTACATTAGGTCAAAGTTACTTATAATCAAATTCTTACACAAAGTGTTATAATTTATGATAAAGTGAAAAAGAAGAGAGATAAACATATAACTAATGTGATTAAGAAGAATGATGTGATAAAAGAATAGAATTATTAAACTAGCTAGACAAAAACTGAATGATTGAAAATCTAAGAAAGATAGATAGACTCTCTCAAAACGAAGGTGTGTGTAGTGGTAGTGTAGGTAAAGCTGGTTAGGTAAATAGTGATAAATAAGGTGAGTAGGTAGCTAGTCTTCACATTCTCATAATTCACATGAGAGCCAGAAAAATAGCTGAAGAAAGGGATGGGTCATGAACTATGTCTACCTTACACAAACCAATGAGACAGTGCTGTGTATATGCAAACGTACCAATTTCGAAATTTCTGAAGGATCCACCTTAGTCAGACTAATCTAACAATATCATTTTCCCAAATATAATATTGTCTTTCCCCTACCTGTGTCTCTGTGTGTGCGCTCAGCATATCAGCTCTTTTTGCAGCAAAGTTATATTTTATTTGCTGCTACATACGGCCCAGAGTGAAAGACAGACGTACAACTTCAGCACCGGGGTATCTGCATGCCATGCACTTAACATCATCATCAATAATCATATCTATGTACATACATTTTTATCAATTACCAAAAAAAAAAAAAAAAATCATAAAATCATCCTCAAATTATCTTTCACGTGTCTTGCTTGCTGTCTATTCGAAGCGATGATACTCATCCTCGAACAAGCTAAGATATCAGTTTCTGAGGTAACTTCTTTCCTCTGTGGTGTTTTATTTGTATTGTTAGGATGAACACTCTGTCATATTCTCCAAGAACTTAGAATATTAGTGACTTTAACAGTCTTTGTTTAGTGAAAATTTGTTAATATGGTCTTGTTAATCTATCAATAATGTATATATAGTAAATTTTTATCAGTTTTTTTATTTCGTAAATTGTTAAAATTTGAACATGTGTTATGTTATGCAGACGCTGGTTGTGACGATAAATAAGTACTAGTCAAAGACCACTTAATATTTTTCTCATTGTAGCTCTCACTTTTCCTATATATGGTATAGGGAGCCATAGAGTGCCAGAACCTAAAGTAAGTAATGGTTTTTGGTAGCATGCAGAAGAAATTACCAAAACATGCAGTAAACGAACACTACTGCAACGAGTATGTAACCTAACCTCATGTGCTCTCTACCTGTTAGTGTAAGTGCCCTCTTTGCTATAACTCTCAGGACTAGTGATGAGGCTTAACTAGATCTCTCTCTATCTATCTCTCACTCTCGAGGTTATTGCCACTCTGCTTTTCAACAGTTCTTTCCAGGAGTTTCTTCTCTTGAGGTTGTTTACGTACAGTACCAGCTGCTTTCTGTGATGACTATTATGCTGCTTCTGTTCAACAAGTTCTTCTTGTAGGTAAACTATACATGTACTTTCATTCATGTTCTTTCTCACTTAATTGGTTTTTCTTTGATAAATAGTACGAGCTTATGTTTCCATATAGTGCATATTGTTGTTCAAGAGCACTCTTGGCTTCTTTGTTCCTTAATTCTGTTTTATATGAGACTGCTATGAAGTCTTAATTGTTGGAAGTTATATCAAGACAATATATATATATACAACATCATGCTGAGTTTTTCATTGCTTACTTCTGCTAGTTTTAATCATATTGGAGATTTTCAGTTCAGTTCTTTGTTTATAATTTATGAAATGTTAATCGACGAAGTTAAAAACATGTATTTCAGTGTCTGGTGTATGCTAAAGGAATCAAAATAATAAGAGGATTATTATCCCCCATAGATCTCATCCATTTCAATGCGAGTCTTTACTCTTTATTTATTGATTTCATATTTTCAAAGCTTGAAATCCGTTTCAAGAAAAAAGAAGAAAACACTTTCACAATGAAATTGGCAAGATCATTGCCATTTTAATTTTTTTTTACATGTGTTTAAGTTTTTTTAGTTCAATAAAAAATTAATATCACTTTTCCATATGAAAATTAATTAAAACTATAATAATCTTAGACCCTAATAATTTTTAGCATAAAAATATGTTACAACTTTTCTTGATCATCATTTTTAACTTAACTAAATATTCAAAATTATTGATTAATTAAAAAATAATAAGTGTGGTACATTTCATGTTTAATTGATCAAATTATATATATATATATATATATATATATATGTATGTATATATAAATTTGTGTACCTCTCAAACTTAACTTTTAATTAAAAAATGGTATATCAAAATCTGTATAGTACATGTTTTTAATTAATGTTTTTTCAATCTTTTCTATATTTATCAACTATTTTATTTATAATATCTATTTTTTTATTAATAAACACCAATTAAAATATTGATAGGATAAATTGATTTTAATATATTAAAAATTACTCACAGATTTTTTACATTAAAAGTGTGTATTTTTTTTCTTTCTCTTTTTTCTTTTGATATATCCTGTGCGCAGATTAGGCTAGAGTATTCAATAACAAATTTTCTTGTAACTTATCACTGCACCTAGATAAAGTTATCACTCTGCAGACTGTTATATATATATATATATATATATATATATATATATATATATATATATATATATATATATATTTATCGATTGTATTTAATATGTTGTAATTATGATATGTTTTGATCTCTTACTTTTTGTCACAAGCCAATATTCAAATCTCTCTCACAGCTTTTGAGGTGAAGATGATGGGTTTTTTTATGAATGAATAAAAGAGGAGACAACGTGGAAGCGAGCCAATGTATAAAGCTCACTGCCATCTGGTAAGTAATCATTATCTTTTCTTTTCTGTTCCTTTTTACATAATTAAAAGTTTTTTGTTCCATACTCATTCTTAGTTTAACGTTTTTTTATTAAAAAGTCATCTAAATCCTTATGTGAATTATAATCGAAATCAAAAGAAGGATGATACATCCATTGAATATAAAAATTACATTAAACCCTTGGACGAGCAATTAACTTTTCTGCATATTATTGATGTTCAGAAAATTTTGCATGGATGTAGCTTGAAACATGTATGAAACTATCTGTGTGTAGATTTAAAATGGACTACCTCAGAAACGAGGTGCAAGCCACGAAACCAATAAAAGCTTAAGGTATCAAAGACATAATAACACTGATTCTTCCCTGGTTTATCTGGTTAAATTTAAAGGCTTCACTCTCAAGGAGGAGAAGTTAAAACAAGCTATATTGGTAGTTGAAATGTTATGCAGAGTAGTAACTTGGTGTAGTTGCATGCTTTTATCAGTGAAAGTAACTGTGGCAGAGTATGAAGATTAAGAAACTATACCTTTATGTAATTAAAATCAGTATGAGTAATGTATTTTTTATTAGTGTAGGTTAACTAGACCATGCTTTATGTTCCCTGTCTCTCATTATGTGTGTTTGTTTGTGTGATTTTATATTGTAAAAGTACAATGGAAACTAGGCATTTTATGTAGATGATGATGGTTAGGTAGGGTGCAATAGAAATCTAATGAACCTAAACGTACGAATATATAGCATAGGACATTTTTTTTTGGCTTAGAATTTCATAGTTGGGATGATTTAGGTAACAATAAGATCTCCTCGTCCTTACCTTTCAGTACCTAACTCGCCTTCAATAGTACTATTGTTCTGATTAATTAATATAATAAAGGCAAAAAGTTCAGTACGAATTCAAATCTTCACTGTGAAATTAATCAGTCAATTGCTTCAAATCTTCATACTTAACTAGCTTATATGTACATTGACATTATTGAGAATTAGGTTAAATAAAGATGCTCTTTAATTCATAGAAAACTTGTATACTGAGTAATATGTAACATATTTAATAAAATATAATCTGTTAAAGTAAAACTCTAATTTTATTGGAGAGCAGAATCTACTATACTTATATTGTATATAAATTTTCTCCGTTTAATTCAACTATTTGGTACAACTCACTAGCAAATTATGAGAAAGATATATATGGTAATTCATAACATTTATATAGTACAATTTTAAAATATACCTTATAAAAAGAGAATATCTATTTAAGTTATAAAAAAAATAACAAAAAAATGTGTATGGTAACTCTTTTAGGAATAAATATTACCATGGTTGGAGATATTCTCTAAGTGCATATTTTGCTAATCTTATTTTATTGGAAAAAAAATTGTTTGATTTATCAAGTTAGAGAATTTTAAAAGTGAACTACTAATTACTTGGAGAAATTAATAATGTTAACCAAACAGATATATATGGTGAAGGGAAGTGTAAATAGAAAGTTAAATATGTCAGAAATATGTAGATTAATCAGATTCTAAGGACAAAAAGATATAATAAACTGAATGAGAACTAAACATGTAAGTATAATTTTACTAAATCCATTGGTAAAATGCCCTTGTTGTATTATGCTATTGTGTTATATTCTGATTTTAATCTATTCCAGATAACTAATATTTTTGTCTTTATGTTGTAGTGCTTTACATTCAAAGAACTACATTATAGATTTGAAAGTTGGATAAGAAGCAAAGGCATGGCAACAAGAAAGGAAGACCAAAAGGAACGAGGCAAGTCTGAGAACATACCTCCAAACATGACCCTATTAAATTTCCTTTACTGAAAGCTAGACAAGTAAGTGCATATCATTTTCTTTCAAACACAGTTTACCAAGAGGGATATTTAAAAATAGGATGGAATTGTTGCTTGAAATCAAATAATTTGTCTTTGAGAAAGATATTTAAAAATGAGTTGATTTTTGTTTTGGTGATAAACTAACATACTTTTAATGGTTCATGCTTGTGTTTATGCTTGAGTTTGTTGAAGCTGCTGATAATGGTTCACTTCTTCACCGTTTGTATAACAAAAAATTATCTGCTAATATTGTCCTATATGCACAGTTTTAAAACAGTTTGAGATATTACTACTAATGTATGCGTGTTAAAGAAGTACTTTTTAAGATCTTGTTTGTTTCTACTTGGCTATCACTCATAAACACTCGAGCATATTGGATTTAGGCCGGTTAAGTTTACAATCAATGATTCATGTTTTCAGTTTCATAGAGGTTAGTTTTTACTTTTTACACATAAGAACGCAGATAAGGGAACTTTCGAGAGTGTTTTCTACCATGAACATTCCTTGGCAGTGTCCTTTTGGTAACATTTTCATTAATTTGGTTACCTAAATGGAAGAATTAAAACCTAAAAATGTTCAAACAGTAAAGAGTTATAAATATCATGAAATTTGAGTGAAAAAAATCCTACAAATAACGAAGAATATGAGGTCAGACTTTTCAATATATTTGTTGTTTGTTAGATTTTTTTTTCACGCAATTTTTACCATATTTGAGATTACTTTTGGTTTGAAGCTCAGTTAGATTTTATTTATGTAGTTGAATCGAATAGAACAATTTCAATCAATAAAAAATGTTTTAAATGTCTTAAATTTGAAATGATTACTTTGCCACAATTGATCCAAATTTTAAAAAAAAAAAATAGAAATTGAAATATTTTTTTTAAAGATAAAACAAGTCTTTGCTGAAACTTCAGTCGAACATGGTTCCTCAGTGTTTTGAGTCCAATTAAACCTTGATATCTTCTTCTCTTGGATTTCAACGAAACTTCTGATGCAATTTTGAATTGTACTGGCCTAAAATTCTGAGTTACAAACATTGAATATTATGCATTGACATGAGTTAGACCTTTCTAGAAACCTTTATACTAGATTCTATTCTAGCTATCCTCCACCTAGCTAGTGAAAGTTCTATGGCTTTAGGGTTGTCTAAAAGATTTTATCAGACCTTTTTTTGCTGGCTATCTAGAGAACATGTTGACATGACTCTTACTAGTGTACGCATTTTTTCCTCTTCTAGTTTTCTTACAGAAACCAACCACCACTTCACAGATACATTATATGTAAGTGCGAGTATATCTTCACCATAAAAAAAAAATTGAAGAATATCTCTGTGTAAGACTAGATATGTTAAAGGCATGAATCCTTTTGAACGGTGCCTCTGAGCTTATTGGACGCCCTAATTTCTCCATCAAACACAAACTATACTAAATTACAGGAAAACATGATGGGAGAGTGGTTTAATGTTAATTACCAAGCAGAGGACACTGCAACATAGATAGTGGTTTTTTAAAAAGTTCTGACAAACTCATTGTTATAAAGCATTTAGTGCATGGAATCCGAAGTGCTGAACTAATTACTATTTGGTTAGAATACAAAATCTGTAGCATTAATTCAGTTCACACTGAGAAAGAGATGTTGCAATGACTACGTACATGATGCAGCCAAATCTTACACAAGCTGCAAATATATATTAAACAAATGCAAACTTAACTAAAATGTTCCAGTAATATTTACATGATCATCATTTACCCTGCTCTTTGTGGTCATTAAGTACATATTGTTGTTTTCTCTGACAATAGATATCTTGGAATTCTAATGAAAAAATAGCTATTATCTATGGACTCTGTCAAGAGAAAAACCTCTTAATTTTTTAGGGGAAGAGTGCTAATAAAATGAAGATTTATAAATTTTTTGGATTCAAGATGATTAACGTATATAAGACATTGGTGGAAACAAAAAATATATTTAATAAAAAAATACTTATTATGTTAAAATATTAAAATTATCTAATTTTTTTTTAAGCTGGTGAAAACACTTGATAGAGTGTTTTAAATGGTTATATGCTACTTGTTAGCAGGCACAGTAGTTAAATTAGCAAATTCTCTTATCCCACCAAGCCTTCAGATATTATAAACATAGACAATGATTATGATGAATAAATTTACAATTGAAAAAAAAATTATCAGATGCTTTTAGCTTGAACCTGTTGAAACAGAAGAGTGTGTTTGAGATGAGCAATGTGTGAAGCTTACTGAAGTACAGATGAATCTAGGTTTGGACATTCTTGTGTGATTTTATATTGTATCAGTTATGAAATTTTAAGGTGGAGAATTTAGACATGTTTGTTTATGTATATTTAAGCGTTATATACTACATATTTATCTAAATTTATTGGCTGAAAATTTTCAAAACGGAAATTTTCTTACAATATGATCTCTAAGTTAAATCAGCAGATGCATATAAATAGTTCAGAACTCAATATGAAAAGCTAAAAGATCTTGAATTTTCTTTTGTACATCCAACGACCAAAGGATTTAGCTAGTTTAAAAGTTTCCAACAATACAATATATAAATTGATATATATATATATATATATATATATATATATATATATATATATATTGATCATAAACTAATTATGTAAACATTGAAATCTGCTACAGCAAGAAAGGACGGTTCTTTATAAATATAATAGACCCTTATATAATAGCAGCCACACTAAAAATACTGGTCAGAAATTATACACGCAGCATCCTTTTTGGCCAACTGTTACATTCCCTTGGTTGATCTAGAGCAAAAAATCAGTACATTGTAGAAAGGAAATATAGGACAACAAAAGTTACAGGTAGAAAACACAGAAAGATTCCTCCATGATCATGATATTCTTTGGCAAAACACTAGAGACAATCATCGGAGAATACTGAAAATTAACAGATTAGGTTGGATGAGGATTGATGCACTCCTCCCAAGATTTTCCAAAAATTTGAAGCCCTAAAAATCAAAACAAGTATCACAAAGATATCATTAAGTGATTTCAAGGGGAAAGAAAGAAAATCAGGCACCTGTTCGTGAAAATAAAAACTTACCTGTTGATAAATTCGTGCTGGCTATTGCACAAAAGGTGGAGCGTCCATTGGCAGCATTATTAACTTCCCAATTTGGCGACCAATTTTGGAAGGAGTGGTAGTCAGTGTTGTTTAGACTTGCTTCCTTAGGAGCCACAACGTTTTGGTGATGAATGGAAGAGATCAGAGAGTGTTTCAACTTTCTCTTGATTACAATGGATTCCTCAATAACGTTGAAGTCATCACCTCTTGGCACTCCTTCACCCTCTTCTTGAGAATGAGGTTGAAGGGGTGACCTTAATTGGTTCAAGATTTGATGATTTTCAGTTGCAGGGCACTTTTTCTTCAACTCTTGCACCTTCCCTTCTCCACTGCACAATATCTTGCTACTAGTCCTTTCCCTTGCTCTTGCCCGTGCTTTTTCCCTTGATTCCTTCATCTTTGCTTTCACACGATAAGCAGGTCCTTTCAACTTCCCTTCTTCCAAGTCTACCCCTTGCTGTTGTTGTTGTTTTTGTTGGTCTTGGTGGATCACAGAAACCACTTCACCATCCGAAGATGAGGAGAATTCGAAGCTATCCACACTGCGCTTGCTTTGAGTTAGCTCCTTAATTGCCTTCTTGGACTTTGTGAAGAGCCAGTCAAGGGTGTTGCTGGCTTTATCAAACCCTAACATGTCTTGAAGATCGAAGAACTTGCGTGCGATCTCAATGGACAGTCTCACCCTTCGGTCCCTCAAGCCCTGAGATGTGTAAATCTTGCTGTGCCTGTCTTTCTTGGTTGTTTTCTTCGCTGGTTTTTTGGTGATGCCATAAAGGGCACCACTGAGATCCTGATTGAGCATTGCAGCAGCAGCACAATCTGCAACTGCCCAATTGGCTAGCGTTTCAGGTATTGGAGCATGATAATGAGTTGGTATGAAGGTAACAGCAAGTGGATCATGAAGAAAGGTGTTACTAGACGAAGAATTTTCAGGGTGAAGAAAAGTGAAAGAAGAAGAAGAAGATGAAGGAGGGAAACGAGGGTAAGAGCCTGAGGAGGTATAATTAGAGGAAGGGAACATCTTACATAAGCAGATTTTGTAATTTCCAATGGATGACAGAAACCCTAGACAGCTTTCTGTGAAATGAGGACCACACCAAACGCAGAAGAGGTTTCTTATCTAACTTCCTACTCAGCTTCTTAGCTCTAAGAATACACTTTTTTTTTAAAACAATATTAATGTTTCTGTATAATGGATATTAACCATTTGCTAATCGAATACTATAGAACATCCGAGGAGAGAAAGAAAGTGGTTTGAGAAAGAGATGAAAGGTTTAGGCCCGTGATGGAACTGTGGTTTTCTTTGCACAGTTTCCGCTAAACTTCGAATACGGCTCCATATTTACCAGGGTGTGGTGGTGCAGGACCATGCTCATTGGTACCAAAGGGGTGGGGACTGTAGAGAGAGAGAGAGTGAGAGTGTAGTATGTGTGAGGAACTCATAGGATAAGACACACATAACTGGTGGATTGTGTGCCTCATTATGAGCAAGCAATGTAAACAGGAGAGGGTCAAATCATTCAGCTTTTGAGCTCGTTAATGTATGTGTTATGTAAATCATACGTATATGGGTTTGATTCTTTGCCGTGGCGTGGATGCGTTGGGTTTAGGGTTAAACTTGGGTTGCACTTTGAACAAATCGGGTTCAATTTGAAAGTAGGTTTACGTAGATAATCATGATTTTTTCTTCTATGTTAAGTTATTTGCATAAATATTTTAACAAAAATAATCTATGAAATGCAAACATTTTTAAATAAATATAAATATTTCTTCTATTTTCTCTTCCACTTCTATTATATATTTTTATCAATTTTTATTTTAATTTGGAGGTGTGTTTAAACACTACAACTGAGCCATAGATTGTAAAAATAATATGTTTGCAAAAGCAAATTATAATTAAATTGTATTAATAATGAATAGCTTAACACAATTCATATACAACAAAAACAGCTTAACACAATATCTGAAGTAGTATTTATTGGTAAACTCTTTCCATTCTGTGTTCAACGGTACTAAAACTAGTACTTATAAAAGTATATACATGTTTCTGTTTTTCTGCTGAAAAATTAAAGGAGGCAAGAGTGACCTTTTTCTGCAGAAGAAATTACTGAGTGAGATTGGATTCACTTTTCCCAAGGGAAATGAGGTTAAGAAGTGTAAATAGAGTTGCAACGGTTTCTCATTCGGCCCAGATTTTATCATTTTACATTAAACCTTCAGAAAAGAGAAAATTACCAAGGATAGGGATTACCACAGAAAATATGGTGCAACTGTTTCTAAGGTGAATTTTGAAATCAGTTGATAAAGAATTACGTAAAAGAGTCCCATCATTTAAAACTCATAATATTTAAAATATGTAAGTTAAGTTTATTTTTGTGAATAAGATTTTTTCTAAGAAATAAATTAAGTTATTAATATAAATAAAACTGTACACCAATTAATAACATTATTTCTTTAGTGTGACAAATCTTAATTAGACTAGAAGTGTTGTAATTAAAAATTTTATATTTACATAAACTAACTCAATGACGTCCCAATTAGACTGAGGGTGTTCATAGTAATAAAAAAAAGTTATATTTACTTAAACTAATAATGGTTAATAAAATTCAGTTTATGTATTTTTGGTTTACATGTTATCATAGTATTAATTGAACCAAAGTGTAAGTAATCTTCATTTACACATCAATGAAGGGTAATAATAATATTCAACTTGGAGGGTAGTAATATTTCAAAACTCTAAACCCTAAATTTATATGATTAACTGTTTAATATGTTGTTTATTTGTAACTATTTTTTAGTTATGACTATCCTTAAAAAAATCTTGTTGTGTTAATTGAGAAAAATAATTTACATTTTGTTTGTATACATCGAAAAGAAGTATTTTAATCAAATATTAAGAAATAAGAATGACTTAAAACCCCTTTTGTTAAGTAGTATTTACTTATAGTTTCATTCTTTTGATATTATTTTTTTAAAAGTTATCTCACATTAAATGATGAATATATATAAATTATCTTTAAAACCTTAAATGATATAAAACTTTAAACATAATCCTATAATTAACCTCAAAAAAAGGTAAAAAGTGACATATAACTTGTTTTTCATACGGTTCTTATTTCAAATTTGTTTTCGGATTATAATGTTATTAGATCAATAATTATATTTGAATATGAATTATTTATCTTAAAGTGTAATGTTTTTGTCACCATTTTATCTTGAAAATACATCTCAATAAATTAAGTATATATAATTGGTTTTCACTTCTAAGTAATGTAACTTGGTGCAGTGAAAAGATAGTTCTTATTCTATCATCTTCCAATTGTACATTGTTATGATTTTTTTAATCAGTTAATATAACAGAAGTAAAAATTTCGATATTAACAATAAAATTACAATGATGACATTATATAAGGTGGTGATATTGGTGAAAGACAAATTGGTAATAAGTGGTAAGATTTGTGTTCTTTTGACTTGGTCGTATGGCATCAGCTACTGTCATTTTCAATCTAGCTAGAAAGCTCTTTCAATGTCTGACACGCATTGCTTTGCTGCACAGCAGGGTGGGGGTTACATCTTCCTTCTAATCTGCACTCGACACAAATCACGAATATTTCACGACTGAATCAAGTAGTCACAACAACAAGTGAATCAAATGATGATGCTTTTGTCTTTGACATGCTAGCTAGTTGCATATATTTTGATTTTCTCCTCCAAGACCAAGTGAAAACAAAGATACCTTGCATTGGTAAATGGTATAAATTTCAAAAATGTTTGAGGGAACACAAAGGGTTTGATGCTATTTGCACCAGAAAAGGTAAAGGTTTTTGAAGGATTTTCAAGTTGCGTTTCTCCAAAGGCATCCAAGATGGGGACATAACCTCATTCTTTTCCCTCCCATTTGTAGTAAAATAGTATTTGCTTTTCACCCTATTCACTTCACTGATTCACTCTTTACAGTTAAGGCCATGCAGGTATATATAGCATCAATTTATATCTCCTAACACGCTGCATGTTTTTCACCCACCAACCAATGATTCATTTACTTCAAATTTCAAATCTTAAAAACTACGTTTCCATTTTTCTCGATTAACTTAAACATGGATTCATTTTATAATCTTTTCATCAGTTTCTTAAATTTTGTAATATTTCAATAAGAACAAGTTAAAGTTATCACAAAACAGTAATTTTTAACACTTTTTTTTTTATGTTAGATTATGTGAAACTAATTTCTCACTCTCAAATTTTCTATATTGAAACGAATGAGATGAATAAGAATTGGTCCTAGAAAAAATATAAAAGAGGAGTTGGGTCCAGTGATAACAACTGGACGTAATAGAAATTGGATAAGTGATAGAAATCAGATGCGACACTTAATTAGTAGGATCTCTTTCTGGGGCAGAATGACGTTTTTATATTTAATTTCACTGTCGGTAGAGTCCAGAAGCGTTCCAATTTTTCAAACATAATTTTGAATTGTCGTCTTTTTTCAAAAACAATTGGGTTAAAAGTGAATTTGAAGTGAAGTGATACGTGTGATAACGAAAATGACAGTTGATAGAGATTTGTTCTATGAATTGTTAGAATAGAAAAGCAAGTGGGAGTTGCTTTAATATACCAAATTAGTTTAGGAATATAATGAAGATTTATGGTTTTCACTTGGAATTAAACAAGAATTCACAGGAACATAATTATGATTAAATGATTGATTTGCCATTCAGGTGTGTGCTTAAAGACCCTAATAAACAAACTATACAAGAGATTATTCATATACCATGTACTTATATATGTGACTGTGTAATCTGAATTCTCTATCTGTGTTTAGTTGATTACTCTTTGAATTTAACCGGAAAAGCCAACATCCTAAAAGATATACAGATAAGGCTAAAATAAGAACTAGACTTAAAGTACAATTTGGACATTTGCAGAATCAGTATTCTGTTAGACATATTTTGAGGTCACTCCTTAGAAATTTACGGCCGAATGAAATTAAACTCAGAGAATAGAATTTTGAAAAATGTTACAGTAATAGGTAAACAATACGACAACGTATACATAATGTTTGACAAAATAAACAAATGTGAAAAGTACACAGTTTGAATATGTTGAGTGTTTGTAGACAATGATGATGTAAGAAGAGTAGGAGTTATAATTATTGTAATTAAAAATGAAACTTGTCCCACTAGTCATTCTTGACTGATCCATGGAGACATTGATGAAAGCGACTGGTACCTCAAGTGGTAGGCAGTGTTAACAGGAAAGAAAGAAAGAAAGAAATTGTGAATCTGTAGCTTAGAATCTGCAGAGCAGAAGCCAAAGAAGCACGGTTTTGTGCGTTGCATGAGCGTGATCATGATGATGATCATGTGCATGGGGCTAAGATATTTGGTTCTTTGAGGGGGTCCCAGAATCAAACTTCTTCTGCTGATGATCTCTCTGTTGCCTTGCCATGCCCCCACCAAAAACCCCTTAGACACACCTTCATGTGCAGTGGAAACCATTTCTCACGATTCCGCGACACTCTGGTACATTGCCACTTTTTGAGTGGTGTCTGGTGGTTGTTTCATCGCATTCATGCTAGCTGGCCAATTGCATCTTATCATCACTTTAATTACCTTCTTGTTTCTCTACTTCAAAATATATATCTTTCTATAAATATTAACTTTAACACGTCTTCGTTATAGTTTGGGTTAAGGTAAGATGTGGAAAAGCATTGGATATCTAAATAACTGCACTGCATGTTGGTTTATCAATTTTATAATGGAATCGACTTTTGTTGAGGAAAGAAGTGCAATTTAAATCATAAAATACATTACTCAAAAAATAATGTTTGAAATCCCTAACAATAGCAAAGCTTGTTTGAAATAAACAAGCTTTATTTCATTGAATCACAATTTAGAGATCCATAGTTCACTTACACAAAAATGCAGCTAACCCAGAAAAAAAAAATCTAGACATAGAAAAATAAAATGCAAGAGTGAACGAGGAAAAAGGTGAAGACAACAACTTTTCCGCTCTATTGTTGTGTTCGGTTGAAGGATGAAGAATGCACGCACGGTAGGGTCCTTTCAGATTTACGGCACTTTAATTTCGATGTTAATGGTCCATTGCTCATTTGGGCCAGTTTCATAGGCCCATGCAATGGATATCTTATTGGACCTTTAACACCCAACCTTTCTTGTGATCATTTTTTTTTGTCAATATAAAAACAAAAGTTGTGTATCTTTATATAATAGAAATTAGTCCAATTAAGTTGATGAGGCCCATCAACATCGACATAGTTGTTATTTACAAACTCACAGATGGAACTACAGTTGTAGGAAGTATAACTAGTTTACATGGAATTCTCCAATTAGGTTCCATGCAAGTATAAAGAATATAATATTTTATATATTTCTATTAAAATTTCATAAATAAAATATCAAATTAGCTAAATATATATACAAAATTATGAACAAATTTTAAAAATTCATTAATTTTAGTTAATATCTGAGAGAATTATTAGAAGGATGTTGTTGACTTAAAATTAGAAGAATAATAAGTTCTTTTTCAACATTAGCAAAAAAAAATTTAATAGATTCTTTTAAGTAAAAAAAACAAATCATACATAATATTTAATTTAATATTTACTTTATATATGACCAACAATTTTTTTTACAATGAAAATACACTTAAATTTAGATGGGATTGTAAAGTTTAACGTAAATTACGTGATAAAAAATGTCACCGTCGCCCAATAACGGTGGACTGTTAACAAAACACAACAACCAAAAAGGTTTCATTGAGAAAAAATGAATATTTTATTTTATTATGTAGATGTATTTAGCAACTGAAGTATAAATCGTGAGCTTGAGTAAATTAAATATTAATTATATATAATGTGTCAAAATAAAATGGATGAATTTCAAATTTAATTATAAACATGGAATTAAATTCACTAATTTTTCTATAAAAAAAATAACAACAAAATATGAGAAGGGATAAATAGTGATTTACTACATGAATAATTGTGTGTCAATTATTTAACCGATGAGAGGCTAAAATTGCTCTTGACATTCCTAAATATCTGTTCATAATTTTGTCTCAGAAAATACACGAGTCACGTGTTAACATGTCACAACGTGGATGTACGTGTGAACGAACGAACACAACAATATTGCTTCTTTTTTTTTTTTATGTTACAGTTTCCACCTCATTTTTCTACTATTTTTATCTTAGAATCTCCTACTTTCACTGAAGTCTCTGAGTGATTAACACTTGTTTGTGTGAAAGAGTATACAATAATGAAATGTTTAATCGAATTTCTCATTCTCAATTTGTTCATTTTCCATATATTTGATCTAAAACAAATATCCTTAACCCTCCTTTTCTTGTTCCTCTTTTCTTGCCCCTCTCTTTTATGAGTAATAAACAAAGGCTAAGTAACCAGTATCCTTGTGTTCACGATTTTTCACTCTCCATTTCAACCTACGCACAAAAGATGGGTGATTCATGAATCATGTGTGTGTGAGGATGATCATGATTTTATCTGAGAGAAGTGAATTGGGGTGGAGATGTGGCCTACATGAGTTAAAGTTGTGGAAGCAGGGTTTTGTAGTGTGAAAGAATCAAAGCAGAGAGTAATGGGTGAGGTATGATGAAAGCGACCACGGGTCAATGTGGGTGAGTGAGTGTGTGTGGCATGTGGATTTGGGGTGCATGTGTGCATCATAAAGCTGCCACTTTGACCAATCAAACTTTTTCTCACTGCTTAACTGAATCATGAGGTTCCCTCTGTTCATTGGGCCCTAACAACCCTCCATCAACATTTCTTTTTCTTATTTACAAATATCATTTTTTACATTCAGCTTAATCTCATATGAATAAATAAGTAAAACCATTTTTTTATTTCTTGAAGTTTGATTTTAAATATATTTATTTTAAAAAATTTACAATTTTTTTGTGTGTTGGAAGAAAATAAAAATAATGGCAAGAGTGAGAGAAATTGATCACTGTTTGAAATCTGACCCATCTCTGATTTACAGGGACTCCTCTAGACTGCACGAGTGCAAGAGTGTTGTGGTCGAACTTGGATGCTGTGTATATCGAACTTTTTTCCCTTTGGACCCTTGTCGTATTACGTGTTTGTTAAAGTTGTGAGACACAGCATGATTTTTTTGTTTTTGTTTTTGGAATACTTTCAGTGTTTGGGAGAAGACAAGCCACATTAACCTCAGATCAAAATGATTAATAAGGATTTTGTTTCCCATATTGGGACTGAGAATCCTGTTAGAGAAATTACGTATACAATTTTTTTCTCTTCATTCATAGATTAAAAGGTTTTGTTTATAAGTTCATGAAAGTTCGCAGTTAAGGATCAATTCATTCCAATGCTTTGATTGAATTTTATTATGCTTTACTTGAGATAAGATGGATAGATTCATCCATAAAACTGGAATGAGAAACATAATCATAAAGGTTACAGTGTTATTTATTTAATATAAAATAATATAAATTAAACATCAATCAAATCAATGACTTGTTGGGAATTCACTCCACTATTTTTAATGGATAAAATAAACTTGACATGCAATTTCAAATTGTTTTACCTCTCTTTGTCTGTAACCTTTCTGTCCATCTTAATTCACTGCAGAAAGGCTAAAGTTTTGCTTTCCAAAGTGTAATAATTACTGAGAAACACAAATGCGTATGTTGTATTTTATACGTATTATTTTATTTGGTCATGCAGCATAATAAATTGACTATATTCATTCATACACAAACACATATTATATTCAAAATAAAGACACCATGTCCTCACAAAAAGAATCAACCTCTAATTCTAAATATACTGTGTCAGTAAGCCCACTGATAGTGAATATATATATATATATATATAGAGAGAGAGAGAGAGAGAGATATTTAGTTTTAAGTAACCAATTATAAAAAGAAAGAAAAAATTATAAGACAATAAAAGAGGTATGATTAATTGATGAATGAAGAAAAAATTAAATATATGAAACCAGCTAGAAACTGCAGTGAAGAAATCCAAGCCAAGGCAAAATTGGTCTCTGTACTAAACAGCTACTTCAGCCCAATGTGGTCTATATAAAGCATATTCCCATAATACTCACCACACACCACTAGTAGATTAAACGCGTTATATGGGAAGTACTTTGTGATTTGTCATTTTTAAGGAGCAACAACCAAAAAATAAACGAAAGTTGTTGTGCAACCCCAGAAAAACTTAAGGACTCTGATATAGTTATCTTTTAGATTAATATATAGATGAACGAGTTTTAACAAAACAGAAAGAGAAAAAAGGTTTAAAGAATAGAAAAATCTTTGAATTTCTGAGGCTATCATGAATTTCTCAAAATATGTTTTATATTTGTATGGTAGAGATCATGTATACATACATTGTTACTGAAAATATATTTTGTTTGAACTTTAAAAAAAAATATAGATGGTAATTTATAACAGTTAGTCATCTTTTTGCCATGTTACTGCAGAAGCTAGTATTGTATCCTATAGAAAATGTACATTTTTTACTGTTTGGACGCGTTCAAACACCCACAGTAAGAATATTTGGAAGAAAAATCAACCTAAACAAAACTATTCACAATGAGCTTTTCTTTTTTTTTTTCTTTTCAAATGCTATGAGGAAGTCTTGTGAAATAGTGACTCAGAGGAGACAAAAGAAGAAGTGGATAAAACGGTAAGAAAAACAAATGATGCCCAAGAACAATGAGAAAAATGGAAAAGAGAGTCATATCACCCACATGTGATGCACAAACTCTTTTTCAAAATGCAATATAATGTAACTTTGAGTTGACAAGACCTCAACAAATAGAGCCTACGTAAAAGACACAACACACTCATCGACTCATAAGCACCCATTTGTGTCCTTTTGTAGCTATATAAATATAGCTCGTATGCATCTTCACTTTTCATTTTTAACTTTTACTTTCACCATTCAAGGCAACGTTCTCCTCCATCCAATCCACAAATCTTCAATTATTTACTCTTCTTTTTTTAATCACAACACTCTATAATTCTCAATGGTTGTTCTGTACACTAAGAGAGTGTATTAAACCACACAACAAATGAACAAAATATGCCAATTATATATAATTAAGCGGTTCAAACAAAACAGTTCTTGATTCAAAAGAAACAAATCGAACTACTATTCCGAGTGCAGAACAGAAACTGGGAATTTTAATTCATTGCCAATTAGCTTTTTGCACGTAGAGAACATACATTTTTGAGGCATGATATGAAGGAAAATTGTCTCTAACGTTACTTTCTCTGCTATTTACACAGGGAATTAATAATAAAGAGCCAGCTAGCAAAACATATATATATTCTTTTTCTGCATGCTTGAACTTTGATCCTTGACCATGGCTTGGAGGACTCTAGTGAGCTGATCCATGATATGAGCAAAGAAAAACGTTAAACAATGATACTTGTTGATGATGAGAATGATTGTAGCTAGTCGTGCCAGCAGAGAAGCATGACTACACATCTTCTGATTATGTACAGTCTTCCTTTTTGCTCTTTGAGGTACCCTCCAAGCCTTCTGCATGAAACCTTCTTCTTTGAAGCTCTCATGGAATCTTTGCTCATCTTTGAACCTCTCATGTAATTACACTTTGTAGTGTAGAGAGACAGAGTTGTAGAGCGAAATGTGTGTGTTGAATGAAAGTTGAAACCCTTGAAGCAGTATACAAATGGTGCTCCAAAGGGCTTCTTATAGAGCGAAATGTGTGGTCCATGGTTCCGAAAGAAATGTGTATAGGCCCCTCAATTCAGATTCCATGCCCCCATTCTCTCTCTCTCTCTCTCTCTCTGCACCAACATTTATGTGGCATCAACCACCAAGATAAGTGGTCGGCCATTGAATTAAGCAAAACAAATAATAATGTTTAGGTCATGCTAAGTTAAAAGCCAATGTTATCTTAGATTTTTGAGCCCTCCATGGTTTCAACCTCATAATTAGGCCAAGAAACAATGAAGCTTCCTTGTCATGTCGTTTGACTATAGTGTCCAATTATTTGTGACACCTTTATCCGTGTGAAGTTTCCTCTAATTCAAAATTCAATCATGGACACATATGAAAAACCTTGTAACTAAGTTCATCATGATTCATGAGCTTTTATTATTCATTCTGGTTGATTAACTTATTTAGTGAATGCACACGACAAAACTTATGACAGTAATAAACATAATCATATATTATAGCATTCAACTATATTTTAAGATTAGTTGTTGTTCTTGTTGTTTTTCTCAACAGGGGTAAAACATATGCTGTTCACCACTAGTTAGGTAAAAAGGAGTATTGTCGAGAGTTGATTTAAATCGGTCTTACCCATATGTTGATATTCATGTTCGTTCAAAACTAACAGATGCCACCTTCTATCTTACACTAGATCCTCGTCTGAAAACTGTAATGGCAGGCTAATAGTCAAAGTTAGGCATGTGATTTCAAATATGGGATATAAAGACAAGGGTGTGTCAGAGAAGGTTATCTTAAAGGACATTAGAGTATAAATGTAAAATGGCTGTGGCTCCACGAGTTATGGCCTAATGTGCTTAATCGTGTGGCAATGAGCAAGATTCTCTCACTGTCTGCAAATAACTCCACAGATATAGTGAAAGATCAAAGATATTTAATCAATCCTTTTTTTTTTTCTTTTTTTATTCACATTTTTATCTACCAAGCTTGAAAGCCAAAAAATGTACGCAGTACAAAATAGAAAATTAGTACTGATAAATCTGATATTAATCCGAGAAACTTCTTCAAACCCGACCAATTGTTTCAACATGTAGGGCTTCATCTTAATTTAACAAGAAGCATAATCCCACATGTTGTGTCTTGTGCTTCACCCATATCACTTAGAATTGCAGCTTCCATTTATCTACTTTTATTTTATTTCTTTTCTCTTTGGAAGATTAAATGAAAGTTTTGTCGTGCTCTAATGGGTGTAATTTAGTATAGTGGCATAACAGAAACACTACACATTCCTTCAAGTGAACTTCTCTCACATGATGACAAAATGTCAAATTAATTATTATTCCCCCCTCTTTATCATATATGATAAAAACTAAGTTGCATCATTAAGATAGCTTATCCTTTTAGAAGAAACTAAAAGGGATAATAAATGAGACAGCTTATGCTTATCAAAACTTTGATTTATTCATATATGTCCTCATATTAAGAAAATTGAAGGATAATGGTATGTATATATGGTATGTGTTGACGAGCATGGGCGTGGCGTGATTTAAAAATGTGATTTTGATGTTGAATAATGAAGAAGTGAAACAATGAGTTAGCAGCAGCACCCTAAGGTGTGGGGAGAATTAATTGAAGGGTGCAAGCACAAGGGACAAGGGGAGTTTAAATATGTGTGGAAGGGTTTCACAACCAAATTTGTCTGAACCATGTTCCTTTGGGGGTTTGGTCTAAGAATATCTTAATGGACCAAAACGCAATGCTGTTGAGCACTGAGAAGACATGGGAGCACGTGAAATGCTCGTGAGTGGGCATGGTTACTGCCTTTCATACTCTGGACAAACCCTAGATTTTTTGCTTTGCGTTCACAATTTGTGACCCTCTTGTC
This sequence comes from Sphenostylis stenocarpa, assembly GCA_963425845.1. Lineage (NCBI taxonomy): Eukaryota > Viridiplantae > Streptophyta > Magnoliopsida > Fabales > Fabaceae > Sphenostylis > Sphenostylis stenocarpa. The sequence goes on from OY731398.1 coordinate 19,181,543, forward strand.
CACTTCATGTTTCTCTGAATTCCTAATTCTCCATTAACATTCCCATATTCTTTTCCCAATTAAATTACTAAAACAACGTAATTCCTGATCTTGTAAATTTCTTGGTTTCTTCAAAGATTATGCACGTTTAACCACATATCTCATTGGTACGGTTCAGTGTACTTGGTTACCCTCGTTCCTTACAAGACAATGTACAAGGAGAATGCTAGCTAGTAATTTCATTTCAATATGAATTTATTTAGATTACTCAATCATCTGTCTCATTACGTGGAGTCTCGGACTTTGGATTAGATTAAGAATCTCAATTCATTCACCCATTCAACACAACAATATATATATTTCTTTATTTTTACAATATAGTTGTTGTGTTATAAAGTAGATGGCAACAAGTGATATCTCTAAAAATAATTTATATTTTTATAAAAAATTAAAGTAAGAATCCAAATATTGTAATTTCAGATTTTAACGGGATAAAAAATAAAGAAAATATTGTACAGAGATTAAAACAAAAATTCACTTTTTTTTTAATCAAAGAAAAAAATTACAGTAATCAAAATCAAATATCGCCATTTTATAAAGGCTAAAACATATTAAACTATTTATAAAGAAGTTTTCTCCTAAAAATATTTATAAATAAGTTTTCTCCAAAAGCAGGCCTTGTAATTAATCAGGAACATTTCTACTTGGGCTTGGGTATCATGGCCTGAATTAGCCCAGATGATAATCGAAGTTAAAAAAAATGTAGAATACAGAATAGAGAAACCGAATGGGAAGAGAGATATTGTTAGCCCAAAGTCTTTACTAATACTGGATCCATTTTATCTATTATGGGCTTTCCAATTTCGTTCTTCTATTAAGGCCCATCAAGAGATACCCATTTGTTCATTCTTCTCTATCTCCCTCAACTGTGTTTTTACGTAATTAACAAGTACACATAACACACTAAAAAATACTGACCATAAATTACGTCAATTCCATAGTTTAAAACAGATAAAAATTATTGTAAATTATATCCCTTAGTCACATAGACTAACTAAAACAATTTTTATAATAAAATAATATCATGTTCTTCATACGAGATTGTCAACTACTCAGGTAGTTTTATATTATGGTAAATTGTATACTTATATTGTGGATAAGGAATTTATCCATGCTTTTTACTAACTTACTTGATTTTGGGACAGTGATATTTGTAAGTCTCTTAAATTTAATAATTTATTTTTTATATATAAAAATTATGTTAAATTTCCATCTGTTAATAGTCTTCGAATTTACATGCACGTGACAATCCTATAAATATTTCTTTCAAAGTTTCCTTCAAAGATTTATGGTATGGACCAATCTATTTTTTAAGCTGACCCAAACTATAATTAAAAAAAAAAAATGATGGGTCATGAAGCATCACTAATTTTTTTAAAATATAAGAAAATTAAAAAATTATCAAATTAAGTTTGAGCACGAATTATCACAATTAACTCATTGTAAAAACTAAAATTTACTCCATCCAATCTTATTTTAACACCTTCATAGTATTTTCTTGGTGAGAATATATATGAAAAAAAATGTTGGAAAAAGCTTCTTTAGTAAAAGACAAAAATCAATTGAAAAAGAAGAAAATTGATGAATTTTAGGAGGAAAATAATAATAATAATAATAATAATAATAATAATAATAATAATAATAATAATCCTCCGTACAATGAGATATAGTATAGGTTTGTGGTGATGAAATAAGTGAAATAAACTAATGAATAAGAGGATTAGACATAATTATTTAAGAATAAAAATAAATATTTTATTATAAATCTTATATTTAAATAATTTAAAATTAAAAAAAATTACTTAAGTAAAAAAATTTAATCAAATTTTAAATAACTCATTTATAAAATTCATAATAAAATATTTAATTTAATTGTGAAATAATTTTAAAAATAAAAAAATATATTTTATTATAAATCTTATATTTAAATTGTTTAAAATTAAAAAATTTTATTTAAGTAAAAAATTCTAATCAAATTTTAAATAACTCAATTATAAAATTTATAATAAAATATTTAATTTTATTGTTAAGTAAGTTTTGGTTAAAAATAAGATGCTATTAATCCTAACTTCTTCTTGATGTGATTTTCCGGGTTTGAAAGCACGTTTCCAAAGAATTTTTTCTCACAACTTTTTCATCATCTTCATGTTACTCAACAACTAATATTCCTCCATGCCCATTCTTCATAGAAAATTCTTCAAAACGTAAATCAAAGCTGACACATGATACAATTGTAAATCAGAATCCAACAACACGTGGTTTAAAAACTGAATTAAAAAAGTAGAGAACACAAGCTCAGAGGCCTACACAAAAGGTTCACACTAACTTAGCTCCTTAATTTATGATTTCACCTCCAAAAACAAGTGCCACACTGATTCCCAACAAAAGAAAATGAGGCATTATTCATGAGACCGTCCACTATCCTTCAGCCATTATTGAACCTTTGACCCTCTCAAACGTGTGTCTTTCCCATTCTCACATTTCTCACCATATGATTCACACCTTTCTTCCACCGTCCACCTGTTAACCCTGTAATCTCGCTTACCACTTTGCACTATATAAAAAAATCACCTTTACTTTCATCACATCACACATAACATAACCTTTTTTTTTTGTCATCTAAACTTGGTTAGAGCCAGCAAAGTGAGCACACACTTAACAATGGCAGCCTACTCAAGCCATGCTTTGAAAACCATCCCTTCTTCTTCCTTTGTGAAACCTGTCACTGCCAAAACAACATCATTCCTCACACCCTCAAATACCAAACCTTTCTCACCATTCACCTCATCAAACCATTCTCTCGTCAAAAGTCTCAACTTGAACTCCACTTTGCCACACTCTTATTTGTCTTCAGTTCCCAAGAAATCTTTCACTTGCAGAAGCCAGGCTCAGCCTGTTGACTCTGGTAAACACACCCAATTTTCAATTTTTTTTTTCTGGCTGAAATTAAAGTGGGTTTTGCTTGATCGATCCTTTTGGTTTCTTTGCTTGATTAATTTGTAGAAAAAGTCCAAGAACTGAGTGTGTATGAAATCAACGAGCGAGACCGTGGAAGCCCTGTTTATCTTCGATTGAGTTATAAAAGTGTCAATTCCCTTGGTGATTTAGTCCCCTTTAGCAACAAGGTAAATTTCTTCACTTTCTGGACAAAATTTTGACATAGTTCCGTAGATATTTTGAATGTTATTCCACCGAAGTTGGAGTTTTTACTTTCCCAACCTATGTTCGTATTTAAAGCAAACTTCATGCTAATTAGTAATAAGTAAAGTAAGACTATATATCCCAATCAGCAAACAACAAGAAAATCCTCTAAGGAACTGGACATAACTTCTTGCATTCGAAGATTTACTTTTGTTATGGTAATTTTATTTTGCAATCATGTTGAATTATTTGTTGTTTTGTATTATGATCAAACGTTAACTTCTCTAGCCTGTTATGATTATAATGATCAAGTACCAAAAGTTGGATTTTCCATCTAATTGTTGCTAAGAGAGAGACTTGTGTTTTTGTAATTGATTCTGTTTTTGGACTTATGCAGTTGTATACTGGAGATTTGCAAAAGCGCATTGGGATAACATCTGGTATTTGTATTTTGATCCAAAACAAAGCTGAAAAGAAAGGTGACAGGTATGAAGCAATCTTCAGCTTCTACTTTGGAGACTATGGTCACATAGCAGTGCAGGGACCCTACCTGACTTATGAGGACTCATATTTGGCTGTGACTGGAGGATCTGGAATTTTTGAGGGAGTTAAAGGTCAAGTGAAGCTGCATCAAATTGTGTATCCTTTCAAGATTTTGTACACATTTTATCTAAAGGGTATCAAGGATTTGCCCCAGGAGCTTCTTGTGAAGACTGTTGAACCCATTCCATCTGTTGAAGCTTCCCCTGCTGCTAAGGCCCTTGAGCCTAATGCTACCATTGCTGGCTTCACAGACTAATTGTTCAACTTTCTTTATAACTTTTTTGCTTTTGTAGTTTGATTTAAGTTACTTAATAATAAGTGGGTGTATGATGTTCTTCTTTTTGTTGTTGTGGTGGAGTTTCTATTTGATGAAAAACTTGACATTCTTCCACTAGTGAACTTTAAACAAATATAACGTGTAACAGAGGGAATCGTGATTGCCACCACTGGGGTTGGACATTTTAATACCTTTTCAAGTTTGGTGCTTGACATTTTTTTTTTCTTATATCTCGTTATATTTTCAAATTGTGGTTGTGTCTGTATAGTATTATTTTTGTATATTTTATAAACACGTGTTTTTTTTTTCCTCAAAGCACATGGTTAGTTTTTTATGGATATCATCATTATTAACTTTTCAATTTTTTAAGTTTGATTAGTTGTTGTCGTACACCTTTTAATCATAAAAAAAAAGATAATTAAGAACAAAGAATTGGTCGGTGGTTGTTATTTTTTTAAATCTATCCTTTAAATAAATGGGTTTGTTGTTATGGAGTTTACTATTGAATAATAACTTGCAAGGATTAAATTTTCATATTGCAATTGATAAAATGACTTTAGGGATCATAAACTATAAATGATTAATTAAATAAATATTTACAATTTAGTTAACAATTAAGTTGGTCTCTAAAGTTGAAAAAAAAAGAATAATTCATGAAATTATAAGTCTATTAATCAGTTTAATCTAAAACATTTATATATTTCAATAATGTTAATAAGAGGACAATACAACTTTTTTTTTGTTGACAACTCTGTTTTATTCTAGAGACTATATTAACTGATTATTTATAATGTTTAGAATGATTTAATTGTTTTATCAATTTCAGATTCAATTATCCTACCATTATTAATAATCCAGTCATTAATTTTATATGATCGAAGCTTGTGTTTATTGTATCTTGCAATTTTATAATGTACCATGTGTATAGTATGGTTCTCAGTTTTATGCAAATGCCTTTGTTATTTATGCACCTCTCATATTCAAATTATGACCATGTCTGCAATTATATTATTTGTGTATATTTTATAAACACGCCTCAAAGCATGTCTTTTTTTTAATGTATATTATGATTATTGCTTTTTCATTTTTTTAAGTTTGATTAGTTGTTGTCTGTGTTAAACAGATTCGATTGTAATTGGAATCATTACAGAGTTTGCATCGTTTTTTTAATAATTCAATATGCATTTCACGTGATTTAAAAAAAAAACATTTTTTTATAATGTACCATGTTCTAAATTATATTTTTTTTATTGAATTTAACACTTGTAATAATATAACATTGAAATCACTTACTAAAAAAAGGATGTTTTTGCAATGTTTTGCATGCTCTCCTAATATTTTGCTATCGTTACAGAATTTAGTTGTATATATAATATTTTTGCACATTTCATTAGAACAAATAGTTGCACTAAATAAAATATTCTAATTATTTTAGTCCTGCTAAATAATTTTCCAAATTCAGTGACTGAGTTGCAGATTTCAGAGAAAATTATTAGTAAAGTGATTAGTATAACAACTGATTTACCAAGGGGTTGTTGCAGTACAGTGTTCAAGTACAAGAAGCTAGTACAGTCATCACAGGAATAAATGGTACCAAACAGTGAAAGAAGGTGTACTATATTCATGGAAAGTTTCAAATATCAATCAATAAATATTATATAATTACATTAACAGATCCTTCAACCCTGCTAATATAATGGTTGCATCTCATTGGAGCAAGTCATGGATGAGTCTCCATTCAATCCCCTAGTTGGCTGGAGCAAGTTGTGATGGGAATCAATGGCAGTGGTGACACCAAGAAAAGAACATTTTTTTTCTTCTTTCTCCTAATTTTCTTGTGATGTATCAGTAAATGGTGTTGAAGGGTATGAATCCATTACTGCCCTTGATTCTCATCACAACATGGTCCTATCAGGGAACCTCATAGATACTGTTTTCATACACCCTCTTTTCGATGTTCTGTTGTGTTAGGAAGATCTGAGAGGTGTTATTGCAGAAGAAGATAGAGGTGTTTGATGATGAAACCTGAGGGTGAACGTTCTCTGATATGAAAGCCATGTTGATTTAGAGTGCTGTTTCATGCTCTTTGGGTTGGGTTTTTTTTTACCCTGATGAATAAATAAAAAATTTGATTTTATTAAAAGCGGTCCAAATTTTTTTTTTTTTAAATGAGTTAAATCGTATTTAGAGTTAAAATCGTGCTTCCTAATAATACTTCTAAGCACGATTTTGATTTTTAAAAAAAAAAACCTACAAACGAATTTTTTATTTTTTAAATCAAAATCATACTCTTACTTTTATTTTTTGAAAAAATATCATTTGTTTGTTTTTTAAATATATATTATTTATTAAATAAACATTTTCAATTGATTAATAATAATAAATAAAAATATTTTGACAAATGGTTAAATTTAATTTATTATATTTATATTAAAATATTACACATATATATATATATATATATATATATATATATATATATATATGTGTGTGTGTGTGTATGTATGTATATTATTACAAAAAAAAATTAATGGTGAGATACTCTCTCACAAGGTAATCTTCTTATTTACGTGATTGATCTTGAATAACTTTTTGTTGTCATTATGTAGCACACCTACAAACATGTGATAATTAAGGTTGAATGTTTGTTTGTCTATCATCATCACTATCATATCTTTTTGGAAACTGAAGCGGTCATAGTCCTCAAAGTTTTGTAACTCTCATGTAATTTATGATTTTTGTCCCCAAACTTTAATATATTTACTTGTATATTTATAATTTTATCCTCTCAATCTTTCATCAGTTTTGTAATTCTCATATAATTTTATATATTTATTTATACAATTACAATTTTATTTTTTCACCCTTTCATCTTCTTTCACCATTTTATATTTTTTTTATATTTTTTAATAATATATTATTTGGCCTCTCAGAATCAATGGTCAAGATTCGTCACTGATCATCCTCCTCTTTATTTGCATACTGCATAGGAGACATAGTGAGCATAGTAGTAATGAAAGGTGTTTGATTGTATGCTGATGGTGGTATCATGGAAGAGGTGGAAAATATGTTTGTTTCATATGGAAACAAAGTAAATATATGAGAAACTTGTCTTCCAAATTGAAATTGTGCAGGTATTTTGGAGTAAACCAACATATCCAAAATATAGATAAGGTTGTTGATGACTCGATTAATCAGTATGTTGATGACTCGACTGACCAACATGAACATGACTCAACCGACCAACACGATTAGGTTCGCCAATACATTGGGGTTGTTCCTGCTACTTTGTATTCTACTCGTTAAAAAATAAAATCAATATTTGTTTGATATGAATGTATATATATATATATATATATATATATATATATATAATACAATTATTAATATACTTCTTCTTAGGTAGAGGAAATATATTTGATAGTATGATGAAAATACCATATCATATATATTTTATTTTCATGCAAGTGGTCATTCTTACTGAACTCGTTTTCTTGAATTAGCCGATTGTGACGGTCATTCCACATAGTAATCCAAGTTTCATGGTATTGAAGCCAAAATCTATCGAGTTCTACCTTTCATGTCTTCTTTATGAAGTTTGTCAAAATTAATCAAATATTTTGGAATTAGTTGGCTAAGTCCAAATTGTCTCATAACCCGATTTGCTATATGAGACTCAACAATAGCAAAATATATCATTAAAACTCAACATTTATTAGTCGTTGTAACTCAGGACGATGATAAAGAGTTCACAAAAACTGTATTATTTTATAGAACTTGTAAAATTAGAATTATTATCATTTAAGAAATACATATTAGGAGTTGTATTAAAAGAAATACTTCATTTGCTTTTAATTGATTAAATGTCAGACCTAATACATGTACAATATATATATATATATATATATATATATATATATATATATATATAAGTGATTTGACGCTCGTGAAGCTCTTGAATTGAAATCATAGTGGCATAAGCGATTTCTATATGAAATCGTCATAGCACACACAATTTTCCTTTGAAAATCATCACAACTCCCACTAGTTTGCCTTTTATCTCAGTCCGTACTTATATCACTACACACGAGTTCAATAAATTTGTTTAACTGATGCACTCGTTTTTGCTCGCACAATTTTGGACCAATCCTTATTTTAGCATGCGTTTATTGCATGTTATAGGTCGGGAATTATTAATAGTTGGCTAAAATTTTAACTTTGATGAATAGTTTTATATGTGAACAAGAGCATTTAATGACCTATATAATATAAGTGGCTTTATGTTTCCATTAAATCAACCTATTACAATTTACCATTTCTATTATAATTATTGAAGCTTAAGTTGTAAAGATAGATTTAATTATATTTTTATCAATTACCTTTTATTAAATTTTATATATTATTTACATTTTTTATTTAAGTATATTTTATTTAAATTTTTTAATCAGTTACTTTTTATTAAATTTTATAAATTATTTATATTTTTTAATCATTTACTTATTTTATTAAAATTTATAAATTATTTAAGTAAATTTTCTAATAAGTTTTTTTTAATTAGATTGATAGATTTTAAGTAGGTACCTTGTCCATGACAATTAATGATCCTGTTATTCAAGATATTGTTTAAGATTTTACTGATGAAGAAAATGATTTTTCCACTACTGCAATGTATATGAATGATGATGTCTTACTACGTGATAGACAATCATCAAATCAATTTACCCAAACAAGCGAAATAACATTTGGGAAGGTCGGTGTTTTCCATCAAAATAAGCAAAAATAAGTGCAACAAAACAATTTCATATTGATGATGGATACAAATTTTCTGTTGTTGAGTCTAAAATTGACAAATATATTACTCATTGTATACATTATGACAACGGGTGTCAATGGAGAGTTCGTGTTTCATACAATAAAATTTGTACCCCAATGGGAGATTAAGAAAATTAAAGCGTCACATACATGTTTGAGTATAATGTTAAACCCAGATCATCAAAACTTAGACTCTTCTATCATTTGCTAACATTATTTTTGAATTAGTTAAAATAGATCTATTTGTTCCTATTAAAACTTTGATTGCAGACGTTAAAGGCAAACATAGTTTGACAGTAACTTACAAAAAAAGCATGAGTAGTGAAACAAAAGACACTTGTTGTGGTATTTGGAGATTGGGATGACTCATAATGATCTTCCAAGGTGGTTACAAACTTTTGAAGATAGTAATCATGGTATAATTATTCAGTATGTTTGTTCTCCTCATTCAGTGCATGGTGTCCACAATAATCCATCATTTATATTAGAGTGTATCATCTGGTCATTTAAGTCATGTATAGAAAGTTCAAATATTGTAAGTCAATTATTTAAGTTGACCGTACATTCTTAATATGGAAATATCATGTTACGTTATAAATTGCAACTTTACAAGATGACAATAGAAACATATTTCTACTTGCATTTGCAATTGTGAAAGGTGAAATGAAAGAGGCATTGGTTATAGTTCTTGCAACTTCTAAGACATTACATTACACCTTAAAATAATTTATGCATGATAACAGGTAGAGACAAAGGAATATTGTCAATTTTATAATCAGAAGATCTTGATTGGAATGATCTCACCTCAGTGTATTATATTCGTCATATTGCCTCAAATTTCAACAAAAAGTTCAAAAATGTTGATTTAAAAAGACAACTCATCAATCTAGGTAACATCTTCTAACGTAGACAAATTCTTTTCTCTAAATAAAATGTCTAAAATTATATTTTTTTATGCAGGATATGAGATAAAACAACTCACACTTTTAGCGAAACTATCGACTTTAAGGTCTGACATTCAACAATAAATGTCCTAGTTAGATAAGATTCTATTGGAGAAATAAACTCAAGCTTATGATGAAGAGAAGCGATATATGTGATAACAAATCTTACTGAGTCTATGAATTCTGTTTTTAAATGAATACGAGTTTTACCTATATCTTCTTTAGTACAAACAACTTTTGAAAGAATTAAATCTTCGTTTGTGAAAAGAGGCATGAAAGTAAAGTACATGTTACGAGTTGAACATGAGTATCCTGAACATATTACTACACTGTTAACGAAAATGAACAGTGTGCTCGAATGTATCATGTTCATAGGTACAATCGAGATAATTATGAGTTTGACATACAAGACCAATCCAACCCCTAGCATCGTCGAAGATCGATAAGCTACATAATTCGATTAAATCAATAGTGATGTGATTGTGGAAAATTCCAAGCTCTTAGACTCCATTGTTCTCATGTTATTGTTGTTTGTTCTTCTTATCATTTACAACTGACTGTGTTTATCGATCTAGTTTACAACTTACAAAACATTCATAAAGCGTATGAAGTTCAATTTCATTCGATTCAAAATAAAAATTATTGATCTACTTATATAGATATAAATTTTTGTCCTTATTCTAATATGTGTTGAGACACATAAGGAAGAATTACAATTAATCACATTCGAAATATCATGGATATACAAATTGAAAAAAAAAAAACGTTCTTTTTGTCGAAATGAATGACATAATCATATAAACGGTCTATTTTGATAATAAATTTATATTTTTTAAAATAATATAATATTTTAATATAAATGTAGTGAATTCAATTTAACTATAACTAAATAATTTTGTTTTCTATTAAATTAATAATTCAATTAAAATAATTATTTCATAAATAATATATTAAAAAAAAATGATGACAAACTCGTATTAGATAAAATATTTATACATAACTCAGTGCTACCAAATACTTTTTTTTAATGAAAAACCACAAAAATCGTGCTTGAAAGCGTAATTTCAAATAAAACTGTGCTACCAATCACGATTTCAACACACCAAATCCGTCACATTTTGTGGGAAAAATTTAAATTTTCGACTCCACAGTAAAATCAAAGTTTTTTTAACCTCCTTTGTTAAAAAAGAAAAAGAAAAAAAAAAAGAGCCTCTTTTCCCCTGTTTTCATCTGCTATGAACCGTTTCTTTGTTTATTACGGAAATATAATATTCTTTAGATGCCAACTAAAGGAATTGATGATAAAAATGGATTTTGTGTATTTAAAGTGCATGTAAGTAAACTGAGGATTTATCAAACCTAACATCAGTTAGAGGAGAAAGGATCTGCATTATAAACACTTGTATCTAGAGATAAATTAGTTACAAAAAAAAAATACAATAAATAAGTGTTTTTTATAATGAAAATTGAGTTAAAATTAATTTTGAAATTAATTGAATTATGTTTGAATTTTTTATTTTAAAAATAAGATATCATATGTGAATATCTGTCTAAAAAATGTTAATTTTTATTTTTACACCATTTTATAAAATATCAAAACATGCACTAAACATGCCAAAATCACAAAGTTTGTCAATTAAGGCAAAAACATAAAGTTTGTAGAAAAGTAAAGAACACAACATAAAACTTGAGACCCACGTAGAGAATAGTTGGGCTTTTTATTCTATCTTACACTTTTTTGAAAACACATGCAAAACAAAACTGGCCCATAATTTTAATGAGTCTCTTAACAAATTGCCAATGACATGATTTTGTCTAGATTCTATTTTTTAAATTTTTCTAACATCCACGGTAAGAAATGAAGAGTAACTAAAAAAATTAGTTAATATATATTATCTTATTTTCAATCTATACCAAATTTTATTAATATTTTTCATTTTTAGGGAAATTTTTTATCCTACCATATTGAGAAAGATTTTTTTATAATTATCTCTAATATCATATTAAAAATGTAAGTGTATCTAATTTAATATTACAAAATTAATTCAAAAATTTATCTTATATTATAATATCTTTAATTGAAAAAAATTGAAGTGATTTTTTTTATGAAACGAAGAGTTGAAAACGTGTAAAATAGAAATTTGGTAAAAACATGGAAAATTTGTGCTGTAAACATGGCCAATCATTGAACTACGAATTGGAGAAAAAAAAGAATCCAATTGACTCAAATTCAAAAGGAAATAATGGTGAGAAATATCCAAGGTTTGAAAGAAATTGTGTAAAAAGTTCAATATAGAAGAAAGACTAAACCAATTTACTCTCTTTAAAAAAAAAAAAAAATCTACGAATATATATGTACATCGTATCTTATATCATCTCTGATCTAACTATCTTCGTGGCCCTCACCTGTTTTGAAGTTATTTTGGAAACATGTATATGGCTGGCGACTAGGGACTTGTAACGGGCTTTTGGAAGTCATCAAATGAAGTTATCAATCATATATTTGACGTCATTCCTGAAATATATCAGGACAAAAATAAACAGAATCAGACAATTATTTTGTCTCTCACTCGCTATAATGTTTGAAACCTGCATGCTTCAAACTTGAGTTTTTAATTGGATTTGTTTTTGGTTATGATTCCTTTGATTGAAGAATACACAAGTACATACAACTCACACATGAACCCAAAATTTCATGTCTACAAATAATTTTTATCATATTAGAGACGTAGAAAGAGCAAAATAGTATACAGTGAGAGTGATTAATATAGTGGTGAAGATTAAAGCAGTGGTCTTGAATGGGCAAGCCTATTGTGGAATTGGATGGTAATTGTTTCCCAAAAGAGTGTTTGGAAATTTGCATTGGCCATGAAAATGTTGTTCCAGTGGCATGAAGACGAGACAGTTCATGAAGTAGTTTGTGGGGACAAAACATGGAAGAAAGTTGAAAAACTTTATAAAATAAATGAAGTAAATGGGTCCCAGAGGTGGGTGTGTAACAGAACCTCTCTCTTTCTTGATACTAACCTTGCATACACATCAGACAAAACTGACGGCTATGATGAGGTCCAGAGTGGGACCCTAGTCCTGGTTCCATAATGTGAGGGCCCCAACCTCACTCATTGTAATGGTCAAGACAAGAATGTGACATGCACATGCTGAAGAGGAAAGGAGAGAGAGAAAAACACAACACAAAACTCCTCAACAAACACTACTGCATGCCCTGACATCCACTCTTTTGATCTCCACATATATCCTGGCTAACACTGAAAACAACTCAACAGGGCAAACTCATGATATTATGCTCTACCTCATTATTCTCAACTCAAAAACAGTGTTAATCAGATGGATTCACCCCCATTGGGCTTTCACTAGGTTACAAACTAGCTCAAATTTGGACTAGTCATAGGAGGGAAACTTCGTTCATTAATTCTGGTGCCACTTTCAAATTTTAAATACAAAAATAAGCAACATTATACAACATATATGCTTCTGCTACAGTACTGACAGATGCAAAATTTATCAAACCTATGTTTCTCTTTTTTACCTTCCTGCTCCCCTAATTAATTTATCTCTTTAAATTTCCAAGAAAAGATTTTTTCTTCATTCAATTATGCATTCTCTTTTTTATCTATAGAAGCTTCCCGGATACTTTCCTCGTTGTGTTTTTTCTTGTGTGTTTTCTTATTGGAAAAGCATCTCACTTACCTTGATTGAAGCTCAATGGAGGAGTTTCCTGAATTGGGTTGGGTATCATGATCAAAAACTGGTATTTTATTAAACTGAAACCAGTGATTTGTTGTTGCGATATCAGTTTGGATAAGGTGATAGTGGTGGTTTTATTGTGTGGAAAATTACAGAAAGCATAAGCTTTCAGTGTCAGCCACTCTCAATCGAATTGCCATAATTACAATAAATGTTGTCATCTAATTTGTATGGCTATTATTTTTTCTTATACAATGAATTGTTTTTTTCTTTTGTACCTTGGGGTAACATAATTATGGAGTTGTCGTAGCAAGTTTAACATTTCTTATTTAAATCCTCACCGAAAAGAAACAAGAAAGAAAAAACATGTTTTGCTTACATCCTCACCTACCCTAATCATTCATGTTATAATCTCCTCCTCGTGTGATTGTAACCAAATATATTGACTGTAATGAATTGAAAATTGTTTCTACTTTGACCACTTAAATTAAATATGATACAATTATCGTTAAAGGTGGATTCGATGAAGACTAATGGAGGCTCTGACCACTCCTCTAATTCAACTTATTGGTATACGAAAACTTTGATTTACATCACATTTGGCTCGCTTAATTATTGATAATTAATTAATCAATCAATCTCATGCTCAATGAATGTGAGAATCCTACAGAAATTATGAGGAGCCATCATCACCCGAAGTGATGTTGATGCATGAAGCAAATCCATCATTTCGTGTTGGTTTCTACAATGTGAATAAAATGGAAATTCACCGTGAAATAGATCAGAAATCCAATGCTTTTTCTAAGCTTTAACATTGTCTCCACGTGAAGTTGTTTGCTGGATGGATTGTGATATCAACGTCATTTTGGCCTGAAATAATGCATCCTAATTTTATAGAACTAGAAAGGAAACGAAAGATGGAAAATTTTTCATTGTCTTGCTTCAGCAATAAAAAATAGGGACTAATAGTTAGTGTCCCATGATTCACTTGAAGATTAAACTTGCCTACTGCTCTAGGTTATTAGGGGTCAAAGAACAATAATAGTTACTTTGAGAGTCCAATGAATTTAATGCAGAGGCAGAAAAAAATGAAATAAGAAAGTTGTAATATAGAATGATATTATTTGAGGCATGTTGTTGCACCATGGAGATTCCAAAAGTGAAAGAGAAAAATTTAGGGGAGACAAACACTCCTCACAGAACTACTTAGGCATGCCACCTACCTATACCTTGTCTAGACAAAAAGCTTCAACTTCAGAACACTCTTCTTTTGTCATGTCTGAACCTGCAGCATCCACTTTCAAACCTGTGCAAGTTTAAGTTGGAGTGAGAGTGACTTGAATCAACATTTACAACAATATTCCACTCTGTTGAACTATTTTTCAAACTCATTCATGGCCTCAACAGCTGAACCACTTCCTTATAGTTCAAGAAGAAGAGACGAGTCAGAGTTCAATTTGAGAGAATGGACAGTGAAAGCTCGAATCAGCCGTGAGAGCACCAACTCTAGAAGGTACTCAGGATCTTACATGAGAAGCTTTAGAGAAGACACAAGGTCATTTAGATCAAACATAACCGTTTCTAGCACTGCTTCCTCACCCGGATACCCCTTAAAAGGTACAATTCTTTTCACTCCAATTCAAAGTAGTTCATGTTTTTAAGTTTCATCACATTTTCATCTCAAATTCTCCCTTTTGTTGCAGATGAAATAGACCCTTCAACATATTCTTTCACTACTGCGCTTAAAGGTGCAACTACAAGTGAATGAACAATGATAATTAGCATGGGAGGTTTATGACTTTTTTTTTTGTGCTTAAGTTTTCTTAATCGATTGAATATTTGTGGTTCATTGCAGCATTGCAAGCAAGGGCAGCCTATAACAGTTGGGAATGCTCATCTCCAGACGGGTTTGCTTTAAATTCTAAGTGGAATGAAGCAGAAAGGTATATATGCAACCCTCTCTCAGGGGAGGTACCATTGGAGTGTTTATCTGCAAAAACTCTTAGTGGAAGATCTTTCAGAAACTCAATAAACAGAATTGCCATGTCTGCTCCTCTAGTCTATTCCTCAAAACACATTCCAACAAAGCCAGCAACTTACACACAAGAAGAAGTGGCTCTTCAATTTCCCAATCCAGGTTCACACACTTAATTAGCCATGTTCTTCTTGCTTTTTCCTTTTTGCTTGCAAGGACAGACAAAGTTACTTCCCAATTCTACTTTGCCTCTGTATGCAGAAAAGAAGAAAGAGGGTATGACAAGAGATGTGGGTACTCAAAGCACACCTGCTTATCTTAGTTCAAGCAGTCCCAGCCCTGCTTCAACTCCATCCATCATGGAGAGATCAAAACCTCCACCTGATGACTCACCTAATTCAAATGCAAAAACAAAATCTGAGGAAGAGGTATGTGCCAGAGTTTTCACTATATTCCTTTATGAGTTTATCAGAAATTCAGAATCTTATACATGTCGTCATTAAGACATCAAATAGTTGAGATTCAATTCACATATCCCTTTTCTTTGATCCTCAGTAATGAATGCGCCATTAAGTGAATAGGAAACACTAGGACACAAGAAATTGCCAGAGTTTCAAAACATTGTCATTGTTTGTGCCTCTTTTATTGTACTTAATTTGTTATTTTCCCTTTTGATAAAATGGAATTATGAAAACTAGAGTGAATAGTGTATGGATTTATAATATAAAAAGTTTTTATATTTTTATCTAATCATGTATATAAATTTGTTGACTTTTGTTATAAATATTAAATTCAAGCATTCATAACTTTTGATTAGCTAATAGTATGCTTTTTTTTACATTAATACTAAATATAAATTAAACTCTTAAACAATAGACAGAAATATCCAAAAAATCAGAAGCATGGGTCAGGTTCATTTAAAATTTTCAAAATTATTCGAAATGATAGGAAAGAAAGAGAACAATATGGTGCGGTTTCCAAGATTAAAGAATCAAATCTGTTGTGCAGATTATAACCTTCTAATGTGGGGGCAGTGAGAGATATATGGTCTCTCAGTATTTCATGTTTTAAGTGTATCTCTTGTTTTTGGCCCCTACTTATCCTCTAGTAAGCTGATTTCCACTACACATACAGTTGCACTTGTCTGTGATTTTGGAAATCAATTTTCCAGCCATGAAAGTGTTATCTCAGATACAGCTTACAAGTGTCAAATTTTACATATATAACTCTTTAATCCAACCTAGTTCTCCTTCTTCAATGATTAAACATGGCAGTGTGGTTCTTTTTGAGCCTGTATAACTCTTCCCTTTGTCTCATGTGAAGCCACTGAAGATTCTGGAATCCAAGTACATTAGTATATCTACATGGGTACTTCAAATTGTTTACTCACTGTCATGCTACGTACCATTCCTTCATTAGGATTACATTCAAAGGAACAATAGAGTCAATGTAGACTAATTTAGATGGCAATAATAACATCATAGAATTGTCACATTAAGGAAATATGGCATATATGTATTTCAATTATGGATAATGCAATGGTTACTGGAACTGTTGTACTAATTGTGCCACATAGTTTTGCAATTGTCACATGATATAATCAGCAGTTGTTAGAGTTTGAAAAAAAGTAGGGAATAAATGTCTGTTAAGTTGTCATAAATAATGATCTTGTGTCTTTTTCTTATTCAAATGGAACATCTCTTGCTTCAGTTTAAATTTATATGGATTTTGTAAATCCATAATTTGGTTGTGTCAGAAGAAATTGTCGGTTCTTAACATTCAAACAAAAATGGCATATTAGGTAGAAACAAGTGACAGGTTCGAATGAAAAATACTTCCTATCCAAAAAATAAAATAAAATATCATTTTACATTATTCCAATCTAGACATTTTGAGCTACAAATTAGATCAAATTGTTGAGTTATTGAGATTAATAAATAGATTGAAACTAGTCTAGTTGGCTCTCAAGTTTTCAAAATACAGAGACTACAGAGAGTTTTCAAAATGGAGGGATATCTCTATAATAAAGACATAATTCAGAAGGGACGAGAGAATAATACTTGAAAAGAAATGGAAATTCTTTAAGATGGAGACGTACTCGAATGACCCACTGACTCCAAAGGATTGATTTTTGTCATTTTTCTATTTACTTTAAGATTGAAACGAGGGAAAAATGGAATTTGTTTGGCTTTAATTAAAAATGGCAGTGTAAAATTATCCTCCACCAAATGTAACAAATTGAATGAAGCTTTGGTTTTGTAACTTTGATGACAAAAAATTCATAAACGAATATCTTTGCACAAAAGATGACACATGATAGGAGTGATGTTGAGTACTGTTTCCAAAATTAGCAACAGTGTGGGGTGATTAATGGGATTGAGAAGCATGACATTGATGTGAGAGTGGAAATGCATGTGCAGGTGGAAGTGAAAGATGAAGAAAGATGGAAGACAAAAGAAACAGAAAGAGAAAAGAAGGAATGGAGGAAGATAGAGGAAGAACTTTGCAAACAAAGTGGATGCTTTTGGTGGATGAGAAAGAAAGAAAAGGCAGAGAGAGAGAGAGAAAGACAGAGGAGGAATAACATGTTTCTCACTCACTTCAAAGCTAGCAAAAGATAAAGAGCATCAAAATATGAAAAAGGGTGTACGTGCAATGCAATGCATGATAGTTGAGATTCTCTTTCATCACCATCTTGCTCTCTCACCCCAGCAATTTTTGCAGTGCTTCACTGAAAATAGAAAAGTTAAGAGCAAATGCAAATGCAAATTGCAAATTCCATTTGTGAAAGCGTATGGACTGTGCTGTGTGTGGTTCTCTTTCTTTGTCTCTCTGGTGGTCCATTTTTGTGTGTTTTTTTGTTAAATGGAAATTAAGGAATATGGCATGTTGTGTTCATGTGAAATTTGTCTGACAGCTTCTGTTTCACGTGTATGTTTTGTTTTCCTGCATTTTGAATTCATAGCTTCTTATCCCTTTCGTGTTACAACTCAATTGTTAAACAACTGGCGAAGATGTTTACAAAATATGAACAATATGAACATTAAACAGTATCTTAGAACTGGTAATTTAATGTATACATATAATTAATTACTAATTGTACTCGTAAATTAAAATGCAGTAAAAAAACCTCATTTATCTATCATATGAGTATTGTCTCCTACAAATTTATATACCAGTATTTTTCTTCTTAACGTAAATTTTCTGGATTCGTCAATGTCTTTAAAAGAAAATATTTGTCTAGAATTAAAAAAAAAAACATCAAAATATAATGAATATAAGTAGATGGGAATATGAAAATTTGGTACGAAAATACATTATCGACGTGGTTTGGGGTAATTGGGTTTGTAAGAGAAAAAGACAATTTTTGTGGACTTAAATAATTTTTTTCTTTATAAATTTATTACATAATTTTTAATATTTTAGTCATTGATAAAAAAAAATAGTCTAATTTAGAAATCATGATTTATTAGCGATTCTACCTCTTCAACACTGATTTTAATTATTAATTTATAGCTAATAATCATTAAAATAAAAAAAATATAAAAATCATTGAGAGATTCAAACTCCAATTGTTACAATGCATAGAGAGGTAAGCTTTGACATAGTGTAATCATTTATGCCGACATTGGGCTTTTTGTTCATTCTCGATAATGGGCCTCAGATATTTCTGAACAAGGCCGTGGTGCTATTCGTGGATGTTGTTTCTTCTTCAACATTTATAATTTTTTTGGGCATCTCCATGATTAAAATAATTCTCATTTTATTCTGTTATCCTCAAATTCATTATCAAAAAATTCAATCCCAAATATATTTTTAAAATACCTAATTTAAAAATAAATTTCGGAATAACTAATTTAAAAATAATAGATTAATGGTTCTAAATCTCATTCTTAGACTACTCAATTCAAAATATATTTTTATAATTCCTAATTTGAAAATACATTTCAAAATAACTAATTTAAAATGTACTTTAACATTAAATATTCTGAAAATATATTTTAAATTATTTATTTTAGAATTTGGTTCGAAAATGAATAATCTAAATTCTTATATATATTTTTAGTTTAGTTTTTATGGATATTAAGATGAATATTTTGTAATAAGCATATAACACTCACAACACAATTTCTAATCTTATAGCCTCAAAACAATCTCCAATAAAAGAGGAAATGCAGCAAAACAAAGATAGAGAGTTATGAAGATGAAAAAGAGATATGAAGATATAAAGGTACCCAAGAGTGAAAAAACTTTTTAGATTTTTAAACAAAAATTAGTAAAAAAATATTTTAGTCATTTTATATGGATTAGGGGAAGTAATTACGGAGTGCTCGAAGAAATAGCCTTACATCAGTTTTATAATTTCAATTTAAATTTTCTATAAAAATATATCTATTGTTCTGACAAAATTTCGTGAGATACGCTCCTCAAACAGTGCTACGAGAATCACGGAGGTTGCAGGACGAGCTGCAATCCCTCTCTGTCTTCCTTCTCAAATATAGAGGTGCTGAACTCGTTTCTCATTTCCCTCATTGATTTCTAAGAGTTGTTTTATGGTTCTTCAGTTCAGTTGTTAGAATAATAGAATATATATTGTACTCTTTTGCAGATTTGTTATTGATGGAGCACGGCTCATACTCTGATCCTAGTAAGTCCACGTTTTCTTTCGTAGATGAGGATCATACTTTGGCAAACTCTGTCAGATTCACCTTAAATCAAGAGTAAGTAATTAGCTTCCAATTCTTTTAGGGTTTTTCTAATATTTGATAGGTAATAAACTTTTGTTAGTCAGGAAAGTAAAAATTGCAATTAGAGGAAGATACATCTCAAACACTTGATTCTAGATAATATAAGAGACTCGATTTTGCAGTGTTTGTGCTTAAACTCCCTTGAGAAACCAGACACAGAAGCCATAAGCGTTTGCTTTTCCCGTAGCAATCTGAAAAATAATCATGCATCTGACCTAAATTTCAGTTTGGCTATCGTTTGCCTGCAAAACTGATTCGAAGTAGGTGTTAAAAGTCAGACATGGATACGCAAACGTTAGTGAATTACCTTGTATTGCTCTATGAACGAAAATATATAGCACTGTATAAGAAAAGTGTAAAAGAAACAGAATTAACTAATTTTGACTGGACTATTTACTAACACTTCTCCTCGTGTCAAAAACGTGTAACATCTACAACTCCAATTAACTCACTCAAATTTCTAGATCTTTCGCACTTTAGGGCCTTTGTCAATATATCAACAAACTGCACCTCTGATCTGGACTGTTCAATCCCCAATTTTCCATTGCTGATTTGCTCCCGGATGAAGTGGAATCTTGTTTCTATGTGTTTGCTTCTGCCATGAGAAGCTGGGTATTTGGCAAGATCTATAGCTGACTTGTTGTCTACTAGCAACTTTATTCTATGAGCTTGTTCTTCATTTAGCTCTTTCATCAATGAATTCAGCCAGGTTGCTTGGCAGGCAGCTTCACATGCAGCTATATATTCAGCTTCACAGGAAGATAATGCTACCACTGGTTCCTTTGTAGAGCTCCATGAGATTGGTGTTTTTCCAAAGAAGAAAATGTAACCTGCTGTGCTTTTCCTGTCACTCTTATCAACACACCAGTCAGAATCTGAATATCTACTACTTCAACAAGCTCCTCAGTTAATCTTCTTGGTAGCAGAATTCTGAAATTGGCAGTGCCTTATAGATACCTCAATATCCCTTTTGCGGCAAGTAAATGTGACACCTTAGGATCTTGCATGTATCTACTAATCAATCTAACATTGAGATCAGGTCTTGTATTACACAAGTATCTCAAACTTCCAACAATCCGATATAGTATAGGATCTACTCTTTCTTCATTAGGTTCCTTTTCCAACTTTAATCCAACCTCAGCTTATGTGTTTGCGGAATTGCTCTGCTGCATGCTGAACTTCATCAACATATCACGGGTGTATTTGGACTGATGCATAATCATTCCAAATTGTGTCAACTTTCATCTTATGTCCACTTTGTTTCTCAACCATGTGTTTGAACTTAGTAAACACAGATAACACCTCACTCACTCTTCCTTTTCAACATATAAACCCACATATTTCTCATTAGATCATCATCAACAAACATGAAAAAGTACCTGTTGCCTCCAGGAGTCTCAACCTGCATTGGTCCGCATGTGTCTGAGTGTGTATCATATCCAGTTTTGTTAATGCTTTGCATGGCACAAAACTTTTGAATTATCCTCTGGTCTGTTTGCACTAGACACATTCTCTACAAACCTCTTCCGGAATTGCAATTGAAGGGAGCCCTGCAACCATGTTCTTGTGGGTTGATTCTGGTCTTGAAAATTTAGATGACCAAATCTGAGGTGCCACACCCACTCCATTCGATTGTTTGTAGTAGCAAAACATTAATGCCTCATTGTGCTCGTACCAATGCAGAATGTCATGTTCTGTGAAAGATTTGTGTGAATAATGAGTTTCTTCTTTTTGTCATAGATACTCAGACAATTATCTTCCATTGTTGTGACAAAGTCTTTCTGCAATAATTGTCCAAGACTCAGAAAATTAGTCTTCGGACCCGACACATACAACACATCCTCAATTATGATTTATCTGCCATCATAATCTCTCAACACAACCCGACCAATGCCTTCTCCATTCAAATTGCAGTTATCAGCAAATCTAATCTTGTCGTAAGAAACATCATCAATCTTGATAAACTTATCTTTCCTTCCTGTCATATGTGTGGAGCAACCAAATTCAAGATACCACGAAAAGCAACCAAATTCAAGATACCACGAGGTTTCATCTGTAGCATCTGTACTTGTTTTCGCCATAAGCATCATTGTGTCAGACTCGGACAAGACATCATCCTGAACCAAATTTATTTGATTCTTTGGTTTGTTTTTAGCTCCTTCCTCATACCAACATTCACGAGCAAAATGCCCATATTTCTGGCAATTGTAACATTTTACTTTTATTTTGTCAAATTTCCACACCTTATCGTCATTGGAGTTGACATGTTACTTTTTATGATTCATCTTGCTCTTGGAAGATTCTCCAATGTCATCGGACTTGTGATCTTGAGACTTTTGCTTGTGAAAAAATTTTCCTCCTTTCCATGAGTTTTTGCCTTTTCTTTTTTGAGTTGATTTGAAGTGCATGCTCTTGATGATGTCTTCTTTCATTTGTCTGGTACTCATGCGCTTCAAGGGAGTGTTGCAGCTCCTCTATCTCCATTTCATCAAAATCTTTCTTTTCTTCAATTGCCACTACCACATTGTCAAATCTTCTCAAGATTTTGTCTACTACTTGTTGATTCGTAATACTATTTTTGCATGTTCTCATTGCATTGACATGTTCCTAGATCTTGTCAAAATAGTCTGCAATCACTTCATTTTCATCCATGCTAAAGAATTCAAATTGTCTCCTCAAGGTATGCAACTTGACCTTCTTATTTTTATCATCACCACCACCACCACCATAGGTTTGGAATAGGATTTCCCATCATTCTTTTGCAGTGGAAGCTTTAAAGATCTTGTTAAAAATCTTGGAATTGACACATTGATAAATGAAGGATCTTGCTTTACTGTCAAGTTTCTGCAGATTTTTAAAAATCTTCTTGGCTTCATCAGGGGCTTTGTTTACCGGATCTTCCAATTCACTCTCAACTATGTCAGCTACATCTTGGAAACCAAAAACAGCCAACATTTTAATTTTCCAAGCATCAAAACTTTATCATCAAACACTGGTAATGCTCCTTGAGTAATACTACCATTTCCGGTCATCTTGATTTCGTGCATTTGCTGAGTTCCTTTCAATGTTCCGCTCTTCTTGGTATATCAAGAGTCCCACCTTTTCATAGGATCGTTCATGCTCTAGATACCATGTTAAAAGACAGACAAGGCTACGCAAATGTTTCACTGAATTACCTCATCTTATTGCTCTATGAACGAAGGTACATATATAGCATTGTATAGGAAAAGTTTAAAAGAAACAGAATTAACTAACTTTTGGCTTGACTATTTATTAACAGCAGGAAACATTGTTCGGCAAAATATAATTGAGTTCGAGATTATCCTTTTTGTGGACAACAAATTGATTGAGGTCTCCCTCTCATCCCTCAGTGAGAAAAAGAAGAAGACCTAAGATTAAGACAAGAAGTTCCTATTAATATTTATTGACTTAGTTTCTTTATGTGTTAATCCATTTCTGTTAAATGTAGTTTGAAGGATTTTCACTTTAGGACCTCATATTATGAAATGTATTGTCTGTTTTACCTGCCTTTTCCATAGCTCTCTTTCTATTCCTTACATTTCCCTTTTCTTCCTCAACATTGTTATTGCAATATGTGCTGATCTATGTCATTGAATAATGTTTTCTTGCAGCCCAAGAGTGTCATTTTCTGGGTACAGCATTCCCCATCCTTCAGATAACCGTGTTAATATCAGAGTCCAGACAACAGGTAAGTAAGTATGGCTGTGATTTTCAAATTTGCTCTGCAATCTACTGCGATTACTTCTTTTCTTTATGTATAAAATTCACAAGGGTACTGTGTATGTAATTAGCAATTTCATATTTTGTTAGATAATCGTGTATATTCTTTTGCCTTGCCATTTGTTACTTTTGATGGATATGAAGTTGTGAAAGGGAGCCCAGCCTTTTTAAGCCCATTATTATGTCACAACAAAAATTGTGATACTGAAAACGTTCTCATTGCATTAAATTCTCTGTTGAACATAAGAAGTTTTTCTTATGAAAGTTAATATATGAAGCCGGTGTAAGGTTTAGGCGCTGCATCCAAAAAAAAATAAATTAAACAGCCACAGACACTATACAAACTATTTTTCATTCTAATAAAAATCATTATAGGACAATAGTTGATCATCCAGAAATATGTTTTTCATCATGAATAACATGTCTATTTATGCCCGTAGGCGTATTTGCTAATCATTTCTTCTTGTATTTCTGTATTCTAAAACTTGTCTCTTAGATTTATATCTAATTCAATGTCATCTCTTTGCATCTGTAGGGGATCCAGCACGCGAGGTATTAACAGATGCATGTCAAGATCTGATGCTTATGTGCCAGCATGTTAGGAGCACTTTTGATAAAGCAGTCAGTGATTTTAAAATCAGCAAGGCTGGGAAGGATAAAATGGATGTCGAGTAGTATACCGGCTATAGTTTCAACTTGTCTTAAAGTTTATTATCTTGATAGTGGGGTTTAAGAGTATACTATACTGGTTATAGTTTCAATTTGTCTTAAAGCTGATTTTCTTAATAGTTGAGTTTAAATGTATCCTTCGCGAACCATCTTCTATTTTGCTTATGTAGCAGTTACACCCAAACATGATTTTACTCCACATATGCGTAGTTTGATAACCTGGTACAACGATTGAGTCATTAATTTTTTGAGATATGGATGAATGATTTGAATGATCACTAGAACGGGCAAATTTAGGCCCCAAGAACCACGAAGGGGAGATTCCCAGATTACTTGTAAAACTCTTCTTTATTATTCATTCAATTATTCAAAGAAGAAAACGTAGTTGTGTGTGAAATACGCTCGGAGTGTCTACCACTCAAACAACTCTTTTTTGAGTCTTGCTAGTATCAGGCCATTTTCCCCTGGGTTTTGTTCAGTGTTTACTACATATTTGTAATGGAAATCCTGGCATTTTAAGTAGGTGCGGAATATGATTTCTTAACATGACAAAGTAATTATAGGTAGAGTGGTAGGAAACAACGATAAAAGCAAACTAGCGTCAGTCTGGTATTAGGAAAAAAAAAAGAGATTAGTATGTGCAAGGGTTCAGATTCTAACCTGGTTATGGCCATTCCATATTTGTACATCTAAAGAGGGAGGGAGGGAGGGAGGAAATTATCGTTATGAGATATACAAAATTGATGCGGATAACCATTCACCAAATGACATTATTTCTCAAATTACCTGATGAGGGACAACCAAGCAAAGTATCTTTTGCCGCATCTACAACCCACCATATAGGATCACCACTAGAGAAATAGGGTTCATAGCAGAAACCAAACCTCAACCATGGGCAATCTCTTAAAGGCTGATGTGTATCCCTCCAACTAGTTAAACGGGGGACACTAGACGATAATGAAACTGAGCTCTGGTGGCACCTTGTTTTGTAAGCACAAGAATAATTAATCACACGTATTATTTGAAAGGAAAGATACTATAACAAACGGTTTTGAATGGTGTTGTGGTTGAGTTTTCCCAGTCAAATAATGTTATATTTAATTTTAAATTATTTTTGTATCATATTGGTCTTCCATTTTATTTTTATTTTTATTTTTTGTCACCGATTTCCCAATTAGAGTTTACAAACATAAATCTTAGTCAACCCCTAATATGCTGAACATAGTAAGAAAGTGGAATTTATTGTACCCAACAATTGCTATATTTGTTTCATTTGGTTTTCATGATTCCGTTTTCCGATCCATGCCTAAGCTTACTCTGATTTTAACCACCGTATTCACATCACACGCTCCAGTCACAATGTCAATCTCATCATCCAAACAACCGTTTCTCGTAATCATCATAATCTTCTTCTTATTGGGTCCCGGTCCAGGCCCAGTCATCGCTCGTGATGCCCACGTCATCAATTTCCGGTCACCGAATCTGTACCCGGAATCCCTTGCGTGGGACCCACTCGCGCAGCACTTCCTCCTCGGATCCCTCCGCCAACGTATCATTGCAGCCGTCTCCGACGCTGGCATTGTCGAAACCTTCATCTACGACACCGACCTCCCCGACGGCACCTCCATCCTCGGCCTCGCTGTCGATGCTCCGCGCAACCGCCTCCTCGCTGTAGTACACTCGCATCCTCCCCTCCCTCCGTTCAACGCCCTCGCTGCCTACGACCTTCGCTCCCGCCGCCGCCTCTTCCTCTCGCCACTCCCCTCCTCAGACAACGACGCTGCGAACGACGTCGCCGTCGACTACCGCGGCAATGCCTTCGTCACCAACTCCGGCGGGAACTTTATCTGGAAGGTCACCACGGACGGATCCGCCTCGATCTTCTCGGTATCACCCATTTATTCGGCGGAGACAAACAATCCGGCAGACAACGACTACTCTTCTCACAGTTCCCTAGGGCTCAACGGAATCGCTTACGTGAGCAAGGGTTACCTCTTAGTGGTGCAATCGAGCACCGGGAAGGTTTTCAAGGTAGACGCGGAAGACGGCGCGGCGAGGAAGGTGTTACTGGACGAGGACCTGGTGGGCGCCGATGACATCGCAGTGAGGGACGACGGGGCGGCGGTAGTGGTGTCACCAATGAAGGAGCTGTGGTTGGTGAAGAGCAAAGATAGTTGGGCGGAGGGAACGGTGTACGACAAGGTGGAGGTGAACGTGCGGCGGTTCCCGACATCGGTGGTGATGGGAGATAAAGAGAGGGTGTATGTGTTGTACGGACACGTGGATGAAGGGAGGAAAGGGGATTCGGGGAGAGAGAGTTTTGGAATCGCTGAGTTGAGATCCAAAAAGGAGAGCCAAGAAGAGAGTGTTTGGATATATGTGGTCATTGGTTTGGGTTTGGCTTATTTTCTGTTTTGGAGGTTTCAGATGGGTCAGCTTGTGAAGAACATGGACAAGATCAATTGACTTTCACTTCTCCAGCTTGTGAAGAACATTCTTTCTTTCTTTTCAAATTCATTTGTAATCCATTCTAACTCTAATTATTAATCCTGCTTTTATTTTGTAAGAAATTAATGTCTGGCTCATTGCTGTTTACATTACTGTTGAAAACCTCACCTTGCATCAATCAAGCCCTGCTACCATTTAAAAACAAAAATGTTTAGTAATGAAAATTAGTATTTCATCATTAAGGGACACCCCACTATGTATTTAAAAGGTTTTATTAATATTATACTATTAAATTTAAGTTCTTTAATGAACGTTTATTAAATGAAAGTGTCAACTTATAGTTTTCAAATTGAAAAGGCATACGTAATGTGCTGCCGCTGGAGTTTGCCTAGTTGCCTCGCCTTACACATATAACAACAATAATTTCTATTCCTTGTCAAATAAACTGAGTTTTCTTTTGTTCATCTAACAAATCGTTTCATCAATCGCAACTAAGCATTGAATTTCGTTTTCTTTCCCGAGTGAAACAAGACCTACATTTTTGTTGCTGTTTTTATTAATCAATGAATAACAAGGCTGATTAACGAAAGTAGCTACTAATACATGGTTCCGTTTGTTTATCATTAAAATCAACGCATGAGCATTTCTTGGATAAGCTGAGGTATTGAAAATCTTTGACACATTATCCTGAAAACACACAAGACTAAATTACTAATTGCTATGCACAATCAGCAGACGTAGTAAAACTTTATTCTACGAACTATTTTTCTGTTTACGTTGGGATGCACTTTGATTTGTTTTGTTCTAAAATCCGTAACAGATTATCACTCGCAGTACAGAAGGTTGCAATGGAAATTTCAAACGAACGTTGATAACACACGGGCATTACATTTAAAAGCAAGCACAATGAAAATAAAAATTATATGATCTCTATAAAAATTGACACAATGAAACATGATGAAAAGTCAAAATTACTTGATGCTCAACTAGAATACCCAAAAGCCATGCACCTTACACCAAGTCTACAACTGAATCAGATATTCTTTAAGCAATGTCTGAATCAACTAAAAACATAAATTATAAAAGCAAGGAACTCCAATACTACTTTATTGTTCGCCAGACAATGTCTTGATGATATCTGAATCACCTGAAAAAACCAAAAGATAACAACATTACAAAACAAAAACACCAAAACTAGATTCTAATGTTGATGAAATAAGAAAGAAGGCATCGGATACCAGGATCAATAATGCTTAGGCAGCACACTCTGTAATATTTGCCGCACGCAGTGCCCAAATCCACATTGTCTATAAACAAGAAATACTTTGTTAACGAGACAAAATTGTACCCGACACCTTGAGAAAGTGTCACATTACATTTTCCACCACATACAATAACATCCAATCATCAATAGGTCGATTGTGCAGCAATTTATACTAGAGAAAACAGCAGCATGTACAATTTTAAGGTCGGCGATCTCATATCATTTTTAATTGTCTAAACACCAACGGCTATAACCATCAGTTACTGTAAATGTAGATCACATAAATTTAATAATGAAGGACATTAAAGATGGTTAAAAAAACAATGTCCAAAAAAACTATTATTTCAGGTTTTAATGCAAGAAATCAACTGAGTCATACGACTGACTCAGTCTAAACTTGTTTCTAAATAAGTTAGAAATCTAAATAGTAAACTTATTTACAATGTAGCCAATTACTGACTTCATTTGTTGAGGAAGAAAATAATGGATGAAAACATATAGTACACAAATGCGTAATAAAAACCACTGTAAAAAAATCAGTTGATTGTAAATACAACATCCTAAGTTAAATCCAACAATATCGTAAACCCATAAAAATAAAAAATAGTTCTACGGAACAGAATACTTAAACTAAAAAATAAATAAGAAACTTGGGATTTTCCTCCAATCATTTAATCCATGCCAACACAAAGGAGATGTCAGATAAGGAACTTACTTCCATTGTAGTGATGAACTACAACCTTTGCCAACATAGCATAGTATTCTATTTCTGACTTTCTCAATGGAGGGCAATTGTTGGCAATGATAATCATTTTCCCTGAAACGAATTCAACGGTATTCAGATATCGTTTTACGAAAACATGAACAAGAAAAGCAAACATCCCCAATAATTAAACATATAAAAACGTCACAGAGATAATCGGATCAGTCAAATTATTCCATTAACAAACAACTATTTCGTGTCAGCAGCACTTTGACGTCAAATTGACACTTCCAGTAAAAGTGAGTTGCCATCAAATGCTATGAAAAGTAAGAAGAAACTGCCAAAAATAAAAGTGAAGAAAAATGACACCTTTGGAACTCCTTAGGGATTTGAGAACGGTCTTGTAACCAAGGGTGTACTTGCCACTCTTCATGACAAGAGCGAGCCTGTTGTTAATGCTCTCATGGGTCTTCTTCTGCATTTTTCAAATTAAAAACAGCAAAACACAAACCCATTAAGATCGACTTAGAAATGAAAACTATGAGCAGATCAAGAATGCTCATTGCATAGAGGGGGAGAGAGCTCACGGTTTTCTTGGCGGCAACCATTGTTGCAGTGCAGAGAGGACGAAGAAACCCTAAACCGAGGAAACGGCGACTGAGAATCTATGAGGTGTGGTCACTAGGGTTTGATATAGTGTACTTATTCATGCTGGATTAGATTGGGCCCTCTATTCATCCTAAATAATGGGCCTTTCAAATTTCTGAAGCAGGCCCAGGTGTCATATCTGGATCACTTTTTATAATTTAAATTTTTAATTCTATCCTAGAAAAAAAAAATTATTCTTTAAAAAAAAATAGAATTTCTTGTTTTTTCATTTTCATACCATCTTTTATTATACAAAAGTTTCTTTTATATCACTCCTTTTACGCAAAATATATGATATCCTTGCAAAACAATAACTTATATTTCGTTTACAGTATCATGATAATTGAATTTTTTTATCAAGTAAGTAACATTTCAAAATTACAGTAAATTTTAAATTAGAATATAATATACCCATGATTTTGTTTTTTTATTTCAAAGAGATCGAAATTTCATTCAATAAAAAACTTAAATTATATTTGTTCTTTATATATTTGTAGAATATTGATCTTATAGAAAACATTATTATATTCAAATTTTTAAATTAAGTTATTGAGGTATAATGTATTAATATATTATCTATTTTTTAAGATAAGATGATGTGTTAAAAGTATGCTATTGAATATTAGTATCAATGGTTTATGTGAATGAGTGATTATAACTAATAAGTGATTATAACTAATATATTAACAAACACTTTAATATTATGATTAGAAATTCAATGATGTAATAAAGTAGATAAAAATTTATTCATTTTTAAAATTTTGTAAAAGTTAATTGTGCAATTAAAATCTTATATGCAACAAAATTTAATATTTATAACAATTATGATGACTAAAAATGAATTTAAGTCAACTTAATAAAAACAAAAACTTACCCTATAAGGAATGAAACAAGGACAAAACGAGTATCTTTTCACCCTTATTAAAAAAAAAAGTATGAGAGTGAGATAAGAGAAAACGGGGTGGCACAAGGCCGAAATGGAACGGCCCAAGGCCCATCTATCTTGGCGGTGACGAAAGTTAGATCCTTTTGTGCCGTGCAACAAATGGGGGCAAGGGTGAGGAAAGAAGAAAAAGAAAAAAAATGGAGAACGTGGAATTCGAGGCTTCGGAGATTGAGTATGTTAGTTATGGCGGCGAGCATCACCTTCCTCTGATTATGAACCTCGTGGACCAGGAGCTCAGCGAACCTTACTCCATCTTCACGTACCGTTACTTCGTCTATCTCTGGCCTCAGCTTTCTTTCCTGGTTCCTCAACTTTTCACTTTTTTTTTTTTTTTAGTTTTTTGCAAATTAATTTTTCATTAAGATTTTTGGGTTTTCCTTATGTCTTTTTTTGTTTTCTGCATGTGCTTGTTTTTAGGCGTTCCACAAGGGTCAATGCGTGGGCACGGTGGTATGTAAGATGGGGGAACACCGCAATACTTTCAGAGGGTACATTGCCATGCTGGTTGTGATCAAGCCTTATAGAGGGAGAGGCATTGGTAATTCTCATTTTATGCTGTCATTTAAAAAAAAAATTATTTGGAAAAGAAGTAAAACATATAATGTGCATGTATTTGGTTTTGCTTAATTTTATCAATTTCCTAAAAGAGCTTTTAAAGAATAAGGAGAAGGTGTGTTTATAGTGTCTATATTTTGGGTCAAAAGGGGTCAAAGTTCCTATATCTCCACAGTCATGAATATGGTCTTTAAACTTTAAGGAACAACTGGATTTACATTTCTGTGAATTCATCATTTTTTTGAAGTTACGAAGGACTATGTTCACATATTTATTAGAGTTCGCGGACCAAATTCATAATATGAAGGTACTAGGACCTTGACCAATTTTTATAATGAGTTTATGATTTGTTATACACGTGTCCACTTTGTCATCGATGGTTGCTTTCTTATGTGTTAATTTCCTGTTTCGTGATGTTATTATTGGATATAGAAGTTTTAGTTCTATGTTGATAAATGCTAATGTTTGGGTATTGATTTTGCTTCATTTTTCTGCAGCTACAGAGCTTGTTACTAGGTCTATCAGTGTGATGATGGAATCAGGTTGTGAAGAGGTATGTATGTATTTATGTTACCATATGTGGTTGTATTGCAGTTTATGTAGTTTAGCCTGTGGAAAGGAGTCAAGGCTGAGAGAACTAGAGCTTTATAGTTTCCCTGTTGGTTGATATGACAAATTGAAAACGTAAATTTCATTGTACTTTCATCTTAAACAATTAAATGTTCTCTGGATCGGGATTTGGGTATGGATTTTATGTATTTGTTATACAATTCATGTGCATTTGTATAATGATTACATCTTAGTTAAATGCTTTAAGTGTACCGGTCCAATAATTATCATCTAGATGGGATGAAAATGGTGAACTCCCAAATACGAGTCACACTACCTGTGGAGCAGAGAATTAGTTTTTGCCTTTCATCTTCTATCACTCTTTTTCTTCTTTCTTGGTATTTTCATTTGTTTTACCTTTAATCTTATGAATATAAAAACTAAAATCTGGATACTATTCAGCTCAAAGGAATGGAGCACAGATCTTTACAGTTGTTAAATCTCTGATGAACCAGAGAATACAGCCCCAGCATATTATAGTATAGTGCACTCTCCTCCCCAGGCCAAGGTCACCTTTGCTAGCAAAAATGCTCATACCCCCCACATGTTCTGGCTCCTACCATTAGTGATGCCTATCATCATTTCTCTTATGATTCTCCGATTGTCTTCCTCTCAATCTCCTTTTGCCAGCTGTGCCTTCCTTCTCTTGAGCATTTCCTTCTTCCAACCAATTTCTCCACTCCTTCTCTTTCTTCTTTCTTCTAATTCCTTTTCTCTCGTACACCAGAAGGTCCATTTTTCCATTTCTTTATTTCCTTCTGTATATGCAGCTCAATGGCTCATCATCCTACCACCACCAGCCCATGGTTTCAGGTCAGTTATCAATCAGTTGCATTATTGATATATTATTTCAAATAGAGAAAGAAACTTTGGTTGGAAATTGAAATTGAGACCTAGAGTTTTTGTGTGATTATGTTTTAATTTGGTTGACTTTGATGTTTGTTTTACTCAAGAAAACAAGGTATCATCAGCATTGTTATATAGTGCTGGACATGCCAATAACTTGAATGTATATAAGAATATCAAAATCCCTTTTCTTATTGCAGTTTTATTCATGCAGGCATGCACCTGATTTAATATATTTGAATATTTAGTCAAAAAGATAGACTGAGTACCAAATATTCAACTTTACTAAATTTAATCTATATGAAAATGGAAAAGATGTTTGTTTAACCTTCTGTTTCTAAAGTTGAATCACATAAACAAATCCATGTTATGGAGCTGTCCTTGCATTCCCTGATTCTCCATCTTCGTTAATTAAACTAGGATTGTGATAGTGCACATGCCTCTTTTTGGTTTTCCTTTTGTGTTTTTGCCTCTTCCATTTTGTTTATTGAGACCACCCTTGGAATGGCATTTTTTTGGCCCCTCATCATTACCTTTGTCCTTAATTTTTTTTTTATGTTTTCTTATTGAATGCTGATAGCTTGTTAAGAGATATTCATTTTGAAGAAACTAATCCTATTGCCTGTTGAAATTCAATACCCAACACTGCCATGATAGATTTTGCTTCATGTCATGTAGACTGTAGTGGAAAAACACTATAGCCAGAATTATATTGAATATCATAATTCTGAGTTATTTATTTGTATAGGTTACACTTGAAGCGGAAGTGACAAATAAAGGAGCCCTTGCCCTGTATGGTCGCCTTGGCTTTATCAGGGCTAAACGGCTCTTTCACTATTATTTGAATGGTGTTGATGCTTTCCGTTTGAAACTTTTATTTCCCCGCCCAGAGTTGCACCCATCTCTGCCAATGATGGCAGATAAATATGAGAGCCACATACAAAGTGACCAAGGTGATACATCATTTAAAGAATAATTTGGTTCTTTATTTTGAGAAAAAATTTCAGCATATATTGTTGTAAAATTAGTTATGCATTTCAATTCTGGTATAATTTTTTTGCAGAATAATTCCTTTATGTGAAATGAAATCAATTTTCAGTTTTTTTGGTGATGACAAATTTAATGGAACTTATTCATTGTTTGTTGAGAAAAATGAAAATAAACTTTGTACCTTGTATATCATGTACATCAGAGAGGATTTATTTCCTATTGTCCTACTCAGTTATTGCAATCTTCAAGACATATAGGCGTAAGAAATAAATTAATTATGTTCTCAGTGGGCGTTTAAGTTGTACTCTGCTGAGAATGAAAAGTGACAGTGCTTGGAACCAGCTCCAATGGTGATTGAAAATTTAGGAAGGTTAAAATTTAAATAAATTTTTTATAGGAATTAAAACTAAAAGTTATATATTGTAGAAGTTTTAAAAATGACGATTTCAAACTTTATAAGAATGACAAATGAAAAAATAAAAAATTATATGAGATTTATTAATTTTATGAGGCCTAAATAATTTTTAGGCTTACATGTAAAATTGTAAATTAACGAGTTATTGACATATATTTGAACTTTACAACCATTGATTGAACTTAATATAATTAAGCAGGTATAATTATATATTATAAAAGAACTAAGATGTTAAATATATTTAGATATAATTCTATTTGATAATTGTAAATTAATAAAATATTTATTTAATAGTTATAAATTAATAATATATTTATTTAATAAAAAAGTCCACATACAAGTGCTTTCTTACTTGGGCAGAAGATCTCATTTTCATTCTCAATTATTATTTGAAATAATTGTTAGAGGGTACTATGTTTCAAAAGAAATATATTCAATTATCATTTTAAAACAACTAGATTATGATGCACACACATATCGAAAATATTATACTAAGTATAAACTTTATATAGATATGATAATACAAATAAATTTTACAATACAAAAATTTAATAAATATTATAAATTCCACACTTATTTGGTAAGTTTGTTTTCTTAACACTTATATGCTTTAAATAAATTTCTAATTAAAATATGTGATTTGAGTTCTATTGTTAAGATATCTGATTAAAAGTTTATCGAGAAAAATTAGTTATATACATCATCATGAAATACATTATATTTATAAGATAGTTAAATTAAACAAACGTTTTCCGCTAACGATAAATAAAGAATAAAATAATCACATTTTAATATTTATTATATCATGTGAAAGCTAAATATTTATCGATAGTATTCTTAAAGTAAAGGAATAAAGTACAGAACTTTGTATAGGAAGCATGCGTCATGCAACATCATTTGGATTCCCAAAATTTAAACTATTTTCAATGTCCTCTTCTGTACTTTTCCTCGTCGTAAATAAACACCAGGCATGCAAAATGAACAGGTCAAAAGGCTTCTTCAATCAAAATCAATTTCACTACTTTTTTTCTTCTTTTTCTTTTCTTTTCTTTAATTTCTCCAAACATACACACTTCCGTCTAATGAACGACTCTCCCTTCCTAAGACAGGATTTTGACTTTAAGATGCTACCCTTCTAATTTTGCTTCTAAGCTCATTTTTTTCTTCCAGGCATTGAATTTGGTATTAATCTCCTTTTCCCCAACTAAATTCAGGATACCAACACTGCTACAGATATGCCTTTCAACGTCGGTTATATAAGGCTTTCAACGTCGGTTATACAACCGACGTTGTATCAGACGACGTTGAAAGAACCGACGTTGAAAGTTTAGGCTTTCAACGTCGGTTATTCATACCCGACGTTGAAAAGTGTATACTCGTCGCTCAAGCGAGTACACTCGTCGCTCAAGCGAAATGGAACCCGAGAGTCCCCTTTGTTTGAAGCTTTCGTCGCTTAAGCGAGTACACTCGTCGCTCAAGCGAGATGGAACCCGAGAGTCCCCTTTGTTTGAAGCTTTCGTCGCTCAAGCGAGTACACTCGTCGCTCAAGCGAGTACGTGTTTACTACGTCGGTTATGGTATGAACCGACGTAGAAAGTCTATTTTTTTTTTAAATGGACGCTTTGTTTATACAGGGTACCCAATGTTTGTATATATACATACCTGCAAATTTGAATACAACCCAGGCAGACAATGTACAAGATATAAACAATTGAATGTGCATCCAAAAATAAAATTGTATCCAAAATTATAGTGTATCCAACTACTTATCTACCAAATACACTAACTACTAATCTAACTAATAAACTAACTAGTAAACTAACTAGTAAAGTAACTAAACTAACTACTAAACTAACTACTAAACTAACTACTAAACTAACTACTAAACTAACTACTAAACTAAGTACTAAATTAATAACTAAACTTGCCTACTTCTAACTTTAACAAATGTTAGTATTATGGTGCTTGATTTAGTCCCACATCGATTAGGATTGTGAGATGAGGTTCTCTATTTTGTTATATAAGCAACCCTATGTAAAGTTTGAGATACACACAGAAATAAAAATACTTCCTAGTGTAGTCGTGGACGTAGGCATACATATTTTAGCCGAACCACGTTAAAATTCTTGTGTCGTTTATTTTTCTCTCCTTTATTCTTTCCTTTATTATTGTCTTGTTCCTAACAATTGGTATCAAGAGTCAATTTTCTTAGTATGCTCTATGGTTGCAGCTTTGTCTGATCTTCCACATCAGAAAAGATTTGGTCTTTTTTTCTTGGGAATCTCAGTTTAGAGAAGCAGTGGGAGCTTTCTTCGAAAGCAGTGAGAGCAATGGCATTGGAAGAAGGAAAGGTGAGGATCGAGAAGTTCGATGGCGGTGACTTCGGGTTCCGGAAGATGCAGATGGAAGATTATCTCGTATCGGAAGAAGTTGTATCTACCCTTGACAGGGCGAAGCCAACCGACATGGAGCAATCGAATGGGAGTTGTTAGATCGGCAGACGCTTGGTGTGATCCGGCTGACATTAGCCAAGAATGTTGCGTTCAACATCATGAACGAGAAGACAACCGTAGATTTGATGCAGGCGTTGTCAAATATGTATGAGAAGCCCTCTGCAGCCAATAAAGTGCATTTGATTCGCAGGCTAGTCAACCTCAAAATGGGTGAAGGTAACTCGGTTACTAATCATATTAGTGAATTTAATGCAATTATTGCGCAGTTGACATCGAGTGCGAGATAATATTTGATGATGAGGTGAAAGCATTAATTTTATTATCATCTCTACCGAAAAGTTGGGGTGCAACTGTTACTGCAGTAAGTAATTCTGCAAGCAATAACAAGGTGAAGCTTGATAACATCCGTGACTTGATCTTAAGCGAAGATGTTCGCAGGAAAAATTCAGTAGAATCTTTCAGTTCTAATTCAGGTTCAGCATTGAGTACTGAAACTAGAGGAAGAAGTCGCCAGAAAGGTCGTAATCAAGGCCGAGGCGAGATCAAAATCCGAGAGGAGATCACAAGCAAAAGTCCGGAATGATATCACTTGTTGGAATTGTCGAAAAAGGGCCACTTTTCAAATCGAGTGTAGGGCTCCAAAGAAGGACAACAACAACAACAAGAAGCAAGATGATGATCAATCAGCAAATGCAAGAATCGATGAAGTTGAAGATGCACTCGTTATATAGTTTAGATAATTCTATTGACTCATGGATTATGGACTCAGGTGCGTCATTTCATACTACACCTTCCTTAGAACTATTATCTAACTATGTTTCTGGAAAGTTTGGGAAGGTCTACCTTGCAGATGGAAAATCTCTTGATATCATAGGAAGAGGTGATATTAACATCGGAACCTCTAATGGAAACGTGTGGACTTTGAATAATGTCGGACATATTCCAACCTTAAAGAGAAACTTAATATCTATAGGGCAGTTGGATGATGAGGGACATTACACCACTTTTGGAGATGGACATTGGAAGGTAATGAAAGGTAATCTTGTTGTTGCTCGTGGAAAGAAGCAAGGATCTCTCTACA
Organism: Sphenostylis stenocarpa; assembly: GCA_963425845.1. Classification (NCBI taxonomy): domain Eukaryota; kingdom Viridiplantae; phylum Streptophyta; class Magnoliopsida; order Fabales; family Fabaceae; genus Sphenostylis; species Sphenostylis stenocarpa. Next base: position 19,219,095 of record OY731398.1, read on the forward strand.
TGATTGCGAGATGAGGATATGATATCGAGTTGCAGAAGTTGGCAACAATTCCTCCTTATGGCATCGGAGGCTTGGGCATATGAGTGAGAAAGGAATGAAGCTCATGATATCAAAAGGTAAAATACCTAACGTGAAGCATGTTGATGTTGGACCTTGCGAACATTGTATCTTTGGAAAGCGAGAAAAAGGTTAGCTTCTCCAAAACAAGTAAGTCGTCTAAAGTTGAAAGACTAGAACTAGTGCATACGAGATGTTTGGGGCCGGCTTCAGTGAAATCCCTTGGAGGTTCACAATATTATGTAACCTTCATTGATGACTCTACAAGAAAGGTATGGGTTTATTTTCTTAAAAATAAATCTGATGTGTTTTCTCGTGTTTAAAAGGTGGAAAAAGGAGGTTGAGACTCAAACAGGTTTAAAGGTCAAATGTTTGAAGTCCGATAATGGTGGAGAATATGACAGTAGTCAATTCAAGGAGTTTTGTTCGGAGAATGGGATCAGAATGATCAAGACAGTTCCAGGAACACCGGAACAAAACGGTGTGGCGGAAAGAATGAACGAGAACCTTGAATGAGAGAGCAAGATGTATGAGAATCCAGTCAGGATTACCCAAGGTATTTTGGGCGGATGCAATAAGCACAACAGACCTATCTCATAAACAGAGGACCATCAGTTCCTTTAGACTATAAGTTACCCGAAGAAGTATGGTATGGAAAAGAGGTAAATCTTTCACATCCGAAAGTTTTTGGTTGTGCTTCATATGTTATGTTAGACTCTAATAGTAGAGATAAATTGGACCCTAAGGCAAAACGTTGTTATTTCATTGGTTATGGATCTGACATGTTTGGCTACAGGTTTTGGGATGACCAAAACAAGAAAATTATCGAAGTAGAAATGTTACTTTTAATGAAAACATGTTCTATAGAGACGAGATTGCAGAATCCGCAAATGTAAATAAACAGACTAGAGCAAGTATCATTAGAAGAAATTTCAGAAAGTGATGTAGTCAACCGAAGGCGGAATATACAAGTAGAGCCTATGTCGAGCCTCGAGACGGAACCTGAACAAATAGTAGAGTCAGCAACTCCTGAAATCTTGGTTAGAAGATCTAGCAGAACAATTGTAGCACCACAAAGGTATTCCCCTTCATTGCATTATTTGTTGTTGATCGATGCTGGTGAGCCAGAGCATTTTGCTGAGGCTATGCAGGGAGATGAATCTATTAAGTGGGAGCTAGCAATGGAAGATGAGATAAAGTCCCTTCAGAAGAATAAAACATGGTCTTTAACCAAGCTACCGGAAGGAAAGAAAGTTTTGCAAAACAGGTGGGTCTATAGGTTGAAAGAAGAACCAGATGGCAGCAAAAGATATAAGGCTAGACTCGTAGTGAAAGGGTTCCAACAAAGACAAGGAATTGACTTCACAGAAATTTTCTCTCCTGTTGTCAAGATGACTACCATCAGAGTTATCTTGAGTATAGTAGCTGCAGAAAATCTTCATTTGGAGCAGTTAGATGTCAAAACTGCATTCTTACATGGGGATCTTGAAGAGGAAATTTTTATGACACAGCCAAAAGGTTTTGAAGTACAAGGCGGAGAAAATCTTGTATGCAAGCTTCATAAAAGTTTGTACGGATTAAAACAAGCGCCGAGACAATGGTTCAAGAAGTTTAAATTGTTGCAGGTTGCACAATTGTCCCGTGGCAGAGGCCGGGTGGGCCAAGTCACAATCCAAGAGTGGGATACCTTGTAGGACAATTGCTGAGGGGGAGATTGTTGCAGGTAGCATCAATTGTCCTGTGACGAAGGTCAGGTGGGCCGAGTCACAATTGAATCGTGGCGCTTGGGCTGTTAAAGTAAAAAGAGTTGCGCTCTGACTAATGGCTATAGCTTTTGGCCTAGTGGTAAGCGCTCGATCCTAACAATTGGTATCAGAGCCAAGGTCACGAGTTCGATTCCTGGTGGGCAATTGTTGAGGGGGAGATTGTTGCAGGTTGCACAATTGTCCCGTGGCAGAGGCCGGGTGGGCCAAGTCACAATCCAAGAGTGGGATACCTTGTAGGACAATTGCTGAGGGGGAGATTGTTGCAGGTAGCATCAATTGTCCTGTGACGAAGGTCAGGTGGACCGAGTCACAATTGAATCGTGGCGCTTGGGCTGTTAAAGTAAAAAGAGTTGCGCTCTGACTAATGGCTATAGCTTTTGGCCTAGTGGTAAGCGCTCGATCCTAACAACAAACTTATCGGCCCATGTGTTTCTAATATCGTCAATGGTCTCTATGGGCAATGCTTCCCTGTCTGAAAATACCTGTTACAAGAAAAAAGATAATTTAACAGAGTATCCAATGACACAATACTGGGTCTTTTATTGAATACTAAATTTAAGCAAACCTGATTCCATGTATCCTCAGTCTTGCTAACAACAATCAGCCACATCCAGTGCATAACATAATATCCGCACTCATAAGATCCTGGTTGCCTATTACACTACAAAAAATAATATATTAATTTGACATATAAAATGAATGATATAATACATAAATATAAAATGACTTACATTAACAAAAATTCAATCTGAGTCGTGCTTTTGCTTGTGTGTACTCCATCAATTGTATTGCAAACCTTAAATGCACCGTGCAATACAAGATATAATGAAACAATTAAGTAACAAAACAATTAATAATTGTTTAAATTATTATAAGAATGTGTACCTGTTTACAATATTTTTAAGATCTCGCATCAGGTTTCTTGCTCAGTGAGCAGTAACCAAGCCACAACATTCTCGCTTTGGGCAAACAACCAACAACTGCCAATGATTTCGCTTACATTACAAAAAGTTAGGATAATACAATACACTATAAAATTTAATGCGAATAATTTCATACGCTTAAATACTTACCGATGGTGGTAAGCACCCAAGTAAACTTTCTTCCTTGACTTCATCATCCAATTTTGGATGTATATTTGAACTTCTTCTCTCTTGTTTCCTGATTTTTGTATGGATTAAGGCTCAAAAAATCCATACACATCTTGGGTGCGTTGTTCCTCCGACAATTCATTCATCATCCTAAAGTAGTCAGTTCAATGTACATTAAATATGTCGATAACTTCAAATAACATAATTAGTAAATAAAAATAAATACTTACATTGTCCAAAATTGTAACACTCGCTATGTTTAGACACCGATTGCCAACTCGCTATCTCCACAAGTATCGGTGTGGTCAATGTAAAGGGGAAAGTTCTTATTGTCTACCCCTAACTTATCAACATCCCACTTCACTTGAAAAGATTGAATATACAACCGTGGGACAACAGATAGTAGTTGAAAAATTGGATTTTCCGGGACATCTACTTCCTTACCTTTACTAGTATGGGAAGTAGGAACCAGCTTAGGCAACCTGGGTGGCTTCTGAACATCCTACATAAAATAACATTGACTTGAGAAATAATAAAAAACAAGTACCAGACTACATATGATAATTAACAGAAAGTATATGCAAACCTTTTTCAAAATAGGCCTGATTAGATGTCTAGGCCATGCAATGAAGGTCCTGGAGGGTCCGTCCCACTGTCATCACCTCGTCCGTGGGCACAGTACAAGAGCATAAGCATCTCGAACCTCTTCAATGACCACTTTGGCCAAGTTAGGTGCTAAAGGCACACTATGAATTGTAGAGGCCCCTCTTCAATTGAACCAACCGCCACCAATCGTGGTTCAGATCCATCCTCATCAACATAAAATTCACACTGACTCGATTACACAAAAATAAGACATTAATTATTTAATATGCACATGAATTTTTGTCATTAAGATATCATCCACACATACCTGAATGGTCGAGTGTCCGCAACAACAACAACAACCTCCCGATTAGTAGCAGGAAGGTCTTGATCAGCAGTATTTGGCTCAAGACAACTACCCTTAGTGCTAACTCGTGCGGCAGATGGAGGAGGAACATCCATAGGTGGGTGGGTAGGCTGTGTGACACCTATGGATGCTAGACTTGAACCAAATACACGCATCATCTCCTCCCGAACTCGTGCGGTAATGGCTGGTGTCGGCGTCGCTGTCGCCTCTTCAACCATCGCTGGTCTCGGCTTCACTGTTAGACTCTCCTCCAATCCGGCCATCTCCCGTCGGCTCAATGATGTGGTGTGGGTATGGTCCGATGATGGAGCTCCAAAATATGCTCGAATACCCACACCAGCTCCAACAGCACGAACACGCCCGGGTGTTCTGGGCGTCCAATAGCAGTAGTTAATATATCTTCATGACCACGGGGAACGAATGTTCCCTGTGTATACTGCTCCTCTAAAGAATCCTACAATTGAGCATTATATATTGTAGAAAAAAATTGATGAATGACAAAACATGGTTAATGAGGTTGAAAGAAACTAATTTGACTTACAATCCGCTCAGCAATCAAGCCGGCCTCCTCTGATGTCATTTCACCGGAGGGCTTTTGCCGAGCCCTCTTCCATTTTTCATGACGTTTTGGAGGAGATGGTGGGGAAATTTCTTCCTGGCTTACACCAGAAGAGGCTAACTCAGCTTCTCGGAGTTTAGCCTTCTCCTTCATCATGCGTTGCGTCAACAAATCATACCCCCCACGAGACAGACAGTGGGGGGCCACATTCAGCCTCTGAATCTCCTTTCCTTTTATTCGCTTCTCATGCAACATAATATCATATTACAATGTGCTAAATTAATAAGACAATATGGAAACATACCAAAGTTTTTAAATAGTAACATACCTCCCATTGTGGACCAGTCCTACTCCTGACAAACTGCTTCCAAGTTTCCTCATCTATGCCATAACGCTGACAAGGAGTTAATCCTTTGCTAATGGCTTGGTCATTAAAAATCCATTTTGAAGTCAATGTCGACTTGAATTGCCTCCACATTTTGGCAATAGATGATATGACTTTTCTCCTAACTTGTTCAGAGTTAACAATATCAAAGTGATTCTGCAAAAACAACAAAATAAATTAGGATAACAAAGTTTAGGATCTAACTTAACTTAACATAATTTAACGAGTTAACAAAACTCACCAAAATATCTTGCCAAATTAAATTTTTGCAAGTCTCCTCCACATAATCCCAAGATGGATGCAAAATAGATACCTAATTATGAACTTAAAACGTTAGATATCAATCCATTTACATATGCTGACCATATATGCATAACAAGTTAAAAACTCTAAAAAATTACATACCTTTTCTCTAGCAAGAGTACCCAAGTAAGACCTAAATTGAGTGTGATGTGGCCCTGATATTTTGCCAGTCTTTGGATCCACACTCACAACCAACTTATCTCCTGCCATATGACGAACGGTCAACTTTTTCAACCGTGTGGCTTGTCGAGTCCTCTTTAGAGATGGGGGAGATGGTGGAGGAGATGCTGGAGGAGATGCTGGAGGAGATGGTGGAGGAGATGCCATTTGCCTGTTAAAAAAAAAAATTAAGTTAAGTTTTTACATAAATTGGAATATAAACACAATTTATCACATATTTGAAATATAAACACAATTTATCACATATTTTCAATATAAACACAAATTAGTTATGAACACATAACTTAAATAGTTAAGTTTTCCCATATGCCTTCATCATGATCTTTACGAATAGCATGAACCAAATCTTCTTGCATATCATCAATACTACTAGGCATCCGTGATGGAGTGGGGATGTTAATAATATCATCTAATTCATCATCTTCTTCATGCATAACATCATTCCCTTTTGCTTGGAGTACCACTGACCATCTGTCATTACATGGATCAGCTTACATAGAAAACTTATTTTGCATGGTACGCCATTATGAATGGTTCCTCCTTATGTCCTATCTTCTTAAGGTCTATCAAAGTGAATCCCATTTCATCAGTTTGAACACCAGTATTAATATCAATCCATTTACATTTGAATATAGGAACTCGAATTGAATGTAGTCAACCTCCCAAATCTCCTCAATCACTCCAAAGTAACTCATAGACGCCATAATTGGGTTCTTATCCTTTGAACTAGAAAAGTGCATGGATGTCGCCTCAATAGATACTCCACTATTTTGGACTGTACTTTTTTCATCTTGTAACTTTGTGTAGAATGAGTATTTGTTAATGTCATACCCAGTCCAAGTCACGACGTTCGTTTAGGACCATGTGCTAGCCATTTCAAAGTATCGGATGCATTGTCCTCGGAAAAGATTTTTGTTTTAAACCAGCTAACAAAAGTATTATTATGTTCATTAACCAACCACCGCTCACTCATTTTGGGGTTGAGGGTCTTCAATATTGATTGATGAGCAGATATGTAAGGAAGAACTTCATCTCGTGTTGTTTAGAATATACAAGTGTGCCCTGGTCAACTCACTAGCATTTTTTGATTGTATTTTGACCCCACGAGTGCCCTTACCATTTATTCTATGATCATGTCGTTGAGTAGGTACACCCACTGCTAGGGCCTTTCCTAAATATTCAGAACAAAATTCTATAGCTTCTTCTCGCAATATACCTTTCAACAATAGAAGCTTCGTGTCTATATGGATTCTTTGTATACCCTTTAAAGATCTTCATACATCGCTCAATTGGGTACATCCACCTCAAATAAATCGGACCACACAGTCTTATCTCTCTTACAAGATGAACTATTAAGTGCATCATAATGTCAAAAAATGATGGAGGAAAATACATCTCCAACTGACATAATATAACCACAGCTTCATTTTCCAACTGCTCCAATGATTTTTCATCAACTACTTTGGCACATATAGCATTGAAGAAGAAACAAAGACGCATAATTGCATGTCGTAGATTCTTTGGCAATATGTCACGTATAGCTACGGGTAAGAGTTGTTGCATCAAAACGTGACAATCATGCGACTTTAACCCAACTAGCTTCAGATCTTTCATGGACACAAGACTCTTAATATTTGAAGAGTATCCTTGTGGCACTTTAATACTCGTGAAGACACCGACATAAACTAGTCTTCTCCTTCTTTGACAATGTGTGACAAGCTGGTGGTAAATATGTTATCTTGCCTTCAGTGTCTTGGATGTAATTCTGGACGTATTCCCAATTCACATAGATCTTGACGAGCTTTGACTCCATCCTTTGTTTTTCCTTTAATGTTCAATAGTGTGCCAATGAGACTATCAAATACGTTCTTCTCCACATGCATAAAATCAATGCAATGTCTCACATCTAGATGACTCCAATATGGAAGGTTAAAGAAAATTGATCTCTTTTTCCACAACCTTTTATCGACGACTGTTTTTTAGTCTTTCCAAAGACAACATTAATGTTTCTAACCCGTTCATAAACTTGTTCACCAGTTAAAGGTTGTTTGGCAATTTTATCTTCCTGCTGACCATTAAAAGCTTTCTTCAATCTTCGATATGGGTGGTTATGTGGAAGAAATTTTCTGTGCCTATTATACACAGTCTTTTTTCCATGCTTCAATTGTAGAAAACTTGTATCTTCCTCACAAATAGGACAAGCATGATGACCCTTGACACTATACCCACTCAAGTTTCCATATGCTGGGAAGTCATTGATAGTACAAAATAACATTGCATGTAACTTGAAGCTCTTCTGTTGATATGCATCAAACACATCCACTCCTTCCTCCCACAATAGCCTTAAGTCATCTATTAACGGACTTAGATAAACATCTATGTCATTACCCTACTGTCTTGGACCTGCAATCATGATGGATAACATCACGTACTTGCGCTTGAAAATCAACCATTGTGGAAGGTTGTAAATCACTAAAAGAACTGGCCATGAGCCGTGATTACCTGGTTAAGTTACCAAAAGGATTCATGCCGTCCGTGGCTAGTCTAAGTCTAACATTTCTTGCATCACCGCCAAAACTTGGAAATAGGCAAGTCAATTTTCTTCCACTGTGGAGAATCGGCCGAATGACGAAGCAATCCATCACGTTTTTGTGCAGCTTGAATGCCATATCATATTCTTGGCATCTTCTCCATTGGCAAACAATCGCTTCAATCTTGGAATAATTGGAAGATACCATATAACTTTTGCAGGAGGTCTCTTTCTATCAATACATTCGCTATTATCATCCTTGTCTTTCAATTTGTAACGCGATACACCACATCTTGGACACTCATGTAGGCTTTCAAACTCTTTTCTCGTATAATACACAATCATTAGGGCAAGCATGTATCTTTTTATACTGTAAACCCATTGGACAAAGTAATTTTTTGGCTTCATACATACGATCAGGCAAGGTGTTATCGCTTGGGAGCATATCTTTCAAAACTTCTAGTAACTCAGTGAAACTTTTATCACTCCAACCAAATTTGGCCTTCAAATTGACCAATCTCAATACAGATCGACAATCGCGTGAATGTTGTACATCCAGCATACAGAGGTATCTCTGAATCTATCTTCAATTTATCATAGACAGCAGCATGTGCTTGCAGAAAATTCTCTTGACCTACATCACGAATCATGTCTTCTATTCGATCTTCCATTGTCATATCCTCCTCTTCCTCAGCTTGTGTTACTATTGGTGTATCAATCACTTCACCATGCCATGTCCATAGGATATAATTCTTCATTATCCCATCACATAAAAGATGTTCCCGTATTGTCTCTAGTGTGTGTACTCTCCCATTAACGCAGTTAACGCATGGACAATACAATTTTCCATTAACCTTGGTGCCATTGTGTTCGGCAAATCGCAAAAATTCTTCAACTCCATTCTCATACTCTTGTGAAATACGACTTGCATTTACCCAACTTCGATCCATTTTGGAATTGGAGTCTACAAATGAGAAACCCATAAAACTACATTGTTACTACGTACCATCACTTATATAACTACATTGTTATATGTAGTTTCCATGTTATACGTAGTTTCCATAATTCACACTTCATGCTTAATTTCTAACCAAAATCCGACAGAGTTTCCTTTGTTTTTTGGCAACAATTTTAAATGACACAGTGAAACCTGACAATAAAAAGCCCCACGGGCATATTCAAGCAGTTCAAGTATAATTGTACACATCATCAATACATTGAAAAAAACTATAATATGACTAAGAATTGAATCAACAGTTAACGGCAAATGACTAACAATCTCTACCTATGAAATGTAGTAAGTAAAATTGTATGACTTTGCCCAACAAATATAAGTGCAACAACATCGTACCTGTGGTTTAAGGCAGCGATGAAGGTTCGCACCACAGAGAAACAGAGCAGCGCTGCACTGGGGTGGAGGTGGAGGATGCAATGCGGCATTAGGGTCGAGGCCGTGGTGAGCGGACAATGCAATGTGGGTGGAGGCTGCGGTGGGGGTGGAGGGTGGTTGACTAGCGTCGCGGTGGGGTGGAAGCTGCAGTGGGGTGGAGGTGCTCGCGGCGGGGTGTCACGCGGTGCGCGGTGGCGACGTGAGGGAGGGCGTCCGGAGAGTCCAAATGACGGTGGTAGGTGGTGGCCGCGATGCTGGAGAGTAAGGGGAGTGGGCGCGATGCTGGAGAGTAAGGGGAGATATACAAAAATGGTAGCCTATTCAAATGGGAAAACGGGGTTTCGACGTCGGTTATACCCACACCCGACGTTGAAACTCGATTTATCTCCTGTTTTAATCGATTGAAACGAGATTTAATCGATTAAAATAGTTCTGATCGGTCATAACTGGATTCTGATCGATCATCCTGACCCTTTAAGAGATTTTAATCGATTGAAACGTGTTTTTAATCGATTGAAAAAATTCTGATCGCTCATAATTAAAATCTGATCGATCACATTTGATTCTGATCGGTCATATTTGTATTCTGATCGGTCATAATGAGTTCAGAAGGGTTTTCAACGTCGGGTGAGGGCATAACCGACGTCGAAAGCCTACTTTCCACGTCATGCATGCTAAAACGACGTAGAATGTGTCAAAATTCGACTTTCGACGTCGGTTGTTGACCAACCGACGTTGAAAGCATGTTCAACGTCGGCTAAGATATAACCGACGTTAAACAGCGACGTTGAAAGTATATTTTCTAGTAGTGCAAATATTGCTTTTAGCTCTGAAAGATTTACGAGTGTCTATCAACAATAAATAAAGCCAAATCTTAATAAAAATTTAAATTATTAATGTTTTGAGAAATCTTTTTCCTCTTATTAATGCAGAAAATGATGTAAAAATATAACCAGCGTTTGGCATCACAAATGATTTTCTTGTTAAAGTTAAATGTCAAATGGGGACCTGCATCTTCCTGATTAATTAATAATTGGAGAAAAATCTGAAAAAAAAAAGTACAACACAATTTTTATGAAATGCAGTCAATTCAAGTGTGTTACAATCACAGAATAATGATTCTTTTTTCTCATTTCACTGTATGCATGTTGCTCTCAGTGATAGATTAAAACAAGACAGGAAAAACTTTCCAACAAAAAGTTATCAATATCGAATAGCTAGCATTATCCCTAACTAAATTTGAAATTGAGGGTGTGGGATCAATGTCTTAAAGAAAGATTCATTAATCATTCACTCTTTCTACAGCAAAACTGGCATATGCATATTCTACTAGTCAAGCTTTAAAATTGCTTTGCCCCTGAGTCATGTTTGGATTAAAGCTTTTACAAATTCAAATGCCTAAGTGCAAATGTTGATGCAAACTCAAATGACCAAACATATGCTACTTAATTATCGCCACGGTTCTGAAAAATTGTGGACAATTAATGCCGATGGGGTCAATATTGCAGTTGCAATATTGTGATTACAATATAATCAAGACTTTGAAAAACTATAATGCTACGAAAATCACACATATTAAAACCATGCTACTGGCCTGAGTGATCATGTCCATGTTCATCAAATTGTTGGTGGTGGCTGTAGAAGTAGGATGCTTGAGAAGAGGTTGAAGAAAAAGTGGTAGAGAATTGAGAGCTGAAGGGTGGTTGCTGTTGCTGCTGCTGCTGTTGTTGATTGAAAAGATGGGATGTGTAGTAAGGGAACTCTGCATCATCACTTGAAAGAATCTGTGCATATTGAAGCAGGTTTGGAAAAACTTGGTGGCCATGTTGATCATGTGAGGAAAATGGGGATGGAGCAGCACCATGAACAGAAGAAACAGGCTCAGTGGCACCTGTGGCAGAGGCAGTGTTAGAAGATGCATGGAAGGGAAAAATGTTTGTGTTTGATGAAGCTTGGTGTTGCATGCAGGAAACATCATGATGAACTCTTTCAGGAAAATTGAGCTTGGCTTTGGTGCCTTTGAACTTGAGTGCTGCTTTGTCATATGCAAGGGCTGCATCCTCTGCCGTTTCAAAGGTTCCAAGCCACACTCTTGCAGCTTTTTTGGGGTCACGGATTTCTGCTGCCCATTTCCCCCATGGTCTCTGTCTCACTCCTCTGTAGTGTGCCTTCTTTTTCATCCCTTCATTACCAACAACAACACAATGCAACTATCATTACTTGAATGAGTTTTCAGGGATCAAACACAAAATTTTCCACTACATATATCATGTGCTGAATGTTTAACAGCTAGGTAAAATTTATGGTATTATTTTCTTAGTAATTTTACCAGGTTAAAAGCCTATCTCACTTGTTGTAGTTTTAATTGTTTTTATATAAAATGATAAATGGGTTTGTTTAGTTAAACCTAAAATAAGTGTTTATAAAATAAACAATTTATTTGTTAAAAAACACAAATTTATTTATTTTTAAAATAAATGGACTAAATAAACACATGAAAAAGTTACAATTACTTATTTTTATTAAAAAAAAACTCTCCTAACATCTTATAAGCATTAAAATGATAAGATATATTAAGAGACATTAGTATATAAAGTAACTTAGCTTGTGTCTTAACTATAAAAAGAAAGAGATAATATCAAATGTAAAACGTAAATACGGACATGACAAAGTTAAGGTAGATGTTGATTTTATGTTTCCTAGTGCTTAAAACTATGCTTCTCAAACACTAGAGTTATTAATATTAAAGTATTAATTAACACACTTTTATTATTGTAATTTGTTACTTTATTTTATTATGAAATCAAAATCAAAATTACCGTTCTAAGAATTTTAAAAAGTTTTAAGACATTATGCATGCAATAGCAGCATGGGTAATGAGAATGTGGTTTAATTAATAGATATATAAAATTAAAAAAAAAAATTGATGTAAAATGCACCATATATATTTTATTCTGTTAAGAAAAGAAGTTCTCATGCTTATAAGTTCCTCTTGATGTGTGATTTTTTTTGTGTGGTGGTCAAAGATGAGATAAGAAGAAAGAAGAAATGTCACGACAACTTGAATAATATAAGACAAGTGCATGCATTGAATTTCTTTATTTACTAAGTTGTCCGCATGCGACTTATGCTAACATTGCCATTCTTGGGTTTGGTTTTTTATTTTATTTTTCTAAACAAGACGTGGTCGCAGACCAAAAGTTTCTTTATTCCTTATTTCAATGAAACTTGACTTAATTTTGTCTTGGAATGTGATAAAGAAATATATAAATACATAAATTGTGAGCATTTATGTGATATGCATTATATACATAGTCAAAGATATAAATAAACTCAAATTAAATATATGTATTATTATAGATATGCATTGTATATTCAATAATGTATTGTGAGTAAAAAAATTACATGTTTTTATATGTTCTTTCTTTTGAGTTTCTTTTATTAATTTCGGATTGTTAGAAGATTAGATGGAGATCTTAATTAGTGAAATCTCAAAGTTGATGGCAGTGGTTATTTAAAATTAAGATTAATAAATCATTTTTGTACTATAACAAAATTATTTACAATAAAATAAATAAAATTATCCTATCTTTTTCATGAAAAACTAATCTATTTTTTCAAAAACACGAGAGAAAGCAGTGTAATTTGAGTATCTTCGAAAAAAATAAATTGTATTTGATATAAACAAATATAAAGATCACAGATCGTTGTTGATGGCTTGGGGTGTAGGATATTTCATAATAGTTGTTTGAATTTGACAGGAAAGATAGATCAGAATACAAGAAGAATGAGGTATCTCAAATTCCAAACCAAATGGATTCTATTTTTAGTTTTGTTTTTTTGATCGAAAACCACTTGATTCTATGTATGACATCCAAGGATCCACCATTTCCATTAATTGGAACTTAAAAACACAGAAAGTGTTTCTTTTTTAAGAAAACAAGCCAACAATTCTCACTGTGACAATATATAAATGATGAACATGAAAACAAATTAAGATAGCTATAGCAAACCTTCATCTAGAGGAGGTTGAGGTTGAGGTTCATCTTTGGTCTGGAAAGGTGAGAGAGGAGAAGAGGTTGATTGTGGCATGGAAGGGTTCCGATTGGTTGTTCCCATAACTTGAGCAAGAGCTGAAACCATTGCAGACATGTCAGTTTCTGAAGACCAAGAAGCATAAGCATCAAAGTCTTGTGATGCGTCCTCTTTCTCTTTCTCCTTTGATGCTTGTGAAGATAGTGGTAGTTTTCCATGCCTTCTTGGATCCACTTTTAGGTTGCTGCTCTATGCTCTTTATGTTATCAAATATGATCTTCTGGTCATGTCAATAACCCTCTTATACCAGCCAAATTTAAGGGCTGAGAAAAAAATTTATATATATACTAATTTGTTATTCTTGTGTTCAACTTTTGCTCTCTCTTTTTTTTTCTCTCAACTTTTTTTTTTCCATTATTAACCATGATTGACTCTCATTTGAAATTTCAGCATGCAAGAAAGTCTGATTTTGTTAGAATATCATCACTTTAGTTTTTTATGGAATTAAATATATCTTTATTATTTTAAATTTTTTTGTTTTTTTTTTAACCTTTAGATTTATAATTGGTTTTTCTAGTAAAATAAATATTTGAAAAATAAATGTAGTAGTAAACGTATTTTTTGATGTTATAATATTGAAAAGAAAACCTTTAAGTTGAGGAAACAAAATCAAACTTTCTTGAACTTGGAAGGAATAGAAAAATGTTTGATCCTCTCTAAATGTTAAGGGCATTAGAAAAGAGTGGAAGATTATTAATAAATTTTAAAAAGAAAAAAGAGGGAAAATTAGAATTGGGATGTTCACTTTTATGGTAGTATGTATAATTGACATTCCTTTACAGCTCTCACTTCTCAATTGCTAGACCAAGTCCATATCTCTTGCCATATTCTTCTACAACAATTGTCTCTGGAACAAGTGGCTTCGTAACATTTAAAGAATAATGACAGTGACACGATTATAAGTGGCTAAAACAAAGACACATCTCTTTAATTATTATACCCTTTTTTTCTTCTTTTTCATAAGTTAGGTTTTCAACACCTTTATTGACGTGTGTACGATTAATATATTTGAGGATTTTTTTTCTGTTTGATTTAAATAGTTATGAAAATTGTATTATTTTAATACATATTTCATTATTATGATAAATATTATAACTAAAAGTATATTTTTGTATTCATTCAAAAAATATTTTTGAATAATTAATTTTATTAGGATAAAAAAATTATTATATATATATGACAATCATAATTATAATAAACAAATATTTAATTCTTACTGATAATTAAAACCGTTAAATATATATAATATTTAAATATGATATTTTCTGTCACATAGAAATAGACATGGACAGGGATAAATTGACTTGCTAAAACTTTCAATAATTTTTGTAATTGTTAGTACACAAAAGATAAAGCATTGAAGTTGATATTAATGAACATAAATTTTCCAAAAATAGAAAAAATAAAAGGAGAAGACACTAAACATAAGATTATATGGGAGATGATATAAAAAAAGTATTTTGATCATATCTGATATATATGATTATGCATATCCATATATATATATATATATATATATATATATATATATATATATATATATATATAGAGAGAGAGAGAGAGAGAGAGAGAGAGAGAGAGAGAGAGAGAGAGCATTGATGTAGATTTAACACTGACACATTTGTATAGATTAATTGTATGAACTATGAATACTACTAAGAATTTGTTAATGATGTTTGGTGATATAACGTCAATCTTGATGGCGTGATTTCCCTGTGCATTCAATCAACAGATTGCATTTCAAAAAACACGTAGAAAATGGTTTGTCTCCAAATAGTGCAGCTTGATCTGAGAATTATTTGCTTTCAAGGATCATTTCAATTGTCTGTATCCCATATTTTTAACAAGTTTCTTCTTCTTTTGAATTTCAATTTGAATACTGAACTCGCAAAGTTGAGCCGTGAATGAAAGATGATGAAAGGTAGGAACCACAGGAATTGCAAGTTATAATCTGCACGCCGCGCATGAAGTACGACGTTGTCCTCATTCGCCTCTGATTGATTCACGCATGATATTTGGTCGTTTCATCACATGTAATTATCTTCTTTCAGCGTCCTCCCATGATACAATTCCCATCTTTTTATATCATTCATTGTCATCACTTGTACCATTCTTTTTATACCCCTTTAGCTACCTGTTTCTTTCATTCAAACAGGAAGAGAAATTTTCTCAGAAAGTAAATAATATTTCTACAACAATTATCAGTTGTTGGTCATCAGAAAATGAAAATGAAATATTCTTTTGACCCCTCTTTATTTCTTACTTAGGTGAAAAACGAGTTTGAGGGTTTGCAGAAGGTGGTAAAATTAACTTTGATGGAATAAAATCTGGTTTGAACCTTATCTTCATCAGTTGTCTCTGGCTGAGACATTGATGAAGTTGTGGGTGTTATGTGTGGCTTATGTGGTGGGATAATAGGCTTTGTCACTCACACTCTAAAAGATACCTCTATGGTAGCTGCAAGTACTACCACCCTTTATTCCTCAATTCTCATGCCCATGTCACAAGAGTCAACTGTGTCAGTGATAAAGAAAGACACAACATGGTTCATCATGATTAACCTCAACAATTTTTAAAATTTATGGAAAACTTTAGATATTCATAAAGAGTAATACTTTTAATAAAACACGTAAATATAATTTAAGAGATAAATATTATAATCATACAATAAAATTATTAAAAAAAATTAATATATTTTTGTTTTCCTACCCATTTCTTTGAGCATAAAAATGGAAGAATGGTGGTGCAAAACTAGGTAGGGAGAAGCTAGCGTGGATCCAAATGGAACAAACATGCCTACAAGTTAATGAGTCACATCACATCCTTAGGAACAGTGAAGAATGAAGATAGTGGTACGTGAACTTTTCACTCCGAATCGTATCCGCTGTAATCATTGCTGATCTTACTTTAATACTTTGTTGAGTTGAAACTAAACAAACACAACCTAAGAGTTTTGCTTTATGAGTGATTAGCCGAGTAAGTAGTAGGCGCAAAGAAAGAAAAAAAGGGGAGTAATGAAGTGATGAATGGGATGGTTTAGTTTTGTGAGGAACATTGAATGAATGGATTTGGAAAGTGGAGAAAAGAGAAAAGAAAAAGAGTGTCGGCGTGAGTGATGGAAATGGAAAATGAAGGACATGTGCGAGCCGCAAAGGAAAGGACATGCAATGCAAGTTGCATGGGAATGGGATGTGGATGTGAATGTGTGGGCATGCATGTGCATTTTCCTCGCATGCTATCGCGGTCCTTTCATGCGCAGTTACACACCTTAATGTCACCATCACTCCCCCACATGCCTATTATTTTTCTCAAATTTACCAAAACAAAAAATATACCACTTTTATTGGGTGTGACTTTTCTTCACAGATATTCCTCCTGTCATTTCAAATAAAAGTGCTGTATTACAATCTTTAAATAAAATACTACTTATTTATTCATTGTTCAAAAACTTGTCAGATATTTTTAATAAAAAAATCATATAAGTTAATTCATTAACATTATTGTTATGTTATATTATAATAACTTATAATTAAATTTTTTATAAATGAATTTTTTTCTTAAAATGTTTTATTCTCTTCTCATTTATTATATTTTTATAATTGTTTAGTTAATAATAACAAAAAAATTATCATGTTACTTGTAATTTATCATTGTTTTAATTTCATATTTTTCTTTTAAGTATTGCAATAAACGATATACATGTTTTTTATTATTTTATCAAATAATTTATAGAATGAAAACAACTTTTATTTGCTTTTTAAATATTTTTATTACATTAAAATAATAGTGAACCTTTAAGTATGATATAATATAATAAAATTATTTTTCTAATTTTTAAGTGAAAAAATAATTCATATAAATTATTATTTTTAGATATGATCTTAATTGAATTACTAATGTCAAAATAAATTCGGGTAAAAAATACAACAAATTAATACATTACTTAAAAAAATTAGATTTATACACTTAGTTAGGCATAAGTTGGTTTATAAACTTATAGATACCTAAATTTTATAAAACGATAATTATTTTTTAAAAGAAGGAAAAAAACAATATTATTTTATTAATATATATATATAATTTATATATCAAATTAATATATTTAAAATTAAAATTATTTTTATTCTTATAATTCAAATTATATATATATATATATATATATATATATAAATAGATCATAATAGATTTTTGAAATATTATATTATTTGAAAATGTTATGATTTATTTTATTCAACCAAGTAAAATATTTATTAACTTAATATAGAATTAGACTTAAAAAAAAAAACTATGATTAGTTTAAACTATAGGTGGAATTAAAACATCTAATTTATTTTATTTTACCAATCAAATTCAGTCTAGGATGATAAAATCAAATAGATTCAACAAATTGGTTGACGTTATTAAGAGCGGGACGTTTTTAAAAGTTATATAATATTAAAATTAAAATAAAAAAATTATAATTTAAAAATATTATACTTTCCTATAGTATTAAAATATATTATAATATTATAATTTAAAATCATAAATATTAATAAAAAAATGTGACCTTTAAATTTTTTTAATATTTTAATATTTTAATATATATATATATATATATAAATAAATTTGTGTGTTAACTTATTATCTAATCTATTACCTAATAAAAATTTTGTCTTAATTATTATGAGTTAGTTCATCTAATCTTATTCTAAACTAATATAAATGACAAGAATTGAAGTATTAGAATTACATGTAAATAAAAATAGGAAGAACAAATCTTATACAATTTATATATTAAAAGGTAAAATATATTTTTAATTGCCACCCTACAATATTTAAAGTTCATTTTTAATCATTTAAAAAGTTATTTAATATTTGATCTCTTTAAAATTAAAAATCACTATGTTTTTGTCTTCCACACAAATTTTAAATATATTTTTTTGAAAGTTTTTAAACTGAATATTGTGTGTAGCATAACGCCAACAGGGGTGTCATTTCAAAGCTAGTTTTAGTTTGGGCCATGAATTCTGACAACTCCATTTCCACCGTCCATGGATACTCTCTTTATTCTCATTTTAGATATGTCAAAAAGAAGTTTTTTTTTTTTTTTTCCTTTCTTTATTTTATTGCTAGATACTTCAATATTTATCTTCTAATACACTTTTTACTTTTTATCTTATTTTTTCATGCTATTTTAATTTTTTAGTTCAAAAAGTTTCATCTTAATTTCGTAATCTGTTTATTTAACTAAAATAGTCATTTTATTACTTAAATTAATTAATGAAATTTGACTAATTTACTTTTAACGAATAAAAATCTAAAGAAGCATTTATTTTTTTAATTTAAGGGACCAAATAGAAAAAAAAATTTAACACCAAAGCTGTATTTAAGTTAAATTAAAAAAATAATACAGCATATATATGCATTCTCTAAACAAAAAGGATTATATATACAAGAATTTTTCGTGGACATTATAAATAGCTTAAAAAAACTAAATTAAACTATTTTAATTTTAAAAAATCTAACTCGAGTGTATTGATCCATTTGTAAAAATTTTATGTTTTTGTCAGTATTAAGGAACTTTTGAAAGTATAATTTTTATTTTTCCAATAAAACATTCCATGAATGCACTAAATTAAAAATATGAATTCCATAAATTTTGAAGGATATCCAGAAACCGGTACGTCAATGAGAATCATAATAATAAGAACAGAGGGAGTATGAGAAGGTACATATACAGGTATATTATTTTATTTTGTTAAAATTATTATTAAATATATAAACAAATTATACCAATACACCATTTTACTTAAAAATTAAATTATCCTACTAACTTAAGATCTTAGTCTGCTACTAAGAAAAAAGAAAGTTAATTCACTTATTCACAATCCATAAACTAATTTAAATTAGCTCAGTTTATCAGATAAGTTAGAACATTATTGTTTTAAACCTTATTAATATAAAAATAGTTAAAAATATTAGGCAACTTTAATTAGATTATTTTAAACCTTTTTTTTTGTTTAACATGTTTTTCATATTTAAATAAATCAAATAATATTACTACATTTATAATATTGTTTTGTGTTCACTTTTAAATAAAATATTTGAAAATTATAAACTTACTTGTCACTTAAAAAAGTAAATTTGTAAGTTTATTACTTTATTTAAAATTATGTTTAAATCAGTTTCAAGTTTTCTAAAACTTAACAAAAATCATATATAAACTTGGAGTTCATTAAAACGTACATCTAATTCGACTCTTATAGATTAAAGAAAAACAATTTAATGATTCAATTTAATTCATATTTTTAAATTGATCATATTTTTTTATTCTAATTTAACTTTAAGTTAGCCCAACAGTTACCAAATCAATTTTGTCCCAATTGAAATTAAAAAAAAAACATGCCTATATAGAAATATTTTATTAAAAATATTTAAATAAAAATTTAAAATATATTTTAAAAATTAAATTAATTTTTATTTTAAATATAATAGTTTAATATATATAAATTAAAAAATATATATGTTTAGTCACAAAACTATTTTTTTAATAATTTATTAATTTAAAATAATAATTCATGTTAATCATTATATTTAGTAGAGTTAGAGACTTTTTCTTATATTCTTAAATAAATTTTTTATCAAATTAATTTTTATATATATATATATATATATATATTAATATAATAATAATAATAATAATAATAATTTATTTAAAAATTATTATTATTTTATAAAATGAGCTTACTCATGAACTAGTTAATATGATATAAATATATGTATATAATAACTTAAATAAGCATAAAAAATAACCCTCATTTAATTTAAATTATAGATTTTTTAACCTAATTTAATATATTTTTCGAATTTTTGGTTGATTTTAATACCTTATATAAACTTGAAAATAAGCCCAATTAAAATTTTGTAAAGTTTAATCGCATTTAAGGTTTCCCTTTCTTCTAATATGTCACAATATATATATTTCAAAGTCTAGTTGAAATTTGGGTTCATAAAGATCTTAGGGTTACACACTAATAAAATAGTTATCCTATAATTTTAATAAGACAAACTCTTAAACAAAAAGAAAAAATTAAGCCAATCTACCTGATTTGAGAGGAAACGAATTCATGGGACCTGAAGGAAATGACATTAGTGATATAGAAATCCAACTATACCTTTACAAGTGACAATAGAGATACTTAAACGACGAGACACAACAATTATATTATTCATAGTGTAATTTTTACAAGGTGAACAGAAAAGTGTGCACGCACACCAAACATTAAAATGATGAACAATCAAAAGAAGGCTTCAACACAGTAATAAATAGTTGATAAAAAGTTTCACCGGGACTAGATGGTCTTCAAAATCAACAATTTACAAAAGAAAAAGCAAGGAGAGGAAGAAGGAAAACAAAGGTAAAATTGATACAGTCTAAGTTCCCCTCAAACCACTTTACAAGCCTCTCCTCCAGTCTCCAATGTGAAATTCCTGTACATGTAATCCTTTGACACATGAAAAGTTGTGACTTAGTAACAAAAGCCAAAAAGAACTGGAAAACTTCTTGGCTTACTCAAGGTTAGTGTTGGTACCTGTGTACCCCAAACATAAGCAGCTTTATAAATGTGACTAGATCACTTGACTTCCAAAGGTTAGGACCCACTAAAATTAATGGTATTGCAGTCTCCATCAGTCTGACTCCAATGAATGACTGTCTCCATCAGATGAGAGGCTGCTGTTTCCCAAATTAGGCTGACTCCCTTGGAGGCTATCCTCCTGAGTGTTGTTTCTCACTCTTCCAGCTTTGTTGCGAATATTTGTGCCTACCGGGAAAGGAACCTGTGTTCCTAGCAAAGTTAGTAGCCACTCTGTGTGTAGCTTCCTCTCTTGGTAAAAAGAGAAGTGCAAATTTCAAACTGGCTTGCCTAGAATGTATTTATGCTTGAAGCAGGTAAGAATACAAGATATAATATGCTTGAAGCAAGTAAGAATACATGCTATATTATGCTTGAAGTAAAAATGTATGAATGTATAACAGATAAATGGATCTTAAAAGAAATTTATACCTGGTCACCAGCATTAGGGCCATCAGTGTTGAAGAGGATAGGCCTGCAGCGCTTATCCTCGTTCATCAAGCTTGAATTTTGGAAGTGAGCAATGAGTGCTGCTTTTCCTTGTATACGAGCATATGCTAGTGATGCCACTTTCTCACTGTTGAATTTCTCCCACTTCTTTCCATTGAACACCTGCCAGAATTGCATCATAAGATTTAGTCTATTAGTACAGGGTGTGTGTGAATAATTAATTTCATTGTATCATCATTTTCTATAGCATACCTGATAGAATGGTATAATCAAGTCGGGATTGATTATGTTGATGAATGCATACCCCACATTGCATTTGTTCTGCAATTAATGCTGATTCGGTGTGAATAATCAAACAAAAAATGAGAAAGGAATACTAGAGTAAATTAAGTTTCACAGTGGAAATGTTCAATAAAAGGAACCCGTTTTCATGCAAGCAAGGATATTTTTACTAAAGAAAATAGTTCAGATGAGAAAGTTGCATTTTCTTAAATTTCTTATTGTTTGATTTGTTCATGAAAATGACTTTCCGTCAATCCATTTCCCTCTCTTTGATTGACGTAAGAAAAACAAGTATTTTTCATTTGACTGTAGCACGAAACAGAGAAGGAAACATATTTTCTTGAAAGATATTCTCTATACAACAAAGGGACCATTAACTCCTTATTTTCAAAGGATAAATCACTTGCCCTGAAATCAATTGGTAGGTAAACAAAATCATAGGTTCCTCTATGGCGTTCATCAATTGCAGCCAACAGCATCTTGGATGTATACCTGCAAGAGAACGAATCAGAGTCTAGGAAAATTATAAGGTTAAAAAAATGAATGTAAATATGGTGGAGAAAAGGAAGGAAATAAAAGCTTGTCTACTACCAAGTCTACAAGTAAAAAACAGCAAAGATTGACATAAACAGCTTCAATCAAAATTAAAAACAAGGCTTCTGAAGAACTACTTAGACGACATGGAAATTGAGTTTTCCAAAAGAAATTTTCACAGAAAGCTAATCTCTTAAAAGAAGACATTTTTAGAAGAAAGTCCAATACAAACTAGGAATAAACTTGCTTAAGCTTCCAGTTCATACATAGGTTCGTTCTAGGTGTTTGTCAGACTTTTTCCCAACATCAATTTAATAAAAAGAAATGCCTTTAGAAATCACATATCCAAAGCTTGGCTGAACCCTCCAAAATTTATTGTGTAGTGAAAGCACAACCCAAAATGTACCAAATGAATATGAAAATGATTGCATTGCAGAAAGTGAAAAAGTAAACACAAAAGGCTAAAGCCATTTAATGTAATTATACATTGCTACTTACTTGTTAGGAATGTTCTTTATCATAAGTGTTGTTCGGTCATCTTCCCCTCTCTTTATGCGGTCAATATCAAGTTCATACTGTTTCTTGTCAGCCAAGTTTGACACACCTTCATTTCTCCGGTTTCTAGTACGTTGTTTGTGAGTCTCAAATGAAGTAATCATATGGTTTCTTCCAGGAAACGTTAGGTCCTTTGGGTTATGAAAATGGAGTCCAAGATTCTTCGGGAGGATTCGAAAGTCAACACAGTTTCCCCCAAAATGGGGAAAGAAATTATAAGAAACAAAGTCTACACAGTGTGTTGTTGTATCACCAGAAAATTGCATATTTCCAAGAGATTCCCCTGCATAGGTATGTCTTCTGTCCCAAAAAGGAGCTGAAGGCATATGTTGGTGGCTATTTATGGGTAAAACAGTGGTCATCATATGAGATGGTGACCTAGGAAGTCCATGCAATCTTGGCAGGGTGGGGGCTGCACATACTCCATCAAAATATGAAGGTGAATTTGACCACATCATTTCAGGAGGCTGATAGGAGTTGCCACATTTGTAATGATAGCCAGGAAGAGGGAAGCTTCCATTACCAGAGGATTTGAAAACTGAGAAAAGGGGGGAAATAAATATGACCAATTCAATATTTCTTATATATATATCTTAAACTTAGCCATTGTTTCCAATGTAGCAACAGGTTGTTATATTATCTATTTCAGTTTTTAACTTACCACATTCATTGAATTCCTTGAAGCGTCCATTGGAGTTTACTGGACAGAACTGCATGGTTTCTATTCTTTCCCGTGTGCTAAGATTGATGCTTGCTGCCACCTCAGGAGGAATACGGCGAACACTGTTAGCTAAACCATCATGAAGTTCTGGAAGGGAATGGGGATGAAAAGCTGATGCATCTTGAACATCAAAATTCAACTGGCCTGGTGAATCAGATTCAGTATCTTCACATCTGTTGTCAACTGATTTAAGTCTGACCACTGATGGTAAAGAGTTGGGAACACTTGAAGAGACTCCATGAACAAAAGCAGTTTCCACAGATGGTGTGCATGTAGCAGGCTCAACACCAAGAATTTTTCCACCATCCATCTTATCAGATTTACAAGTCCCATGCAAACCTGGTCCAATGTAAAAACATCAGTGAGGGAAAATAATATGTTTCTGCTGCTGAATTGACAGTTGATTAGAGCATATTTTCTACCGAGGAAGTTAGTTGGTGACGTAAGAGCAGGGCTGTTCTGATGCAGATAAAAGCTACTTTCTTTCAGTTCATGTACTGAATGGATCTGTTGAACCCTACTGCAGCCAAATGAAAGCAAAGAAACATTAGCAGAACAAAAACTAAATAACTAACAATTAAACTCTACTAAACATTGAATAAAACACTAATAAACACTAAAATGTGAAAGAAGTTTACAAGCAAGATTTGAGTGGTATTGCTGCGTGACAGGATCAATATTGAATTGAGAAAGCATATGTAGAGGAAAAGCACAACTGAACTCAAAGATTACCTCCGTTTTGAGTCTTCAGATAGGCTTGGCTCAACCTTTAGCCTCTTCCTGATACTATCATCTCTATTTAAAGCATGGAGAGCTGCCTCTGCTGCTCTAACATCATAATATTCAATCAACTTGTTATGTTGATCATGTGGGTTTTTACGAATCTGCAGTTCAAGACAGTTAACCAACCACACAAATTAACCTGATCAATATTTGTGCAATAAACTAATTGGTAACCAAACTCACCTCCTTGATTTCTCCATATTCATTAAATATACGATGAAGCTCATTATTCGAAACAGATGAATCATACAAAAAGACCGCAAGAGTGTCCTGATTCATATCTTTCTTGGAAGGACTATCCTGATAAAATTTGAGCCACAAGCAAGACGTCACAATCGAACTCAACGCAAGCAAATACTGTAAGTATTACGGGGATTAGCTTTTCTATTCTAGGAGAGAAAAATTAAAAAGAAAATGAAATAAGCTTCTCCAAAAGTTAAAATTAACTTATACACATAAAAAAAAAATTAAAGAAGCTATATGAGAGAGTTTCTATATTTAGCTTGTGAATAAGCCTAATTTTAACTTACAGAGAGGTTAATTTCAAATTTTCTTCCTAATTTTTTCTTTTTAGAACTCTTTATGGAGAAACTCATCCAAAATCATCAATTTACTTTCACAACTTATTCGTGTCAACAAAAACAACATTTACTGTCAACAGTGATGAGAAATGCAGCATCCAACCTTCGGATTTGAATAATGAACATCAAACTTCCTGTAGCTAAGTTGTCTATTCTGGTGTGTTCTCATTGCATTTTGGGCTGCTCTGATATCATAATATGATATCACAAAAACCCCGTGTTGCTTACAGGCTGTATCAAGTGTTTGAATATCTCCAAATTGCTTAAAATCCAAATCAAAATTTAAAACAAAAGAGAAAATAAATTATTACCACAGTCCACGTATCCACTTAAGCTCTTTTAATGTGAAGTATTGTATGAAGAATTTGTGTACACAAACAAAAAAGGACAAGAAAACAGCAAAAGCATACCTCAAAAAGAGATTTCAACTCAGAATCTTCAACATCAATATTAATGTTTCTCACAACCAATGTTCTAGAAGGGTGTTTATCGTAAGGCTGTTCACCAGCAATTGAGGCACTACACAGCCCTAGTTGACTGTTACAAGCTCCATCGAGGATTTCAGAATTCTTTTGTCCAAAAGATGGACTTTTGTCATCTCCTAAATCCATCCCTCCAACACTACTGAAAAGGTCTAGTTCATCCATGTCGTCACCAGAGCTGTCTTGGATGATGTGGTCAAGCTCAAGCTCATTTGTCACTCCAGAAAGTAAATCATCATCACTGGGGAGTAGATTTCCAATAATTTGAGCCTCGAGTTCTTCAAGAGAGTCAAAAAGTCTCTCTTCCTCGTATTGGGAAGCAACAGTGTCAACAGAATGACCATATAAAGCATTATTTGATAATCTCACTGCACCAATAAAAGTCAAATAAAGGTATTTTAGCTGGTAATTTTCTTTAGAAACCTCAGCATACAACCCAGACTCATAAAAGAACTTAAATTAGAAAAATAGAACCTCATTCACTTGTTCTCATAAATGAGGTGAAGCACACATTAAGAGGCAAATAAAACTTACATTTCCTGCTAAACAACTCCGACAGAGAACTTGAGAAGAGGCTACTCTCATGCTGAGTAGCAACTACATTGCCTTTGCTACGATCTGGTAAATGGGATAATGCGTGTACATTCAAGCTGGTTTTTATTTCTTCATCAAAATCTACATGACACAAAAAGGTCAAAGACTGATTAATATGCCATTTTGTACCAACAAAGTAGTGGATCAATGCATCTCTGAGTCGGTTTCTCTTCTTACACTTAGCTTGACTAGTAATTTTCTAACTTCTAAGTACTTTGCATGTTGTAATACCTTAAGCTGATAGTTGAAGGTATTGAGAAACAAATTAACCTGAAAGCTTATGTGGGTAGAGATGGTTTTTCAGCACACCTTGTCATGCAAAAGCCTTTTGGGCTTGAAGCAAATAAAGGCAAGAGAACTCAGACACAACAAGTCAAGCTCTTCTAGTAATGACTGACCAAGGATAGGTTTTAAAATTGCTCAACCAAGGGAGTCTGGGATCCTAACATAGCAACTTGCAAGTACAAAACGAGCAAATGACTCCTAAATCCTTAACAAAATATATAAAAATTATATAAATTAGGAAAAATGGGTATTTAGCAGCAGATAACTGCAAAACGAATCCACTCTAGTACCGCGCAGTCATGACAAGAAGAACAATAACAGACAGAAAATAGATTAGTAATACTAACCATAACATTTCGGCATGCTATCTGATTTCCATAAGCTATCCTGCGTCTGGAAAGAGAAAGAGAGAAAAAAGGAATAAATAAGGACTGGAACCGCCAACGTTGTTTAAATTCCAAATTTTTAGACATGTCCCCAAAGTAACACCATGTTCAAAATGTAAAATATATATTTAAGATGAAACGAGAAGATACCTCATTAGAAGAACAAATATCTTCAGAGGAAAACAATGATGAAGAGAAACAATTGAAGTCAATTGTTTCAGAAGGCATGATGAATCCCTCAATGTGCAGATAATACCCCAAAAAAATGAAAATCTCCTAACTTTTTATATCTGTTGAGCACAGCATAGCATGGCAGTCAATTCAACACTTTACCTCCCAAGCAAGAAAGCTACGAGGAATTATAAACCTTCCAAGTTCAGCACCCGATTAAAAACATAAAAACTCTTAATTACGATAGATTATGAAAAGTTAAAACTCATTAAACTAAGAAGAATGTGAGATGGGTGTGGTTCCTAACAATTTCCATGTGACATGTTATTATTCTTTTTTGAGAATTGAAAATCATAACTACGTGTCACATGATCACAACCATCTACTTCCAAATCATATAATAATTTCTCATGATCATGACCATCTCATATTAACACGCAACATTAATTGCAAATCCACCGATATTCTGAACGATCAAGATGATGATATCAAACAGTTGAACATCTTAAATTCGCACCCGCCCCGCTCCAAAAAAAAAAAAAAAGCCTAGTTACTTGACCTGTTTAACATTCTAAAACCACATAAGTCAAAACGCAAAACTTGAGAACAGAAGACACAAAAGTTGACGTAAACCTAAAACCCCATGATGGAAAAGCGAAAAGGGGTGCCAAAAACAAAGACAGTACTGACCTTGTGGGGATCGGAAGAGGAGAAGACAGAAGTGGAGGGAAGGGGTGAGAATGAGTTAAATAGTAGTAGTATATGGAAAGAGGAAGAAGAAGTGTGAGAGAGAAAACGAATAAAGTAGGGCATAAGGCAAGGTGGGAATTTGCAAAAAGGGAGGATCATCTTTGTAGGTATCAATGTATGTGTGGCGTGCAAGATCCTCCATCCAAACCTTCCCATAACCTTTTACCGTTCCCTGCATTGCACGTTAACTAACTACTTCAACTTCTCTCCTTTCTCACCTTCGCTTCTTCTTCATTTGCAAACTTCAATGCCATTTGTGAGGTCTCGCCGGAACTGTGAGTTTTCCGGCGGACACGGACGGAGAGATGGTTGTTTTCAGTTTATTCGTTAACGGCGTCAATGCGGTTCATACAAGGTTCTCGTGGAAATGACTTTATTACCCTTCTCACAATGATTGTCTCATTATCCCCACCCTGTCATTTATCCATTAATGTTCGTACGAATATGTTTAACATCTGCATTACATAAAAGTGACTAATTAACACTTTGATTGGATGGATGAAAATTTTAAAGTGTATTTGAATTTTGAACCGATTTTTTTATTATTATTATTTTCTTACAACAAATTGTAAAATTAACAAGAGTGTTAAACTATTTTCTTTTAATATATAAATAATGTAATATAATATCTGATATTGTCAAAGAAGGTTTATCATGATTTTAATAGCAAATGTTAATTTTTTTTAATTAGCACCCTTCAAAGTTCAAGCATTCAATAATTTGAAAGAAAAAATTAATGTAAAATAATAAATAAAGCTTTATTGCCTTTATTATTTCATCAATTTTATTTTAATCTTCTGTTTAAAAATAATGTTTCAATCAAAGAGTTTAAAGTATAGTTTATTACTATTTAATAAGGGCATTTGTAACATTAATTGATTTTTTTTCTTTTTATGGTAACATCAAGAGTCTAGTGTGGTCTAAAGGAATAAAAAGGTTATTCCTTCTTACAATAACAAAATTACTTAAATAATTTCTCATTAGTTTAGGAATGATTTTTTTTAAGTATATTTTTATATTTTAAAAATCCATTTCAAAATAGACAGGGACAATCTAAAATATATATTTAAATGGAAGAAGTTGAGCCCATCAAACCAAAATGGAAATGGGCCATCTTAGGTTCTATTGGATTTCAAATAAACTGAGATATTTGGGCTTTCAATTCTCCAAGTCCCAATGACCCACACAAGAAGAACTAAAATAAAGCTATCGACCCATTGTAGCTTGATTGTGTGAATATAAAATGATTATTCTAACACCTTTTACACGAATCAATTTGATAAAATAGAATATTTTAAAAATATTTTTATAAATTTATTTAGTCGAATAGACTTATTTATAATTTATATATATATATATATATATATATATATATATTTTTTTTTTTTCTCTTCATACATTTTATTATTTTTTTCCTTTCTTTCATAAACTTTTTTTTCTATCTCATTTCTCTTTTTTCTCTCTCTCTTTTCTCTTTTTTTCTCTCTCTTTTTATTTATTATTTTAATTAAAAATACTATATTAAAAGTAATAAAAATATGATAAAGTAAATTTTTTAAAATCAACGTTAAAATTTAAAAAATCAACTATTTTTTTTAAATTATGATGATAATAAATAAATTTATTTATGATTATATAAATAATTAATTTAAATTTATTTTATCGTAATAAATAAATATTAATTAATTAAAATATATAAATATATTTTTTATTTAATAATTTAATTTAAATATAATTAGATTAAGTTATAATGATTAATTAGGTAAATTAAAAGATATATTTATTAAAAAAATGTTACTTTAAAATAAAATTTGATTTTTTCTTAATAATTATGACGTAATAGTATTATTATAATACTTTAAATTTATCATATAATATTTTTATAAATATAATATATTAATTTATAATATTTTTTTAAATTTTAAGAAATTTTTATTTTTTTTAATAATAAGGGATTCATTTAATTAATTAAAAGAATAAAAAAATGTAAATGAAAAGAGGACATTAAGAAAATTAAAAAAATATATATTATATAAAATACAATTATTTTTATTATTATTATATAGTTGGATAAATAGTTTTTGAATATATAAATTATTGGGATTGATTATCATTTACGCACCACAGTAACTTATTTTAATTATTTTAAAATCTCCAACAACAATTTCAACAGTGAATATTTTTTCTGCTTTATTATTATTATTATTATTATTTTACCAACAATTCCTTTACAACTCACTCTATCTCATGATATAGTCTAGACTTTTGATCTGGCGACAGAAGGTCAACGTTAGGATGCGCATATTTTTATCTTTTGAAAAAAAAAAAATATTATCAAACTAAGCACTGAGGTAAAAAATATCACAAATCAAAGCAAAATTTTACAATTTAAAACTTTTCTAAATGGTTTCAAGGTTAATATATGTAATAATAATTGTCTCGTATCCATTCCATCAATAATAATCTACATTAAGAAAGTTAAAATTTTGTTACTGAAAAACTACAACTTAATATTATTAACTCATCCATACAATCACTTATTTTCCTTTCTCAAAACCTTATCATTTATAGTATTTGGATTAAGATTTTTTAGAAAATAACTATATTTATAGAATTTTTTAATTTTTTTAATGAAACATGCTATTTAAATAAAAATATTTAAATATTCACACAATATGATTGTTTTTCTATATATCAAACAGATTTTCTGTTTAAGTTGTTAGTTATTATTTTTTTTAAATGTCTGCAATTTATGTAATCAACATCACTACAAATAATATTTTATAACAAAACTAAATAAATTTAAATTGTCTTATCTAATAGATAATTAAATAATCAGAAAACAATTTAAATTAAGCATGTTTAAAAGTCTAAAAGAATTATAAATTGTTCTATGTAAAAATACAAGTTGAGGAATGTCATAACTGACCTTCGCATAAGAAAAGAAAATAGAATAGGAAAATTGAGTAAAATTCTGAATAAAGTTTATACAAAATAATTTTGTAGCGGGTAAATTTAAATTTAAAAATAATTTGGCGAGAATGTAGAGTAATAATGGTTGTTATGACCGAAAAAATATAATTTAAAATGAAAGATGTTTGATAAAATAATATGGGGTGAATTCTTATACTGCGTCTCTAAGTTATAATATGTGAATAGAAGAGAATGTTTATAAATGATGTTGATTTGAAAATTATAGGAGAGTGAATGAAATAATAAAAATAAAAAAGAAGGGTAAGAATGTGTGTATGAAATTATAATTGAGTTAGTGGGTATGAGTGAATGAAGGGTATGTGAAAGTGCAGGGAAAGAAAAAGGAGAAAGTGGGTTTAATGGAGGGGGCCATCGATAAGCACAAACATTAAGCATTAAGCAAAGATTAGAGGGAAATTATTCGATAAGATAAGGGAGTGGTAGGGTAGCATGCCCTTGTCAAACTCATGGTCCACACATGATGTATGTGTGAATATGTGAATATGAACATCAACAACAACTATTTAAAAGGGGATTTGGTATTATTCCCCCTTTGATTGATGCCACATTTGTTCAAAGTCTCTGTGATCTAAAAACACACCCTCTTTGTGAAAAAGGGTATTGAGATATGAAGGTGTAAAAAAATGAAAAGGGGTTGAAGGTGGAATTTTACACGTTACATGGAACCCTAAACAGGAAGGGAGAGCCACCATTCACATCTCATAGGCTTTGGAAAATGACCAAAAACAGGAATTGGAAAAAAACTAAGGATGGACAATGAAATGAAAGTGCTGTTTCAGGAATTTCATGTCAAACCAACCCAACAAGTAACCTTTACAAACAAAGAAAATCCCATTAATTCAGAATTAAAGATAAGGATATGACCCCAATAAATAGTAATCAATAATAATTATTAATCAAAACAACAAATTAAAAAAAAAAAAACCCTTATTAAGGGGTTAAGGGTCAAAAACATGTTTAGTGTAGTAAAAAAATTAAAAATAAAACCCCAAATTCACTAGCAAAGGCCACAAAACACAAAACCTCCCTCTCTTTCTCTCTATCTTTTTCCTTCTCTTCCTCTCTTCGTTCTTACGGAGAGAAACATAAATAAAACCTAAACCCTTTTTTTTTTTTTTCCTTAACGCCGTAACGGGCAATTCCAAAGGCACCGTCACAGACACTCACGTGCGAGTCACGTGTTTTGGGAATTCTCTTTATCATGGCTCTGGACCAGCCTTCCAACCCCAACGCCGTTGACGGGGCGGGTAACGGTGCTACGCCGTGCTCCGCCGCCGAAGGAGCCGATGACGGGAGGCCGGCGGCGAGGCTGCCGCGCTGGACGCGGCAGGAGATTCTGGTGCTGATTCAGGGGAAGAGCGACGCGGAGAACCGGTTCAGACCGGGTCGGGGGAGCGGTTCGGCGTTTGGTTCGAGCGAACCAAAATGGGCGCTGGTCTCGGCGTACTGCAAGAAGCACGGCGTGAACCGGGAGCCGGTGCAGTGCCGGAAACGGTGGAGCAACCTCGCCGGCGATTACAAGAAGATCAAGGAGTGGGAGTCGCAGGTCAGAGACGAAACAGAGTCGTTTTGGCTCATGAGGAACGATTTGAGGAGGGAGAGGAAATTGCCCGGTTATTTTGATAGGGAAGTGTATAATATTCTCGATTCGCCGTCCACGGCGGCTGCTGCGACGGCGGAGACTCCGACGGCGGCGGTGGAGGCGCCTGGGGAGGAGGAAGTGCACCTGTATGATAGTAATCGGAGAGTTGGGAGTGATGATGGGTTGTTCTCTGATTGTGAGAAGGAGGAGGTTTTGCTTTTAGCCCCTGGCAAGGATGTTCCTGCACCTGTTCCTATATCAGGTTCGTTTTTTAGATTCAATTTTGGACACACCCTTTGTGATTTTATGAACTACTGTTATCTTATTGTAAGGTTTTTTTGTTCATCTTTTTCTTCACTTTTGATATTGTTTATTTGTTGAGAATGATTGCATTGCAGAAAAATTATGGTGAAATTGATGGTAGAAATCTGTCTTATGATTTGGGTATGGTAGGGAAAATCAATTGGTGAGTAAGTGTGCGTTTGGATTTCAGTAATTCAATCCAACACTCACAATGCTTCTCCTTTTATGCATTGGATAGTACACTATCTCCGGTCAGCTGCTATAATGGATTTCCAAACACACTGAGTGACTAAGTGCGTGTTTGTACAACGGATCTCACACATTCCGATGATGCAGTTGAATAAAAGTTTAAACGTCACTGAAGTACTAAAGGATGAAGAAAATTGAGAAAAACTTGATATTGTTAGGAAGGATTTAGTGTGTGTTTGGATTTATCATTTATAATTACATTGAAATACAACTAAGATGGTTTAGGTAAATATTCATATATTTGGTTCGAAGTTATGAAATTGATTATGAATTTATGGTTGGTTTTTTGTTGAAATAACTTTTATGCGGGTTCATATAAATTCTATACTAAGTTTTTTTTTTTATTACCTGGATCTAGAATAAAAACATAAAAAATGATGCAACTTAGTTTAAAATCAATTTAACTTGACTTATTGCGTGCTTGGTCGCACGTGACTTTCTTAAGCAACAAATAGTTGTTTTTGTGGTGATTTCGTGTTGAATTTTATCTTGAACATTGTTTTTCTGTAGCTGATCCAAACACACAATTAATCCTTTAAATCAATTTTGAAATGCTCATATATAGTGTGTTTGGTTTGCCTTTTCAAGACACAAACGATTTTTCACACGTTTCTAACCTGAAAACGGAGAAGCAAGTTTGTTGTTGGATTGGAAAAAAACGGGTTAGGTTTAACCCCACATTTTTCCTAACACATCCATACACACTGAGTTCAAAGTTAAATATTATGCACTATTATTTAATTTATGTAACGGATTCAACTCTTTTGAAAAAGTTTTGGTTGATATTATTGTTGTTGGTAATGTCTGGCGTTTTTTGGTATATGCTAATGTTGTTGTGTTGTCTTTCGTGAAGTTGGAAAGTGTCTAGATATGTTACTGGCTTTCATGGGTTTGGGTTACTTTTCTTTTGTTATGAAAGACCAATTTTTAGTGGGTTTTTCTTTTCTGAATTTTATTTTTTGATTCTAGCAATGATGTTGTTTGCTGCAAAGTTGGAACTTTGGAGTCAAGGGAACTGGGATTCCCATGTTGTATTCTTCAATCATATATTTTTCCTTGATTTTTCTCTTCCTTTCAATTTGCAGAGAAGCAATTTCAACCGCTCCTTCAACTCTGTGAAGGGGAAGGCAATGCTCAAGGTAATAGAGTTTTTTACTCTTTTATTCTTAATGCATTTGAATATTTAATGATGGATTAAAATCATGCTTATTGTTTAGGATTGTAATAATATGATTAGCAGTTGTATCAGCACTGGCACCATTGTCATTGAATGTTGAAACCTTATATTTGTTTCCGAAATGGCTTCTTGTTGTGGTCTGTAGACAGCCATGATATTTCGCGTAAAAGCTTAGGCCCATGGTCTTCCGATATATGACCAACATGATGTAGTAGGCCCTAAACATAGTGCCTATGTTTGTTAAAGGGTATCCAATGTCAATGACAGGATAACCAAACAAAAAACGTGGAAGCTACTTCGGTGTCCTTCCATGTCTTCAAAATATCATGAATTCAGTGCTTATACAAAGCAAGCTAAAAAAAACTCATTTGTGACAGCTTGCTACCTTGTCCGATGTGTTTGTTTCCCATTGTTTCTGTTGCTGCTGCGTTATAATTAATTTGTTACCCATTTTCTGCCATAAATTTATGCTGTTGCCAGGTCACTTTTTTCTTTTCATTCTTTTATTATCCATACTTCTTGTACCACGTTGCTTTTACTGGAATCTAAATCCGATTCTTGTATATCAAATTTGTCTACTTCAGTACAAACAGAATGATGGCTTATTTGAAGATGAAAATGGTAATAGGCTTGCAATAAACCACCTTTTTGCTTTTGGGATCAAGAATTGATAGGATTGGATCATTCAATGTATGATTGGTACTTCATAGTATATTGGAGGCTCATGTATAAAACATGTATCTCTACAGAATAAATTTGATTAGTATTTCATACATTGAATTGGGTGATGTTTACTCGGATATTTGTCAGGATAATGGTGCTTACTCATGCTTACGTTTGCATATTTCGGGGAAGTCATTGTATTGCACTTTATGTCTCATTGTCACTTTTTCTTTTAACATTCCACATTCTAAACCTACCCTAATAGTATGAACAACCATTTTTCGCAATTCATGTCTCAAAAGAAGGTTGTTTTCTTATAATAAATGGCGAGCTATGTATTAGGCGCTAGCTTTCATTATGCTATGGCCTAAACTTTTGAGCTTTAGCTAGGCTTTAGCTTCCGCAGATAGGTTTAGGAATAGGACCAAAGCTTCTATTCTGACAATCACAGTATCATGGACTTAACTGATGACATTATTGTAACTTGACATTCCTTAATTCTTTAGGTACTACCAATGAGAAACGGGCAACCCCGAATCCAGAAATGGGTTCTACATCACAAGGGGGACGGAAGAGGAAGAGATTTGCAACCGAAGCAGAGGAGGAAACATTGCAAAGTCAATTAATTGACGTCTTAGAAAAGAATGGCAAAATGCTTCGTGATCATCTTGAAGCTCAGAACACCAATTTCCAGTTGGACCGGCAGCAGCAGAGAGACACTGCAACTAACATAGTTGCTGTACTTGATAAGCTTGCAGATGCTCTAGGGAGAATTGCTGATAAATTGTAGAGCAAGGAGGGTTAAATAGAATAGTGTACAGTACAATTGGAGTCAACAATAGTGGTTCCCATAATTTATATCAGGATAGTTTCTAGAAGATGAATGTCACACACTAGTTACCTCCTTTTCTTTATCTCCAGTCACTGCATAATGTCACTTTTTTTAGTGGTTTATTACTCCTGCTACAGCATTTTATACACAAATTTGGAGGTTTACTACATTTATTTATTCTCTTCTTTCGGTGAGGTTATATAATGAATATTTCCCGGTCAATAATAGCGGTTGTACAGATATATTACTATTACCAATTAAGGTACATTTTTGTTAGTGGTATCTCTTTGCGTACTCTTGCAATATTTTGCTTCTCTTGTATAAGTCATCTTTCCACAAATCTATAATTTTTTCCGTTGAGTTAACCATACTATTGGCAAAAAGGAGTCTAGTTCATCAGATTTGTCCGTTTTACTTTTCTTATAACACCAAAGGAAAAAAGCGGAACAGAACCGGTTAACCTCAGGTAAATTGTTTTTGTTTTTATATTGGTATTTTTGTGACATGTTCGGTCTAGATTCATGGATTTAACTTGGTTTAGTTTTTTTATTTTTCTTTTTTTCTTTTCTATCTTTTATTTTAAAAAGATTTGCTTTTGGCATCTCAGAATCTACCAAATAGAAACAAATCTATCACCGGTGCATATGTTACATCATATTATTGATCACGGTGGGTTTTTATTCTCTCTCTGCGTGCACTTTCTTAAAAATAATCAGTTTTTATGTTTTGAACTGTGAAAATAAATAGAGAAAATGGAAGAAATAAGAAACGAGTGAAAAGGGGAATTATTTGAATGAAAAAAAAATTAAGACAGAAGTTATATTATTTGTGTTTAACAAATTTTTATTATTTATTATTAGTTTAGTTATTTATCATTATAATATAATAATAAAAAACCTATAATCTATTATGGAATTAAAACAAACGAACATAACTTTTTATATAAATAATCGGATCATTTTATTTTCTTGCAAAGAATATTTTGTTATGAATCCCATCAAACTTTCTTCCTACAACACCTCATGTAAAACACCCTCTCTCTCCCCATCCACTTCACAAATCTGAACTCTTTCCTCTCTCCATCTTCCACATTGCCTTTTAAATATAAGGTCAGATTAGCTGCTGCACTGTTATTTAAGTTTATCTCTGAATCTGCATTTCAGAGCTTTTCTATTATGATTTGATCACACCAAACACCAACAACATCTCAATAATGCACCAAGTTTTTGCTCTTGCTGAAATCCAAAACGTGATTTGAGAGGGCCTTAAGATTTAATTGTTCCAAATGAGTTGTTACAAGAAAGATTTAATTGTCAGTTATGTTCAAGCATTGAATTCACAAAATTCCATACAATGTCTGTCTGACACACCAAAATACAAAGTTAAGAGTCACTGGTTCCATGTTTAAGCATGAAGTTACTACTAGTAACATTTCAGAAACAAAGTGCAACAACAAGATTTATTCTTTATTCAATATTAAAAAAAGAATTACACAATGGAAACTGCTGAAATGTGGGGATGTTATTAACGTGTCAGGTAAATTAATGTGTTAAAAAATATGTTTTTTTTTTTAATTGCACGCATTAATTACATGCATGATATTACAAAAGGACAAAAGAAGGGGCATTTTAATCTCAATTACTTTAAAACCATATGCAACCTTGTGGAGATAGATTCTCAGTAAATAGTACATGTACCATATAGGTTATATTTGGAAAAAGATTGAAAAAAAAAACAATTTATTATATTATTTTTTTTATAATAAAAATAACATAAAAAAATTGTTTATATGTTTTCAGACAATTGGATATAGTTTTTAATTTAATTTTGGATTATTCATAAGACTATGAAAGCTCCAGGAAAAAATATATAATTTTGATCTATATTTTAAAATAAGTTATAATTTTTAAAATAATTTTAAATTAATAGATAAATTTTAACGAAATTTTTTATTAATATATCTACATCCAAACAATTAATTAAAAAGTATTTGAATAAAATATATAAAATATATTGTTAAATTATATTAATAAAATTAATTTTTATTTTAAATATAATTATTTAATATAAAAATTATAAGATAATAGATTTCTTCATTCTCAAAATAAAATTTAAAAAATTAATTTCCATTTTTATAATAATCTAATAATTAAAATAATAATTCATTTAACTATTATTAAATATATTTAAAATTTATTTTTAAAATAAATAATTTGTTATCAAATTAATTTATAATATATATATATATAATAATGTTTTTAAATAATAATTATTTTATAAAATAAATTGAGTATAAATGTATAAATTAATTTAATTTAAATATAATTATATCATATAATATAAATGAATTGAAGGAAAATAAATTTGATTTTATTTAATTTATAACCTTTTTAACTTATTCTATTTCTTGTATATATTTTAGACTTGTTAATCGAAAAAAGTTTTTATATGATAGATAAACTATTTCATAGATTTTAAAATACAAACTAAAAGTTGAAATATTACTTTAAATAGAATTAAAAATAAGAAATATATAGTAAAATAAAGCCGCTCATCAAATACTGTTATTTTAACTAACTAAACTTATAAATTAACAACATAAATTAGGAATCATAAATTAATTAAAATTAGTTGTATTAATGCATTCGTGTTCTGAACTGAAGCAACACAAATGTATATTGTCAGGGTTTTTGCGTAAAGAAAATAGGAGTAGTACGCAAAAACAAATTATAGAAAACAAAAACACAAAATTTTGAAATAACAAAAAATATAAAAAAAGGGAAAAGAAGATAGATTATTGTTGAAGTGCATGCGAGGAGTTCTATTGGGAGGAGGAGAGAGAGTGGGGCCGACCCACGGTCAAGGAAATGGAGGGAACTGGGCTTTGGCCCACAAACCATTCCCTCTTTACAGTTTACACAAACAAACAATTCCTCAGACCACGCTCTGCTGTGGCGAGTGCAGCAACACCACTCACTCATCAAACAAGGCCTTGTTTGTTGCTGGTTTTGGGAAGGTGTGAGTGTAGAAGAAGAGGGTTAGATTATTAGAATAATAACGCCGTACGACAGCGTACAACCTTGTTTTTTCTTTACACCGATCTCATGTTTCAATTATCAGTTTCAAGACCTAGTAAAAAATATTCAAGTATTTCAATTCAAGAAAACACGCATAAACAAATCCAATAGCTAGGTTATAAGCTATTGAAAGTAACTTCTAAGGGGTGGAATCATTTATGAAACATCTTCTTGGGGAAAATACTCGTTGTTGCTAAAGAAAATCTTATTCAAATTGATTGGATAAGATTATTGGCAACAAAATCTTACTCAAGTTATATGTCCAAAATCATTAAAAAAAAAAAATCTAAAATTTGAAAACAGTGATTAAGCTTAGAGAGGGGGTGTGAGTGAGAAGAAGAAGGTGATGGTAATTATTACTAGGGTATTATAATAATATGATTAAAAAATGAGAAAATGAAAAGGGAAAGATAAAAAAGAAAAAGAAGGGGGCAAGAAAGGGAAAGGTGCACGAAAAGGAAGTGAATGGGTGTGACTTTAGTCCAAGAGAGTGTCTGTTACACACATGGGATTCCAGAATTTTGGTTGGATTAGTGAAGTTTTTGTTAAACAATTCCCAATATACCTTTTACTTTCTCTTCCTTTCATTTCATTTCCCTTGTTTGCTCAGAAGAGAAACAAGATGCAGCAGTGACACCAACACACACAACACAACAGTGAACAGCTCTTAGTACCCAACACGCATCAAAATCAAATCACATGTTACCTCCAACTCCAAGCTTGTCTCTCAGCTAGGGTTTTCAGTTCGCCACCAAATCCAACTCAACTCCACGCCCCTGCAAATGGTCCTCTTCGTCTTCGATACTCCGATTCCGAGATCGAGCATTCGTGCCGCGATAATGCAAAACCATACCTACTCTTAGACGAACACAACCACCAACAACGCGCGAATCCTTTGTTCCAATCAAAATGCAATTTGCCAAGCTCGATGACTCTCCTATGTTCCGCAAGCAGGTCATTCCCTCATTTTTTTTTTCTAGAACTTTTTTTTTTTTAGTTTAATTTGTTACAGATTACTTTTGATGTTGTGTGTGCAATGTATAGTGGGTTTTGTTTGTCTTTGAGCTTGATCGGGTGGTTTTAAGGGTTTATTGAGTAACGATGTTAGGGAATGGAAACTTGATTTTGTGCATGTTTTGGTCTTGTTAAATGGAATGTGAATATTCTGAAATCTGAATGGTCGTATCGAGCTTTGTTTGTGCTTGGAATCTTAAGTTTCTTTTTTATTCTGGGAAATTCCTCAAAAGGAAACGAAGTGGTTCCCTTCGTGCGATTCTCTGTTTTCTTGTAATAGTTCTGGGCCTGCTGTTTCCGTTCATAGATTTATGGTATGTACTTCTGCCACGCGTAGTGAGGGAAGTTCCGGAATCTGGAAGTGAATCTTTAATTTACGGTTTATTGCCCTCTGAGGTTAGTCAAATATGGATGGATATTTTGCACTTGGCACACTTGATCAGGCGCCAAGGATGGGATTTAGAGAGCTTCAGTGAGCAGTGCGCAATGAGTAGTGAGAGTGAGAGAGGCATCAGTGTCTAGCAATAGCCATGTCAAGAGAGTCCTCGTGCTTTGACCCCTTTGTTACTCCATCACTAGTAGGGGCAAGAAGACCTGGTTGCCGATAGGTGGGAAATTGTTACTACAAGAAAGCTTCCTCATCTTCTATTCATATGGCAGGCACATACAAATTTATCTCATTTTACTCCATAAAAAATGACTCCCTTGCAACCTACAAACCGAACTGATCCGTATGTTACTTTTATAGAGTGTTTAGTGCATGGCTCTTTTTGGTTACTTCACCAACTTAACCATTAACCCCCTGTTATATGTGTTAAATCATAGTGGTGTTCTCTTAATAAACATCCATTCTTATCTAATATTGGTTGTAAATCTTGGCAAATTTTGGTTGAAAGATCTGATAATTGGAATTCTTTATAAATTTTGAAATTTAGTGGCTATTTTCTATGGTTATTGTAAATGGTGGTTGGAGCTATTTATCCACTACTTTGGCATAGTATGTGTGATAATTTTGGTGCTGTGCCCACATCCAAGAAATATGCTGGTCTTTCCATTTCTTCCCTTTGTTTCATAAGTTTCATATAATACAGATTGATAGGTTTTCTCTTAACTGACTTGATGTTACTAAGATTGCTTCTCCTTGAATTCTTTGGTGAACAGATACAATGCATGGAGGAAAGTGCTGAATCTTTAAGAGAGAGAAGTTTAAAGTTTTACAAAGGATGTAGAAAATACACGTATGTATTTCTTTGAGTCTTGTCATTGTACTGATAAATAACGACGAACCTGAGAACATACTGAATTGCTCACTTAATATCTCTTGTCCTTTTGTTTGTGGAATCATTTCTGCCATTCAAATTGCAGTTTTTTTTTTATTTGCCTTTATTTTTTTATATTTCATTTCATTTTCTTTTAATTTCTTTTAGTTCTGGATTAGCTTAGCTCTTTTGCCTTTTAATTTCTAGTTCTTTGATTGTTTATTTTCTTCATGACTAGATGAAATCAGCTTCAAATATACTTTTTTTTTGGATAGAAAATGTTGTTTCGATAATGAGGATGCAGAGGGGATAAAAGAAGAGGGTGAGACGTTCTTAACAAAGGCCTGAATAAATTGCAGTGAAAGCAATCAATATAGTTGAATACCATAGATTAGAATGAAAAATCATACATGACAACATGTTTAAGGACAGAAAAGTAGTTTTGTATGTAGGAGCATTCCCTTTCAACCAAACAACATATATGCTGCTTGGCATCGTAATATTTTAACTGTCTTTTTTGTGCTTAATATCGAACACAAGAACTTCTACATGAAAGTGGTTATTGGCAATGTAAAAGTAGATGACGTTTTGATTTCCAAGCTAGTCCCTGTTGGCACTGAAACTATCCTTTCAACAGCATCCTGTACTTTTTTTTATCTCCCAGAACATTTATTTTCATTAGCACAGAGTAAATATGCTACAATCTTTTTATAAAAAAATTAATAGTTTTTTCATTAGGGAAAAGGAAGAAACTGTTAATTCTACTTAATAGTTTTGTGTTACACTACTATATTCTCTATGACGGATGTTCCTCATAGTATTTGTTCTACGATATTTTTCTATTCATCCAAAGGAAAACTTTAGTGGCTTTTTTTTCCCCTTATAAGTTGTGAGGAGTATCTGATAGCTTATTACTACATATTGAATATTGATTTCAAAGTTGTTAGGTATGTGTTTTCCTTATAGACTTCAATTTCTTTCACTGTTGTACTTTCCAGTGAAGGACTTGGGGAGGCCTATGATGGAGACATTGCATTTGCTAGTGCCCTAGAAACATTTGGTGGTGGACATAATGACCCAATCAGTGTGGCTTTTGGAGGTATGCGCCCCTTCTACATCAATCTTATGATGGTTGATGAAGGTTCTCTGTTCCTCCTGGTTGATTTTGTTTCTACTTTTGGCACCCCTGATGAGCTGTCAATCATAAAAATGATGACTTTAATTTCAGTTCTTAGTGAGATAATTTGCTTTCAGTTTTTCTCTTTAATTTAGTGACTGCTGACTGCGTGGGATTAACTGACATCATAATTTGAATTTCTACCTTAAACACCGAAAGTCTATCGGCGATATAATATTTTCTGATTGAATTTCCACCTTCATTCCAGGCCCTGTTATGACCAAATTCACCATAGCCCTTAGAGAAATAGGGACATACAAGGAAGTTCTTCGATCACAGGTAAACTATTGTGTAGTAAGTGC
Source organism: Sphenostylis stenocarpa (assembly GCA_963425845.1). Taxonomy (NCBI): domain Eukaryota; kingdom Viridiplantae; phylum Streptophyta; class Magnoliopsida; order Fabales; family Fabaceae; genus Sphenostylis; species Sphenostylis stenocarpa. The sequence goes on from OY731398.1 coordinate 19,261,219, forward strand.
TTTTTAATACTTACCTAATGATGCATTTTTAAAGAGAGAAAACTTAAAAAGGAGGATCTTTTACATCAATCTTTATGTAACATTCTTTTATCATAGTGAAACTATTCCTTTCCAAACAGAAAGAGAAGAAGAAAAAATACTCATCAATAATTAAGATCTGTTGTGTTGCCAACAATTATGTCAAACTGATTCCCATTATGACCTTTAGCAGTTAGCTAATTGGGAGTTTCATCCTGGATATTTGTCCCATATCCATCAGTTCTTGGTGACCCAATGTCAGCCATACTTCTAACATAGATTGCTATTTCCTGTCAGGTTGAGCATATGTTAAATGACAGATTGATTCAGTTCGTCAATATGGATTTGCAAGAGGTCAAGGTACTTTTTTTTTTTTAATAAAGAAAAACTATTGTAATAATTTCTGTTTACCCTGTCAGTTAGATGTTTACAAAACGGATGTCAGAACTGATAGACTTTTCTAGTAATAGTATGTAGACCTGTGAAGAGATAGGCACAGAATTGGTTTTGGTTTCGTTTGGATGTTTAGGAACATCAAATTGTAAGAATTAATTTTCTTATTTCCCCTAAAGCCCTACATGGGAGCTGCTAAAAAATAATTATTTCCTCAAAATAAGCTAATCCATACATGCAATCGATTGATGGTTTGCGAGGAAATTCTTTTGATGCGCTTGTGAAAAGTATAGCTTGTCAAATTATTTGGATCTTTCAACAAAACTGCAGGATCCTTTTTAGGAGCTAAATTTCTCTCCCTACTATCAACTTTTAATACTTCCATTTTAAATGAGCTAAATATGTAGGTTTCAATTTCCATGTTAAGATTTTGTGATTGTGAGTATAGGAAGTATTTTAGACATTATAACTTATATATGGTTTTTGTCTTGGTAATGTCAGTTCTACATATCACCTAATATTGAGAATAGTTGATGTATACTTTCTGTGAACAATTTATGCACTTAGTTTCTGCACTAAGGGATCCTCTCTTAATGCAGGAAGCACGGAAACGTTTTGACAAGGCTAGCCTTATCTATGACCAGGTGCATTCTTAATCATAAGTTTTTCTTATTTTCTTATTTTCCTCCTGAGTTGAAAAATATGGATACTAAGCGGACTGCCTATGATAATGATTCATTCAAGTAGATAGAAATCAGTAGTGATATAATGAATTTAACAAATTGAATTGACTATTAAGATGAAACAAAATCTCAGGTCTGTTCTTAAAAAGCAGAAATGAAACTGGTGCTTGGCAACATGTATTTTTCATAATTTATCACTTGTATTGGATGTGGTGCTATTGATGGTTTACCTCTTAAAATGCACATACAGTAACCAGCTAACTTGTTTTGGAGCAAGCAGTGTTAGAAGCTGTAAAATCAAGTTTCACTTACAATTTTCTATTCTTGCAGACTCGTGAGAGGTTTCTGTCACTAAGAAAAGGCACAAAAACTGATGTAGCTACTGCACTAGAAGAGGTAGGCCTTTATGTGTCTTACATGTTGATTCAGCTTAGAGTCATTCTGGTATATGCGATTCTTTAAACCATTAAATGTTTGGAGATGTTTCAGGAGCTTCATAGTGCAAGATCTACATTTGAGCAAGCTCGGTTTAATCTGGTTAGTAAATTCATTTGACCAGAAGCACATAAAATGTTTACTGTTCCCATGACATATGTTTTCACAAATTCACTCAAAAGAGTCTTTTGTCCAGGTAACTGCCTTGTCAACTGTTGAAGCAAAGAAGAGATTTGAATTTTTGGAAGCAGTCAGTGGGACCATGGATGCACATCTTCGTTATTTCAAACAGGTAGACATATTGGTTAAATTATTATTTTTCTATATTCTGTCTCATCCCATCTTCAATTTTTCACATGTAGGGGTACGAGTTGTTGCACCAAATGGAGCCATATATCAACCAGGTTTAGGATGACTTTTGTCTTTACAATATCATTTTTTGGTCTCTAGAAGTACATGTCATTGTAATAACATTTATTGAGTGGTATATTGCGGGTGATTAATTTGCTAATGGTTGAGTCAATAAAAATAAAATTGATTCATTCCAGGCAAGTTGTTTTGCAGGTCTTGACTTATGCTCAGCAATCAAGAGAAAGGTCCAATTATGAGCAGGCAGCCCTAAATGAAAGAATGCAAGAGTACAAACGACAGATTGATCGGGAGAGTAGGTGGGCATCAAATGGTTCTAATGGGTCTCCTAATGGAGATGGTATACAAGCCATTGGTAGAAGTTCACATAAGATGATAGAGGCAGTCATGCAATCTGCTGCAAAGGGAAAGGTTGAATCTAGGCCTGGAAATTGTTGATTGAAGTTGTTAACAATTACTTTCAGTGATTTACTTTTATAATTTTCTTGGCTTTTCATTATTTAAGGTTCAAACAATTCGACAAGGTTATCTCTCAAAGCGATCCTCAAATTTAAGGGGGGACTGGAAAAGGAGATTTTTTGTTCTTGATAGTCGGGGAATGCTATATTACTACCGTAAACAGTGCAGCAAATCATCTGTAAGAAGTGTAATGGAAAAAATAAGTTGGTTTTTGAAGTTTTAAGTCAAAATTTACTCTGTATAACAAATTTCACCTCATTTTTTGTGGTTGTTAATGATGTACAGGGGTCCAGTAGTCAACATTCTGGCCAGAGGAATAGTTCTGAGCTTGGTTCTGGACTTTTAAGTCGATGGCTGTCTTCTCATCACCATGGTGGAGTACATGATGAAAAATCTGTTGCTCATCACACTGTGAACCTGCTTACATCAACAATCAAAGTAGATGCTGACCAATCAGATTTGAGGTTTTGCTTCAGGATCATTTCACCAACAAAGAACTATACTTTGCAGGTTATTTGATGTGATTTTTTGGATTTTCTTTTTAATTCATACAAGGATGGTGAGTTAGGCTTTATAGTTTCATTCCTTAATTATGCTTGTCAGTGCAGGCAGAGAGTGCGCTGGACCAAATGGATTGGATTGAAAAAATCACTGGTGTTATTGCCTCATTACTGAGTTCTCAGATTCCTGAAAGGGTAACTTCCAAGAAATTTTGTTGATCATGAAGAAATACAATATTAGTGATAAGTCTAATGTTACAATTGTTATCAGATGTTGCCTGCGAGCCCAATGGGAAGTGGTCATCATAGGTCTACCAGTGAGAGTAGTTCTTTTGAGAGTTCAGATTTTGATCACTCTGCTGTTGAAGAATGTGCAGCAGATAGAAGTCTTGCTTCTGCACATCTGGAGCGACCCTCAAGAAGTTTACAACAGCAGCGATCCTGCACTAAAAATGAAAAACCAATTGATGTGCTGCGAAGAGTTTGTGGGAATGATAAATGTGCTGATTGTGGTGCTACTGAACCTGATTGGGCATCACTAAATCTTGGTGTTCTTGTTTGCATTGAGTGTTCTGGCGTGCACCGGAACCTTGGTGTGCACATATCAAAGGTAGACCACACTAGTGCAATCTAACGATCTTTGTTTAGGTTATATCTGCAAACCATTTGTTTACTTTCTAATATAATTTTTATGGGTTCTTAACAATGAGCATGGTGTAATTAAAGAAAAAGGTGATATAAATTGTGTAATTTAGAGCAGTTGATTGTCTTTCTGAAGTACCACAGTTGAAGAGCCATTGTTGGTCTAGTTGATAATTCCCAGAAAATCCAATATCAGCAAACAGAGCTCTTTGTTGGATAACAGAGGGAAGGGAGAGTTTTCAGTATTTTTTTTTCCCTGTAAAAAATATATTTAAGTTGTATCTTGTTTGTTTAGTAGGGATTGATTCTCCTGTTTTCTGTGTCTTCTCTTCTGATAAATTCTTCAGAAAAGAACATTTTCTTCAAAATCTAACTTTCCTAATATACTATGCATAAGATATGTATTTATAAAATGCAACCCACTATGTGAGTGTCTTTCATTAGATAGTAGCTTAGAGATTAAATTTATATTGAGGATTGCAATTTAAACCAATTTTTAGCAGTTTGGGTGCTCCTTATTATAGCAGATAATTGATTTTTTTCCTACATTACATAATGTCAATGACTTCATATATATATATATATATATATATTGGAGAAGATATACTTCTCTTGTGAGAACTATGAACATTTGAACTGGGTAAACGTAGGGAACTCCTGGTTGCATATGTAGGAATATTTTTTTCACTGATCATGTTTTCTTGTACATTTGTAATTTTAGAACCAAAAAATCTTTGGTATCATATAAAATCAACACTTGTGCTTGGTTTGGATATTTGGGTTTTAGCTGGCACTTTCATTTTGGGATTAGACTTTAGATTGATCATTTAGCTCCATCTCGCTTTGTTACAGGTCAGGTCTCTTACTTTGGATGTTAAAGTGTGGGAACCTTCTGTCATAAGTTTATTTCAGTCTCTTGGGAATACTTTTGCCAACTCAGTCTGGGAAGAATTATTACAATCAAGAAGTGCCATTCAGGTTGATCTTGTCCCTACAGGGTAAAGAATCCCCATTATTATATCTTTGCATTAAAGCGATTGTTATTACTATTATTATTGTTTGACCATGTATTGCTGATATTTTCTTCTACTATTGTGAAGCTTAAGCAAGTCTGATAAACCGCCGTTGATGTTCTTCTTCCCCAAACCTTGTCAATCTGATTCTCTATCAGTGAAGGAAAAGTTCATTCATGCAAAGGTACAACGATACTCTGCGTGTACAATTTCAACTCTTGCTGACAGAGAGAGATATTCTGGTTTTGTTCAGAAAAACCTGTGAAAGGGAAAGTTTTAGGGAAAATGTGACAGGAAGGAGGACAAAGGTTTTGTTGATTTTGGATAAATTTAAAGTATTGTTAGCTCTAGCAAACATATCCAGTTTTCAGTTTAGACTGTGCAACCTAAGCTGCAGGATAGAAGAAAGTAGGACTCACGATTTCTTGGGCATGGCATAAAAGTGATGCATCACCTGTCCAGTGGTTTGTGTTTCTGTGATATAAGCACTTCAGCAGCAATCAATGCTAATTGGATATATCACTGGACAAAACTTGTGGCAGAAACTTGGAGACTAAATTCTCACTGTGCTGACTGCTTATAAGTTTTACTTATTTATGAAAATACACTCTTTATTAGTTGCATTAAAAATTTGTACAAACAAGTACAGGTAATAGAAAAGTAATTTTAATATTTAAATTTTAGAGGTAATTTTAAAACCTTATGTTTTAACATATCAGCTTAAGCTTTTGGGGTAGTTGATTCATGACATGGTATAGGAGCCTCTATGATCATGTTATCTATAGTTCAATCCTTAACGTCCCTTTCTTCTAAGAATAAAAGTTAATTTTAGCACCAAGTAGGTGAGTATGTGCATTATGCACACTTCAAGCCCAATGCCTCTTGCATGAGAGGTATTATAAGAAACATTCATGTGTTTTTTCTTTTTACCTATCAGCTTAAGCTTTGGGAGTAATTGGTTCATGGAAAAAACACAATTTAATACTTCCTTTTTCAATTCCTTCTCTCCTTCAACTTTCTTTTGAAGCCGAGCTATGGTATTTGCTACAGAATATTGCTTTTATCTGCCATAATATATTCCAAATATATATGGTTTATAGTCGTATCATTTGATATTTTTCTGCCGTTGCCAGTGATGTAATGCATGGGAGTCTATAGAAAACAAATGTCCTTCAAGATAGATGTTTCCATTAAACCTGAGTTTGTGCCGGTGTAGATATCACTTATCAGAATAATTTCATTTTATGATAATATGTGGATTCATCTATTCATAATTTGGTGGACATTTTGAACAAAATTATCTAGCAGAATATCCATGTTTCTTGTTAGAGAACTCGTTTGAGCACTCTTTCATATTTTTATTACTAATTTGTTAATTGAGACTGGAAAGGGCATAGTGAGTGGGATGGTGCTCTCAATTTGACTTGTTTGCATTTTGGACTGTAAGCTAAACCCCTGAAGACTTATGCAGTATGCTGGCTGTACTTATGTATTTATTTGTTTTTATAATTTTTTTCCTTTTATGCTACCTTCTGATTGCTGTATCTTTTATTCCCTGAACCATTTCTGTTTTCATGGCAGTATGCAGAGAAGCTTTTTGTTCGCAAGCCAAAGGACAACCGTCTCTTGGTGGCACAACAAATATGGGAGGCTGTTCATGCTAATGACAAAAAAGCTGTATATCGGTACATTGTTAATTCTGACGTTGATGTTAATGTTGCATATGAGCAAATGTGCAACAGCTCCCTAACCCTTGCCAAAGTAATGCTATTACAAGAGCAGACTAGCCATGATCACAGCTCTACATTAGCAGGGAACACGTTGGACTGGTCCCCTAGTAAAGAAGGCCAGGTCATGGACAATCTAGATGGGTGCACCCTACTTCACCTTGCATGTGAAACTGCAGATATTGGCATGGTTGAGCTCCTCCTACAGTATGGTGCAAATGTTAATGCAACTGATTCAAGAGGTCAAACGCCACTACATCGCTGTATTCTCAAAGGCAGATCTGCGTTTGCAAGACTATTGCTTTCAAGGTGAGTCTGATGCAACATCATAATGATTATCTATCTGGTGGTTCTTCCAATAATTTATCTCGTCAGCTATAACTTTTTTAGTCATTTAAATATCCATTCCAGGTACTAATGGGCTGTTTGTTAATTCGATTAAAGTTTCATACTTATTTTCTTTATAGTTTTGACTCATTGATGATATTGAAATCTTTAAAAATGCAGGGGAGCCGATCCTCGAGCTGTGGATGAGCAGGGAAGAACCCCAATTGAGCTTGCTGCAGAGTCAAATGCTGGTGAAAGAGATAACCATGCTCCATTAAATGATTCTAATGGATGAGAGTGATAGGCAAGTATCACGGAGTTTGTTACATATATAAAATATGGAAGATTGGATTATGTAAATTTGTATTTCATAAATTGAAAAGCTGGGTTTTTTTTTTTGAAGTAAAATGTCACTAGTGTGAAAGATTAAGGGAGAGAGGTAGGTTGAAATGCCTGCCCCTTAGTCATCTTGTGGAAAAATAGAGCTAAGATCTGTAATGTAAATGGCCACATTGGTCTAAGTTGAAGAGTTTTGCTGCACTGGTAGCGCCCAGCCAGCACTTTGTAATATGATGTTTGTGTATTTTTGTTTACTTTTGAGGTGAAGCTGCGATGCACACTAGGCTAGGGATTTGTGTATGTTGTGTACATTGGTTTTTGTGAAGGTGTTGTGGCTGTAATTCACTTTTTTTTTTTTTTTTGGATTATTTGGTGGGACATGCACCCAGGATGTCATGTCCCTAGCTCTCTTATATTCTGATGTATTCGTGAAGATAATATATATATTGTCAAAGGCAAAAAGATAAAGAAAACTATCAATCACCTGCCATTTTAGAGTGACCCCCCTACCTCGCAAAAAAAAAAAACTCAAATCATTGTAATTTAAAAAAGTTTCAGCCTTGAAAAGACTGTGTGGGACACCATGTTTGAATGCATGGGAAATTTTTGGTCAATTGAATCAAAAAGTAAAGTGGTCCATTTCACCCGCAGTTTTCAATACTGGAGAATTAGGGGGAAATAATACGTGGTATGTTCCGTACCCAACAATAAATAATTACGGTTGCCGAACAAATCCAACAGTTAAGAAAAGAAAAAAACGCAGTTTTTGTAAGCTTGTAATGAGAAATTTCACTGTTTTACATAAAGCATGTTTTATGGACTAGACATACTGTGAAGAATCAAGTAGGTTACAGTGAGCAACACTCATGTTGACCTAACACTGCTATGAACTAAACTCAACTTTTGTCACGAGTGACCTCAACATAATTATCGATATTAGTGACGGAGTAACAACACCTTGAATGGACCCTCTTTCAAATATACAAAGCTATATTGAATTGGTCTTTTAGTGTAAAAAAAATAGTCTTTAAAAATATGAACATAATTTTTTTAATTACAAAAATTAATGTTAACTTGATTCCAAGAAAATTTTCGCATACATTCAACATTTTAAAATTAAAAAAAAATAATACAATTTAATATCTTAATATTGTAGTACAAGTGCAAATTTTTTTTTTAATGTCATTTTTTTTATTATTAAGAGAAAACTTGATGTTAATTTTCATCACAATTAATATCTCTAGTATTTTAATAAGGTGAAGTTGTTTTACTTATAAAAAATAAGACCACAAAATCACTGAATTTTTTATTTATGGAATATGGTCTTCATCGTGGGAGGTCTTTGGATAAACTTGTTAAAAATTACTTATAGAACAAAATTAAAGGGATAAATAGATCTACGTTTCTATAAATGAAAATCAACTTAGGTAAATAAAAAATTTCCTTAAAGCTGAACGGGATAAGTTTATCTTCACTTGAGCAAAAAGTTTGATTCATTTTACCCGTAATTTTTCTTTTAATAATCAACTCTTTTTATCTAAACTGAAAATCACACATTGTGGAGAATACTTTCAAAGGGAAAATGACTTCTTTGTCTAGCGTGTGTTTTAAGGTGGACATTTTGGTACGCAAGTTTGATTAACTATTAATTAAATAAATTTAAAAAGGTCATTTTCACATAATTCTATTCCCTAGCAGGAATTTATGACTATTGGGTCAAACCAAACCATACAATGCCTTGTGTAAATTGTTCATCATCAACCAAAAATTTGACATTCAGTAAGACACCACTGGTCTTGATCTATGACTCTATGAGCCATGAAAATTATTGTTCCACCTAATCTGTGAATTTCCCAATCTAAACTCTTCATAAAGAATGGACCTAACTGTATCCATTTATATATCCCTTTTTATAACTTGAAAAATTTGTTTTTAAACCATTAAATATAGTTATATATTATTATCTCAAAGAATGGACCTAACTACGTTTTTGTTTCTTTCATTCAAAGAATAAAATTCAAAATTCTACATTAAAATATAAAAAAAATATATTCCTAATTTTAATCTAAAGATAACCTTATTCATATTCCTCGAGAGTACTCTCAAGTAAAAATCTGGCTAAAGTCATTCCTAATCCTAGCACCTTCCATCGATGATGAGATAGAAAAAAAGAGAGAGAAGCAAGAAAAGATAAGATAGAAAGAAGCAAAAGCAAAAAAGCATGCAAGAATGAATAGATATAAAATATATAATTGAAACGTAAGTAATTAAAGGCAATTATTTGATCGAAAAAAGAGATAACTTTACTAATGACACACACCAAACATAACACATAGCTAGAGTTGTTAACCACTCACTCATAGCATATCACAAATTCCCATGCAACTTAGTTCAACGGCCCATATGCATTCTGATGAGATCAGACGGTCCAGGAGAACTGTATATTGCCCCTCTCACGGATTTCGATGTTTCGCTTTCGGACCAAACGTGGGCCCCACATCGTACTGTGTCCTCAGTGCTGGCTCCTCACAAAGGCGGGAACCAGTTTTTTGTCGCAGAGGTATGGCTCTTTGTTGTCATCAGACAGAGAGAGAGAGAGAAAGAGAATGTAGAGAGAGAAACAAGAGACAATCACTGAATCACTCTACATGCTGTGTGCGTGACTCTGTCACTGTGTGTGTGTGTGCTTAAGCACCTAAATCCAATGACATTGTGCAGTTTCTGAGGAGCGTTTTTTTTGTGTCTGTTCTAGTTGCTGTTATTGTTGTTGTGGTTCAAGTTTGGTTACTACCACATGCTCATCATGCCCCTTCAATTTCTGTTCAACTTTTTGACTTTCTATTTGGTTTCCAAGGAAAAAGATAGCAACTTATTTCTGGGGTAGTTTGCTTTTGGTTCGGTTTGTTAGTCCCTGCTGACACCTGGGAATAGTGGGGTTGTGGTTTATTTTTGGTTTTTCTTTTGGAGGTTCAAATTCTTGTTCTGATTCTTGAGAAGGTGGAAAATTTGTTAGTGGTGAGAGGAGGAAAAAGATGGGATTCGGTGGTAAAATGTAAACCATTCGGTGACAGCATGTCTGCTTGCTTTTTTGTGATGGCTTTCTTGTGAAGATTTTGGGTTGAAAAGGTTGAGGAAGATGCTTATGCTTATTCTTGTGCTCGTCCTTGAACTTTATTTAACCCATTTTAGCATCAAGTATAAAAAGTTGTTCTTGGACTTGTTTCCAAGTGTTGAGGTGATGGGGGGTTTGAGCATGTGAGTGATTCATGCCTCATTTTGGAGCTTCTGAGATTGGTTTCTGGTTGTGGCTTTGTTTGTTTGTTGTGCTTTGATGTTTCGGAAAAGGCACATCCCTTCTTCTCTTGCTAGGGAATTGTTGGCAATTCAGCCACTTTTTATTCTCTTCCTGTTCAGCTTGCACCACAACACTGTGCAGTGTCAAGGAAGGTTGAGTAAGCATGTTTCTTCAGAGCCTCCCTCCCCTTCCAGGCCGTCATCACCATCATCATCAGCTTACAAGGATGACCCCAGGATGATCATTTTGAGCATGGTTTTAGGAGCAGCCACTGGATTAGTTTGTTCTGTTCTCTTTGCACTTGTGGTCCGTTGTGTGGTGCAGTACCTGAACCGCACACCAATCCTCAAGGGACCTGTCATATTCTCCCCCAAAATTGCCCCCAAGACACTCCAATCAGCTTTGGCGAAGGAAAACCACTTACTTGGCTCGAGTCCTAATGGGAAATACTACAAAACTGTGCTTGACAATGGACTCACTATTGCAGTGAAAAGGCTAACACCCTTTGAGAGCAACTCTCCAGAGGCTAAGAGAAAATCAGTGAAGAGGCAGATACAAACGGAGCTAGAGCTTCTTGCAAGCTTAAGACACAGGAACTTGATGAGTTTGAGGGCCTATGTTCGTGAGCCTGATGGTTTCTCATTGGTTTATGATTATGTGTCCACTGGGAGTCTTGCTGATGTGATGAATAGAGTGTGGGAGAATGAGTTGCCCTTTGGTTGGGAAGTTAGGCTCAGGATTGCTGTCGGTGTGGTGAAGGGTCTTCAGTATCTTCACTTCACTTGTGTGCCTCAGACTCTGCACTACAACTTGAAGCCCACAAATGTGATGCTGGATGGTGAGTTTGAACCCAGATTAGCAGACTATGGCTTGGCCAAACTTCTACCTAACTTGGATAGAGGAACTTCTCTCTACACACCTCCAGAATGTTTCCATAATTGCAGGTAAGACAAATCAATCGGTTTGAATCATGCTCATTCACTGTTGTTTTGAACTTAGTCTGTTCTTTTCTTCGTTTCTTACATCAAAAGGGTAATTAGGTGGTTGATATCTGCCATTTGTTTGATTCGTTACCATTTCAAAAGCTCCATACCTCATTGGAGTTTTTCCCTTTGGAGCACCCTAATCAAAGACTATTATTGTGAAACGTAATCATTATTCTCTGCTTTCATGGTGTCGTTTGCTGATTGAAAATGGTATTATTTAATAAAAATTATGCAAAACTAGTGTTTTTGTAACTACCTATTACTTCCTAATGTCAAGTTTTAGACCTTAGGCACTATGTCTGGTCTAAATGAAGACATAGTTCACATGCGCAACTTAATATATAGATTGATGAGGAGGAATCCAACTAAAATTTATAATTATTATAATAACTCTTGACAGAGGTTTGTACCCCCTTCAACTTGATTTATTTCTAGCTTTTAAAATTGGTATATATTCCCCTGGATGCATCAACATCAATAGTAATTAGTAATAATAACACTAACAGAGGTTGCTTGCTTGCTGCATTGCATATATGGGCTTGGACTTTCCAATAAAATGCTTGTGAACTTCTTTCTATTCTTGCTGGTGAAACTTCTTATTCAGATTGAATGGTGTTTTTTTGCAATATCAGCAGGTACACTGATAAAAGTGACATCTTCAGTTTTGGCATGATACTAGGTGTTTTGTTAACGGGTAAGGACCCTACAGATCCATTCTTTGGGGAAGCAGCCAGTGGGGGAAGTTTGGGGTGTTGGCTGAGACATTTGCAGCAAGCGGGGGAGGCGCGTGAGGCCCTAGATAAGAGCATGTTAGGGGAAGAAGGGGAGGAAGATGAGATGCTAATGGCTGTTAGGATTGCTGCTGCATGCCTCTCTGATATGCCTGCAGATAGACCCTCTAGTGACGAGCTAGTTCACATGCTAACGCAACTGCACAGTTTTTGAACCAAACCTTCATTCTTGGGTTTCTAGAGATTTTTTCTTGTTCTCTTATCCCCATTTCTGTAATAAGATTATAGGGGTATGTGGCTGGCCATGATTCTGGTGTAATTGATTGTTTTGCTTGATCTTGGTTTTCATGGTGTGCTTTCTAATCTTTTACTTTCTCTTTCTCTATTCTTTTGGCTGATTTTGCAGGTTGTAGTTGGTTTAGGCCACACTAGCATATTGTGTTTGTAAATCACTAATGTTAACAAGAGTTTTCTTTTCATGCCCATTGCTACTCTAGTACCCTAACAATTGAAATCGGTAGATTGAATTTTCATTTTTATATGATAAAAAGCTGTTAGAAACTGAGATCTAACATGAATTCAAACAAAAGCTGACACCAAAGGGAAAATTTTAAAAAAGAATAAACTTCACTTATTTTTTGTGAGAAGAAGGAAATGAATGTACATGTTATGCAAGCTAATGAGTAACGTGAAACCATTTTTCAAAATGAATCTTCCAAGTAATAGCACAATGGAGTAGACTCTCTACCAAGCTACCCTGTTGAAACAAATCACCGAATACACTTTAACGTGCTGCACTCAAAATTAGGTACACTAGGTCAACAAATTTTTTTTTAAGTATGTCTGGGTCATCATTGATAATGAGATTCATGGAACCAGTTCAGCAAATTCAATCCCTTTTGCTGAAATTCAATCACACATAATCATTTTAAAATAAATTGTTGAATGACATGATCATTGTTTTCTGGTTTTTATGTTCTTGGAAAATTAGCAGTTATAAATCGATATTTAGTTTTTTTTATTAAAAAATTATTCTCAATTCTTTAAATTCATTATTTAGAAACTTAAACAATCTAAAAATATATATCCTTAATATTTCAATTTAATGTTCAAAAAATAATAAAACATTTTTTTAAGTTGAATTCAATATATTATTTTTAATTTTCAAAAATAGAAATAAACATATTTTAAAGATTAAAAAAAAATTATGCATTTATTTAATATATATATATATATATATATATACACACACTAATAATGTAAAACTTGCTCATGAATCAGATTAACCCTTTCTTTTATTCCTTTTTACTAGGTCTAACCATCCTCAATTTACTTCAAAAATATGCAGAAGATTAACCCACTATCTTACCTTTAACATTTTTTTTATTATGATGTTACCAATTAACACAATAAACACATTAATTGCTAGATACATAATGCAACTTTATAAATAATGAAGTAAACAAGAAACACTATGATAAAAATGACAAACAAATTCCCTTTTTCTTTGACACTTTACAAAATTTTCTAGACTCCAAAATGGCACCCTTGATTAACAGTGAAACGAATTAAACTACAATACAGCAATCACATTTTACCAAAACCCCAAAATGTATTTTAGATTCATCAAAACTCTTGTGGCATTGGTCGTCCTTCTAAGAAGGACTTGAACAGCACAAGTGATCTCTCAGGCTGTGAAAATGGAGCCTCGTGTGATGCTCCCCTGATGGTGGCAAATGAAAGGATGTTACCATAAACTTGAGTCCACCCACCCACCTGAAACAAAAATTTTATATTTCATATGCCCAACAGAAATTCAATTACAAATTGAAAGTGCAAGCAAGTTGAATTTAATTTCTATAAACAGTTTGTATGAAAAAATTACATGTCAATTCATTATAAATTGTAACAAGCATAACTTTAGTTATTATAAAAATCAACAAGCTTGGTCATTTGATGAGAGGAAAGTTCTTTTTACATGACCAATGTATAATTACTGATTGATTGAACTCAAATTCAATGGGATCAATAATCTCAGCAAAACTCAATAGAATAAGGTTCACCTGCTGCTTCTCAAACCACACCCTGTATGGCACAGTGGTCTTCAATCCTAGCTTTTTGGCCAATTTATTTACTAATGTTCTACTTCCAGTCAGTGGGATAACTGAATCCTGATCGCCACTGCAAATCAAGATTAATCAATTATACACCCTCTAATTTATGATTAAGGTCCTGCCAAATTTCCATTTGATCTAGAACAGAATTCCCTTCATAAGGATGCAAACATGTACCTGTAAACCAGTACTGGTATTCCCTCCTTTACTAGCCTCCCCACAACGGTGATTGTTGGTATCTCCAAGTCACGCAGCTCATAATCCAGGACACTGATAAGCATATAGCATAAGATTCATATTACATTATAAAAGACAAAGCTGTTGAGGAAAGCGAGTTAAAGATGAAGTTTTGCACACAAAATATGAAGTATCTGCGGATATTTCAGTTCAATACTCTGGAGAGCAACACTAGAAAACATGTTCATATGAAGAGAGGCAGGGAAGAACACTAATAACATGATTAGTTTCTGAACATGTTATCCTTTCCATGGTTCTCATAAGAAAAAACACAATACAAATGAAGGCGATAAGGGAGAATTACTTGCTGCAAGCAGACCATCTTTGAACTCCAACAAGACGTGCATGCAAAGCAGATTGCACATCTTTCCTATTCAGGTAATTGACTGTTTCATCTTCCACACATACATCTATCGTTTCAGTGACTTGCTGTTTGACAACAAAAAAAAGACCAGAATTTCATTTCCTCAGTACTTCGATTCAAGTTGAATATAAAATCAAGTCAGGTTTGTTGGGGACAGTTGGAATTAAAGAGTAAAATCACCTGGGGATTGAGAACTTTGGTTTGTGAAAACACTGAAGATAAACAAACATCAAGGGTCACATCATACTTGTCCACAAATTTACTTGTTTCTGTACTAACTTGGCTCATGACACTTGAACAGATAGGAGAAACAGCACCATTGTAGTATTCCCTCACATATCTTGAGTAGTTACAAACAGAAGTGAACATTTTGTACGTTGTATCTGAAATTAACCCATGTGACCAGAAGAACTCAGCTCTCGAATTGAAATCTGTTGCAAATTCTAGAACTGGATTACCAAGCTGCAGCAAAGGAAACTAGCTTCAGATGCCTAAATTGCTTAGTCAAAATGAAAAACTGATCAATCTTTAGCTGACCTTTTTTGTTTTCAAGTTTTCACAAAATGTTTACAGATACCAGAAAAATAAAAGAAAGCTGACACGTGGCAGGAATAAAGAAAAGAAGAATAATTGGAAGTTTGTGCCATAACTCACAGCAATGCCTTTTAGATTGAACAACTTCTCCTTTTTGTTGAATTGGAGCATAAGCTCAGCCAGTTGAGGAACATAATGACCTAATCATAAATTGCAAAATAGATGCATAACTCAACAATTGCTTCAGTATGCACGAAAGACATAATAGATGGAAGGGTTACCAGCATAGCTTTCTCCTACAATGAATAAACTTCTGTTTCTGTATTCTGGAAACTTTATAAACCAGTTTTTCAAGAACACCAAGTTATCCCTGGCTATAAAGAGAAAGACAACCGGTTTCAGAAAATCTAGGCAATCTTTAAAGGAGCATATCTGTCAATTTTGTAAAGAAAAACAACACTATCTACACTGTGGACAAAGAATAACTGTAAAGTAAAATAGCAGAATGTGAAATAACAATATGTTAATAAGCAAACTTTGGGGAAAAGCGACGGAATTTTGCAAAAGGTAAAGATAAGAAACAAGAAAAGCAAAAGGGAGATAGTGAGAACTAAAGAGGGGAAACTGAAGAAATAAAGAAAGTTGACCCGGATCTTCCTCGAAGGTAAATCCTTTCTTTAGCCATCAAAAACTGCTTGTATATAATGTTCCAATTACCATTCTAACCAATAACATCGGGAATTATTTTGTAGGGGACAAAAAGTTATTGATGTCAAATAGAGTGGTGAAGATTAAACTTGCCTGTAGTTTTGTCATTCACACCCTCATAAGATGAAGTATCAGTTGAGTAAGAGAATCCAACTCCAATTGGCGTTTCCAAATACAGCATATTAGCTTCTGCAACTCGTGCAGAATGCTCATTAGCACGTCATAGTTATGCACTTAGGCTAAAAAAAATGGGTAAGTACCTCTGTTCCAGCTGAATCGATTCCTAATTAAGGCTTCTCCTTTGGGCCTAAATGGTCCATTCTCTGAAAATGCACCAACTCCAAGAGAAGAACAACCAGGGCCTTCAAACGAACATGAAACAACAACAACACAAAGCATAAGTTTCCAAAATTTAAAATGCTTATCTGATTGAAAACTTTTATTCACAAGAACCAAGGAGTGAGGAGCACCTCCATTGAGCCAGAGAACAAGGGGCTTGGAAGGTGCGTCTTTTTCAGCTTCAGCAAAGTAGAAAAAAAGTGCTTGCTGGTTTCTGTCATCAACAGTTACATAACCTGAAAACTGATGAAACTCAGCTTGGGGTTGGCCCGGTAAGTGAGTGATCCTAAGGTCAGAGGATGAAGGGTGCACAATGCCAAGCTGGAGGAGTAGGACTGCAACACACATAGCAATGGAACTCGAAAGTTGAGAACACATGACTTGGTTTCTGCTTCCTTACTTTCACTTTCAGTTGCACAACACAAAAAGCTTAGCAGCTAGTTGTTATTGTTGTGTGTGAAAGAGTGAGTGGTGCCTCCATTGTATATAAAAAGTAGAAACGGATTTGCTTTTTAAATATTTTTATTCTTTGGACTTTTGGTTTGTTTGGAAATCTGGGGTTGGAAATTGACGAGGGAGTGAAAGTACAGTGAAGTGTGGAGCGAAGTGTGATGTGGTGATTTAGATCACTGTTGGTAAATGCACGTGTGTGACAATTTGAGTTGGTTTATTATTGTCACTGACTATTGATTTCCCCACTTTCACTATTGCATTTTCTCAAATACCCTTCCTTCATCAATTCTATTTTATTTTTTTTGTAATAATTAAAATGAAATGCATCTTCATCATTGACCTCCATAAACATCCCATTTATTTTCTACTTCTCCACTACAATATTGAAGTAAACTATTAAATGCGTTTTTTTGCTCTATTTATTTTCTTAAAAATAGTATTTTGATGAAGTCCTCTCTCAAATACCATTCATCTTGTTTATTAAACTTAACATGATATAAAAGTAGTTAAAGATATGATTAAAAAAAAAATTGAGAGCACCTAGTATTCAACAGTATATATTAAACCATACTTTATTTTGAAGTATTATATCTATCTATTGTGATTGATAATTGCCATGATACGTATAAGGAAGGAAGTGTCTGATTTTGAGAGAACACGTGAGTGTGGAAACACCAAATGAAACAAAAGTGTTGTTGAATGCGGAATCTGGAGGGAAAAGTGAGGCACAGTAATATTGAAATGAAAGGAGAAGAGAAGAGAAGAGAAGAGAATGCATACATATATATATAATCTGAATCTGAAAGTGGTTGGTAGGTGCAGAATGTGTGAGGTTTGCTTTTGTTGGAGCTGTCTGTCAAAGAAACAGAAGTACCAACTCAGAATGAAGAGTCACATTCGTTGCATGCTTTGCATGGGACCTCCCTACCACAACCATTAAAGCTGAGCCCAGTCCTTGCTTTCGTCCCCACCCTCCTCTTTCCATCAACATCCTTCATTATCCATCTTTAATCTCCAGATAAAGTCATTAATGCAGTTTGGTTTCATTTTTATATCTCTCACTATGTAATTAGCTTGTTAAACCTAGTAGCATCTTCAAAATTATCGTTCATTTTATTTTATAAAGATAAGACGAAACAAAGAAAACCTAGTTCTAAAATTCTTCCTTATCAACATGGCATTATATATATATATATATATATATATATTCAATTTTCCAGTTTGTATAAATACTTTTGCTATAATTTATTATAAATATCTAAATTCTTTTATTAGAAAACTCATTTTTTAATAAATAAAGATAGCTTCTCTTCTCTCCATATATGTCTTCATTCAACTTATTTACATACTTTGATTTTAAAATTACTAGGGTTGACTTTGAAAAAAATTATAACTTACAACCTGATAAATTATTGAAATAATTTCGTAATTTGCTCATAAATGAATTATATCAGTGTTTTTTTAGCCAATAAAAACAATATTTTTTTATCATTATTATTATTATTGAAAAGGTGAAATTGTTTTTAAAAAATAGTTTCAAATTACCCATTTATTTTTTTCTTATTTTGTAAAAAAATTCAAATTGAAGTTATCTTGAAATGAAAATAAAGATAAATATGTACGTACCATTGTTCAAATTATTTGTAATTAACTACGTATTTTTAGAATGTTAATAAGTGTATCAAAATGATAATAAAAATTATATAGAAAATATTTTTATTATAAATTTTCCTCCCAAAAATCTAAAATATTAATTATTAGTTTCAAATGGCAGTAATACACTTCATGAATTTACAATAAAAATTCAGTTGTTGGTATGTCTTATATTACAAATAGTTAATCTGTTTTAAATAAATAGTATTCAATTCTCAAACATGCAATCAAATTAATATAGAAGAAACATTAATACAAATATTTAGTTGTAAACACACTTATTTATAAATTTAAATAAAACAATACCAAACAATTTAAAAATACTGATTATTAAATTATTATATTTAAGAAGTAATTATCTTCACAATAAAAATAATGAAAATCAAACAAATATTTATACAAAAGAAAAAAATATTACTATATAATAAAAATGAAAATAAAGTATATTAAAAACAGAAAAAGGTAAATAACACTTAAAAAATATTATTTCCATGATAAAAATCACAAAATAAATTTTACCAATACATGGTACTAAGTACTATAAATATAATATTAATTTCAAATATACAAAATTTAAAAGTTAAAAAAAAAAAAACATGTGGGGAGGCCACCAACCCTTCAACATGATCCACTGCATCATTTCATTGTTGATCTCGTAGTTGTTCTTCATTTTCTTCGTACTTTTTTTTTTTAAATTAGGTTACTTTCTTTGGGAAAGTTATGAATGAAGATTCTGTGGAATCTTCAAGGTAAAATCTAAATCATTATATATAGTAAACTATGAGGCAACGCAGGAATATCTTATTCTTACCCAAGCCTTTAAAAAAGAGAAAGCAAAAAGAATAAGAAAAAATTTCTTGAACACAGTGAAACAATCAATTTTTTTTAAATTTTAAGATGTGATCTAAAGAAACCAAACGAAGGACAAAAAATATGTAAGAAGATTAGGTTAAACTGTAATTAATACATTTAAATTAGTTTAGCTCTAAAAACAATTAAGAAATGAGTCATATTGTTGGGAAATGTGACAGGAATATGAAAGACAAATAATAAAGCTCCTTGGTATTGAAATGGCACCATGAACGAAAAAGAAAGATAAAACAAAAATAAAAATAAAAATAGAGAACAATACAAAATCAAAATGCAAAGAAACTACACGTATTTATAATAAGAGGAAAAAAAATCTATGCAATCAACAATAATTTTTTATATTGTTATTAATCACAATTTTATATATTATATAATTTATTAATTTAAAAATTATATTAATACTAATTTATATGATGTAACATGTACATCATTAAACTAAAATCTATTATACACAAGTCAAACAAAAGACAATACGGAAGATATGATAGAGAATATATCTTAAAAAATATTGATTAAATACAACAATTTTATTAATATAATTTATTTTTATATTAATAAATTTGATTATTGTATATTTTATCATAGATTATAAACTATGGTTAATTAATATTAAAATTTTACTAAAATGACCGTAAACAGACGGTATAACTCTATTATTTATCTTTAATTATATATTATGAATATAAATTAATTACAGTTATATAATTATTTTACAATTTAACGTATAATAATATTATGGTCTTATCTTAGGTTGTCAAACTTAAATTGAGTCAAATTTAGTCTTAACATATAAATTAATTACCTCTGCTTGCATGTACTTGTAACAGTTCGTTTTGGTTGATTCTCAACCACAAAGTTTCACTCTAGTTTTTGAAAAAATACTCCTTACTACTATTTTGGTGATGTAATATTAGTGATAAAACAACATAATGATTTCCCTTGCTATTAAATCATGTGTTTAACTTGGTGGTATTATAATTAAGAAAAAAGCATTATGAAAGGATGAAGAAAAGAGGAGAAATCCAATGATAGAATACACGGTGAATCAGAAACCATCTTATAATATCAATAAAGTGAAAACTTAACATATGTATATATAATATTGTGGCTAATATAGGTTCTACTAATAAAATAGTATTGTATGTAGTTTATGTACCTTATTATATGCTTCCCAAGGTACATAATTGTAGTAAATAAGAACAGAAGTCTTGTAAAAGGTGGAAACTTTTGATAACAGAAAAATGAAAGGAAGATTGGAAATTGCACCTTCTTTCTTTGTGTCTGAGGCATGGAGGTGATGATGCAGTGGAATAGAATATGGTGGCCACATTGGTTGGTATACTTATTATGATTACCACTTACCATGTTGGTAAAAGCTTAATCCCTACTTGCTTGTCAACACAACCTTGTCCGAGTGAGAATCACTTTCTTTATTTTTAACCAACCACTGCTGCATCTACCATTTATTAAATCATAAGGCCATGTTTGTTGTCATCTCTTGCATTTTTACCCCCCTAAAACTTCTTCACCTCAATGCCTGCTTGCTTTTTTAAACCTTTCTGCTGTTGGCCTATTAAACTAACTTGTAGAAGAGTTTTCACAGCATGACCAAGATATTAGAGCAATATGAGATCGACTTTAAGTAATACAGTATCACATTTTCTTAATATCTTTTATATATCATTGAATGAAGCAGTATTTTTATTTTGTTTTCCAACATGATGTATTATTGAACCAAAAATTAAGAACTGATTTTTCATCTGTGTTAACCTAATGGAGAAAGACATTTATAGATCATATCACCGTGCTAATGAAATAAAGATATAGTTAAAACTGAGGAAATATTATTGAATCAATTGTAGTTACAATAATAGTATGACTTGATAAAGTTGGATTAATAAGAAAGAATGTGTTGAAAATAGTTAATTAGTATATAAAACATGCCATTGATTAACAATAGTCCTGGATCATAATGGCTTATCATCATTTGAGGTGCAATAATTATGGTGGAGCACAAAAGAGAACCATATACATGCATCCACGTTGAGGAAATCCTCTTGGCCATTCATAATTTTTGCTTCTAAAATGGTGATGATGATTATCTTGGATAATGATCATGTCTTGAAAGGAATAAAAGTAATAAGAGGATGATACACTAAATTCATCCATAAACAATTTAATATGTTTTTTTGTATAGGAGCATGTGAGGAATAAAAAAGTGATTGTGTTGGATAAGACAGAAGAGGAGAGAATGAGGTCAAAATCACCTTTAGAATGGGACTCTGTGTGTGGTGTGTGTTTCTCTTTCATTCTCTCTTTCACACAAGAAGCTTTCTGCTCTACCAAATGAAAACAAGGCTTTTTGGTTTTGTCACACCAAGAAGGAAGGGTATGGCCTGTGACAGAGGCCAATATATAATATTCTCATCTGCATTTTTCTATTTTCTTTCTATCCTTTCTATCATCTTTTTTGCCCTATTGCCATGGAATATCCTCAACTCAAACATCATTTTATCTAGATTTAATTGTGTTTACTTTTTTAAATTTAAAATAAAATTTTGTTTTGATCCATCAATTTTTTTTTGAAATAATATTTATCCTCCAAAATTAAAAAAAAATATCATTTTAATCTCTCAAATATAATTTAAGTTAAAAGTTTTAAAAAATTGAAATATATTTTCTAAAATCCAATTAAACTAAAATTTATAAAGTGGATTCGTAATGAAGTATGTGATATTCATGGAATTACAACATATTTTTGTCCTGAAATTTTGTCTCATTAAGTGATAAAGACAAGCATCAATATTTTTGAACCAAGTGCTCCTCCTCACCCTGTTTCTTCTGTTCCAAACTCAGTGCAAACTGTATTTAAAAAAATAAAATACTTAATAATGATCCTTAATTAGAATATTCATAAATTCATAATTTAATTTACAAGTATATGCGTTTCTTTTACTATCTCAAACGTTAATTTTCTGTCAATGATTCTTAATACAATTTATTATTTACTCCCACATCTGATCAATCCCCCTCGGCCGACATAGCATTGTTGGGTTTGTTTGTAGAAAGTCTGAACTTGAAAAACAGATCTGTAATCCAACCCAACCTTTGGGGCATGAATTTTGTCTATGCACCATCCATTCAGTTCAATCCAAATCCAACTCTCAAGTTTAAGGCAGACAGAAACTTTCATAGAAACAACCCGCCGACCCCATACTAGCAGTTTAATATTTAATATTTTTGCAAAAGAAAAAAAAAATGGATAAAATGCCAAATCCCAATCCAATAATTTTCTAGTCCAAAGTTTTGATGTCTAAATTAAGTTGCTTTAGTTTTATTTGGAGATTTAGTGTCTTGAAATGTTTACATGAAATGTAGTTGATGAAAAAATATGCTAAACTAACTGGATATTTTACATTTTAAAAAGATAATTTTGTAGCATCATAGGAACTTAAGTATAATTTACTTAACATATGTTTTGCATAAACTTTTTCAAAAATTATAAGAATAAAATAAATTATTTTATAAGTTAAGATTAATTTATACATAGAATAATAATTTGTAAATATATTTTCTCATGCTAATTTCTCTTAAAATAACTTTTAACTTGTACATAAATTCATTTTTATGTATAATTTTTTTTTAATTTTCTTCTTTTGTATATACTTTTAAATTAAACGATTGAAAAAATAGAATATCACTTCAGTGCTCTTACAAGAGTAAACCTATCAAAGAGCCATTATTATCATGATAATTGCCTAAAAGTATTACACATGTTAAAACGCTAGGAAAGTTGTTATAATCTTTTCTCAGATTATACCACAGAACGAGAGAAAAGAATGTAAAACGGCACTCCGATGTTAACAAACACATTTGATCTTTAAAATGGAGTTTATAGATACTTAATTAAATGGGAGATAATGAGTTTTTCTCTATAAAAACGCCGCCCAATAGGATGTTAATCCTTAGGAGCGACACAGATGCCAGCTGAGAAGCAAAGGGTTCATTAATTTTGCCAAAATTGAACAGGCACAACATATGACATCGGGTACATTTATGTGGTCCTTTTTCAGTACTGCACAAGAATCTCTATCATTATTATTCTTGCGGTATATATAAGAACACAAATTTTATTCCTTTTACTATTTTGCCCCAAGGGCTTTAATTGAAATCTTGAATTAGAATGCAATTTCTCAACTTTCAAATTCTTCCAATTGGGCTGTTGTAAAGCAATGCAATCCGCAAAAATTGAAAGTAAAAGCAACCAAAAGCTTTAGACTATAAATCATGGTTAGACTTAGACATGCTTCCTTTCATTTTCTATCCTTTGCCCCCTCCCTCCCTCCCTCCCGCAAAGCTTTTGTTGTTTTGGGGGAGGGAGTCGTGAATGGTTGATTTAATTTAAACCCTCAAATGCTTTGCAGTGAAGCATTCATATACAAATTCAGTTATCAGAAATTCATTTTGCTGGGCCACGAATCCATTTCCAAAAAAATCCCGACTCAATTGTTCTAGCATTGCACTTCTCCTTATTCCTCCCTATCTTAGGCTGAGTCCATCCACATTTACTCTTCAGACTAAGGCATTTAACTTTCCTTTTGTCAGCAACAATTAAATTTCACTCTTAATACCATCTCACGCAAAATTTACTGGGGGAGATACTCACAAAGGCACCCCACAAAATATCACTCACCTAGTCCCTAAGCCAGTCAACCAATTCTGTCAAGCCTCCAGCACCCATCCTTATGACCCACGAATAACAAGGGGCACTCACACCGTCCTCCATTCAATTCATCAACTGGCCAGTCATCTTTAGTAAAATTTCATACACTCCACTCGCCAACCACCATCTCCAATGGACACAGTCATCATGAATTACAACTATCTCTGCTGACCAGTTCTGATCTAATGGTTTCACACCCCCAAAATCAATGTGATTCTTGATTTATGTTATATCACATTTTAGTTAATGAAAGAGAATTAGGTCGGTTTCTTTTTTATGGTTTAATGGCAAAATCTTGCTCATTCACCCTCCTATACAGCAATGCTGATGCTTCCACCCTGTTTTTCATAACGAACATGTCAATTTCAAGAATAAAAAAAGACAGAGAAGTACAAGTATAAATATAAATTCTGACATACTCACCAGCTAGGATGGACAACAAATCTTCCAGTAGAAAAACCCCAATTCACCTGCTCAATAAAAGGAAAAAAGTAGCACTTGTCAGGCTTCAAATTTAATGCACAACAACACAGCCAGCCACAACTAGCATAGAAGTGAAGATTTTACAGCATGTTGGTCCTGGTGGGAATATGCGAATAAGCAAAGAAATAGGAGTAGTTGTAGAAAAAAAGAGAAAAGGGCTGCCCTTTAACTGATAGAAGTAAAATGGTCTTTTTTTAATTGTCTGTAAACATGCGATGGACTGTGAACAGTTCAAGTTGCCACATATTTAGCAAATTAAACCACGAATAATTTGATTTGCACTCAATGTCCTCTATAGGTTGCCCTTTCATTCCATCAGGGGCTTCCTCTAACATTATGAAGCACTATAGGTTGCAGAATCTAATTTTGTTACTTGCTTAATACGACAATTAAACAAAACAATGCATGCCAGCAGACAGACACTACCATAATTGCACTGACAGTCAGTAAATAAAATTATACCTTATCAGTCCCCAGGGAATTTGCAACTACATGAGTAACTTGTTCATCAATCTGGTTGGTGCAAACAGCACCAAACTGTTCAGCTGTCTGCCACAATGGGTGAAGGTGAGGATTTGCCTCACCGACAGGAAAAACCCTACTAAATACTATACGACAGCCAGCTAAGATTTTTCTCTGCTCTGACGCTAGTATATTTCTGACATCAACTTCTTCTAAGGATTGAGAAGCAAAAAAGCTTTGATGTATTCTCTCAATAACCTAATGAGGGCAGAATAAATTATCAACTCGAATAACAAGCCATCCAAATTAAAGAAAAAATAATTAGTGTAAACTCACTGCCAAAGAGGATGCCAGAGTTCCAGATTCAGGTCTCTCATCGTGATCAATCTCAAGAAGGGAAGGTCCAAGCAATCCAAACTGACGTCTGCTACATGGGAAGTATGTATACCTAAAATACCTTCAAAATTAATATCTGGACGATGCATTGGCTCTATATACAAAACCAAAATATGAATTACATGAGTTTAAAATCCCTGTTACACAGACCTTTCCACCACAATCAAGTTCAGTTTGTTATGAGGCCAGACCCTCACAGAATCATCTATGATTACAACCCCTGATTCCATACCCAAAACGCCTTCCAAATCTTTGGTTTTGGGAGCCCTCTCCTCACCATCAACTGAATCAGTATCATCACCTCTAGAGATAACTCTTCCAGCAAACAGAACTCCCTTCGGATCAAGAACCTTTGCCATTTCTGTTGCATATAGTTTGTTTCCCATAGTGTAAAGATGCAGCTCATACAGCTTGCTAGCCTACAAAGCATTTGGGAAAGATGTGAGTTCTTTAATTCAAAATGAAGAGCTTCTAACATGTCATGCTTAAATCATATTACAGAATTCATGTTACCTTCTCCAAGAAGTTCCAGATTCCTGGTCTGAGTTTAGTCCACATTCCCATATGAGGAAAGCGAAAAATATCTCTCTGAGGCTTCTCACGGTCCTCCTGTTCTTTCTTTCTCAATATCTCCTCATGCACAGGATCAACTTCCACGAACTGAGAAAATGTTAGTATGCAATAACACAAACTTTCATCCAAAGGAGAACTACCAATTTCATGCAAATTACCTTGGCAGAATTAAGTAGCGTGTGATCTAGGTCCAATACAAGACACAATTTCCGAGCCGCAAACATTTTATTCTGTTCATCGATCCTCCTCGCCCTCTCTCTCTGAATAGCAGCCTTCTGCTGCTCATCATAACCTTCAAAAAGATGCTCAACATCTCCCCATGTACTCTGGGATCGAGAGGTTGTACCTGGTGCACATGTTTCATGAGCAGATCCATTGCCAGCTTGCAGGTTCTGAGAGTTTGACACGGGAGATTTCTGCTCCCCCCTATCTACATTAAGGGGGACAGATGCAGAAGAAACACTTTGAGCTGCATGAGAGTGAGTAGATGATTCTTGGGAAACAGACATAATATCAGCAATATTTTTCAGATTCTTGGTGAACTGTCGAGTAATATCAGGTGCTGTACTTGATTGAGTAGGTACTAATTTAGTGTCCACCCTACCCTCCAGCTTCTGGGCATTGATATTGTCTCCAGTTACCTGGCTGTTAGACACAGGGGATACAACAGATTTGAATTGCTCATTCCCACTCTTTGGAATGGAGTTATTTGAGTTATTTGTGTGGAGAATGCGCCGAGGATCACGAGGTTTCATGCGAATCTTTCCTGAATAATCAACTTGTAGGCTTTGTGTCTGATTGTATCAACCACATGCAAAATGTGAAGTCCGGTTAGCTGGAAGGGATTTTATGACACTTAATAATGACTTTCAAATTCTTCAATCAATTCTTTAGTCCAAGCTCATTCATAATCAAGGATCATCATGATGTTAAAAATTCCAAATAAATCTTTAGAAGCAATAGGAAGAAATAAATATATAATTGGATACTAAAACCGTAGCCAGAAGTGATTATTAAAAAATTGACTTCATTAGTATAATACTTAAGATAAACAATCCCATAAAAGCATTTTACCATAGAAGTTGATTGTGATGAAACTGGAAGCATTCCAACAGAAGTTTGAAGACCAGCGGACATTGATGAACCAATACTCACAGGGGAGTCTGTTCCC
Organism: Sphenostylis stenocarpa; assembly: GCA_963425845.1. Lineage (NCBI taxonomy): Eukaryota > Viridiplantae > Streptophyta > Magnoliopsida > Fabales > Fabaceae > Sphenostylis > Sphenostylis stenocarpa. Next base: position 19,288,216 of record OY731398.1, read on the forward strand.
ATTGCCGAAGTTGAGCTTGTTGAATTTGAAGCAGAATCAGCTGATTTCTTCTTGGCTTCTGCTAATTTATGTTGCTCCATAAGTAAATTTAGCAACATGGTTGGATTTACAACTATATCTTTTAATAGAGCAGGTAAGGAAGCTGTCACATTACTACTTGTAACCGGTGCCTGCTCATTTCTAATGCTTGTTGCATTGAAATTAACAGAACCAGAACCAGAACAAGAACTACTGACTGTATTCAAAGTCTTTTTGGGTTCAGGTGCAAATTTATCCATTAAATGATTTTTCTCTATCAACTGAGCTCCAAGCCCAGCATTTTCTTCCAACCAACCACCACTTCCAGCTGCAGTTCTTACTTCACTCGTATTATGCTCAGTATTTTCAAATGAACTTTTTAGTCTTTTTGATACAGTTACATCCAAAGAAGGCTCCTCAGTAGCCTTTTGTTTCCTTGAGATCGTTGTTCCAGCATATTCCAGTTTAGGCATATTATGTATCACTGTGGATTGGTTATCACTTGCTTCAGAATTAATGAGTCGACGCCTAGGATCTCTACTCTTTGCAGAGCTTTTCACCGGGAAAGACCCCGGACCTGCTCCATCAACTCTAGGACTAATCAATCCAAGCAGTCTGGACCTATCCATGGATGTAGCAGAAATAGGTGGCTGGTCTAAAAGGTTTTTCTTAGAGCTTGTTAAGAAACCACAGGAAGGTGCACTAGAGACCTCCTCGTTTGTATCAACAACCATATCCTCACAGTCACCCGATGGAGTTGGACTTGGAAGTTTATCATTTGTAAAAAGGGAACTTCGACCAAACTTCTGTTGATATGTGGAAACAGCTTTCAAAGCATCAGTTTCATAGAGATGAAATTTAGAACCTTCACTATCAACTTCCATCTTCCCAAACTCCATCTTAGCAGCTGCTGACCCAGATTTAACCATGGCTTCCCCAACCGAAAGTAATTTATTCACAGGGAAGAAGGAAGGTGCCTCTCGAGTTGGTGATGGTAAACTGTCTGCATCATGATCCTTGTGAAGGTCTAACAGAGGGAGCAGAACCCCTCTACCTTTAATACTATTTTGTCCAAATTTTAAAGCCTGTGATACCCCAATTGTGTTACTATGTAAAGGCTTAATAGAAGAAGTCAATTCAGCAGATTCTACTGCTTGATTTTCCTGAGTCTTTATCCCGTGGGTTTGCACTTCGACAGCTGAATTTTCCCGAGTCTTTATCTCAGGAGCCTGCCATTCTGTCTCCATGTTAATAGGCTCACTATTTCTTAAAGCACCAACAGAAGCAATTGCAGTGATCATGCCCTGAATCTGATAGAAGAAACAATCACATTTCAGATTGTATCCCATCTTTGAATTTCTAAACTGAAAATTATGACGAGGATAATAAAGAACTTCCTAAATCCAGTTTCATCAGACATCACCTCTTTTATATGCTCTGGAGAAAATAATTGAGCCTGTTGTTTATCCTTCACTGAAGAAAGTAACCTGAAACGAAAAATTGCAGCCAAGGAAACATTAGTTAGTGATAGAAGACATTGACCCTTGAAAGAATTCACAGCTACAACCTAACAACTAGTATTTTGAAAAAACCTTAAAATGCTATCCTTGTTCTGTTTCTTTTCCGAGGAGTCCATAGAACAAAACACCTACAATAATCATAAAACAATCAAGACAAAATTCCCACTAAAGACAGGAATTATATATATATAAAGAGCAGCTAATGGTCTTACGGAATAAATCACTTCAATTGCATTAAGTAACAAGCGAATGAGATCATCCTTCTCAGAATCAGCAGGTCTAAGGAGCACCTCAGGAAGGACATTCAGCAGCCTACTAGAAGTTTGGGTAAATGACCTACAACAACAAATCACAATCAATTTTATTTGACGAACTTGTAATGTATCTCCAATGCCAACAATCCAGTGAAAAGGAACAAAACCCATGAACAGTTCCACTTACTCCGCCACATTAGCAACCGTAACACTCTCCAGAACTTCCCTCACACCAAGCTGCTCGGAATCAGAAACACCCCTTTTTACACCAAACTGTTCAGAATCAGAAACAATCTTAGAAACAACAGAAGCAGCCACAACACTCTCAGCCTCTGTTTCAGGGTCAGCATCGGCATCAATCTCACCCTCCTCCAACTCCCCTTCCTCTTTGTCCACATCCACAACAACCACCTCCTTAGGATTCACAGAAACAGAAGCAGGTTGATTGGAGTTGTTGCTGTTACTATTAGCATTGGCGTCAGAGTCCAGGTCCATCACAAAAATATCATTCAAAGGCTTGTTCTGCACGGCTTGTGCCCAAGCAAGGTTATATAAACCTGAAGCATATCCACGGCAAAAAGTAGGGTATTTTGAGTAAAGATCATGAACAGCCCAAACCCTAGCATCACTTCCATTGGGCTTATTGTTATTGTTCACCTTAATATCTTGCTTATTGAAATCCGCTTCCGAAATCTCTTCCACCGATGCAGTATCCGAAATCTCACCCTCTTCCACATCCTCAACCTCCTTCCCCATCTTCTCCAAATTTCCCAATTTCTCACAATCTAACAACGATCCGAAAACCATAGAAAGCAGAGACAGACAACAAAACAAACCGCGACTAATCGCACGATCTAAATGGAGGAAAAGTTTTAAGGCAAAGTGATTTAATTAGGGTTTCAATTTGGGTCCTTCGAAACCTCGTGAGATTTAGGGCGTAACAACAGTGATAAAAATAAATCCGAAATTTCACGGTGTCGGATCTATTTCTAGAGATCGGAATCGCAGAGAGTTTTCTTCAGATCCGACGAGCGATGAAGCAATCGGGTTTTTCGAAAGAACAGAGAAAGAGAAATAACACTCACGAGAATAGTGAAAATTGTTTATAATAACAATATTGAAAATTTTAAAGAAAAAGATTATACGCGAGGGTGGCGGAAGAATGGGAGAACGAGGAAACGAGAGAGGGTTTTATAGGGATACGATACGAAGGAGAATCTAAGTGTGATAGGATTTTGAATCTGGACCGTACACGTCACTGATCCCCGAAAGGAACACCGTGTGCTTTGTTGCTTACGAACGAGAATGACCCAAGTACAATCTATACTATTACGAGTAACTATTCCTCTGTTTCCCATTTTTTCTTTTTCATTTTTTTAACCATTTTCTAAACCCATTTTTTTCATATTTCTAATATTTTGTTTGATTAAATTGTACTTACTTAGATAGAGATTTCTTTCATTGAAGATTATGATGTTTGAGATTTTTTTTTTAATCGGTATCCTCTGTTAAATGTTATCTTCTTTTTCTTTTTCTTTTTAACATGTGAAATATTACAAATAAATATAATTATATATCGTAATAAAAATAAAAATTTTAGTTTGTTATCTGATAGAGATTAACTTTTTTTCCTAAATTAAACTCCCATTAGTTACCTATTTATCTTGTTTTAATTAGAATTTACCCATACTATATATATATATATATATATATATATATATATATATATATATATATATATATATATATATATTTTTTTTTTTTTAAACCTTCATTTACTAGCCTTGAACTCAGAAATCTACCAAACTAATTATCAGTTGATTTATTTAAATTTAATAAATACTTACGCTATCAATTGCGAAACTGAAATTAATTCAATAATTTTATAATTAATTAATGATTTTAAGATGAAAATGTAAATCATTTGTAATTTATTTAAAATTTAAGTTTATAAAATTATCAAATATTTGTCAAAATGGTTTCGTTACTTTTATTTATATTATGAAATTTATGACGCATAAAAATCTTAAATGAGTTTTTTTATCTTTTTAACAGAATATACTTTTCATATATACACTAATAATTTAATAATATTTTTTAAATGAATTTTTTTGGAGTTGAGAGAGTGATCCTCCCTTCAATTTTTGTAACTGTCACTAAACTTAATTAATATTTAATATATTTATATATATATTTATAATTTTATTCTATTATATAATTTATGATTTTATTTTCCTCAAATGATTATTTAATATATTTAAATATATATTTATAATTTTATTTTTTTACCATTTCATTTTTTTTATATTTATTTACTATTTATTAATAATATATTATTTAGCTTCTAATATAAACTGTCAAATATAAAAAAAAAATCTCATATGTAATTTACAACTCTTGCTTTGCAGGCCAACTTTTATATTTTTTAACTTTTTTATATTTTACCAATATTGTATCTATTTATTTTTTACCATTTTTTATTTATTTATCTCTTTATTTTGTTTTATATTCAATTTCAATCTAGTTAGTGCATTCTATTATTGAATTCATCTCGTTATCATTTACTACTTATTTTATCTATCTATTTTATACTACTTATTCGTTTTATATATATAACTTAAAATAGTAATTAAGTTTGAGTAGTGAGTATATTATTATAATAGAATTATTAAATTAGTAAGGAAAATCTTGGATAATTTATACTTTGCTTATGACCTAAATGTAAATATTAAAAAAAATTATTTGATGTTTTTTAATATGTTAAAATGGAGAAAACCAAGTCTCTTTATTTCTTTCAGTTGTGTTTGCTTAAGAAATAATTAGATTTTCCTAATGCAAGGCAGAGTTAGAATAGTGTTGGAAATATTCTTTTATTTTATTTTATTTATTAAATTAAGTATTACATTTTTTTAGTATATTTGAAATTAAATATATATATATATAATTATTATTTTTACTGAAGTAATTATGATTAAAATGTTATTAATATTTTATATTTTATTATATTTTTATTCTATGTATACATAAAATATATAAATAAAAAATATATTCACATAATATATATTTTATATATAAAATAATATAAAAAATCTACAAATTCTCATAAAATAATTAATTTTAATTATATTTTGGACAAGATTAAGCTTGACCTTGCTTGTTAGAAAAATAAATACTTTTCAAACTTTACAATTTCTGTCCTTAATGTATATATTTTTAAAATTTAGTATTTTTGTTTTATTAAATTTGTAATGTGGGTTTTTAAATATTTGTTTTGATGTAATTATAATCTATATATTTAATAAAAATAATAATTTTGGTATCTTTTTTTATAATAACAATATTAATAATAAATTTTATTAGTTGACTTTTACCACCTCGTGTTTTTTTTTCTCTATTATAATAATAATAAATTAAAAAATTAATCTAATTGAAAGACAAATCCCAATTATCGGAAAAGTTATAATAAAAATTAAGAAATTAATTTGAGGATAATTTATTAATATCCACTATGTACACCTGGCATACGCGATCTATTCAAATATTCAATTCAGCTACTTCCCCTGAAGACAATCAGAGTCTACACTTGGCTCCATCTACCTTTTTCACCAATCCGCATAATAACTATCCAACGGCGCAAAATCTTAGAGGTAATTGTACCCTTGCACCCTACCGCACCAGAAAACTCCCCGTCTCCCTTATCCTGCGCACTCCGCCACTGCCACTGTGACCACAATGGCGGAAGTGCCCGAAACCAATCCCCCACCGCCGGACCCTCCAATCCCCTCCGCACCGGACGCCGCGGAGGAAACGGCTCCGCCGGCTGCAGCAACTGCATCGCAGCCGAGCACCGACATCGTTGCCCCTCCGGCGTTAGCTCCGAAGCGGCAACGCCGTCCGAGTGTCCGTCTTGGAGAGATTGGAGACCAACGCGCCGCCGTACACGGCCACGACTCGCACAATCGCCGCCCGAGTATGCCGCCATGGAGCTGGCGGACTCCGAAAGAATCTTCCAGAACTTCGAAGGCGCGCTCCGTGACGAACCTCGCGAACGGCGGCGAAGAATTCGGAAGCACCAACAACCGAAGGGGAAAAGCGAAGCGAGGAGGACAAACGACGAAGCGGTTGAGATCAAATTGGATTCCGAGAGCAACTATGGACGAAAACGGTGACGAAGAAGGTTTTAGGGATTTTGAACACGAACTCGAACAGGATCAGAGTCCAGTGCACTCGGTGGAAGAGAACGGTGGGGATTATTGGCACGTGGATCGGAGCGAGGATCCTAGGGTTAGGGTTTCAGAAAACGACGGCGTTGAATCTGAATCGCGAGACCGGAGGAAGAGCGATGGAGTTAGGTCTTGGCTGTTCGAGTTAGGGCTGAGTAGGTATGCGCCTATGTTTGAGATCCATGAGGTCGATGATGAGTTGCTTCCCATGTTGACATTGGAGGATCTCAAGGATATGGGGATCAACGCCGTTGGTTCCAGAAGGAAAATGTACACTGCAATCCAGAAGCTGAGGAAATGCTTTCCATGACCGATGTGTAATGGGATCAAGATGAATGAATGTATGTATGTATTATGTATGTGTAGTTTTTTTTAGTTTCTTTGTTCTGGCTTTAAATTGTGGATAGAAAATGCACACGAATGTATAAGTTTTTTTTTTTATCTATATGGTGAATGAACAATAGGTAGTGACTGCTATTACCTCTGTTTTCTTTGTTGAAATTTGTCGATGTTTTTTTTTTCTATTTTTTCAGTGTGAATTTTTTGCCATACTTGAAATACTGTTTAGCCAAACCCATAGATTCTTTAACATAGGAGAATAATGAACCTGATGCATAGCCACATAATCAATGCACCACCAATTATATAGTCAAAGTAGCTTCCTTAGTTTGAAGTATTGTACAATTTAATGCTTTGATAAGTTGAAGAGTGGCTATGTTTTTCAAGTTGTCCCACAATTAATAACAATTATCTCTTCATTATAACATTCTTCTTAGCTTATCTGTTAATTATTATAATGAGAATGATCTCTTCATTATAACAGTCCTCTGCTTGCCTTTAAGCGAGAGATTCTGAAGTGCTTGATCACTAAATTGACTTGTATGAATTGTGTAGACTTACTTCTTGTTTCATTCTGCCATTTCCTGGTCCCTGATAGACTGAACAACTATTTTGATATACTGCAAACTTAGGCATGTCGTCCCCCGGTTAGATTCGATTCGAATGTCTGTCAAATATAAGATGGTTGGCTGGACAGAATTTTGTTTGTGTATTCTGATTAACCATTCAGCTACTCTATATGTATTCTAACTTTGATACTGCAACAGGGGTAACTTTTTATTTTATTTTTTCTGAACATATCATGAGAGTCAGACATGATGATATGGTACTTGTATTTATTATACTGATAAGGTTTCCTTATCCTTGTAGATAATTGTGTTCATGTTTATATTCTGCGAAGTGATTAATAAGTAGTCATAACTTTTATGGTGGTTGAGAAGGCATCTTATCTTTTCATTGTATACTAAGTAATTTTTATAAATGACGCTCTGGATTGTTTGAGCTACCTGATCCTCATTGTAACTATATTTTTTGCAATGCGACACTGAGCTGGTTTGTATTTGAAATGGTTCAATGAATTGGTTTGTATTTTAAATGGTCTTAATAGTAAGATTTGATGTGGAGAAACTAAAGTCACACTTCAGCTGGCTTTAATCAGATTTTGGCAGCGAAAAAGTGAGTGAGATAAGTTGGAAAATGGTTTATAATGAGTAGATTAGATTCGTCTTCTTGCATAAATTGGTATCATTTGTACCTACTTTTAACTTTAAACTGGTCTATGTGCTTGTGAAGCTAATCATGATTTCAATCATACTTTTTGAATTAAGGGTAGAATTATATGCTCTTATTGGTTTAAATGAAGTGCACTGGATAATATTATCATTAACATTTTGCCACCTAAGAAATCCGTATTCTGTTCGATTGATTTAAAACAAACAAGTTAAGAATCTATTCTGTTTGATTGATTTGGCATGTCAGGTTAAGGTTTACCAGTTTTTTTCTTGATTGTTGTTTAGAGGTTCCTGTAGTTTCCACATGATGAATGGGATTCCACTTGCTTGCGTCGTACCCCGTCTCTAATATCCCTGAAGTCACAACCACTCTTGCCATAATGGAAAAATATTTATCATCTTTCCTGTGATTCTCTTATCCCCTTTAATTCTCTTAAAATATGAAAAGAAATGTTTATTATCATCCCTCTTTTTGCATGGTGTGGATAATAATAGGCTTTTTGGGAAGGAAATACGTTGCTTCTTAATAAAATACTGGGATCATTACAGCCTCTTATTGAGGCCCAGGTCCAGTCATTGAAGGTTGGACATTTGATTTAACATAAAAAAACGGTTAATTTCGGTAAGAAAATTTCTCCAATGGGGCAACATCAGAATCATGCCCATTAAAGTTGAAGGATTAAATTCGTTGCTACCATTACATATGTATAAATATAATTCGGCAGAAAAGAAAGGTACCATGAGAATCAAGTTATCTAAAAGATCATACCTTATGAATTTTTTATTTTATATTTTAATTAAATGTACGATTGATGAGTATCACTTTCAGATACCTATTTAAAAATTTCTTAATTTAAGAACTGATATGAAAGTTCTACACACCTTAAAAATATAACTAACTACTGGTTCACTCCATGAGTTATATATAACTTAGCCACGTATTAAATATCCTAAACAAAATGTTGGATTTGTCCACATAACGGGCCTCTCAAGAGGGAGCCCAGCCTATAATCTTCATAAGAAAGTGGGATATTGGGCCAAACGAAAAGAAAGAAAGTGAGATCTTTAAAACATCTGAGACGATTTTTTCTACTAGAAAAAACAAATGTTGATATATAGGCAAACCCATATGTTCATCGTTTTTGCATCAACGACAACAATTCAAATTCAACTAATTAAATCAGATAACTTTTTTATTTTAAACTGATCCACTTTAAACAAACCAATGTTAATCGATACGGGAATATGTTGTTGCTATGAATACGAATTTTGTTCGGTGTTTTTTTTTTTTATTATTCTAGAAAATCTATCTTAAACGTTTTAGAGTCGGTTACAGTTCAGTAACAATATATTCGATCAATATTTCACGATTCATGAATAAATATCTTCGAGTACAAGATATTCGGTACCTGATCTCCACGTAATAATTACGAGGAAAAGACATACATCCCTGACACTACAAAATCTAATTTATAATTTACAGATACAATAAATTTAAACTAAATTAATTATATTTTTTTGTTAATAATTATTATGGATAAATATTTATGCCGTAATTATATAATGTTATTATTTTTGGTATTATTTAGTTTATGTAAGTCAATTTCACTAAAAAATATTATTTATCTCTTTCAATAAGATGATTCTATTTAAAGTTCTTGATAAAATAGTGCATTTTCTCTTTTTTATTTCTCAAAATATAATTTTGTACTTTTCATATAAACTAGGTTTAGTTCATTCAAATTTAATCAACTTATTCTTGATTGTTTTTGTTTCATTTGGATTAGACTTTTTTTCATGTATTTGTTAATTTGTTTAAAAGTCAAAGCAATTGACCTATGTACAAATTTAAATCAATTAGACTTTTTCGAACTATTTAAAAGGCTGATCTAAATTATTACATGTTAATATTGTTAGAATTAATTTAATTAATTCATTCCATTATATGACTCATGTGAAATATAATAATGAGCCCAAATGTGATTTAATAAAATATGAGGACCTATTGGTTATTATGTGAAGTTAGAATAAAATAAAGATAAAATAAAAATATTAACTTACAGTAACCAACTTGATGGACGTTGGTTAATAAAATGAAATAAGGGTTCTATCTCTGGTCATAAAGTTTTTCACGGTAAATCATCAAGAAAGCGTGAGAAGAGAAAGAAAGACAAAGAGATAGATTGAGAAAAGTAGATTGGAGAACGAGAAGATTAAAGAATAGATTTTCATAGATCAAGGTTAGTTCTCTTATTATGATTCATGTACGTTATGTTGTGAAAATCAATAATCTAAAGATCCTGTATAGTAGTTTTCCATAATGAATTAAGAACGTAGGAAAACTACATAATGTTTTACATGTGATATCAGAGCCTGATTATTAGATTTATGATTTTCCTTGTATGAAAGTTTTCCCAAATATTAAGTTTTTCCCAAATTAAGATAAACCCTAATTATGAATTATGGATTTCTCTATCAGATTAGTATGAACCCTAATTTATTCCCAAATTTATTTTTCTCAAAATTAAATAAAGGAATAAATTATCAAGTTCTAAAGGAAACCAATTTTATAGCCCCTATGCGTGAATGAACCCGTAATTGATTTTAATTGAAAAGACAAATGACGTGATATGGTTAGGGTGAATCATGTATGAAATTAGTTTTATTGTATGTTATAATTATGATGAGATGTTATGATGAAATGTTATAATTATGATGGAAGAATGGTAAACTGTAAAGTTGATAACTTTGCGCGTAGAGAACACGTGTTAAACACACAAGTTTCATATATTATATTATATTATTTATAATATTCTTTTGTAAGTACATATTTTTTTTTAGTGAAGGATAATTAAAGAGTTATTTCTTTGTTAAGGGTACTGTAAAGCTTTGTTAAGGTATTGTAAAGTCGCTTTGTTAGGGTACTCTAAAGTCTGCTTTGTTAGAGTACTCGTAAAGTCTGCTTTGTCGAGGTACTTTGTCGAGGTACTTTGTCGTGGTACTTTGTCAAGGGTACTTTGTCAAGGGTACTTTGTCAATGTTCTGTAAAACTTTGTTAATGTTCTGTAAAACTTTGTTAATGTTCTGTAAAACTTTGTTAATGTACCTATAATGTAAACATTGATAAATGAATAAATTTTGTTTTGCAAATTGAATTATATTGTTTCAGCCATCTGTGTTTAAATTACTCATAAAAGTTTTGAATGGATGACAATTTCACTTTTACGTGAAATGCAAATAAAGGTCTTTGATTGAAAATCAATCTTAAGATGAAAATTTAAATTATGAGTTTCAATTTTATTTATGGCACATAATATTTTATTATGTGAATAATGTACATATTTATTAAAATTAATAATAATAATAATAATAATAATAATAAATGCTATGAATGGTTAATAGCAATTAAAGATGTTATTTATTTGAAGTTAAGCATGATAAATTTTGTTAGTCACCAAAGTGGCCAAAATTTTAAGGTTATTTTGATTTCAAAATATTAGTGATTTTATTTCAATTACCTATAATATGAATGCTAAAATTATGAATAATGATTTATGGGTTAATTGAAGTTCATTATTATAAGGCATTTCAGGATCACCCAAAGGTTGATTAGTTGTTATTATAATTAATGAACATGAAAGTAGATAATTTTGTGTGTGTCACTAGTTTTATTTATATACCCAAAGGTGTTAAGTGATTCTAGTTGATGCATATTTTAATTATCATTAATGTTATAAAAAGATTAGCGTAATTATGTTTGTGTATTAGTGGATCTCCCAAATGAGAACATTAGTATGCATAGAATGATTATTTATGTTTGAATATGTATTTATGTTTAGTTTTTATGACTCAAAGCGTTAATGTTAGGCATGTGTTAATTGAAGTATTTGTTTATGTATTTCTACATTCGCTTACTTCGTCTGTTCCAGTCTTTAATAGATTAAATTCCCTGACTGGAGTGAGAAAGTCCAATTTCACTTAGGTGAGTTGGATTTTGATTTGGCTTTCCAAGTTGAAAAACTGGCTGCTATCACTAATGCTAGTAGCAACAAAGAGAAAACTCATTATAGAGTTTGGAAAAGGTCAAACAGACTTAGTCTTATGTTTATGCGAATGAGTATTGCAAGCAATATTAAGTATGTTTTTTCCAAAACTAAGGACGTGAAAGAATTTATGAAATTTGTGGAAGAGCGCTCTCAAACTGCTGACAAATCTGTCGCTGGGACATTGATGAGTACGTTGACCACCATGAAGTTTGATGGTTCTCATAGTATGCATGAACACGTAATCGAAATGACAAATATCGCAGCAAGACTCAAGTCTCTTGGAATGGCAGTGGAAGAAAATTTTCTTGTGCAGTTCATTTTAAACTTGTTACCGCCTGAGTATGGTTCGTTCCAGATGAACTATAACACCATGAAAGACAAATGGAATGTGCATGAATTGCACAGTATGTTAGTCTAGGAGGAGACCATACTCAAGAACCTAGGAAGTCACTCTATTCATTACGTGAAAAATCAAGGAGCTAAAAAGAAAGTTGTAAAGAAACATGGAAAGGGTAAAAGACCATTAAAGATTAACGAGTCATCTACTAACATTCAGAAGAAAAATGACAAATGTCATTTTTGTGGGAAGTCTGGACATTTCCAAAAGGACTGCATAAAGCGTAAAACTTGGTTCGAAAAGAAAGGGGAGCATAATACTTACGTATGTTTTGAATCAAACTTAACTGAAGTTCCCCATAATACTTGGTGGATTAATTCTAGATGTACGACTCATGTTTCTAATGTAATGCAAGGATTCCTTTCAACCCGAACCATAAACCCAAATGAGAAGTTCGTCTTCATGGGAAATAAAGTCAAGGTTCCAGTGAAAGTTGTCGGGACTTATCGTTTAATCCTTGACACTGAATATCACTTAGACCTTATGGATACTTTTTTATGTACCTAGTATCATTAGAAATTTAGTTTCTTTGTCTAAGCTTGATGTTGTTGGATACTCTTTTAAGTTTGGGAATGGTTGTTTCAGTTTGTTTAAGCGTACTTCTATGATTTGATATGGTTAGGAGTATGTTAAGTAATTTATGTTTACCTGTATCGTTGTGGATGTATGCTTTGAAGACTGTCATGTATTTGTTGAACAGGGGTTCCTAGTAAAGCGGTTCAAAAGACTCCTTTTGAGTTATGGACAAGTAGGAAACCCAGTATGAGACACCTACATGTTTAGGGTTGTCAGGCAGAAGTAAGATTTTATAATCCGCAAGAAAAGAAACTTGATGCAAGAACAATCAGTGGATATTTCATTGGTTATCCAGAAAAATCAAAAGGGTATATGTTTTACTGTCCTACCCATAGTACAAGAATTGTTGAAACTGGAAATGCTCGGTTCACTGAAAATGGTGAAGCCAGTGGGAGTGAAGCTTCACGAAATGTGGAGATTAAGGAAGTTAGAGTACAAGTTCCAATAACTAGTACATCTTCAAGAGTTGTTATTCCAAATGTTGTAAAATCACACAACAATAAAGAAGAACAACAAATTAATGATCTCGAGATTAACAATGAACTGATAATAGAACAATCACAAGAAATAGTATTAAGAAGATCTTACAGAGAAAGAAAGTCTGCTATTTCGAATGATTACGTGATTTATCTACAAGAGTCAGAAAATGACTTAAGTATTGATAATGACCCAGTTTTATTTTCAGACGTCATTAATGGTGATAATTCTGACAAATGGTTAGATGTTATGAAAGATGAGCTTAAATCAATGGTACATGATGGTGTATGGGATCTTGTGGAATTGCCAGAAGGATGCAAGAGTGTTGGGTGTAAATGGGTCTTTAAGACCAAGCGTGACTCTCATGGCAATATCAAACGTTACAAGACCCGTCTTGTTGCCAAAGGTTTTACTCAGAAAGGTGGCTGATGAGTCATTATTTTCCCGCATTTTCTTATCTTTATATACTTATCTTAATTGGTGCATTGTGTTTAATTGTCTATTATTAGTGCATTTTCATTGATTGGGCTTCATTGGGCAAATAATTTAGATTTTAATTAATTTGAATCTATTTGATCTAATTTTTACTCATTATTAATTTTAGGACAATTTAAAGTAATTTTGGACTTGAAAAATTGGGCCAAATGTCATATTTTATTTTATACGGATACTGACATTAGTTTATTGTTTTATTTATCATTTTTTCTACAGATCTCCAAATAACATGATTCTAAAATAATTATAAACTAGACACATTGAGCTTTCCACAGGATCCAAAATCATTCAATTCGGAGCTAAATTGGATTTTACATAAATTATCCAAAACGGGTCAAGCGCACCAGGCCGGCCCAATGGACATGCTTCAGTAATTTAAGTCTCCTAAATTCATTAGAGCTCCGAAAATAGTAGAAACGGTGGCGTTTTAAAGCTAGCTCAAAAGGCTTTCGTTGGAGACCAAAATCGCTTAATTTGGATAAGTATTGAAAATACTGCACGTGTTTGAAGTTCATGGACCTGCACTGAAGCCAATTTATGATGTGTTTCATGGACTAGTTGAGCCCAAACCTCGATTAAGATTAGGGTTAGGGTTATTTATATAAGAGAGGCACATCACACGAAAAGAGGACATCACACAAGGACTACGCAGCCACCACACTTCCGTCTTTCATCTTCTGCAATTTACATTCAAGTTTGTTTACTCTTCTGTCATTATTTTTAAATTCTTGTTTCGATTTTAATTATGTTTCTTCTATTGTGTTTTCAACTTTCCATGGATAGCTAAATCTTTGTATTGATTTTCTGAGAAGAATGCAAGTAGATCTTTGAGGTTTTGTTCTTCAATTTCATATTGTTTGTTCTCTTAACTCTTCATCTTCTAATCTCTGTATTGAATTATAATCTGTTTATGCTTAATAAACCGAAACTTATATCACAGTTTGCTTAATTCTGTGTTAGATATGAGATTATGTGATGTATGCAATGCTTAATTGTATAAGGATAATTTGGGGTTAATCTTCGCTTAGTTGGTTAATTTCATGTTGGAATAAGGGTTAAAACTAATTTGAGATTAATCTTCGATTAGTTGATTAATTTTGGATTAGAATATAATTTGGGATTTATCTTCGCTTAGTCGGTTAATTTCGAATTAATTTCGTAATCTAGGATAAGTGACGCTGCATTAGAATCAGAAAATCAATTGCATTTTAATCTGTTTTTAATCCGCATTTTTATAATCTGTTTTTGTTTTGTTTCATCTAATATTTTAATTTTGAAAAACTCCCCTTTTAATTTTTTATTACTAAAAATTGATAAACTTTGATAGAAATTTGTGGTCTTTGGGAGACGACCTAGGAAAGCTTCCTAGTACTACATTTATTTGTTTTAATTATTTGACCGAAGTACGACATCGATCAAATTTGGCGTCGTTGTCGGGGACCAAGATTTTTGTCTAGGTTTTCAATTTTTATTTTCATGTTTCGTTTTCATTTTTTTGTTTTTATTTTATTTTATTTAAATATTTTATTTGATTTTCAGTTTTTTTTATATTTTATTTGATTTGTTAGTTATTTAAATATTTTATTTGATTTGTTGTTATTTAAATATTTTATTTTATTTTTAGTTATTTAAATATTTTATTTGATTGCTAGTTTTTAATATTTTATTTGATTTTCAGTTATTTGAATATTTTATTTGATTTTAAGTTATTTAATATTTGATTTTTAGTTATTTGAATATTTTATTTGATTTGCTATTATTAGGATATTTTATTTGATTTGCAGTTATTTTAATATTTTATTTGATTTTTAGTTATTTAATATTTGATTTTCGAGTTATTTGGATATTTTATTTGATTTTCAGTTAATTGAATATTTTATTTGATTTTCAGTTATTTAAATATTTTATTTGATTGTTAGTTATTTAATATTCTATTTGATTTACTTGTTATTTGAATATTTTATTTGATTTGCTATTATTTAATATTTGATTTTTAGTTATTTGGATATTTTATTTGATTTGCTATTATTTAATATTTGATTTTTAGTTATTTGGATATTTTATTTGATTTTCAGTTAATTGAATATTTTATTTGATTTTCTATTTAATTTAAAATTCTTACTTCTCTTAATACTATTTTGATAGCTCACTATGTTCTAAAACTTTTTTGGGTTAAAAAAAATAACAAAAAAAAAATAAAAAAATATATATATATAAAAAAAATTATAAATAAAAAAAAAAACACAATTTCATCCCTAATTTGTTTTTCTAGCTTTATAAAAAAAAAATTTATAATTTCCATTCTCATAGGAAACTCTGGATATAGCTTGGTAGTGTGAGAGTGCATGTCTAGGAGGGTTACAGCTAGGAAAGATTTGGTATTTAAGCGTGTCCATTAGTGACCCACCTCTCTTTCCTAGGAACCTACCCGGTGTACTTATTCACGGTCTACAGTTGTCTTTCCGATAAACAACCGATTTTTTTTTAGGAATTTTTTTTAACTCTTGGGAAATACATGAATTGTTGAATATAGTGCATGACTAGGAGCAATCCGACCTTTTACAACCTTTTGATCCCGAGATAGACAGAACTTTTCATAGATTAGTTAGACATTCTAGGAATTCATCTCTTGAGTCTGAACCATTAGATAGTCATAGTGAGAGTACTGCACCTAATATACCTTCTTCGATAATTTCCAAACTAATAACATGGGTGATCAACCTATTGGACCTCGTGAGAGGACTCTCGGGAGATGGCTGCACTTTGATTTCACTTATGCAAATTTATGTATCCAATACCACGAAGAGGATGTACCATTTGTGCTTAAAACTGGACTAATCCATTTGTTGCCCAAGTTTCATGGTCGTGCGGTGAGGATCCACACAAGCATCTTAAGGAGTTCCATATAGTCCGCTCCACCATGAAGCCACAAAATGTTCTCGAAGATCACATATACTCGAAGGCTTTTCCTTTCTCTTTGGAGGATCTTGCCAAAGACTGGTTGTACTACTTAGCTCCTGGTTCCATAACGAGCTGGGATGATCGCGAAGAGAGTCTTTCTAGATAAATTTTTCCACTGCTTCCAGGACCACTGCCATCGGGAAGGATATATCGAGTGTATCGGGCAACAGATGGGAGAGAGCTTATACGAGTATTGGGAGAGGTTCAAGAGACTTTGTGCAAGTTGCCCTCACCACCAAATATCGAACGGCTACTACTCTGCAGGTACTTTTATGAGGGGATGAACACAATGGATAGGAGTATGATAGATGCGGCTAGTGGAGGAGCTTTAGGAGACATGACACCTGCTGGCTGCTAGAGATTTAATTGAGAAGATGGCATCCAATTCCCAGCAATTTAACATGAGGAGTGATGCCATAGTCCTTAGGAGTGTACATGATGTGGGTTCATCGGATTTAGTGGAGAAGAAGTTAGAAAGTAAGATTGATGCCCTCACCACCCTAGTCTCCCAACTTGCTGCAAATCGGAGACCTGCACCACTCGCAAGGGTTTGTGGCATTTGTACTTCAATTGAGCATCCCAGCGATTCGTTGCCAATTATTGCATGAGTCTACGGGTTACGGAGCTCCACAAGCTTATGCGGCAAACATTTTCAATAATAGGGCTCAGAACCAACAACATAATTTTGACCTCTCAAGCAATAGATACAATCCAGGGTGGAGGAATCACCCAAATGCGAGATGGTCCAATCAGCGACACCGATAGCAGACGAAAATCCTTTGTCACCACCACCATTTCGAATTCTGCTGGTCCAAGCGAGACCTTATGTGCCTCCACCAATGCAACAACAATATCGAGGCAGCAAAATGAAGCACCAGCTCCTCGACCTTCTTCACCTTCATTAGAGGAATTAGTCAAACAAATGGCTGAGATGAACATACGGTACCAACGAGAAAAATGATGCCTCCATTCGAGTTTAACCAACCAGATTGGTCAACTAGCTACTGCTGTGAATCAATTGCAAAATCAAAATTCGGACAAGCTCCTGCGCAGGTCGTGGTTAATCCTAAGAATGTGAGTGCCATCACATTGAGGTCGAGGAAACAGATTGACATACCCACAACAACACCTCCACCCTCATCCGTAGCTGCCTCGGTTCTTGCACTCGAGCAACTAGTTGGTAGTCAAAATTTGCATATAGATGGACCTTCTTCCAGCCCCAGTTCTGACCTGCAACAACCTCCTATCCCTCTTCCATTCCCTCCCAAAGCAATTCCAAGCAAAAAGATGGAAGAGGTCGATAAAGAGATTCTGGAGACCTTCAGGAAAGTTGAGGTGAACATACCTCTGCTTGATGTCATCAAGCAAATTCCCAGATATGCTAAATTCCTGAAGGAGCTATGCACCCACAAGAGGAAGATGAAGGGCAATGAGACAATCAGCATGGGCAGAAATGTGTCTGCTTTGATAGGTAAATCTGTTCCTTACATTCCTGAGAAATGTAAGGACCCAGGTACATTCTGCATACCTTGTATTATTGGCAATAATAAATTTGAGAATGCCATGCTTGATTTGGGTGCTTTAATTAATGTCATGCCTTTGTCTATATTTAAATCTCTTTCTCTTGGGCCCCTGCAACCTACGAATATAGTTATTCAGTTGGCAAACAAGAGTGTTACTCACCCTATAGGTTTCATTGAGGATATCTTAGTTAGGGTTGGTGAGTTGATTTTTCCTACTGATTTTTACATTCTTGATATGGACGAGGGATTTTCACGTGGTTTTGCACCCATCATTTTAGGAAGACCATTTTTAAAGACTGCACGAACCAAGATTGATGTGCATGCGGGGACCTTATCCATGGAATTTGATGACATTGTGGTGCACTTTAATATTCTAAAGGCCATGAAACACCCATCCGAGGAGATAGATCCGGGAACCACCATGATGAGGAAGACTTTGTTTGTTTTAGCGGAACAAAGTTGCTACTTGATGACCTCAACACTTGTACCATCCGAGGAGATAGATCCGGGACCCACCATGATTAGGGAGTTCTTCTTTCCCCTTCAACTCTTTTATCTTGCTTGTCCTATTTGTTTAATGGATATGACTTGATGTTATGCTACATTGGGACAATTTGTAGTTTAAGTGTGGGGGAGACTATTCTTTGTTTTCTTTGTTTAGGATTTTTAGTTTTCTTTGTGTTTCAGGTTCGTGTTTTGTGTACAATTTGCATGTTTCTTTTGGATCTCTGGGTTTTGTTTAGGTTTTGGGTACTTTCTTCACTCTTAGATAGGAGTTGCTTTATGCTTTTTGGATTGAAATCCCTATTTTTCTCTGCTTGTCAAGTTGGTTACGATGTTTGAGAGGTTGAATTGAAGGCGACAATCTTACCCTTTGTGAGGAATTGAGCCACTACCTTTCTTTCTTGAGTGTTATGCCTCTTGATTGCTTGCGCAGTAGCCTTGGCTTGACTCTGATTGATACTTCTTGATTCACATGCATGTTTGGAGATGATTAAGGCATTTTTGTTCTAATTAGCCTCTAGCCAAATGAGCCTACCTTGAATTAATTCCTTTGATAGCCCCTTTGAGCCTATGTTTCCCTTTATTTCTTTTGAAGCTCATTAAAAGCCTTAAGTGAAAAACCATGATTACCTTAACCTTAGGGATTTTTGGAGCTTTGGAATTGTTTTGGGAATAAGTTATTGAATAAGTGTGGGGATGCATTTTGTATTTCATTGGATGATGTACTGGCTAGTTGGTTATCTCTGCTGTACAATTTTTGTATTTTCCTTTCAGTGTATTTCATATAGTTAAAAAAAAAGAAGAAGATATATTTAAAAAAAAAAAAAAAAAAAGAAGAAGAGAAAAATAAATAAATAAATAAAGAATAAGAAAGGAAAGTTGTGGTTGAGGCAAAAGACAATAGAGGAGGTTTGATATTAGAGGTTTGTTAGAGGTTTTTGGGCATGCAACTTGTGCTTATTTTTTTTTCTTATTCCCCATTGCTCCTCTAGTTCCTCTGGTTCACAGCTACTTATCCCATATGATATCTTCTACCTTGTCCCTACCCCTATTACAACCTAAAAAGACCTTTTGATCTTTTTGTGCATGTGCGTTGGGTGTTGAGTTTAGAGGCTTGCCAAGTCTATCTGTTGTTTGCTTTTCTTGAGTATTTTGAGAGTATACGAGTAGCCTAGACACATGAGAGATACGAGTGCAATCTTGTGAGGTTTTGTCACTTTGATTCACCTTTTGACCTGATTGACCTCTTGCCAGGTTTTGAAATGCTTGGATGATTTCCATGAGTATCTGGTTCCTCCGACTCTTTGTGTGTTGGATGTTGTCTACTCCTTTCTTTTCCCAGGATTCATTAAGGATTGTGTAAATTTGTTTGTGTTTTGTGTGTCTTCTTGTTCTTGCTCCTTTTTGTTATGTCACTCTCTTCGATGTCTTTGGAATTACTCCTTGCTTTGCTTCTTGATTTTGCCTGGGAGTGCAAAAGGCTAAGTGTGGGGGAATTTGATGAGTCATTATTTTCCCGCATTTTCTTATCTTTATATACTTATCTTAATTGGTGCATTGTGTTTAATTGTCTATTATTAGTGCATTTTCATTGATTGGGCTTCATTGGGCCAATAATTTAGATTTTAATTAATTTGAATCTATTTGATCTAATTTTTACTCATTATTAATTTTAGGACAGTTTAAAGTAATTTTGGACTTGAAAAATTGGGACAAATGTCATATTTTATTTTATACGGGTACTGACATTA
Source organism: Sphenostylis stenocarpa (assembly GCA_963425845.1). Taxonomy (NCBI): domain Eukaryota; kingdom Viridiplantae; phylum Streptophyta; class Magnoliopsida; order Fabales; family Fabaceae; genus Sphenostylis; species Sphenostylis stenocarpa. The sequence goes on from OY731398.1 coordinate 19,308,532, forward strand.
GTTTATTGTTTTATTTATCATTTTTTCTACAGATCTCCAAATAACATGATTCTAAAATAATTATAAACTAGACACATTGAGCTTTCCACAGGATCCAAAATCATTCAATTCGGAGCTAAATTGGATTTTACATAAATTATCCAAAACGGGTCAAGCGCACCAGGCCGGCCCAATGGAAATGCTTCAGTAATTTAAGTCTCCTAAATTCATTAGAGCTCCGAAAATAGTAGAAACGGTGGCGTTTTAAAGCTAGCTCAAAAGGCTTTCGTTGGAGACCAAAATCGCTTAATTTGGATAAGTATTGAAAATACTGCACGTGTTTGAAGTTCATGGACCTGCACTGAAGCCAATTTATGATGTGTTTCATGGACTAGTTGAGCCCAAACCTCGATTAAGATTAGGGTTAGGGTTATTTATATAAGAGAGACACATCACACGAAAAGAGGACATCACACAAGGAGTACGCAACCACCACACTTCCGTCTTTCATCTTCTGCAATTTACATTCAAGTTTGTTTACTCTTCTATCATTATTTTTAAATTCTTGTTTCGATTTTAATTATGTTTCTTCTATTGTGTTTTCAACTTTTCATGGATAGCTAAATCTTTGTATTGATTTTCTGAGAAGAATGCAAGTAGATCTTTGAGGTTTTGTTCTTCAATTTCATATTGTTTGTTCTCTTAACTCTTCATCTTCTAATCTCGGTATTGAATTATAATCTGTTTATGCTTAATAAACAGAAACTTATATCACGAGTTTGCTTAATTACGTGTTAGATATGAGATTATGTGATGTATGCAATGCTTAATTGTATAAGGATAATTTGGGGTTAATCTTCGCTTAGTTGGTTAATTTCATGTTGGAATAAGGGTTAAAGCTAATTTGAGATTAATCTTCGCTTAGTTGATTAATTTTGAATTAGAATATAATTTGGGATTTATCTTCGCTTAGTCGGTTAATTTCGAATTAATTTCGTAATCTAGGATAAGTGACGCTGCATTAGAATCAGAAAATTAATTGCATTTTAATCTGTTTTTAATCCGCATTTTTATAATCTGTTTTTGTTTTGTTTCATCTAATATTTTAATTTTGAAAAACTCCCCTTTTAATTTTTTGTTACTAAAAATTGATAAACTTTGATAGAAATTTGTGGTCTTTGGGAGACGACCTAGGAAAGCTTCCTAGTACTACATTTATTTGTTTTAATTATTTGACCGAGTACTGACATCGATCAGTGACATTGATTATAAGGAAACATTTTCACCTGTTTCTAAGAAAGATTCCTTTAGAATTATCATGACATTAGTAGCTCATTATGATCTTGAGTTGCATCATATGGATGTTAAAACTACTTTTTTGAATGGAGATTTAGAGGAGGATGTTTATATGAATCAACCAATGGGGTTTATTGAAGAAGGAAAGGAACATATGTTTGTAAACTTAAGAAATCAATATATGGACTTAAACAAGCTTCTCGACAATGGTATCTTAAGTTCAATTATACTATTATGTCCTTTGGATTTAAGGAAAACACTATTGATCGGTGTATATATCTGAAGGTCAGTGGGAGCAAGTTTATATTTCTGATTCTGTATGTTGATGATATCTTGCTTGCGACTAATGATCTTGGTCTATTAAGTGAGACTAAGAAGTTTCTCTCTAACAACTTTGAAATGAAAGATATGGGTGAGGCATACTATGTAATAGGAATAGAAATATTTCGTGATAGATCACAAGGACTGTTAGGTTTGTCTTAGAAAACATATATTAATAAAATTGTAGAGAGATTCAGAATGGAGAAGTGTTCAGCATCTCCCGTTCCAATACAGAAAGGAGATAAATTTAATCTCATGCAATGTCCAAAGAATGACTTGGAACGGAAACAAATGGAAAATATCCCTTATGCATCTATTGTTGGGAGTTTGATGTATGCTCAAACATGTACGAGGCCAGATATTAGCTTTGTAGTTGGTATGCTGGGTAGATACCAGAGTAATCCTGGATTGAATCATTGGAAGGCTGCAAAGAAAGTCTTAAGATACTTACAAGGAACAAAGAATCAGATGCTTACTTATAGGAAAGTTGATCACCTTGAGGTGATTGGATATACAAATTCAGATTTTGCTGGTTGTATGGATACACGAAAGTCTACATTTGGTTATGTGTATCTTTTAGGCGGAGGAGCGATTTCATGGAAAAGTGCGAAGCAGTCTGTCATTGCTGCATCCACCATGGAAGCTGAATTTGTGGCATGCTTTGAGGCCACAGTTCAAACTAATTGGTTGCGGAATTTTATTTCAGGACTTGGAGTAGTCGACAGCATTGCCAAGCCGCTGAAAATTTATTGTGACAATTCCGCAGCAGTCTTCTTTTCTAAGAACGACAAGTATTCCAAAGATGCTAAGCATATGGAATTGAAATACTTTGCCGTTAAAGAAGAAGTTCAGAAACGTAGAGTGTCAATAGAACATACTAGCACTGATCTTATGATTGTTGATCCTTTAACAAAGGGATTATCGCCCAAATTATTTGCTGGTCATATAATGAATATGTGCATTATGTTCACTAGTGAATGTTGAATGTTGAATGTTAATGTTATTATTAATGCTTATGTGACACTCTGAGATCTTTAATGTTTAAGTTTCTGAAATTTGTGTTTTCTTCTTTATTTATATGCATGCACATTATGATGAAGAAAAAAAATTATGTTATTATTATTAAAATGATATTATGTTTGAACCCATTATGAACTTTTCATTATAAAGTTATATTAAGGAGAAAGAGATAATATAGTAGTACATGGAAGGGAGTCTGTCGATTGAATGACATGTAACCGCCATGACTCTTGTTATAGCTGTATCTTTAATTATGAATGATGATAGAACCAATTTATGTAAGGTCCTTTAATGCGCATTATGACTTAAGTATTAAATCACAGAATCGTATGACATCACATGAGTCAAGTGGGAGAATGTTAGAATTAATTTAATTAATTCATTCCATTATGTGACTCATGTGAAATATAATAATGAGCCCAAATGTGATTTAATAAAATATGAGGACCTATTGGTTATTATGTGAAGTTAGAATAAAATAAAGATAAAATAAAAATATTAACTTACGGTAACCAACTTGATGGACGTTGGTTAATAAAATGAAATAAGGGTTCTATCTCTGGTCATAAAGTTTTTCACGGTAAACCATCAAGAAAGCGTGAGAAGAGAAAGAAAGACAAAGAGATAGATTGGGAAAAGGAGATTGGAGAACGAGAAGATTAAAGAATAGATTTTCATAGATCAAGGTTAGTTCTCTTATTATGATTCATGTACGTTATGTTGTGAAAATCAATAATCTAAAGATCCTGTAGAGTAATTTTCCATAATGAATTAAGAACGTAGAAAAACTACATAATGTTTTACAAATATAACGTCTTATAAAACTTGTTTCATTCACTAGTGCAAAAAGGGGCTTTTACGTCAGGTATTTAGGGCTTTTTACGTTGTATTTAAGTCCGACGTTAAAACGGGAGACGTAAATTTACGTCGGACCCTTTAGCCCGACGTAGATTTACGTCAGTTATCAAGACCCGACGTAATTTTGCGTGGCATATACCACTAAACAGACGTAAAAACTTTCGAAAATAAAAAAAACAGCAAATTTACGTCGCATATGCCATATGCGACGTAAATTTGTTGTTTTTTTTTTTAAATTGGGTTTATTTATTCTGTTTTACAACTAAAACCTGTAAATATTACAACCAGACAGATCCAGAGGTTCAGTTTTCTTTAGCTAGTAAATTAAAAGTATAATATTATATAATTCAAACTACATAATAAAACAATATAATACAAACATACAAACTAAAAAATCTATTACAAACTAAAAGTTAATACAAACTAAGCTACCTAAACTACATAATACACACAATATAATATGAACAAGAACTTAAAAAATTATGTACTAGAATTGTTGAACAAAAAATTTTGCCCATTGTTCTCTAATTTGTGTAATATCGGATTCCGGTAATGGAGATGGATCTTGAAATACCGAAACATGAATTTGACTCTTGTAAACATGCAACATGAATAAAGTTAAATAAACTTAACTAATGTTAAAAGTAATTACCTCCAGTCCAAGAATCAATTAAACCCGCACAAATTATGGTTCTCATCCAATACATTACATAGTAACCACATTCAAAGCGAGTCTGTTTGCTTATTACACTGAAATGATGAAGAAAACATAATATTATTTTCAAAATTTAAATACAAACAATAATTATGGTATTCACTTATATAAATAAGTTTCTAACCTTAGGATAAATGAGCTGCAAAGTCTTTGTTTTAGGTTTTCCACTTAGAACATTAGTTCCGAAAGCGATTCTAAGTGAAAAAAGTCATATTATTCAATATGTATTCACAATTTAAAAATATAATTAATGAATAAAAGATAAAGTTACCCTTGTAATAAGCCTTTCATTTCTTGACTCGGTTTCGATGTAATGAACAAAACCACACCACGAGTGTAATCCAGGGCATGATTACAATTAAGCGCCAATGGGACCTACATTGTATGACATAAAAATTAGTTACAAAAATATAAATTAAAATACAAATTAAAATACTAACCCTTCAATGTATGGAGCCAAATATATATGTCTTTTTGAGTCACTCATCCATGTTTGCATATATTGTTGGATTCCAACCTTTGTATTTCCAGATTTTTGGATGGATTGAGGCTCAAGAAATCCGTATACTTCGGATTTTTCTTGTTCCACACTCAATTTGTCAATGTACCTAAAACAATTAATTATAAGTTGAATATAATTATTATAATCTTAGAAATATAAATGAGAATGACTTACATTGCCCACAATTGTATGATGGAAATGTTTAACATGCAATTTCCCCAGACAATTTCTAAAGCATCGGGCAAGGAAATGTATAATGGAACAACTGGAATTATCAATTCCAAACACTCTAACATCCCATTGTATCGACACGGTCTCTTCCTCAACCAGTGGTAATATGGTCAACAACATAGAGATGGGATCATCATCACATTACATCGAGATCCTCATCAATAATAGGTTATTTTTTATGCTTAGCACGACGCAAGTCCTCCTAAACAAATGATAATAATTAATTAAACATTTATATAATTATAATACTAGAAAAGAGAAAATAGACAATATATATATATATATATATATATATATATATATATATATATATGATATATTACCTGTCGTCTGATAGTGGCATAACTAAACGTCTTGGCCAAGCCAAGAATGTCCCGCTTGCCTGCCCCACTAATTGAATCTCTTCATTAGGAAAAGACATTGGAGCATTAGCATCATGAACTTCATCAACTACTATTCGTGTCCGATCTGCCTATAGAGGGACACCATGGATGGTTAAGCCACCCTCAAAAACTCGACCAATAGCCACTAGACGCGGGGGTCATCTTCAACATATAACTCACACTTGGTGTGATGCATCGATCCGAGTATATTCTCTCGAAGGATCAGCGACGATAGCAGCACAACTCCCTTTAGTGCTTGACTCGAACAACATCATGTTCAATTGTTTGAGGTGTTCCTTGAGTGCTGTTGGTGAGAGCGGGCGAGAAATTCAATTTTCTCATCAAACTCTTCTTGCAAGGAATGCCTTATTTGATTTAACTTTTCTTCAAGCTGCATCTCCATTTTATGCAAGGCCTCACTGGCTGCAAGAGTCGGCGAGTGGTCCTTCGTGATGTTGGACCAAAGTAATCACGAAGGCCCAGGTTCCACCGGCACCACACACACGTCACGAGTAATCTGGTTTTCCTATGGTCTGTCGCCAATATATCTTGTCGACCATGAGGAATAAATGATCCTTGGCTGCTCTGCTCAACTAAATCGTCCTACAACACATTAACAATAATTAAGTCATACACTAACTTTCACATTAGAATCAATTCAAATTGACATTATAACTTACGATTTTACGAGCAATGATTCGTGCGGACTCGAAGTCATTTGTCCATCGGATTTTGTCAGGCTGCCTTCCACATCGATAGCGAGGGGTGGAGATGCAAGGTCGGTAGAATCAACTCCTGCTGACTCTTCTCCGGATTTCATGAGATGTTGCTCCAATAATGCATACCCTCCTCGTGACAATACATGGGGTGCATCATTCAACCTCGACGTTGTTGGGCGGCACGTCTTTTATCCTGCCAAGAGGGTCCATTCGGTGGCACAAAATTGTAACCAATCCTCCTCACTAATTTGATACTTTAGACAGGGAGATTCATCTTGAAACTTTCCAAATACATACCCCAGTGTCAAGAAAGTCTTAAAGTCCCTCCATCTAATGGCAATGGAGGATAAAATCTTCTTCCTCATCACCTCGGTGTTAGGAACATCAAAATTTTCTTTGTGAAATGACCAATAAATGTTAAATTCAATTAATAATGATATATAAAGTATTCAACAAATATAGAAATACCTGAACATCCTGCCACATGAGGTTCTTCTCGGTTTCCTCTACATCATCCCAAGATGGAGTAGTAATCGGAACATGGTGTCGAGCTAGTAGTCCCAAATAGCTCTTAAACTTAGCAACATTTGGGCTAGATGCCTTACCGAACGTGGATCAACTTCAACTTCGAGTTTTCTCTCTAGCTACCCTCCTTGTTGTCAACCCCTTTAGCAGAGTGATAGATCTACCTTTATCACCACTTCAGCTCCTGCCACTTGCCACTTACCACTACCCGGTACCAGTTGTGGAATCCGACATATCCTGAAAAACAATATGAAGTCAACATACTTTATAAGTTTGAATAAAAAGAACTAGAAAATGTGAAGATAAACACCTATTATGTTGGTATGTTTTCCCATATCCCTTCATCATGATCACTTGAATTGCATGTATGTCATCAACTTCATTTTCAACTATGTCATCAAATGGTCTACTTGAAAATGAAGGTGTTTCATGTATATCTAGAGACTCATCTTCATGAATTCCGTGCATGCTTCTTCCTTCAAGGACAATTGACCATCTCTCATTACATGGATCCTTGACATAAAATATTTGTCTCGCTTGATATGCCAAAATAAAAGGTTCATCCTTATACCCAACTTTACTCAAATCAACCAAAGTAAATCCTAGGTCATCGTTCGCTTACACCCGTATTCCCTTCAACCCATTTACACTTGAAGACAGGCACCCTAAAAGTAACATAATCAATTTTCCATATCTCTTGTATGACCCCAAAATAACTCATAGAAGTCTGTGATAGGATTTTTGTCTTTAGAACTAGAAAAATGCATAGATTCGGCTTGAATTGTGACCCCACTATTTTGTACTCTACCTTTATCATCTTCTATTTTTGAGTAGAAACAATAGTTATTAATGTCATACCCACCAAATGTAATGACATCACTATTAGGCCCACGAGCAAGTCTCAAAAGTGTTTCGAAGCATTAATCTCAACATATACCCTTTTTTAAACCAAGAAAGGAAACTTTTGTTATGTTCATTCAATACCCATTTTTCATTCATTCGTGGATGTGTTGCCTTTATTTCGGTTATGTGTTGTGATATGTAAGGGATTACTTCATCGGTGTTGTTCAATATGTATAAATGTGCTTGGTCAACTTCTTTCCGACTAACATTTTTAATCTTTAAATTTCGAGTACCCTTACCTTCACATCTTCCATCATGTCTCATCTTAGGAATACCTATTGGTTCGATTTTGACATGTATCCTAAACAAAACTCAATGACTTCTTCGCAATGTACCTTTCCACAATAGAAGCTTCGGCTGTCATCGATTCTTCACATATCCTTTTAAGATCTTCATGTATCTCTCAACAGGATACATCCATCTAAGAAAAATTGGACCACATAATCGAATTTCCCTTACCAAATGGACTATCAAATGCACCATGATATCAAAAAATGAAGGGGAAAATACATTTCTAAGCTGGCACACTATTACAATTGCTTCATTTTCTAATTCATCTAACTTTTTTGGATCAATTACCTTTTTACAAATGGCATTGAAAAACAAACATAACAGAGTAATAGCAATTCTAACAGAAGTTGGTAAGATGTTTCGAATCGCCACTGGTAAAAGTTGTTGCATCAACACATGACAATCATGAGACTTTAAACCAACTAATTTCAACTCTTGCATAGACACAAGACTCTTAACATTTGAGGAGTATCCTTGTGGCACTTTGACCTCATGTAAACACTCACAAAAGCTTCTCTTTTCTTTCTTTGATAGAGTATGACAAGTCTGGAGGTAAGTAAGTGCGTTTTCCAAGCTGATTGTGGATGTAATTCGAACGTATACCCATGTCACGCCAAATCTTGTCTTGCTTTTATTTCATCTTTTGTCTTTCCTTTTATGTTAAGCAATGTCCCAATTATACTATCACAAACATTTTTTTCAACATGCATCACATCTATACGAGTGTCTAACTTCCAACTTACACCAATAAGGAAGATTGAAGAATATAGATCGTTTCTTCCAAATGTTTTTCTCATTGGATTTCTTTTGGGTCTTTCCAAACACAATATTAATATTTTTCACTTGCTCATATACTTGTTCACCATTGCATGAGTACTCGATGCAATTGCATTCTCCTGACATCCATTAAATGCTTTCTTCATTTTACGATATGGATGATTAGCAGCTAGAAACTTTCTATGCCTATTGTACGCAATTTTTTGTCCATGTTTCAATTGGATATAACTTGTGTCTTCTTGACATAAAGGACACGCTAAATGACATTTCACACTATAACCGCTCAAATTACCATATGCTAGAAAATCATTTATAGTACAAAATAACATTGCACGCAACCTAAAATTCACTTCGTGATATGAATCAAATACATCCACTCCTGTTTCCCACAACATCTTCAAATCATCAATTAAAGGACTAAGATATACATCTATGTCATTTCTTGGTTGTCGAGGTCCTGAAATCATCATAGATAACATCATATATTTTCTCTTCATGCATAACCAAGGAGGCAAATTGTAAATGATCAACATAAGCGGCCATGAACTATGTTTACTACTTAAATTTCCATAAGGATTCATCCCATCCGTAGCTAATCCAATTCTCAAGTTTCTTGGCTCTGCACCAAATTCGGAAAGGTTTCATCAATCCTTTTCCATTGTGGAGAATCATTGGATATCGAAGAAGATTGTCACATTTTCTACCATTTGCATGCCATGTCAAGTTTCTTGCATCTTCTTTTATGGCAAATAATCTTTTAAACCTAGGTATAATTGGCAAATACCATAACACCTTAGCAGGGGGACCATCTAGTTCTTCCTCACCACTACTTTCCTCAACTTTGTTTTTGAACCTCGACAAACCACATGTCAGACACATCTTTAATTTAGCAAAATCATTTCTGTACAATATACAATCATTAGGACATGCATGTATTTTCTTGTACTCTAAACCCATTGGACATAATATCTTCTTTGCCTCATAGTTACGAATAGGTAATGTATTATCTTCAGGAAGCATCCCCTTCAACAACTCCAATAATTCGGTAAAAATTTTATCAGTCCATCCATTTCTTGCTTTTAAAGTAAACAATTTTAAAGTTGCTGATAATCTTGTAAAACTACATCCTATGTACAATTGTTGCGCAAAATCAGATTTCAAAGAATCGTATAGATGTGCTTTCATAAAATTTTCTTCACCAATATCACGTATCATATCCTCTAGATTATCATCCATCCCTTCATCAAAATTGTTCGTAGTTGACACGGTTGGGATGTCTAATATTTCTCCATGCCATGTCCATATTGTATAACTCTTAATAATACCATAAACAAACAAGTGATCACGTATATCCTCAAGTTTATGACGAATTTGATTCAAACAACGAACACATGGACCATAATATGTCCCTTTCATAGCTTTTCCATTTTCACTAGCAAATTTCAAAAATTCCTCAACTCCCTTTTCGTACTCTTCACTAATACGACGTGCATTCATCCAACTTCGATTCATATTATGTTATAAACTTTCGTCACTCCTAGAGATGTAAAAATTATATGTAAAAAGAAATTAATATACAAACAACAAAGCACGTTCCAACAACAATGGAGTGTGTAAACCGAATGCACTCAGACAAATAATTACATTCCAATAACAATCCGGTGGAGACATTCATACTATAACGTGATTGAGATCCCCAAAAACAATCACGGATTCAATGTAAACATATAGCAATGACATAGAACACTAACCTCGAGTGTAGACGAAAAATGATTTCAAACTCGAATCCAATCGGGGAGAAATATCAAGTTCGTCAAATGACACACAATGTAGATGTTTTTCATCGTAAAACGATCGAAAATGGTATGCGAGAGGTAGTTGTTGTCGTCGTTCTCGTCGTCGTTCTCAAAAACCCCGGTTGCGCGAGACGAGGGAGTGTGCCGGGGAGGGAATAAAAGAGACTTTTTACGTCGCGTCTTTGGGGTGTGCGACGTAAAAGTTTTGTCCCTTATTTACAAAATTGCCACCGCGTTTTATTTACGTCGAATATTTTTACATGCGACGACAATTGGGTGACGTAAAAGCCCTTTTCTGCACTAGTGATTACTATTTTTGTATGTTTTTTTAATCTACACTTTGAAAGTGAATCATTTTCAATAAATACTTTCTTTCCTCTTGTTTTTTTTTTCCATTAATTATAACCATTTCCTATATAAAAAATTTGTTTGAATTGAATAAGATCACTGTAAGTAAAAATTTTCCTCCTAAAATTTATTCTAATTAATTATATATCTAAAACTTAAAATGGATAACTCTGTTATTAATAATAAATCATTTTTCCTACTAAAAAACAATGAAAATTTTTACTTTGCTTAATTTATATTGTTAATGCTTAAATTGATTCGCGCTCATGATTCAAGTCCTTAGTTTTGAGGATTAAACGATTTTTATACTTTTTTCCTATTTACATAACCACGTATCTTCTGTAATGTTTTGATATGCATTAAGAACTATAATAAGTATTTTTATTATTTTTTTAATCAAATGTTTTTACTTCCATAAATAAACATATTTAATAAATACTAAACTTGCTTCAATGAACATTAGACATGATGTCAACATTTTATATTAATTAAAACAATTTTTTACTAACTAAGCTTTAAAGGTATTTATTTTCTAATAACTATTTTTATTGGTTAAAAATATTTAATTAATCAAATCAATTTTTTATTATTAAAAGCACCTATATAATGTACTAATTATATGTTAATTTAAAGACTAACAACTGAGAGATTAAAAAAAGAGTATATTATTATCCCAAATTATTAAGTACAATGAATATGTAATTATAATAGTTAACAAATGATATTAGTTATGTACAAAATAAATCGATATCATTATTCATTTTTTTTTGGTGCATATTAATGTTTTCAAAATCGGAGATCCGAGATTGAATTTGAAGGTTAAGATTTAAATATTAAATTTAATAAAATAATATTTTTATAATATAATAAATTTATTAATAAAAATATTTTAAAAATAATAATAAAGATGACCAATATAAAATATATTTAAAGATTGTAAGATAGATAATTATTAAAATAAAATAAAAATATAATAAAATATTTATTTTTTTAAATTGATGTAATTGATACGTATGAACGACAATTAAATCTATACTTGCGTACATTGATCCGTTCTCGTCCAAATTTGATGTCAAAAAATCGAAATGATTGGAGGTGAGCGCTGGGCGAGTTTGAGTTGTTCCTGTGTTTAAAAAGTGGTGGACGTTGCACGGGAATTCATAATGTAATCTCGTCTCCGTCCCGATTTTATATTTATATTTGAAAATATTAATATTTTAAAAGTTTTTTTTCATTATATATAAGGTAATTTTTTATCTATATTTTATTATTATTTTTTTTTTACATATTTTTTAATTTTTTTATCTTTATATCAATTAATTCATTAGATTCTTTTTTTCTCTCATCTTTCACTTTTTCACATCTCCTTAATCTCTCAAATCAATTTGATGAATACAAAGTTAAATTTTCTTATTCTTTATCTTTTTTTCTTTTAAATATTTTACATAAATATTAATAGTAAATTATAATATTATTTTATTTATACTTTATTTTTATTAGATTTTATTATGTCATATTTTTTGAATCTTACTATTTTTATTTGTCATAAATCAAAATTTATCTTAATAAAATAATTATATTTTAAAGAATTAAAACAAATTAATAATTTAAATTTATATTAGTTTGAACTAATGAAATAAAAACTAACTTATTAAATATTTTTTTATAAACTATATATTTCATATTTTTAAATGATAATTTAAAAAGGAATTAATATATATATATATAATCAAATATTTGAATACAATATTAAAATAATTTTATTATAAATATTTAAATATTTAAATAATAATAATAATTCCACATTTATATAAATAAAAATTAATTAAATTTTTTTTTACATACATATTTTAATATAAATATATTAAATTTAAAAATATTTTTAATTAATAATAATTATAAATATTTATTTATGTAAAAAAATACATAAAAATAATAAAATTAATTTATAATAAATATAATTAATTTTTAAAATATAATATAGATTAAAGATGGGAAGAGAAACCCAAAAGTCAATGAGAACAAAAATTTAATTTTTAACATCAACGATGATTAAAAAAATAGGAGATGAAGATTGGATAGATAAAACTTGTTCTGTCGCACGTTCACCCTGTTACTATACCTACTTTTATGAGACAAAAAAAATATCTTATATTTTTTATAAAAAGATTGATCATAATCTAATTTTTACTAAAATAAATAAAAAAATTTATTAATTTTGTCCCGATTTAATTAAAATTTAATTATTTAAAGATAACGAACCAATTTCTACTTCTATTATTAATTAAACTGATTCGGTTCAATTTTTAAAAAATGATTTTATATTCTTATAGCTAGTATAAAAACAAATTATAGAAATATTTTCCGACAAATCTATATAAAGTATAATATATTGATATTTTTTCTTAATCAGAATTAAAATTGATTACTGAATTTTTTTCCTTTTTTTTTATATAAGCAGAATAAATTATATAAATGAGAATAGAAAGAGACTAGAAGGGAAATGGGTTAGTGGATAAAATTAGATTGAGTTTTGTGCTTGAAATACAGTTGATGGCAATTCCTCACCCACCACTTCCAACATGGGAAAACAATTTAGGGTAATGCTACCCACCCCAAAACCCTAATGGAATAAACACTGTTCTGGGGGATATATATGTGATTTTCCATAATCTCCATGTGAAATGAAGGAATATAAAAGAGGGAAGAAAAATAAAAATAAATAATAATCAAAACCCATTAGAATAGAAAATTAAAGAAGAAAAAAAAGTGATGAACTTTAGATAAGTTAACAAGGATACATATTTGAAGTTACTTGTTCTTAAGGAGTGGTTCTACCATAATGGAGCACCATGACATGATCCGAGGTTGAGGAATCTGAAAGCAATGCTCTTGTGCTGTCTCTGGGGCTCCAAATGTTATCCCTCACATGCTGCAACGTCAAGAAAGGTAAAAGTTGCTGCCCTCTGCATCTTATCTCTATCTGCAACAGTGTTTCATTCATTACACATTTATTAATACCATTCTTATCACTCTTCGTTATCATCTTCCACATTCACCATCACGTGGCTACACAGTGATTTATCCACCACCACAACATAAACAAATACATTTATGATGTCAAACACAAAAGTTGCATTGCAAATACAAACGCACAGTGCATGCATTACCTTGGCCATGGTTAAACTCATTATTCATATCATCATCACAACTTTACATCTAGTCTAGTGCGTGTTTACAAGACATGATCGTTATAATGTTCATTCTCCATCTTCCATTTTTCCAAATTCATTATTTTCATATACTAAAAACCCATCATTATCTTCACTTTTTCTCATATATAATCTCTCGTCCCAATTTTTATATCCTCCTTTACGCGACGCCTCGCTTTAGTTTACTTTCAAGTAAAGACTCTCTGCCATATATTCAAACTACATATACACAATGTTCGTAATTAACGTTTTCCAATTGTCAAATCATTAACTCACTTTGCAAATTTACCATTAATTAATCTTGATATTTCTCCTAGACTTTCGCTAATTCATTGGACTAATATTATGACTGAGACGAGTGTTTTAGCCACAGGAAGAAACACCAGTATGATAATATATATATGTATATATATTTGTAAAAATATATATGAAATCAGAGTGAAGTCATGCTTTGTCAGTGGCTTACGTCTAGGGCCTACTTACCAAGGCATAAGATCTTTGTAACTTCTACTTTACGCATAAGATTGATCCACACACACCTCCACTTTCCTATTTGAATTTAACGTTTGAGAAAAGTGATTTCCTTTAAGCCAAGAGATTCCTAAATCCTTAAGCATGCACGCATATTTGGGTCAGCGGGCAATCGTGGAAATGCCCACCCAACCCACCATCTCAAAAACTGCCCTCTCTTTAATCATTATGGGGGCCCATTCAGACTTTGCTCCCAAGCCATAATCATCATCCCTTAGACTTCAGTCTTTTCTTTTCTATATTATATAATGCCCCAATACTATTATTATATATCATACCATATGCTAATGCTTCTACTATCATCACAAATACTCTATATCCTCTACCAATAAATCTCTCACTCTTACTATTAAACAAATATAAACACCATAACGTACACTATATAATATGATGCAATGTTGGATCCATAAAGCACGGCGAAGAATAGGCAAAAAAAAAAAAAACCTATTGTAATTTAATATAATAAATCCATAACTTTTATTTTCCTCCTTTGAAGGGACCTAATCACTCGGTTATCTTGCTAAATTTTTCATGGGCATCATGCACGTCTCCATCACGTTGCGCCACCCAAACCCTAATGCATGCGAGCGTCAACATTACTACATGAAATAATATCCCTTTTGATTTTTCATCATCGGCTAGCTAACTTGTTTCATGTGTCATATAAAAAAAAACACAAATATATATATATATATATATATATATATATATATATATATATATATATATATATATAAACTAACTCCATGTTCTTTATTTAATATTGTACCACCGGTTTGAACTCGAAAAACCATTTTAATAAACAAGTAATTAAAGTGGCGTATGTTCCTTCCAACTAGTTTTTTTAATGGTGCATGCATATCACTCACCAACTTTTATTGTTATTAATATTATAGGATATGCACGTATCTTCTTTTCTTTTTAGTATATAGACGTGGAAATAATTTCTTAGAACTGAATATTTGTGGTGAATAGGGTAGTACTGTGAATTAGATTAAGATTTTGTTCTTATTAGAGAGTTAGTATGGATTTATACTGTGGTTGGTGGAAGATGCTGGGTACACATAATGGGATTCTTTCTTTTGGTTTCATTCCATGAGAGTGCAGCACTTGACAGTTTGATGGAGCTTTTAAGCCAAATATTCCGTATAAAAGGTGTGTGTGTGTGAGAGAGAGAGAGAGAGAGAGAGAGAGAGAGAGAGAGAGAACAAATGGAAATGGTAAGGCCCTACATTAGCTGTGGAGAGAAAGAGAGAGAGAGAGAGAATTGAAGGCATGCAGATAGGTATTGAGTGGTGAGAATGACAGGGTCCACGTGTGATTTTGGAAGCCCTAGGATATGATGTTTGAGTTAAGAACAAATATCTCGTAACCTTTTTGTACGAGTAGTGGTGTCAACTAAGTAGGCCAAGATAAAGATACATCAAAGTTGAAGATGTGTTTTTACATCTTAAAGTCAATGCACTCTTTATAAATTACAAAAGCAACAAGCAAAAGAGAAAAAACAAATAATAAAGCCAGGGATACACACCTTCCACCATGAAAGACATCTTTTTGCTTTCTTCCATTCATTATTGTCTTGACTGTCTATTATATATGCATATCCATGTTCATATTATTCTATAAACCAAAACACTTTCTTCTTTTATAAACCCTTTCATTGCGTTTTCTATCAAGCTATCTCCTTCTTTTCTGCTAAACCAAACCTTCACTCTATTTATTATCAGTTATAAGCTCCCAAAGATCATTTATAAAAAAATTAAGAGAAAAGATAAGAAAAACTTTTCCTGAATTTACGATCACAAAGTAATTTTTAAACCTAATAAGAAGATTAAGGTAGCTAGCCCTAGGTTAAGTTGGATCATGAATCACACTAATTATAACCCTAATGATTGGGTCTTTAGTTTCGAAATCCAAATCATGTGTGAGGTTTGGCGTTCCGGGCGGCATGGGAACTACATGCAAACCAGCTAGCATATTCTTATGTATTTTTTATGATATATAAAACTCAGACTGGTCTTAGGTTGACTTCACCTCACAAACAAACAAAACCAACCCAAAAATAAATTCAAAATCAGCAGCCAGAGGAGTTATGTTGAATGCGTCACACATTCTAATTTATTACAACAAACTTAGATTACTCTAATCATAACAACCAGCAAATATCATTTTTTTTTAGTTCATGCATCTCATTCTCAGAATAATCTTCTTCTTACATTAACTAAAAACTAAAATTTACTATATAACATAAAGATTGGTACGTCTTTCAAACAATTAAGTTCGATAAATAATTTATTTTTTTCTACTCAAAATAAATTATCTTTGAATAAATATCTGAAACATGTTCCAAGAATAAACAAATTATAGCTATTTTTTTTTAATAAGCAAAACATAAATTTATTAATGCAAGTACTAGTACTCAAAATTACAGAGTTTTAGAATAAATAAATCTTACGTACAACTCAATGACATCTCTTGTGATCTTATACATATATTGAGTACGAGAGAGGGAAGGTGTCTTAATCTGATCTCAAAAGCATGAGTTGGAAGGCAAACATGGCATAGATATAAAAGCTCAACGAGGAGGGTTGACCGAAAAAGTAAGTTGCATGAAAATCTGACGAACAATGGAATGTCGATTTTGTGCATTGTGCAATCTCGCATGATTTATTTTTTAGACAATTTGGTAATGTATACCATGAACGTATATCAGATTTTGCGTGGCAGACAACCAATTAAATTAAACAAATGAAACTTGTGATGCATGTTCGATACATTTCACACCGATTCTTCTGTTTTGTCGTGTCAGTTTGGCATAAAAAGTCTAATACCATTATTCTATTCGTAAACATGTTCCTTGGCTTTAGTTGTTTTCTGGATAATACTTCTGTTCATCCAAATACAGACAAAACAGGTATTCAAGAGAAACAAAACCTAAACAAAAATTGTGTGTGATATATATGTATATATATTAACTCTTCATTTTTCATCATACTATATTATTAATATAATAAATGTATTTTATTCTCTTATATTAAATAGCATATGGATGTCCACTCATTATTTTCAAACAATTATATTTCCTTCTAAGGAGCAACCTAAACCCACTCCATGCACAAATCAATATTAAATTCAAACGTGAAAAATCTTATAAAAATTTGGCCTTTGAGTTATTTATTGAAACCATGTTTAGGAAAAGCTTATTTTTAAGAAAAAAACTTTTTGACCCCAAAATAAGCCAATCCAACAATGTAACGAAGATGAAATGCGATAAACATTGAGATTGAAAATACTTGCTAAAATATATTGTGGGCAGCTCGAATAAGAGATGCTTAAATAATCAAATAATAGATTATTTAATGCCCAAATGGCTTAAATCTTAACTAAAGAAAAAAAAAGAGTAAAAAAAAATTAATTCAAGTCACTGAACGAACAATAATTATCCCTATAAGAGTACGTTGTGAACTTCAGAATACTACGACGATATAAAAATAAACCAATCTAAAAACAATATTTCAAACATAAAAGTAGGAAAAACAAGCGAAGTTCCTTTACTAATTTTTGAATGATTCAGTCTTCAAAAACTCCAAATGGTTTATAAATGTTTTCATCATGCTAAAACTGAGTATGGTATCATCAACTTAGTGCAATAATAAAGGAGTGGGGTGAGCATCTAATGATTGTATATATATATATATATATATATATATATATATATATATATATATATATATATATATAGATCTTAATTTTTCTGCTAGGTCAGATCTAGTATTTTACGGGCATGCATGAATATTATGATGCAAGTTCTATGTGTTGCTTCGTTTTCTCTAAGGATTCAAACCTTTTTTAGTAATTATTAGGCAACAAGTAGTAGTGGTGTTCGATGATGAAGTGTGCATGAAGTATTGTAAAGTTCTGGGTCGACACACTATAATGCGCACATTCTAATAATATCACTCAATGCATATATAGCCTCGTGCACATGTTTCATAATGATCGTAGATCATAAGTATCGCAAAGTACACCTAATTCTCAACCCAATTTCTATACCAGTTCTGTACTTTAGAGACCGTCTATCATTAAGTTTCCACAAAAACTTAACGTGCACAATCTCAACAACATATCTTGAATAAAACTATCATAATACTAGTTTTTTTTTCATCTATGTAAGTATATAAACCAATTACTACTGCATAATCTTTGTGCCCTGAGAGACTGAGATGTAATTTAAATGAAAGGGAACCTCTTCAGTTAAACTTTTGTTAGGGAAGTGATGCAGATTAGTTTCCCAATTAAACTGGTTATTGTTCTTAATCCTGTTTAGTACATAAATGATCCTTTTTCCTAGTCTATCTTTTCCGTGTGCATGGGATATATAACTATTCTACCCCAACATTTCAATGTTTTACTATCTATAATTCATAATTCAACTATCTTTTATCTACATGATATACATTCTACTCATGTCTAGTTTAAATCTTGATTAGGTTTAGTTCTACGAAAGAATACAATTTTGTTCAAACAATTTCGTCACTCTTTTCTACACACATGTGGTGTAGACCATTTAAAGTTCCATTCATGCAAATCAGTGGTAAGTCACTGAAATCATAAACTACTCGAGCATACGCGCTGGTGATTATTGCGATGATACTGGGTGTAAGGAGTATTATAATCTGAAACAGTGAACCCAATATCAACTAGAGGAGCTTCCTTCTATGAAACTAACTTTTTGCTAGAAAGAAAATATATATTATTTTTTTGCCGTGAAGTAATTAAGTAGTAATTATGATATATCTTTAATTAAGTTTCTCCTTTTGAACAGTTGCGGTACACCTAACTAATAATACCCCAATTCCCACCACCAAACACAACACAAAAACAAATAGAAGGTTCGTGGGATCCTATGTGGAAGCTCCGAATTGTCTTAGTTGGATGGACAAAAGACACTATGATTATAATCAATTGATGCAACACCATGACACAGAATGGGTATGAAATGTAATGAAAACAGAAATGCAAGACGAGTTTCGAGATATATACTTCTCACCTGCATACTTTCTTTAAGGATTTTATGGGAAGAAACATATATTTGGTCCATCACTAGATAAACCTGCTTTAGTTCTGCTGTATCTTTCATCTTTCTAACCCCACTAGGTTTCTATTTTAATGTACTTCGGTACTTTTGATGAAAACGTTGTTCTATTTCCTTTTCGGACACTCCTATGTAATCCGCTATGTTCATTTTCATCTCTCTCTAATTACATGCCTAATAAAGGAGCAACAAATTAATGGATTAGCAAGGTGCATGAGCGAGAGAGCAACGATGGAATCCCTAGCTTTCTACTTTGCACAAGCACATAGACACACATACATATCAGCAAGTAGATTATTAATTTATATATTTATGTAGAAAGCTAAAGACATGGTTGAAACTTGAAAGTACCTCTGATTCGCTTTCCAGTCTAAGTTTGCTAACCAGATACTTCAATAGCAACCGAACTGTCATCCTTCCGTCTCTGAAAGTTTAGAAAGTCAAAAAGAAATGATGAGTTTGCAGCTCCAAATACGATCAAATCATGATCAAAACGACATTGATTACACACTGACAAGAAAAAGCCCCAAGCTGCTCAAGAAAGAGAGAAGAAACAAACAAAAGAAAGAAAGAAAGAAAAAGCCACTTACTTAATTCTAAGGTAGTTCTTAGGTATTTGGGGCAAGAATGGTTCTTTCGCTCTGCATTGTGCAAATTAAAACTAAGTGAGTTTCATCACCAAATCCAGTCAAATTGCACTAGCCTTGCTAGCTAGATGCATGCACACACACACACACACATATATGCATATATATAAAAGGAAAAAGGAAATGAAAAAATAGAGCACTAGAAACAAAATGTACAACAAATATTAATTGGCATTTTAATTAGCTTACTGATTTTGAGAAGCTTGCAACATAAACCATATTCCAGAATGAGGTCTTCGAGGAGGATCGACAACTCGAACGGTGACATCGGAGCTTGGTCCAGCCCCAGCCACGTCATATTGATCAAACCCAGAAGAAGAAGAAGAAGAAGGGAAGTGATGAAAGGGTGTGGGAAAGTAAGATCCTAAGGGAGGCCTCAAAGGGGAGTAACAAGATTGTGACGAGGAAGAAGAAGAAGAAGGAGGAGGAAGTGGAGTGAAAGAGGAAGAAGAGGGCATAATAGGCATAGAATGAGTAAGTAGTGGACCAAATGCCCAGTTCATCATCTCCTGATGACCAAAGGTTGAGGTAATTGGACCACTAGCCGTAGACATGGACATGGAAGAAGACGACGTCGTTTGATGCTCAAAAAGCAAAGAAGAAGAACCACCGAAACTAGGCCCTCCTCCTCTCCCGGAAGCCACCACCGGAAAAAACGCCGGCGGCTGATCGAAGCTCCGCCGTGAGGGTAGCAAATCTAACTCCACAAGCCCTGAACCGGTTGTTGTTGGAACGGTTCGATCACTGTCTTGCTTTGTGCTTGTCAAACCTATGCTTAATTGAAGCCAGTTATTGTTGTTGATGTTGTTTTTTGCTCCTTCTACTTCTTCTTCCTTTGAGGTTGAACCGCAGCCACCGGGTTCAGCTTCCTCGTTGTTGTTGTTGTTGTTGTTGTGTCTGGATGATTCTTCAGCATCAGCCATGACGTGCCTCCTCACCACAAAATCAGATCCTAATAAGCAATTGTAGCCTCCTTCAACTTCAATAACCTGGTTCATAGCACTACTCGTTGTCGTGTTACCGTAAATAACAAAATCACCACTCCTATTAATGTTCTGTTGTTTCCCGTTTTGAGAAGGAACCATGGTCATATTGGACTCTCTCCACAAACCAAGAAACCAAACCCGATGATGATTATGATGTAGTTGCTGGACATGCGTCTGATCTCAGCACAATCCATGAGAAGAAGAAGGAGAAGAAGAAAAAGAAGAGAAGGGGTTTGGAATCTCGGGTTTATATTGTGGAAAAGGGTGATGAACAGGAATTGCATAGTGGTTTGCCATCATCGATATCATGATCAATAAGGAAGAGAGTTAATAGTAACAAGACAGCCATCAACTATGCAAATAATTCTCAGTAGCTGCAGCAAGAACAACAAAGAGAACTAAATAATTCTTTCTTGCAAATCTCACTTTCCATTAATTCTCTTTGTTTGGACGCTTGTGGGCTAGAACTGTTTGCAGAAGCTATGTGAGAAAAGAGAAAGAGTGAGAGAAAGAACGAGGGATGGTGGTCTCTCTGTCAGTTGAATAAATAAATAATTTTATTATATTTTATATTTGTATACATGTCTTTCAACACTATTCTATAGCAAGAGTTTGTGTGCCTTTAAAATTTGATAATTCTCTTAAACTCTAACGACGATGACTATTTGATTAAAAAAAATTACTTGCTCAATATCATTAAGTTGAAATGCCAAAATTAACTTTTAATTAATCAACCACACAGAAAATGAACTGGTTTTGTTATGATTAAATATTATGGGATACAAAATTTCCTCTTATAACGACGATGTAATTAATTAATTAATTAGTTGTGCATTTAAACCTTGATTGTTAATAATTTTAGCAAAACGAGAAATGTGATAACTTGAGCAGTTAAGAATTGTTTTTTGCAATGCCTATTAATTAATGTTTATTTTAATATAGGGGTGGACAAAGAGGAGGGTCCTGCCAGCGAACAGTTTTGGGCCATGTTCCGAGGAGAAAATGACTGCAAAGGGTCTCACCCTTTTTGTTATGTCCCTAAAAGCTCCTTTTTAGCCCTAATGACCTTCTGGTCGGGTTACCCTAATTATTAACGTTTAACTACTCATAATATTTGATACCCAGACATAATAAAAAAAAAAATGAATTTTAGACTACCTTACCTTAACTTTTCAAAAATATATATCTTGATTATCTGGCTATTGTTTTTTTAACTCTAACAACTTTCACAGATAAATAGTACAACTTTATAAAGTGATATATACACGAATGGCTTGTTGAAATAAATTTGTTGTTATTGTTGTTCACTCTTTTGAAAAAAATATTCGCTGGTTGTCATCTTGTAGTAGTATTTTTGCATGTTCACTTTGAACTTTTTTGGTTTATATATTCAAGGTGATCCTGATCAATGGACTTGTTCTGAACATTCAACTGCATGCTTTTTGAATAATGCAACTTTTGAAAATGTTGTTGTCAAAAGTTTACTTTTACAGTGAGTCTTATTACAAGTTTTCGAAGAAGTAACTCTAAAGGTATAGTTTTTAAAGAGTGGCATGTCAGCAATGCCAAACTTAATCAGGCGCATATATTATTAATATTTTAGGTTCATATTGCCCATCCTTCCCTGCATAATTAAATAGGTGTGACACAGATGGTACTGGAGATGATATTGTAATGAAGCTGATATGAGTGATCATGCAAATGGTTACAGAAAATTGTTGTTTAAGTAAAAGGGTATTGAAATGCTAAAAAGTCCAAATAAAATAGTGAAGAGCAGAGAGATCAAACAAAGTGCAGTTTTTTGGGTATTTTGTTGTTATGTGTGTTTTTTGGTTGCTCTGGGAATTGGGGGAGGAGACGGAGAGAAGGAATATAAGTAATTTAAGTGGGAGGGCATGATGACCAACCTGTCTAGAATGGCATAAAATGGAAAGACATATAATAAACAAGGGCAAAAGGACACAAGTCATTAATTCATTATTAAGATTCAATTATAAAGAAATAAATAGAATAGGACTTTCATTTGGGCATGCATGATGATGATGGTGTCTCCACACAACCCAAGAATCGAAACACTGCGACGTGGGCTTTTATTGTAAGACATTCGTTCCAAAAGCCATGTGCTTCCCACCCTCCTTGCATCTATTTGTACGGTCTCTCTCTCACTCTCACTCTCAATCTCTATTCTTTTTTCTGCTTCTTGGGAATGGCTTATGAGGAGGACCAATATCAGAAGAGAGTCTTCAAAATCAATCTTGCACTATATATGACTAATGCTTAATCATACTTGGATAATATTTATATTTCAATTTTTCAATGTTGAATAGAGTACTTGTGATGTTTAAAGATGAACAATGAGCTTGGCTGACCCTTGCTGAAAAGCTGCTACTTTCTTTCCAGCCCATCCAACGTTCTCTCTCTAAAGCAAAACAGCTTTATTTCGAAAGAAACTTTCAAAGAAGGGTGAGGGGTCAATCGACCAAATTCCCTTACTTAAATTATGTTGCAAAACTTTACAAGTCTTTGACATGCCGGGCCAATTCCAACTCTTACACAACATTTTGGACAAATTCATAATATTTTTATAATATATATATGTATACAGGGATTCATTAACAAACCTTCCACATATTAAGTGTCTTAAAAAAAAACTGGTCAAAGAGTTTGACATGTATATCCACTAATTAGAAGATTTGGGAAAGTTGGATATGTATCTTTTTTTTTTTTTTTTTCAAATTGGAGGTCTATTTTGAGAAGACTCTCTCCCTCCTCCGGAATTGAATCTTCATCATGATTACTTTCGTTTCCTATGTGATGGTTGTGTGAAATGCTGTAACCTCATTTTTTCTACAAAGAAAAAAGTGTTTGCCAAATGGAGAAAATAAGATATAATGTGTCATGCGCTTATAAAGGCAGCAAGCAAAAGAGATGAGAAGCGTGACCTCTGGTGGCAGTGCATGGATTGAAATCAAAGGGACACTTTGTTGATGATGGCGATGTCTTTCTACCCTAAAATTTCACCCTCAAGATATACATGCATCATGTATAATATTTCATTCCAAATTAATACTCACATAGACAACTCAATGCACTTTTTTTTCTTTAATTTAAAAAAAAAAAAATCAAAGTGCGAAAGAGTTTTTACATGTATTCAAGTTTTAGTATAAACTATGCATCGTGAGTCTCATTTTAATTATAATAACAAAAAGGAAAGACGAGGATCTCCACTTTACCTCCTAAAATTCTTCTTAGTAATCATAAGAGTATATTTCATGAGCACAAATCTTAATATATATATCTTTAAGTGTGGACAAACTAAGTTAGACGTAAGTAGTTAATTTAAAATAATATATAGAGTTGCGACCAATTAGGAGTTTATTGGTAAAAAGTTGGCGCTGAAAACAACTCCAGATTAGGAGTTTGTCTTTTTCTGTTTCTTCTTCCCTTATGCCTTTTTCCAACTTTCTTTTTCCCATTTTTCATTATGACTTTGTCACTTTGTCCAAAATTACTGTCTTCAACATAATACCATGAAAAAAAAACAACAACAACAACAACAAAAGAGTTTGGAAGTGGCTACATGAGACGATCGAAGAAACCATGTAGTGTGATAGAAAGAGGAAAAACACCAGTTTGTTTGTAAAGGAAAGAAAAGATTTTGCAGAAATATAAGTGAGCGTATACGTAATAATCATGCATGGGATGGTGTGGCATGACCTTGAGTAATTGTAACAGATTCCATGGGCTATGTGATTTTGATTTAGCACGGTACTAAGAGAAGGGGACCAAACAATGATAGCGTTTGCAATGTTGATGTCCCCATTAGAGAAAGTGGGTTAGCTAGCGCTGTGGTGTCTTTTTCCCACTTTCAAAGATGAGTGGACAATTGAAGAGAGACAAGTTTCACTGTGTAATAATTTTTATATGCCCAAAACAATTATCCTCTTTAATATCGTCATCATGGCATCATCAATACGACCATCATCACCAATTCCATCCATCCATCCACACATTACAAGACAAGAAGATGAAGAAGAGTGAGGCCCAATTCAACACACCACACTCAAATTGCTTCATCCATATGGCTACTTAACCTGAACACATGTAGTAGGTTGTTCTTAAAAAATTTTGACCATTGAGTTGTGAGAAAAAAAGGGTTTCTTTTGTTATTGAAGAGAGAGAGAAAGAGAGAGGTGGGAAGTGTTAAGTGTTGTGTTTGCATGTGCATGTGTTATTATGAGTGGGTATGTCAGGCCATGCATGTGAGAGTGTGGGGGATAACTGTAAGTTGAGGAAACCGAGAGGGAGAAAAGAGAATATTGCATGGCTTATGGGGGGTTAAAATTTGTCAGATTCGTGTGCACGGTCCACTTTTGGGCTTTAAGATAGGAGTGGCATGCCATGTGATATCGTAATTTATAGCCTAGTACTTTCAATCCACTAACCTTTCCTTTGGTCAACAAATCAACGATGCTATTCGAAAATTAATCATATATATTTTTCAAATACTCCATCTATAACATCCTCTTATTCTTACATGCATCTTTTCAAAATCATTTACTACACCAATACAAAGCCCTCCCCCTACTCACAATGTTGTTGAATGGCGTGTCATCCAACTCCTTGCACTACTACAAAATATGCTTTCAACGTCGCCATTTAACGTCGGTTCAAGCTGAGCCGACGTTAAATACACTTTCAACGTCGGTTGGTTAAAAAATGACGTTGAAAGTTGAATGTTGGTCACATTCTACGTCGGTTCTTAGTCAAACGACGTAGAAAGTATTTTCTACGTCGGTTCCCATATGAACCGACATTGAAAGTCTTTTTTTATTTTATTTTTTACTTATTGATAGCGGTTATAAGGGAACCGCTATTATATCCTCTTAATTATGATCGATCATTTCAAGTTATGATCGATCAGAATCTAATTTCGCTCGAGCGAGAATAGTGTCGCTCAAGCGAAATACAACCCGAGAATGCTAATTTTGTGCAGGGGGCGTTTCGCTCGAGCGAGAAGGGTGTCGCTCAAGCGAGATACATTTTAGATAGCGGTTAACCTGGAACCGCTATTATATTGTTTCAATTATGATCGATCAGAATGCAGTTATGACCGATCAGAACTATTTTAATCGATTAAATCTCGTTTCAATCGATTAAAACAATTTCTGCACAACGTTTTAATCGATTAAAACTTATTTTTATCAGTTAAAATTACTTGAAAAGTGTCACGCGAAAGTTTTGTAGTATTTCAATCGATTGAATCGC
This sequence comes from Sphenostylis stenocarpa, assembly GCA_963425845.1. Classification (NCBI taxonomy): domain Eukaryota; kingdom Viridiplantae; phylum Streptophyta; class Magnoliopsida; order Fabales; family Fabaceae; genus Sphenostylis; species Sphenostylis stenocarpa. Next base: position 19,334,935 of record OY731398.1, read on the forward strand.
GAAACAATCGATTAAATCAACTTAGAAGATTTTTTGTAAAGTGTTTTAATTGATATAAACGTTGTCGTATCAGTTAAAACAAATCTGTTAAAGAATCAAGAACGTATTAATGGATTAAAAGAAGTTTTAACATATTAAAACTGCACTTTTAACAGATTAAAAGAATCTTTTAATAGATTAATTAAACCAGCAGTTTTGAAAATCTTCTATAAAAACAGTTTGGCTTGAACTTTTTTAACATACATTGAATATATCATCTTTTACACATCCTTGAGCAATCAATCAATCGCTAATTGTGACCGAATTAAAGTGGGGGTTGGCTCGAGGTTAGAGTTCGACGTCACTAGGGTATGCGTTAGGGTTTGAGCTCCGCTGGGTTTGCGTTGGGTTTCACAGAGCATGACAATTGGGTTTGGCTTGACATTGGGGTTCGATGTCGCCGAGTTGGGGTTTGGCCTCGAGTTCGTCGAGGTTGAGGCTGGGGTTGAGATTCGAAGTTACTATTTGACATTTTTCTAGTTGTGATAATTACACGGATATATATTTATTTGTATATAAATATAATTTATTTGTAAGTTATTATCAAAAAATTCAAGTAGTTTAGTGGTTGGAGTATCGACCTCCAACTCTAAAGTATCTGGGTTCGAATCCTGCCAATGACAATTCTCTTAAAAATTAAAAAATTTCTAAAAAATATAATATAAAGAGATGGAGGACCTAATAAAAATATAATATGAAGAGAGGGAGACTTCTAGATAAATAAAAGATATTAGATAGCGGTTCCCTTATAACCGCTATCTAAAGTAAAAACTTTAACGTCGGTTATTAGACGACGTTGAAAGTCGACTTTAGCGTCGATCAACGTCGTTATTAAACCGACGTTGAAAGTTTTATTTGTAGTAGTGTTGAACACATACGTATATAAACATCTACGAATATGTACGAAAGTTTATAAGATCATTATTTTGTTAAAATTATTATTAAGTATTTTTTTTAATTTTATATATTTAAATTCATTAATCACTATTTTACAATATATATAGTTGAGAATATAAACAATAAAATTAAATATTTTATCTTTATGATACTTAGTTATTATTAATTTAAAAATAAATTATCTCTATTAATTTAGGATCTTAACCCGTCATGGTCTAAAATAGTATATATATAAATTTTGATCGTTTTATTTTTTTTAAGTATATGAAAATTATTTTTAATATTATTATTATTTAAAATACAACAATAATTTTGTCTTTCATATCGTTTTTAAGTCTTTTCGTTTGGTTTGGCGGATAGTTGAGTGAAATAAAGTCAATGAAAGAAAAAACATAAATATATAACAGAAAAAAGTTCATCATTTCTTTTGGATGAAACGTAGGAATGAAAGAAAATGTTCAGTGTCGAATAAAAAACTTCCCCACCTGAAGGAAATAATGAGGAGAGCTTTTATTCTTTTTGCCCAAATTTCTTCTTGTCTTGATAAAATTTAAATTACAAAAATAATCATGATAATAATCATATAATAAGAGCATACATTAAATTTCTCTCAAATAACACCTTTTACCAAAAAAATACATGGTTTATTACGGAAAGATGTTTGTATCATTTAAAAGCATTTTTTACACCTTTTTTCATATAAAATTCCATTTTTTCAATTAAATGTTTTTTTATTTCTGTTTTACTAGGAAACCAAGAAAAAAATGACTAAATTCTCGATTTTTTGTTAAATTTTCTTGTTAAAGTTTGATTTGTCATAAAATTTTACTGAAAATAAATGTTGTTTTTTGGGAATTTCTCATATACGTTTTTTCTTAAATCTATTTATAATTAAGAATAAATATAGGTTTAATTTTTTTTAATATCTATTAAATAATGATTAATTCAATATATTTTTTCTTAAACAAACCATAAAAAAGAAGAAGAAGCAAATGAGCTAAAATAAAAGTAAATGAATTAATATTTATGATAAGAAAATTGGAGTTAGTTCACCAAATGGACTGTTTGACAAGATAGGTTGTAAAAGCCGAAGGACCTGAATTTCTTACAAGTTACATATCACTCTACCCTACTCCATTTAACTTGTCAACATGAATCAATTTGATTTTCTTTTTATTTAAATTTACACAAATCTAAAAAGGTAATAATTTCAATGGCTTGTCTAGAACACCATGTATGTTAGGCTATATTAATCCTTTTTTTAGTCTCAATCTAGCCTTGATTAGAGTGGTTTAATTTTGACAGTTTTACTTTAGTTTTTTTGGCAAGTAAATTTTCTGTATTTCATTTATGCTGATTTATATTATGACATGAGTTTTTAATGTTATGGTTGGTAGGTATGGCAGGGTGCATAGTGCATAGTGCATATTAAGACAAACTTAAATAGCTAGCTAGGGAACACTAACTTGGGAATTGAATAGAGGCAAATTAAATTCTGGTTTGGCCACCTGAAACATGATTCAACAGTGTAAAAACTGCCACAACTTTCTTTTTTATTTCCTTCATTGAAAAGCTTTTTTCTGGGGAAATGTTAGTGGGAGATAACTTCTGTGTTACAGCATTTTGTAGGATTTTTTTTTATCAGACGTCGAATTTTAAAATTCATTGAGGGGAACATTCATTAAAAAACTAGAAAGAACTAAAAAAAATGTGTAGATATTATGAATGAACAATCCATCATGTATATTCTTTCTTTCACTGTGGCTCTTGGGAACACGGAAGTTAGAAAAATGATGATTGCTAGTCTAATCATCCTACACCCTGCATAGTGCATACATAGCTTTGAAAGTGAGAAAATAGATACATATAGGGCATGTCCTCCACTGCAACTATGCAAATTACAGACCGTATTGTCATCACCACCATGCATGCACATATATATTATATATACAATTCATTAATAATGGTGGAGGAGGAAATGACATGGCCTCCTAGTCAGTCATGCAAGTAAAGATTCTTCATCTTTTATAGAAAACCATTATTTCCCTACACAGTGCGCAGCGTAGCTTCTAAGCTCAGCAAATAAAAGTGCAAGACACTTCTAAATCAAACAAAACATTTTCTTTTATCAAGGAATGTATATGCAACGATATTGTTGGGAATGAACCAGATAGAAACAATAAAATTTAGTTTCTGCCATGCATAGCATTATTGTATAAATCAACCATTGAAAACGAAAAAAAAGCTTAAAATAATCGTGTGACTGATATATGATTGAAACAACGAAAGTTGGATATATAATGGATTAGTCTTCCACAGTGCAAATGTACCCTCAAGGAAGGTTATAAACTTCATTAGATGTGATAATATTTAATGTTGAACAGTACCTCTAACAGGAGAATACATGTGGAAAAAATAAGTGTACTAATTGTTACTTATCCTTCTTCAACTTTTCTTGATTATAATAATCATGGTTATTATTTAGAAAGCTGTGAACTATGGAACTGTGACATGAGTACAATATTCTGTGCCATGCTCTTTTCTTTCTCGTCTGTGCAGGAGGCTGAGTGGTGATTTTTCATTTCTTTTTGGATGAGAAGTACCAATACAAACACAAACATGGTGTCTTTATTGTAATCCTGTGACAGGGACTAGTCCGTGAGAAAAAGGTAGCCATGGCTGTGGTGGTTTAGTGTTTATAATATCCAAAAACATGAGATAGAAAATTGTGGGAGAAAAAGAGATGGGTTTTGGTTGTTGATCCCATTTGTATTGGGTCGTGGATTGTGGGTTGGTCATTACTCATCTCCCAGGGTGAAAAGGGGGCCAACTTTCTATAAATTCCTCCTTTCGGCTTACCACTTTGTATTGCATGTCCCCTTACAACACAAGTAAACCCTCTTTCTTTCATCACTTCAAGAATATTCTTCTTCAACTTTTCTTTTTTAATCTTTTCTGCATCATTATTGTTACTATTATTATTCTTGTTCTTCATTGCAGTTTCTTAAATATAACTATTTCTCATCTTTCTATGTATAGGGACCAACATACCTAAAACCACGTCTGTAAATTTTATTTCAAAACCTCTACATGGAAGTGGTTTCCAACTTATAATTTAATAATATTCCTTTAAGAAATATAAAAGTCAAATAAACTTGCTTAGACAAAGGGAATTTCTTTAATCATTTGATATAAAGAGAGAGAAAGAGAAGCATAAGGTGGATGCTGCCACAGAACTCTGCTGCAACTAGAATTGTTTCTGTATATCCATGACTGCATTGCAGGCCACGCTTGCTGAATTTTATCAAAGCACAAATATATAGGCATTTACGAAGAGTGCAGGAGGAAGATGCGTTGTTGTAATATACAACTTTCAATCTACAAAAAAAAAAACTCCTTTTGCCTTTAATTTGCATGTCATCAAACCCTAAATATTCCCTTCTTCTTTCCTTTTAAATCTTCATTTTTCTATTTACTTTTTTTTTACAAGTACTAACTAGTGGTGCAACTAGGGCACAGGTTTTCAGAATGTTAAGCAGTGTTCTACAATATTGTATTGAAGGTAATCTTAATGTATTTTCATCATAATCTTTAATGAATTAATGCACCTTAAGACGTTTTATAGATTTTGATAATGCAAAGTACACAAAGGTTTAACTTAAATGATGATATTAACTTTTGTGATTAAAGATCGAAGTGATGGTAAATAATTATGTTATACAAAGCATATTTCTAATTTTTCTTAGTTTGAAAAAGCAATATAAAATTAAGCTTTAAATTCTTAAGAATCAAAATGATGTTTACGTAACTATGTAACTAATGCGAATGATTGTGACACGTATTAGTATTTTTACAAATTCCCTTTTCTAACCCAGCAATGTATAATGGCTGTTTATAAAACTAATCACGTTAATTTAACATATGAAATGATTACATTGCTACATTTTTAAAATATTGAGAAACTTTATTAAACTTTGAAAAGGATCTAATTTATGTATTTTTAAAATTAATTAATTAATTGAATTTTGTATTAACGTGTTATAACTCAAACTTCAGTTTTATATTTGAAAACAAAGTTAAAATAAAGATCACTCACATGACTATTAATCAAAAGAAAGCATTGAACTAGAAATAATGAAATTCACTTTAATTACGACGCATAATGAAGATTATATAAAAATTAGACTCCTGATGTATGGGTCCATGTCAACATATTGTTCGGCTAATTAATTTTACGTTTTTTAATTTAAGTAAAAATAATAAAAAACAAACTTATAATATCATATCATGTATGAGTAAAGCCAGACTTAATATTCAACTCCATGATATTAATATTTGGTTTAAAAAAATATTAAAATATTATTATTCTAAACATTTTATTTGTCATAATTTTATCTTTAAAAAATATTTTAATAAATAAAAAAAATATTTAAATTATTCTAATCTCGATTATTAAATAATGAGTTGAGGTGTATATTTCATTTTGACATAATAATAAAAGTATTTATATTCTGTATAAAAGAGTATAGTTACTGTATAGTTTATATATTAGTTTTTGTTGATTCCTAGGGCAAAAAAATTCAATGGGCCATTCTCTGGGCTTTAGTCATGAATTTTGCAAGATATGTGCAGTTCTTCCCAGTTCCTACCCATGTAATGTCAAATCTTAAGAACCCTTTATTTGGAAAGTGACTGATCGATGCCAAGTGTGTTTATTACTCCTAATTTCTTTGTCAAGCATATTTAATTAGCAGTAATAATAAGAAGAAGAATTAACAACTTTGAGTACGTGATTTTCAGTGGATAAGATATATATATATTGATATTGTAATTAACATTCAATACAAAAAATAAATTACTAAAGAAATTAGGATTGATTTTTTTTAAGTTCAGTTACTTTATTTGATTACAAGCAAAACTATAATGTTAGGAATTAATAAATGTTAGTTTTCAGTATAATTGAAATTATAAATTTAGACTTTATTGGTTTTAAATGCTTTAATTTAAAGTAAAAATCCAGAGTAATTGAATCTAAATAAATTTTTTTATTGGGTACATATGATAATTACTTTATTTGATTTTTCATGATTATAGAATATGATTATTTTTCACTGTTGATAATACTAATGAGCGTATAATGAATTATATTTTTTTTAACAGACACTTAATTAGTATTTTAAGGTATTTCACCATTTAAAATAATCCTGATAATTTTTAATGTAGAATAAAGCGTACAAAAAGAATTATTACGAGAAAATGACGATATTTCATAGGAAATAGATTTTTTTATTTAATTAAATTTACTCCTTATAATTATTTCTATATATATATATATATATATATATATATATATATATATATATATATATATATATTTTAATTAGAGTTCATTTTTATACTATTAAATTTCTAAATGTTCATAGGACGGGTTATTTAGTATTGAATCCTAGTTTTATAATATAAATATATTCCTTTTCAAATTTAAGTTTTGATTATAAAAATTCTCTTTAATTTTTTAAATAAAATTAGTTGATTTTTTTTTCATTTTATTCAATTATTTTTAGTCTTTTTCATAAGATTGTGTTATTATTTTCTCATCTCTCTATTCTTCTCGTATTTAATATTTTTTATCAATATGTTTTCTAGGCATCCGTAATTTAAATTAAGTTTTCAATAAAAATTATAACCTATGATCACCTTATATTTATATAAAAATCATATAATTATAATACATATAAACTAATTATTTCAATAAAAAATATATAAACATTTTTTTTCATATAAACATATTTAAAACTATTATAGACCTGGAACTAGTTGTTCACAAAATATCACATTTTTTTTCATGAATATAGTAACATATATTTTTTGTGAAAAAGTGCATGGTTAAAAAATACATAATGCTATAAAGCCACACAAATCTCACGATGAGAAGTTGAACTTCAAGAGAAATAAGTTTTCACAGTATTGTGTTGATATCACTCCTCTTTCATTTAACCTCCAACCTTTTTTTTTACTGTATTTTGCGTAATGATTTCACTGGGATCCAATGTTTTTAGTGATTATTGTAATTAATAATGATTCCAACTTTTTATAACTTCATTTCTTTGAATATATTAATGGTATCCCCTGGAAACCATACCTTTGATCATACAAAAATAGAGAGAAGGTTATCACCCCCTCCAATTATAACTTTTGTATCATCCAATTGTTCATCACATCATAGCAGTGTCATTCTAACCATGTAGTTTTGTTAGCAACAAATACCAATACTAATTGATGAGGAGTTGTTTTAACTAAAACACCCCATAACAAGCCAATATCCAACCACTCCATTAAAGTTTTTGTTTCCACATTTTCCTTGACCAAATTCTATCAGCTCCACATTAGGATGAATACATACACTCTACTCGTAGGTTTGTGTATATATATAACACAGCCACAAATCATCTTCATGAATAACGAAATCTTCCTCTCAAATCCTAGTAAAGCACATTCCCCCACCAGCACCAGTTTTTGTGAAAATGGCCAATGTCGAACACAAAGGTCACACTTGCAAGGTCACCCTCTGCCTTTTGTTTCTAACCACAACCTTTTTTATTGCCAGCTCTGCGAGGATCCTAGATGAAGTGGAATCCCAACCCCAAGCCATAGGTAATCTAGCAGCACCTGGAGCTGTCAATCCTTCATTCACAACAGGTCCAGCCACAATCACACCACAGGTAGGTCCAGCCACCACTATGCCAATTGGCCAAACACCTGCAGCCACCACCACATCACAGGTAGGCTAAGCTCTAATATTTTCATTTATTTCACTTGTGTATATGATTCTAACTCACAACACATACTTTTAGATATTTGCTTGATATATTTCTATGAAGTATTCATATCTGTAGAAAATGATAAAAGGTTTTAATATAGCTATGTATGAGATATAGGACCCTGTATAAGTATATAATAAAGAAATATAGAGCCGTATCCTTTAATGATAGAAAAATGAAAAACAAATATTGATTGATGATTTAAAGAAAGGAATGAAATTGAAATCATTATAGTACGTGATTTATTATTATGATAATTATACTTGTAGTTTCTGATTTGTTTTTACTAATATCTAAGAAGTATGATGTTAAATTCGGATTTATTTATTATGTTTTATCAATTTTTATCCATAGATAAATATTTCACACTTATCTTATGTATTTTTAAATTTAATCGCATCTTCATATCCAATACATCAATGGCATCCATTCATCCTAACAGGTAAACCCTGCAACTACTTTGCCAAGTGGCCAAACACCTGCAGCCACCACCATCAACCCTGTTGCTGTAGAAGAATCTGGAGTTGAAGATGACAATGCAGAACCCCCAGTTCCAGAAACAGAAGCTCCAGCAGAGGACATTACACCAGTGGCAACTCCTAACCCAGAGAAAACCCCAGAAGCGCTAGACATTCCTAATGCAACACCTGTGGCACCAAATTCTGTGGCAAAAGAGCCATCCTTCTCTTTCTTCATGCATGACATCCTTGGAGGGTCACATCCATCAGCAAGAGTAGTGGCAGGAATTGTAGCAAACACTGATGTCACTGGCCTACCATTCTCCAAGCTCAACAACAACCTCTTTCCAATCACTGGAGGAATCCCACTGGTCAACCCCAAGCTCAATGGCATCATCACCAACAACAACCTTCCAAACCTTGTTGGTCTCAGTGGTGCACAATCCTCCACTGTGTTCAAGAACAGTGGCACCAGCAACACTGTAACTGGTAGCAACAACCAGCCATTTGTCTCGGCAGGTAACCTCCCTGCAGGGATCTCCATCCAGAAGCTCATGTTCGGGTCGGTGACAGTGATTGATGACCAATTAACAGAAGGGCATGAGCTAGATTCTGCTGTGATTGGAAGGGCGCAAGGGTTCTATATGGCAAGTTCATTGGATGGCACTAGCCAGACCATTTTGCTGACTATTTTGGTGCATGGTGGTGAACATGATCAACATCATGAAGGATTGGAGGACAGTATAAGTCTCTTCGGGATTCATAGAACAGCTTCAACGGAATCTGAGATAGCAGTGATTGGTGGAACTGGGAAGTATGAGGATGCAAGAGGGTATGCTTCACTTGAGACCCTTCTGAAGGAGGACCAGCACACCACCGATGGGGTGGACACCATCCTGCATTTCAATGTCTATCTCACTCAGTAGAGACTATCTGTGATTGAATCGCTTTCATATTTGGAGTTTGAGTTTGAATCTGTGTATGGTTGTTCAAATTGGCAAAATATCAGTTAATGCTTGATTAAGTTCGAAAGATATAGCTCATTCTGCTTCCTTTTTTTCTTATAACATTACTCTCTATCTCATATCTGTCATGCCATCATCACCTACATGTTTAGAATTATCATTATCTTACTTTTATTAATACATCATTTAAGTTTTGCTATACATTGTTAGACTCATCAATTAGAATATGGATGGCTGATGATATCCTCAGTCTCTATAATTCCTCTCAACGACAACTACTTTTTAATAACATAATATACATTTGTCAAGGTAATGATTAAAAATAATTATTATAATACTTAAACTGAGTTTTTAAGGGATGTTTCAAGGAAAAAAAAGTTGTCTGCGTAACATTTTCCTAGAATTAATTAAAGAAAATAATACACATACAACTGAAATTATATTAAATAGTGTGGCTTGAAAATAAGTTTAATTTAAGAGAAGGAAGCCTGTAGGAAAAATTATTAAATAGTTTCGGGCCACTAGGTCCACTATATAGTCTTGGATCACCATGATTTATCCAATTTTTAAGTGATATTTAAAATTTTAAATAAAATAATTAATAATATATAATTAAATATCACATAAAATTTGATTAAGATTATAAACAAGCTATAGTCACCAATAATTTTTTTATCTTAATTTATTATTTGACAACTCATAAATATCTTAATAGTTATGTAAATTCTATCTCGATTTACTATTTGATAACCCACATATATTTTATTAAAAATGTAAAATGTAAATAAGTCTGAAAAATGGTTTTAAATTTATGTTCGGTTGTAAGAAAATAAAATATAAGAAAAAAATAAATTAAAATAAAGTAAAAAACATAATTATTTATTTGAATAAAAAATGAATAAAAAGAAATGAAAATTGTTATTTTAAAAATAATAAATAAATAAATAAAAATAAGTAAATATATTATCAGAAAGATATTCATAATTTATTTTTAAAAGGGAGAAGATTGATTTTGACAATTAACATTTTCTTTTCTATTTTTTGTTTTTTTTTCTCCCGAGTAAAAAGTTAAACATGTAAAATTTTAAAATATATTATAAATTTTCTTTCTTACGTTTTTTAGTATAGAATAAGAATTTTTTTATTATTATTTAGTTCCTTATAATAATTAATTTTAACTTTTAACTTTTTCCTACATAGAAACAGACCTTGAAAGTTTAAACAACACCCTTTCTGATAGTAAACTATAGGATGTTGAGACTAGGCGAACATATAAGGTATGGTAAAAGAAAAAAAATATAACACTAATTTGAAAAATATTTTCGTATTAAACAAGATAGTTTCAATAACTTTTTTCATAAACATACATAAAGAGAGAGAGAAAATTATCCATAGAATATTAAATAATAGTTGTTAATATGTTTCAATTAAAATTTTCTTATATTAACTTTCTCAAAATCAAACCTAAAATCTAATCCTAAACTTATGCATAAGTTTATTTAAATTTATAGGGAAATTTTTATTTTCTTATCTTAGAAGTGCTTAAGAAAAAGTTTTTTCAGACATACTCTATATGTATAAGTTAATTTATAGAAAAGTTTTTATTTTTCTTTCTTATTTTAATGATGATAAATGTAAATAGAAAACTTTATATCAATAGACATATAATAGAAGTTCCTCTTAAATGAAGCAAGAAATAATAAGCAATAAATAACATTACTTCAAGGGAAATAGCAAACACATAGCACAATAACTATGCCAACGAAGACTGGTTTTCTAATTTACGGGAAATTTACATTTCAACTAAATTAGAATATTTACAATAACAATTAAATCTGTTAGTTACCAAGACATATATAGAGAAAAATACCTTAATTGCCCAGAGGTGTTGGCTGTAAGAATTCATAAACCACCACCCCATTAGAATTAGAATTTAAAACATCTCAAATCAGGATCAATTCCAGGGGTACATACCTCTCTTGAAGCATTTTTTTTATAAATCCATCTTGATCTTTCAAGCACACAAGTGCATTTGAATAAGATTTACGAATGAGCTTCCACCCTTCAATCAACAGATCTAGATGATGTAAAATGCCATAAGAGCATCAATAAAAGCGTGAGACTATCACACAAAAAAAAAAAATAAAAAAAAAATAAAAAAAAATCTATCATCACGATTGATGAATTAACCATTTATTTTATAACCTAATAATTACCAATTAAGTCAAGGTCCCATTTGTAATAAACATATTTCTAAAATAATGAGAATCCAAATATTATGAACTTCCAAAAAATATATTAAGGTTTGCATTCAGCTTATTTTATGAAACTGGATGCAACTAAGAAATCAAAACTTCAAATATTCCTAATGAGTCGTTATTCTACTTATTGCAAGTGATTAGACTAGAAGTGGTTTTTTGTTTCATCAATCCTGAAACAGACAAAACTAATAATGAACATATAAAACATATAACAGGCACTTTGATATTGTTTAGTCTCACTTTATGGCCCAATTATGCATTGAGTTCCGCATAGGTAAAAGGTTTGATTTATTTTCGTTTGCATGGTATTAACTTCTATAATGACTATCAAGCTAGTTATTTATACACATCTGTCATACCTAAACTCCGGAGGCAATGACACAATCGGCAAGTACTTCCATTTGAAATCTCAATTTCTTTTCATTTTTATGAAGGTTTGAGGTAATTACAACTGTACCTATCCAATGACAAGTTACAATATCTCAGCAAGTTGGTTGAAGTTAAACGGGTCGTAATTGTGGCAATGAATTTCAAATGAAACATTTGTAAAAAGTCTGGTGACATCTTTCCAATCATTATAAGCAGAACTCCAATGGAAACCGCCTTTAGCCAACATAAACCGCTCAGTTGGGGTTATGAAGAAACAATGGGAAGAATCAGATGTGCTATGTACAACACTGTCCTTTCAGGGAAATGATAGAATCCGTGACAGAAGTTGTTGGACAAACAATTCATCTTCAGAAGGAACTTACATGCATAATATTAGGGTTAAAAATCTGCAAAAATAAAATAAAATCAATAAAAGGAAAAAAAAAAAGGCCTAATAATGAATAGCAATTTAATCACGAGATTAGGTTGTCCCTAAAATGAAAAACTTACAAGAAACCTCAGAAAAACAACCAGAAACCAAAAAAAAAAAAACTCAAGACACTTAGATCAGGATAAAACAAAAGAAAAGAGGGTAAACGAAACTCAGTAGACAAAAACACAAACAGACTGATGAAAAAATGCAAATAATGAGAAAAATATTACGAGAGAAGTGAATTAAATAAAAAACATAAGCTGAGAAGTAAAAAAACTACTAGATGGGTTTGCCGTAGAGTCACCACAGGGTCACACGGGTCACGCAATAGTCACGGGGTAAGAGAGGAGAAGCGTGACAGCTATTAACTCTGCAAGGATTTCTCCGAGCTGTAACCCTATTTTACCAAAAATCCCGAAAATTACCTCCATAATGCCCCTCTAATGATAATATTGGAGGTCATTCGTAAGATATTGGACACCATGTGCATAGCAAGCGTGAAAGGCAAGAAAGATCAACATCGCTTACCTCATTCTCCTCTCCAATCTATTAATTCACTTCGTGGTGCATATAGGGTAGCAGCTCGCTCTTCTGCCTCTGTATCATTTACTATACCTCGGCACTTTGGGAAGCCACAGTAACAAGCAAGCCGTTCATCAATTGAGAAAAATCTGTCAGATGAATCGAAGAAAGTCAGCACAATATTCAATTAGAATTACAACATTTGCCAAGTGTAGTGCTACACACACAATTACTACAAACACAGAAGTGATGTTTGTATGGTTTTATTGTGAACCTATCAGTAATCATTTAGAGAAGAAGGGAAACCTATAATCATATGTAAGCTCTTCCCACTGTTTAATGTCCCTCTTCGCAAATATTATGATATGCTCATCGCCATTGACACTTATAACTCTTGAATAGCAATTTGGCTGCATACAAACAAAAATTATATAGGTAAGCAACCAGAATAAAACTGCATGAGTTCCTCAGTAAATAAACCAGTTGAATTGCAGTATTTCCAAACTAATGTCAACAGCATAGTAGTCAATTTCATAAAGCCGCACCAAGCAGCTATATATATCAGGTAGCAAGATGACTGGTATTTTCAAGTCAAGGTACGCATTGCATAATTTATGCTACTACACATGTATATATTATGTAGGAAAAAGACAAGAGAGCACAGGACAAAAACAAAACAACCAGACTTTAAGAGGAGAAATAACAGGATGAGCAACATTGTAAAAGTCAGGGTTCAGCCAGAACAATAAAATCTTGAGAGGAAATGGCTGGAAAATGCCGTTATGATGTCAGAAATGGCTGGGTCTTCATCAGATAGTTACTCACTGAATTGTGAGGCCAAGCAAGATTGGAGTAGGTTTCAAAAATGGGGGCAAAATACCAAGATTGTTCCCTTAAAATAGCAACAAACAACACCATCTGGTGGCCAGAAAACTCAGAACATTGGTACTAACATCAAACCTAGTGTATATCAGTATCAACCAAAGCAATAATATATTTACATTTTAAAGGGAAACTGTGTAAGTTAAAGCCTTTATAGGTCCAATCAAACTGTTCCACAATCAATGCAATCCATCTTATCAGATGTTATTTAACAATACTACAAATCTGTCAAAAAATTTACATATCTTAAGTATCTCAAACATACAACCCCCAATAATAAAAATTAGAAAATCCTGCAGGCTCCAGTATTCAAATAGTAAGCTAAAACAGTACATTAAAAACTATCAAGTGAGTTTCATACATCAAAAGGTTGATTAAAATGGCAATGTTTGATATCAACCAGATGAAATCATGAAAAATATAAAATGAAATGTGAGAGAACATACTGCACATGAATGATTAATTAAATGAGCAATGCTTCCTGCTCTAGTAGCATCAATGACTCGTTCATCATCAATCCGAAACATATATGTTCCAGCACCCTGCATAAGGGAAAGAAACACAGGTTAGTACATCCATCATAAGAACCTACACAACAATCCAGAAGGTGCATTAATGATGAAAATCAAAGGTACATTATCTATTGTCTCTTTTAGTTTAAGATTTTAGAGACATCAAAATTATGTTCAATCAGAAGCATTTATTAGCTTTAAATCAGTATTAACATATTAATATAAGCTACTAGTGGATTTTATATAGTGCTTGAAATTGATATACTAAAATTATGTTCCCTTCCTTTCAAGCTCATTTTATAATTCAGAAATACTTACCACCAACGAATTGTATATAAAATGCTCCCTCCGGTCAGCTATTGGTGGTCTAACTAGTTCACCAGTGTATTCAATCACCTGAATAAATAAAATCAATATGTAAACCCTTAAAAGTTTAAATGCTCTAACAAGGGATTATTCAAATGGAAAATATTCTCCTTACCATGTCTCCACCTTTATGTGGATGCTTTGCAAAGATGCCAAATCCATGAATTCTTGATTTCCCTTGAAAAATTCAAGTATTTAATCTTATGTCAGACAGGGTCGCTCTATTGTTAAAATCTCAAACCACAACCCTAAGAAGTAAAAGTCAACTATCCAAGAAAGTACACAATTTCAGTTTCCCCAACCATTATCAAAAAAATACATATTGAACAGAATTATTCCCTACCAAATGCCAGCCGCTTCCGAAAAGTTTCCCTCATAAACTTATATTTTTCAGATATAGAAAGTATGTTGTTTGATGAGTCAATCAGAGAGGTTCTCAGCCTTTGTTGGCTACAAAAGAATTTAGAGCAGACTCCTCTGCCAGAAGGCTCTGGATCATTTAATGATCCATGTTGGCAGTATCCACCTACTAAATAAGGCTGATTCTCCACAAACAATCGTTTTAATGATGCAGCTGCAAGCGCTTCAGGTTCTTTTCGACCTCTCCTGCCAAAGTAATCATATGGTTCTGCCCAAGAATAAAGACAGACCATATTTAATATATTTATCTTTAAAATATAAGTTGAATAAAGTATAAAAACTGTAAGAGGGAGGACCAGATAGCCAGAACAGGAAGTTCCAATCATTTGACCAATAACAGAGCTAAAATGCAAAGATGAGAACATCCAGCAAAATCTTTCCCATGATAAAAAAAAGGTTTAAAACTCATCAAGTGGAAAAGGTGACTCATCCAGCATAGGTCCTTCTCTTAGGGGTTGGGGTTGGTCAAAGGGTCTTTTAGCCCTAATGTGTGGATTAGGCCCTTCTCTTAGGGCCAATGTTTTGACCTCTAATCCCCTAACATAATTAGGATCATTGTATTTAAGATATTATCCACTTTGCATTAATCTAAACCTCACAATTTTGTCCATAAAAAATGTCTCGGGAGATTAAAGGAAAAGGGTATTTACAAAGTTATTCATAATCTCAATTCTTCTGCAAAGTGAAATTATTTTGGTGCACTAGAACAATACACATACTTTAATCCTAAATATGTATCTTCCTGGCCTCTAGCTTAGACTCGGAAGAATTAATGCAAAAAATACTTTTAACCAAATGATATAACTTGCACCTAAATCAACCCAAAACAAAGTATAACAAGCTGGAAAACTAAGACCATGAGAAAGACATGCAAGAGTATTATTTGTACCAGGGCAAAATAACCCATTCTATCAATTGAGAAATGATTGATTTTGAGAGATTGCCTGAATTCATTGGCTTGATTTTGCCAGATACAATAAATGGGTGGCTTGGAATTGATTTTAAAAAAAATCACTGCCCATAGGACATTTTTTAACATCAGCTCACCTACTCTGCCACCCTGCCCTAGCACACTACTATTTCCCTTTCCAGATGGTACCAAAAACAATGTTTAATTAAAAGTCAATTGTAGACCCAATAAAATCAAAAGAAAACCAATTTTGAAGCAATGTGATTTGAGTATGCCTGTCATTAGTCCAGTATGAATCAAACTATGTGGTGCAAATTAATTCGTTTATATACAATTGGGAATAAGTGGAACTGAGCCACAGATTGAATAAGAACAAGTATTAATTAATTAAAGATCACCAAATATAATTCCTATTTTTTTCTTGGTTTGCTGGAAGTTAAGATAGCAAACAATATTAAAGAGTCAATCTATTTTAGTAAAACAAGTGTCCAACATCATACCACTTCGTGCACAACCAGACGGATTGGGTGGTGGTTCATATTCTGAACATAGACCAGCAACTCGAGCTATACGGTCATCAGCAACAGAATGTTCATTAGATGGCTGCCTATGTTTCTTGCAGAAAGAAAGTAAGCGTATACACTGATCTTCATCATCATCAACAGAAAGTAGATAGAGCCTGTCCTCATTTTCAAGCTATAAATAAAATTATAAAAATAAATAAATGGGCAATGAAATATATTTTTGGACAGTAATTGTACACAGGAAGGGGGGATACCTCAACACACAGACCGGCAGCACGTGCACAGAGTGGATGATACGCTACTCGACAAGAATTATTTGAACACTGCAGAATTAACATTAGAAAAAATGCAATTAAAATTTGAAAAACAAAAATGAAATCTCATAATGTAACAAATACTAGTTAAGAAGCCAAAAGTATTGTGTTATACATGCATGTACATCAAGTGAGAGTATGTCAAGCTAATACTGACCCCTATAATCAACATGGATGTTCAAAAATAGTTTTACTAAGTGTATTCTTGCCATTTTTATATATTGGTAGTAGCTACTCTCAAGCTCGAACATATTATGCTCCCCACACAAATAAAAAAATGACAGTGACATTCATACAAGTTTTTATTGTCACTTCAGATATATGGTTGTTAATTGAACATTTGATGTGGCTTAGGAATCAAAAATATCCTGCCTATTGACCAATAAAATGCTAGCTTAAACTACTCTTTAATTTAAAACTCAGACAACTTACTTGGATGCAGGCACCATAAGATACACCACATATGCTGCATAGCAACTTCCAGCGGTCCTGTTCATATACAGCATTAAAAGGAAAGCAAATTGAAATGGAGTTTGTAGTGATTTAGAACTCATGAAGAAATCATTAGCAAAAGCAATGTGGTAAAATAGAAAAATCAACAACGATGTTGATAGCCAAACACACTTCAAGACAAAAAGCTAAACAAAAGAAAATAGAGTAATTAGCAATGAAAACCTACCTTACTGATTCTACTCAAACCATCAATAGGCTCCATTTTCTTTACATCAGCTAAGCAAGTTTCTGGCAAAAATGTTAACAGTTAGTAAACATATCCAAAATAAGGAGTAAAAAGGAGTAAATAAAGTCATACACAAACAAACCAGGTATCCACATGGCACAAGCCAAATGAGCCCACCGGCCATCTGTAGTAGGCTTCATTGCACCACCTAGAACAAAATCAATTAAATACTCAAATACATATAGTTCTAATTTTAACTCAGCATATATTAACAGATTTCAGCATACCTATGAGTGGACATAAGCAGCAAGGTGGAGGAGGAGCGCCTGAACGACATAAGTTGCATAACCATAGAACCCCATTAATGGGTTCCAGTTCTCCATAACATCTAGCATGGACCTAAATGAACATTAGAATTTACAGCTCAAAATTAACAAATGGACGAAGTAAAGCTTTAGTGATACATTAAGGGGCATCATATTATAGGGCATTGAATAAAATATTTATAGAAGCCATACCATCATTCTGCATTTGTCGCACTGCAGAAACAGATTGTTCTCATACTCCTACAACATAAATAACTCCCATTTAGCAAGCAAAATGAGGCAAACAACCAAAATAGGTACTAACATTTCTATTTCCTTAGAATGAATTTAACCACAGGAGAGAGGAGAAATAATTGAAGAGGAAAACAAAACTCTACCTCATCCATGTGGCATACGTTGCACTTATCAAGGTCAAACCAGTTAATATGAACTTGTCTATAACCAAGAGGCAAGTTATTATGTCTTCTGGAACCTAACTTGCAAAATGAGTTCTTTGAAGAGATTTTGGATTTAGACAAACCCTGAAAATAACAATAATTCTGTCAGTAAAAAAAGGATTAAAAAAAAAAAATAAAACAGCATCAGGTATACAACATGAAAGTACATGTATTGTAGCAAAAACATTTCTGTGGCTCAAAAACGCGAATATAGCATAATGAGAGAGAGATGAAGCTAAGAAATGATCATATGCAGCAAAAAATAAAATACAGAATAGTAGAGAGACGGAAAGCACATAAATAGATTGGCAATTCCTGCAAAAATGTCAACTTGGTACGACAACAATCAAGACCTATCCCACTGGATGTCATGAACTACATGAATGGATAGACACCATTCAGCTGTATCAAAGACCAAACGCTCTTCAGCTGACTATGTCTTACTTGGTATAAATTACAACATTTTTAGGTTAAATCCATTAGTTTCCAAATTCTTGACTTAATGTTCCACATCAAAATAATAACTAACTTATAATCAAATAACATACCTGTATAAGTTTAAGCACTTTAGGATTGGAGAAACCAAACATATCAGAGCCAGATTCGTAGCCCTTTCCTAGCCCACCTTCAGCAAGAGTACCTTCAGAAGCATCCTTTTCCATTTTCTTTATCCTTTCATATACCTCACTCCAACAAGCAGATGGAGTATTACCATTGAACTGCACCAAACATTCATAACATGATTAATACAAGCCATTGGTAATAGATATTATCTTCTAGCATCTTACTATCTTTTGCAAGACAAGTGGAAACCCAAGTCAAAAAGTAGTTAAGTTTGTGTAGTAATTCAACTAAATCTTGCTTTTAAAAAGTCAAATATTATGCCCACCATGGATCTTAACTTATGTCATTAGAAGAAGACTATAAAATAATTTTACAAAGGAAACAGACTGGCATATGGCAAAGAAGGTGAAAAAATATATTTACAGGGGATATATACCCCAAAAAATAGATATAGAATTATAAAAATTGCATAATTCAAAATCAAATTATCAGAGAAACAAATGTCTACGGATACAACATCATTTCTTATGAAGCAAAAACACTAACTCTTTTAGTAAAAACCAACCTGCTCTCCCCCATCAACTGTCACTCTAAATAGAGGACGAACTTTGGATTCTGGATCTCTCAACACCTCCATCTTGTAAGGAGCAAAAACTTTTGGGTCTAAACAACAAAAAGCAGAACATAGAAGGCAAAAAAAACTAGAAAATCAGGACTACAAAAGATAAGATATTGAAAATGAAGAATATAACATGCTTGACTTAACATTTAAAAGCCAACCAAAATAATGACATGTGAACAACCCAAACAAGAACAATAATAATAAATGTTTCACCAGTAACTGAAGTAAACTTCCTCACTGCAGTGTACCCTTCAGGCCAGATGAACCTTCCATCCCTGAATGCAGAATCTTTAACTATTTTTCCTGAATAAAAAATAAGTTGTTAACATCTCTTTGATTGCTTTGGCCATTTGGCAACAGCCAAAATGTAAATACTCTAGAAGTAACACCAAAAAAGGGCAGTGCACGAGAGAGAACTCACCCTCTTTGCCAATATAAAATTAAAAAATATGCATACAGTAGATCGAGAGACTATCTTTCAGCCATTGCATTTATGAGAGAACAAAGTCAATTTTTTTTAAGACAGTACACTTTTTTTCACTCTTGAATATAACAACATTAAAGAATTTAAATGTGATCCAATGTCAGTGTAAAACTCTGGACACTGTCAGTAAGCAAGAACATGCTACAACATTGGAGAGTAGCTAAAACATCTCACTATCAAAAACAAATTAACAGATTTTAAATACATGGCATCACATGGTTTGTTGCTAGATTAAAATTGTCTCAATTCATATCAATGAATCAAAATTATATCCAGGTACAAAAGGGTCCTCAGAGGTCCAGCCTTTTGTTTGAAGGCTAGTACTTAACCTTCTATAACATAAAAAGCTATGCAACAGATTTATGAGCCTCCTCGTAATTGTGTTAGAGGCTTGTTGCAGAGGAACCTCTGCATGTTTTGCCATACTATAAGGCTGGTTTTTGTTGTTCAGTGCAGTGTTTTGTGTGCAAGTGTATTTGATATGACATAATGCTTGCATCTAAGTGTGTCTCTTGCCCCAAAACATAATATGGAATGAGAATATAGGATTTTATTTATTTTTATTTGCATTCAGATCATGGCTGTTTCAAGCAACTAGTTATTTTTTACATGCAAAAAGATAATGACAAGAATCACTGTATCCTTGAGATGTTGCCTCTTTTGATATGTGCAAGACAAATTAGTAAACATAACTACGTTTCAAGATTCAATCAGGTAAAAAAATTGAACATAAAAAAATTCTCGGGAAGCTATAAATGATGGTAAGGTAATCAAGAAAAATTACCAAGGCTTAGAATTTGGAGGCCTCCCACTTCATAAGGAAAAGTTTCAACGCTTTCCAGAGCCATTAAATTTCTCTCACCATTTACACAATCATCGCCTGAATCTGTACATCCTCCATCCTCTCCACTTACATTGTTACAGTTATCAGCTGCACACCTTTTTTGCAACTCTAGCATCTCCAGAGGAAGCTTCTGCTCACTTAAATATCTGTTTGAGCAAAATAATTGAAAAAACAACAAACCTGAGCAACCATTTGAAGAAAATTCAACTTGGAGTATCAACGCATGGACAGATTTGAAAATACTACATTACAGAGATTATCTCCTTAATTTATATTAGCAGATTATGTTTGAGCACAATTCCTTAAGAATTACCTTCAGCAACTAAAGCACACACATAAGATATAGTGACCTTGGATGAATCTAAGATGACAGGTAAAATAACTGAAAATGTCAAGTCATCAGTCAAACTATTTAAATATTAGACAAGTTAAGAAATAAAGCCAGTGTAAGGTGATTAGAGAGGAAGAGAAGTTTATCAAACTCGCTTCCTCAGTTTAATATACATTCTTCATATTCCACAATGCAATCTTTTCTAGTAGACACTCAAGCACATTATATAAATAATAAGATGCTGAAACAGCATACGTGCAAATTAGCACTAATTTTGTCTAATAAAAAGGGAATAGAAAAATTTTAAGGTTCAAAACTTTTGATATACTATATAACAAATATGATAAAAGAAAAGGAGAAAAAGAAAAGGCAAGATTAATATTACCTTTTTGCCTCTTCTAAACCTTCAATAAAACTATGTTTCTTGCATTTTGAGTGTAGATCAGTAAGAAGTCCACTGAGAAATGATTTCACCTGTTGCACTCTAACCCTAGAAAACAATATACAACAGAGATGTAGATCTTAAAAGGAGGAAAGAATCAAACAGTATAATGGAAAAAATCTCCCACTAAACGTTGAAAACAGATTTATTTTTATTTTTAAAATTTAACAGAATATCAAACCTTGCAAAGTCATGGGTGCCGAAAAACTGGACAGGAACTGATCTTCCTCCCATCATCATCTTTAAACCCTTACAGTTGCTAGCAAGTGATTCATCTAAAACAACAGCTGGCCACATTGCATGGCCTGCAAAATAATAAAAAGACACAAGCATTATAGATGTGACAAAATTAACAAGATCTAATAGGAACTGGAATGCAAACAATAAAGAAATAAGGTAAATTGAAGAAGACCTCGTCAGATCTCCTGAAAATAGTGTTTATTAGTAGGTAAAACATTTGTAAGATTAAAATTTATAATTTCTTCTGTGTTGTAAGAGTTTTATTTTAACACTATGGAGGATAGACTGCATACCGGCCACCTTCAGTATATACCAGATATAAGTTAACAATTTACCATTTTAGTTCAACTTTACTGCTTAAATTTGAGAGCAATGGGATGCTGAATACCAGTCTACTTCAGTATCATACCAGATATCAATTAATAACTTACCATATTAAATTTAAAAGCATGCATATGAAATCAATGCAGCAGAAATAATAATAATAGAAGTTATTTAAAGAAGTGGTGCACTAATATTCTTAAAAATAGGACAAGAGTTCAAATAAAGGTTTCCACATAAAACCATTGCAAATGGAACAAAACAAGACTGAGCATAAACCTGTTAACTTGGCCCATATGATATCCCCAGGCTCAAAGTCTTGACAATCATCCAAACTTGCAGCCATTGCAAGCATCTCTTCAACATCATAATCAGAGACATTATTGTCACGAACTTTGGCAAAATTCAATTTTAAATGTTTCACCTCGTCGCGGGAAACATGGAATCTTATATTTTCATTTGAAAGAATTAAATTTTCCTCATCACCATCATCATACTTGACCTGCAATTATTAGTGAAAGGATGAAATTTCCAACAAGTCCAATATTGTCAAAAACATAGATTGAAGATGCACCAAATTTTAGCTCAAAGCTATTCATATCATTCAAGTAATAATTTAGATAATTAAGGGTTATACATGATGTATCTTAGTTTCCTTGTCATAACTTCTGACATAACCAGTGTACGCTTTTAAATCCATGGGCCAATAAACCTGCAGAAAACAAGGTTCAACACTGAAAAATTGTAATTGCATGAACAAACTCAGTGGAATAATTATGCAACGCAAAAGTTACAAAACATAACCTTGCATCGTAATCCAACAAACACCTCAGGATCAGCATTATCAAAACTCAACCTGCAGCATGTGCAATTAACAATCATGTAAGGCGTCCTCATACCGTACAGAAATCACAAACCCAAAAAACCAAAACCTCACATCCTATCCACAGAACTAAACATTCTCCTTCCCCACTACACATCAACCAAATCACAACCTTATGAAAATCTAATTCCTTCAGTCCAAACAAACACTGCATTTGAAAACAAATAATAAACACTTAAATAAAAGCAAAAAACGGAATGTCCGTTTTTCGCAAGTAAGATCTAACAAATAAGATTTCACCTCAAAACACGAAGCTTAAATTCAAGTAAAGGCTCAAATTCACGGAACATCTATTTGAACCAAATTCTAAACCAGCAATACTTTCTCAACTCACAAAATTCGAAAACGGACCCACGAAGAACATTTAATCTCAATTAAAACTTCCCTCTCCCAACCACAAAACACGAAGCTGGAATTCAAGCAAAGCTCAAATCCACCGAGGTTGTATTTCTAAAGCCCAAACGGCGATACTTTTATTTCTACTCAAAACCCATAAAACTCCATAGCAGACCCACGAATCCCCAATGTTCCCAAGAGCAACATTTTCTCGCAATGCACCAAACACAGTGAGAAAAAGAGAATTACCCGACCCATTTCTTCACAGGGCGAGAATCAGGCGACATTTTTGGCATATTCTCCAAGGAACCACACTTAATATTCAAAGCAGCACCAGAATTCCCAAATTGGTTTCGGCATTCCCTCAATCGAGGTCCGTCAACATCCCCAATCGCAGTGTTCAAATCAACGCCCAGCCTCTCCAACTCGGTACTCCCAATTTTCCTCTTCTTCAGCAGCCTCTTTTCGTTCTCATTCTCTTCCTCGTTCACCCTGCCCTCGGTTTTACACAGCGAATCGTAAAACGGCGCCGTGGAAGGGGAATGCCTCTTGCGCCGGCGCGAGTAGACGAAGAGAAGAGGGGGCTTCGAAGGAAGAGGCTGCGAGGAGGACGAAGAGGACGACGTCGTTTTCTTGTGGTCGTGGTTGTTGAAATGGTGATGCGCCGCAAGCGTGGTGAGTTTGCGAGCCTTGACCTTCTTGGACATGACGTTGGAGGAGCCGCTGGCGGTGACGCGGCAGGGCGACGTGGCGGAGTAGAGGTGATCGAGCGGGAGGTAGCGGATGGGAGTGCCACGCGTGGTGTGCACGTCGATGGTCGCATCCTCATCTCCACCTCCACTCTCCTGGAACGCCGCTGCCATGTGCGAGGGTAGCAAAACCGACAGAACCACGTTAGTTAGGGTTTTCCCGAGAGAAAGAGAAAAGAGAGAGAGAATTAGAAAGTGTTGTGTTGTGTTTGATTTGGAGGGAGAGGGTTATTCGCCAAATAATTCTGTTTCCCGCCGTGTGGAAACACACTCACTCCTCACTCTCGCGTGCGAGTGTTTTGCTCAAGTGAAAGTGAGAGAAGAAAGAAAAGGAGTCTATTATCTTTTGTCAATATAACCACTGCCACATTATATCTCCAAACCAGACACAATTAACAAGGCGCTCTACTTCGCCATCCTTTTGTTCTGTGTACGCAGGTTGAGGCCAAATTGGATTAATGATTTTAATAAATGTGTTCAAAAGTGGGTTCTTAATATTTATCTAATAATGCTTTCAAAAAACATGTTCTAGTCTAGTACTCTCTGTGTGTGTCATCTGTTATTGGTGTGGTAAGAAATCAAGCTTTAATTAAAATTAAGAGATACGATATTTTAATTTTAAAATAAAGAGTTACACGGGTTTTAAGTCAATACTTTTACTACAAAAATCTCAATAAAAATATCGTTTAAGCAAATCAAAATCTCCTATTACAATATTTTCAGCTTCATCCTAGATTGTTAGGCATGATAAAGTAAAATAAGTTATAATTACAGTATATAAGAGTTGTTGTTTTCTGAAGAAAATAAACAAATAGCCGGAAATTCTTCTGCATTTATGTAGATTATAAACATGTGTTCGTAAACAATTATTTCAGCACTTATAAATAAATATTTTTGTATGAGTAGAAGTTATTTTTGATATAAGTTAATTTGAAAAATATATATTATACTTTCTGCCAATTTCAAGGTATTTTATAACTAATTCAAAATTTGTTTGGCTTGAATGATGATGTTTAATTTTTTTTTTTATGAACATGTTGTTGGTGACTAACATATAGGGAGATTTACTCATCTTTGTCTTCTCTTTCAATTACGTTTATTTTTTCTATCACTCCCCAAATTATAACTGAAAATTTGTTTGTAGGAATACCAATAACTTACAATAGTTATTTTCTTAAATCAAAGGTAAGACAAATTAACTAGTTAATATACTGTTTTAAAAAACTAGTTCATGTTATTAATAAAATTTACAAAATGTTTTAAATTATCCTTTGTTAAAATTGATATATAAAAATTCATTAAAGTGGAATGCCAAATAAATGAAGTATTATAGGATGATATCTTCAAATAAAATGAGATTAGTTTATTACAAAAACAATACAAAAGTAGTTAATATTTGTTAAATAATATCAAATTTGTTAAGATTTGTGTATGGTTTGTTGAGATTTTTTTATTGATTATATATGATTGTAGAGATTGTAAAATGTTGTGTTTTCTATACACTAGACTTTGAGTACCATTTTCAGTGTTAGTGCTGGTTTTTATTTTTATTTTTTTATCATTATTTTCTACGTAAATAAGATTTTATTACCATTACAATGTTTTTCCTTCTTCCGGTTCAATTATTTGTATTACATCAAATAGACTGTGATTAGTTTTACCTCTATCGGTGTCATATTATTATTTTATCCTTACTTTCGAAAACTTCTATATACTAACATATTCGTAAAACAAATTTCACTTTGTGATCAACCCTATAATTTTCACTCTCATATTTAAAAAAAAGATAATATCATTGTTTATTAATTTTTTGGTACGTGAGGCAAAATAGGGTTGGAAATATTAAAAAGGAAAAAAAAATGAAGGCATTAGTATGGAGTTCTCTAATTAGGTGGAGTTGGCAGCCAACCCATCAAAGCGGCAGCTTCGTGGATGAGAGTGGAGAAGCGTGCAAGAGCCTCCAACCGCTACAAATGTACTCACCAAACACCAAAAACGCAAACGGAATTAAGAAATTACTCCTTAACGATTTAAAACACGTCACGGGGTTTAACCTATCCCGTACGCCTCTAACGTATCTTCGCACCCAAACAAGCCGCTAAGTCTCCAACTAGACAATCACACTTCATATTTATTGTTTATTTATTTATTTTTTTCTCAACGCAATTAAAAGTACTAGGTAGTAGTATCAAGATGGTTAAAATTAAAAACCCGTAAACGTAAACCCTAGTGCTTTAAATAGCCTCCAACATCTTCCACTGCTTTCTTTCTCAACACAACTCAACAGCATAACCCAAATCGCAAACCACTTGCTCTCTGTTCGATTGTTGTTGCTATTGCTCGCGCTCTAAACCCTAGACCACGCTCTTTCTAGGGTTTAGATTTGGACTTCTCATTGCTTTCGCAATTATCGGTTTGCGTGCTGATCGGAGTTCGTATCGGAGTTTTTTTTATCGAATTTTCGGTTCAATGGATCTTCCAAGTCTTGCTGTTATACTCCAAGCCGCTCTCAGTCCCAATCCGGATGAACGGAAAGCTGCTGAGCAGAGCTTGAATCAGGTGCCACTCCTTACGATTCTCGAATTTCCCTTCTGATCAGAATTTTAATTGCCTCTTGCTTTGTGTCCACTTTATTCACTTCCGGTTGAATGTTTACGAAGTACGGATGCTTGATGATTTTTAGTGACTTTCGTGGTCATTTCTAATAGTTGTTAATTGAATTTTGGTGTATGATTGATATTTGAATCTACCGGTGTTTTAATTTGGTGAATTTAAATTTGGTTGTATGTTTATTGATGAGCTTTTTGAATCATGAGTTATTTAGTGTTTATGAAGCTAAGACACTTGAAAATAAAGTAAAAACACATCAGACTTTGTTGTGTATTGGTATGGGCCTCCCCCGTTTATGGGTGTAATTGAATGTATTAATGTTTTAGTTTGATGACTTCTTTTAACTTTTAATATATTTTCTTTTGAATTTGGATACAGTTTCAGTATGCGCCTCAGCATCTGGTGAGGCTGTTGCAAATCATTGTTGACAACAACGTTGACATGGGTGTACGACAAGTGGCTAGTATTCATTTCAAGAACTTTATTGCGAAAAATTGGTCTCCACTTGATGGTATGCTCTTTTTATCACAGGTTCAAGTTAGATAATGAATTGGGATGGTTGCTGATCTTACTCTTCATTTTTGTGGGTTGTTTATGTAGATACGCAACCGAAGATTTTACCGAGTGATAAAGACGTGGTGAGGGATCACATTCTCGTGTTTGTAACCCAAGTTCCTCCTCTGTTGAGGTACAACTGTTCACCTTTGGCTGCTTCATGTCTGATGGCTCATTTGTATATTTTGATGTGTTGGTTTCTTGCTGTCTGTGTTTACCCTAATGGGTGATCACAATTAATGAGGTTTAACTTGTGGAATACTTCTTTTTCTTTTGAATAATATTGTTTTTTCTCAATTTTCCTGCATTTGACTTGTGTACCCCTCTCACATGTTATGTGTACAGGGTACAGCTTGGTGAATGCCTTAAAACAATTATACATTCTGATTATCCCGAGCAGTGGTCACATCTTCTTGACTGGGTGAAGCATAACTTACAGGATCAACAAGTCTATGGTGCATTGTTTGTGCTGCGGATTCTTTCTAGAAAATATGAGTAAGCTTGTGACTTCATATCTACGATATTTTAACTTAAAAAATTGAGCTGATGTTCTTACCCATTTCTCTTGGCGATATTTTCTCTCTTGTGGTTAATTTTGTCCATTATCATTGACTTGTATTTCCCTAATATGGAAGTTCCTGTTTGGTTTTCATTTTTTTTCATTGTACAATTACAATGTCATTACATATGAATATGAATCTGTTGTATTGATAGAAAAAAGAAATTATTAAGAATGTGGAGAAAGTTGCAAGCATAAGAGAATGAGTAACTCTTAAAAATCAAAGATGTCACAAAAAGGGTAAAAAACAAAACATAAAATGTAAGAATAAACTGTGAACTATTTTTGCATGTCACCCAAAAAAATCTTCCTCTTTTCTAGTACAAGAAGAAAAGACATTGAAGAATAATTAACAATAGTTATTTTTTGAGTGTTAATTTCAAGTTCATTTTGAGGTGTTGAAGAAAATGAATGAAGGATTAAGATGTAAGCAAAAATTTGAGATGTTTCAAAACGTCTGGAAAGGGAAATAAAAAGAATAGAGTTTACTATATTTCAAATGGAAGGTACAAATCTCATCCCATGCATATTGGTCTGTATGATTATTTTGCTATGTCAATTAATAAGATTCAATTTTTCCATTTCAAAAAACCCTGTTGGGAGGGGAGACTCCACTGAAGACAACTAGCCAGGTTTTTACATTGGAGATTAGTCTTCGACAAAGCCAATAGATATTATGTACCAATACAAAAAAATGTTTCAATTTCAAGAGCTCAAATTTTCAAAAGTATCCTGTGAAATTTCAATAGTGGTCTAGATTGATTTGTCTTGCATGTGTTAGGTTCATAAACTATTTTTATTTCTCGTATCAGGTTCAAGTCAGATGAGGAAAGGGTGCCAGTTTATCGCATTGTTGATGAGACATTTCCTCATCTTCTCAACATATTTAACGGGCTTGTCCAGATTGTTAACCCATCACTTGAAGTAGCAGATCTAATCAAGCTTATCTGTAAAATATTCTGGTCCTCTATATATGTACGCATTCTCTCATGTATTCTTTAATTAAGGAATTTATTTTATGCATTATGCTGTAGATCAAACCTTGTTCAGATTTCATGTTACATTTATTGGTAGTAAATCTGTAAACCTGAGGTTTTTAGTGTACAATGAATTCTTTTTAGCCCAAGGTTGTCAAAATTGAGTGTGTTTGGATTAATGTTTGAAAGTCTTCGGACAGAAGTTTGCACATTCCAAAGTAGTGAAAGGAGAAGCAACTCCCTTGTGTCATTGAAGTTAGAGTGCATAATGTTGAACATAACTCTTTTCTAATACCTCTCTATGTAAACTTTGGATTGTATTGGACATGATTCACAAGAGTTTACCTAAAACAAAAATAGTATTTTAGAGAAGCCTACTCAGTCCTAGAATTTGAGTTTATTCCAATTTTACAAAATTGGCTTATAATGTGAGATTTGTCGACATAAGCTCTATTTAAGCCAAATCTATAGTTGATATATAATTAAACACCACACTTAAGGCAACCCCCTGAGAGTTCTAAACTATGGCAGGTTAGGGTTGACTGCAATTAAGGTGACTTTCCAACAACATCCCTCATGGCTAAGGTTACTGGAATGTTGGAGTGTGGCAAGTGCTGGCGGCTCAACAATGATTTTAGAATAGGCTCTAAAGCCATATTAGAATTTGGGCCTTATTCAACTTCATGAAATTGACCTACAAGGTGACAATTTCTCAAGCTTTATAAGTTTCTATTTTAGTCATACTTCTAGTCAATGAAGGACCAAACACTACCCTTGGTTGCAATTAAGCCAGCCTCTAAAGAGGCCTTAACCAAGGTGGCTGGGTGACCACAATTAAGGCGGATTTCCAACACTAGTATCCAAACAAAATATAACATCTTACATAATAGTATTCAGCATTCTTAGCTTCATAATTAAGCAAACCATATAATGAAACTGGATCAGAAGCAACACTAGCTGAATTTTGTATTGATAGAGAAAACCTTAATCCCCTACTGTTATCAAAGTCTTGAATAGGGAAGGGAATGAACTAACAGAAGAATGGAATGAATTCTCTGGTGATCCAAGAGTCCTGGGGCTCTTCTCTCCATTGAATTTTTAAATACATCATACCTTTCTCTTTGTTCTCTTACCCTTTTACAAGTTCTCCTGTTTCACTTTACTAATCATCTAGCTGCAGTTAATAAAATCTGAATTAAAATTGATGTAATGCCTTTCTATTTAAAAAAGGCATGATACCCTTCTGTTACATTGGGGTAATACGATGCTCTATTGCCCACCATATTTCTTCTCACATAGACCTTCATTATTGAAGGCCTACTATTCCGATGGGAACAAAATTTGATAGTATACATTAAAATAATACATAAATGACCAAATTGAATAATCTTGAGTTTCTGTGTGAGTTGACTTGATTTCACCTCTGAAATACGAGTTTACCAGTTAAATAACAAGTTTGACAACCATGGATTTTACTATCTTATCATCCCTTGCCATTAGGTTTATATTGCCCTTTTTGTCATATTAAATTTCAGTAAGCAGAGACTAAAATGTTATTGTGGCATTGATATATCTTAAGTACTTGCTTTTCACATTGTAGTTTAGTGTATATTTCCTCACACTTCAGATGCTAGATGGAATTAATGTGATCTAAAGTTAGCAGCACAAAAAGTAGTCAGCACTACAGTCCTTGTGAATTCTAGTCTAGAAGTCTTTATGTGTTTGTATTAGAATAAATCTTGGCTTCTTTTGTTTTTGGTTGACCTTGTTATTGGGGATAAAATGAAAGAAAGGACATCTACAATTGAGATTACTTTGTTGGCCACCTCATTTATTTTGATGCTTCTCTCCACTCAAATTCACATAATTGACGTGTGCAATTCTGGATTTTGTTGAATTTATTCAGTTGGAGATTCCTAAGCTGTTGTTTGATCAAAATATCTTCAATGCTTGGATGATGCTTTTTTTAAATATATTGGAGAGACCTGTCCCCTCTGAAGGTCAGCCTGTTGATCCTGATCTTAGAAAATCATGGGGTTGGTGGAAGGTGAAGAAATGGACAGTTCACATTCTAAATAGGCTTTACACTCGGTATGTTGAGGTGTGGATTGATTTAATAATTATAAGAATTTGTTGCGTGTCTAATACTGAATTTCTATGATTGTTTAAATTACCTCATAACAGTTTTGGAGACTTGAAGCTGCAAAACCCTGAAAACAGAGCCTTTGCTCAAATGTTTCAGAAGCATTACGCTGGGAAAATCTTAGAGTGCCACTTAAATCTGTTAAATGTTGTTAGAGTAGGGGGCTATTTACCTGACAGGGTTATCAACCTGATTCTTCAATATCTAAGCAACAGGTGGGTATACTATGCAGTCTCCTTTTGTTAACTGCATGCTATTAATTCTGATTAACACCACACATCTTTTTGGTAAGCTAATTTTCTATTTAAGTTGATTGGGTTAGTTTATAATTGGATTGGTGGATGGTTGAATGTAATGGCCTGGTTCGGAGATGTAATATAAAAACCATTATGGTGTCTTCCTTGATGATTCTGGTTTGAAGCACCTCTAAAACTTGAATAAAGATTGCCTTGAATAGGAGGTTAACGAAAAGAAGCAACATGTCCATATTTAAGACACACTTGACATTGAATATTGGCAAAGTGGTCTCCATGCCCACGACCAAAGTCCTTGAGATGACCAAAGTCCTTGAGATGATGAAGGTTACTTTCAATGAAGAAAATGATGAAATTCAAGTGTATAGGCAATCCTTCAAGAATAATAGTGTTTTCTTGTAGAGAAACAAGATCTTCAACAAAAAAGTTAGACAATCAACTAATGCTTTAACATGAATAACAAACTTTGCTTTTGGACAATCTTCACATATTGTGGATTGAAGTTCAATGTGAAGTTGTCATTCTCGAGAACACATTTGTTAGACGAAAATAATCAAAAACTTTATCCCATGCTCTATAAGAATGAATGCTTCCTAAGACTCAAGAAAGAGTGTGATAGTGTTGATTTGAGCCATGTCAACAACATTTGACCTTGTTGTTCCCAAGTACTATACATGGGATTGATTTTTCCAACATTGTGATTAGTATCAATATGAAATCAAAGAGGAATTGATGGACTAACTACAAAATGGTGAAAATGATGTGATTTAATACACAGGCTCAACTTGTTGCCATAGTGAGAAATTGAAAGCATATAGCTTCTTACATATTTTGACGAAATTAGTGAAGAATGGGGAAGGAGGAGGAAGATTGCTCTGGTTTTATTGTTCGAGCTTTGGATACCATGTTGAATTGATATAGTGAAAGAAGATAAAGAAAGGGAAAGAAAGAAAAATTTAAACAAGAATTGTTGTATATGAGGTTCTTGCAATAGAGTACACCATGCTTTTTATATAGAGTTGAACTAATTGTAACAGTTGTACAAAACTAACTAACTAGTGCATAATAGAAAAACAAACAATACTCAAACCGATTATCAACTTATAATTAACTGAGTAGTATAATACTCATACATGTAGGCATTGCCTATTGTCTTTCTTAAAATAAGAGAGGCATAAACTGAATTCCTAATGTGTATTAAGCACATAGGATTATCTATATATTGTTAAGGTTCCAACATAAAACCAATTGGCAATATGTGGAGTAGCCTAACATGTATTTAAACCATACCAAATGATATGAGGTAGGCGATGTGAGACTTTCAACACACCCCCTCCAACGAAGCCTGCCGGACCAGGCAAAGAGTACTTTTGACCCAACTAAAGGGCAACTTTTGGCCCATGACAATAACCGGAAAGATGTTAGGCTTTGGCTCTGATACCATGTTAAGGTTCCAACATAAAACCAATTGGCAATATGTGGAGTAGCCTAACATGTATTTAAACCATACCAAATGATATGAGGTAGGCGATGTGGGACTTTCAACATATATAAATAGGAAAATGCAACAATATGGGCCTAAGCCCATTACATCTAACACTTCAACTCAAATTGGTGCATATAAATTGTAAATGCCAAGCTTGTTATCAATATAATTAATTCGAGGTCCCTAATGATTTTGTAAACACATATGTTAGTTGGTCATTAGAATTAACAAATCTAGTCTTGATTTCTCCAAATACAAGTTTTTCTCGAATAAAATGACAATCAATTGCAATATGTTTGGTCCTTTCATGAAAGACGAGATTTGAGCTAATATAAGAGTGACTTGATTGTCATATAAGTGTCATTTGAGTGACCTCTCCAAATTACAATTCTTCAAGTAATTGTTTAAGCTTAAAAAGTTCACAAGTAGCTGAGGGTCATATCTTTATGATTTGCTTCTGCAATAGATTTTGCTACAATATTTTGATTCTTACTTTTCCAAGAGATCAAATTGTCACCAACAAAGACACCATATTTGGCAGTGGATCTCCTATTAGATGGAGAACATGCTTAATCAACATTTAAATAATATACAACTGTGTGTGATTATTGTGTCCATATATACCAAATTTTTCCAAGAGAACCTTTAATATACTTCAATATATGAATGATAACATTCTAATGGTCTGCACATGGAGAATTAAAAAATTGACTCATATTGCAAAGAAATATCATGGCGAGTAACGGTAAGATAGTTCGATTTTTCAATTAATCTTCTATACTTCTCGAGATCTGAGAGTGACTCCCCTTGATTAGGTAAGAGTTTGGCATTGGAATTCATGGTATGTCAGCAGACTTTGAATTCATTAACCCAACTTCTTTTAAAATATCCAATGCATACTTTCTTTGAGAAATAACTATTTCATTGTTAGATTGTGCTACCTCAATCCCCAAGAAATTTGGTGTGAAAGTGGTGACAAAGGTGTTGCTTTACTTATGAGATGTCATGGTGATCATTGTCTGTAAGTATAATATTATCAACATATATTACTAGATAAATACATCCAACATTTGAGTGATGGTAAAATATTGAATGATCTGCCTAATTGTGAGTCATACAAAATTGTTGAACAATAGTGCTAAATTTGCCAAAACCAAGCCCTAGGAGACTGCTTGAGGTCATGTAAAGATTTTTAGAAATGACATACCAATCTAGATGACTCCCCTTGAGCAACAAAACCTGGGGTTACTCCATATATAGTTCTTCTTGCAAATCACCATTAAGAAAAACATTTTTGACATCTAGTTGATAATGAGGACAATGTTGAAG
Organism: Sphenostylis stenocarpa; assembly: GCA_963425845.1. NCBI lineage: Eukaryota > Viridiplantae > Streptophyta > Magnoliopsida > Fabales > Fabaceae > Sphenostylis > Sphenostylis stenocarpa. Next base: position 19,368,799 of record OY731398.1, read on the forward strand.
AGTAATCATGGCTATGAATAAGCGGATGAAGGCCATCTTTGCAGTTGGAGAAAAAGTATTATCATAGTCCAACCCAAAATTTGTGTATAACTTTTGGCTACTAGGCGAGCTTTGAGATGTTCAATAGTTATCAAGACCAACTTTGATGGCAAAAATCCATCTACAACCAACAACAAACATCCCATATGGTAAAGGAATGAGTGAAGAACACTTATTTCATCAAGCATGACCTGACGACACTAACTAGTATGGGCTAAGACATCACTTCCAAATTTTGGAATTGACACATAAGAAATAGAAGAAAGACAAATATAATGTGATGAATATAACCTATGATAACTCAAAGTAGTATCATGAGGTGAGGGAGTACGGGTAGAGCATATACCTTTAAGGAGAGCAATAAGAAGATCAGATTCAATTATTAGAGATGGAGGAGTTAACACTAGAAGAGAGTCATCAGGTGAGCAATGAGGATTTTTTCGACAACTATACACCCAAAGAGATGGTGGAGGTGGGGGATTTGTAGGTTCAATATATGATGATGGTGATGGCGATTGTGACGGTAGAGATGTGGCAGGGGGACAAAACTAGGTAAAGAAATGGGAGAAAAGAAATATTTAGCAACGGTGAACAATGGGTTCACTGGGAAGGAAAGGATTAAACCTAGCTCAAGATACTATGTTAAAATAAGAGAGACATAAGCTGGATCCCTAAAGTGTATTAAGCACGTAGAGTTATCTATTTATAAATAGGAAAATACAAAGATATGGGCCTATGCCCGTAACATCTAACAATATTTTTTGTCATACAACAAAGTATACAACAACGGTGTGCTGCAATGGGGGTCTGGACAGTTGTGGGGTTATCTAATTAGATGTGTTATAATATTTCTCATTATGTCAGTTGTGGGTAGAAGTTAGAAGCTGTGATGTGTTATTAGAAGGTGTTGTTATTTGAAGCTTGTGGTTACTTCCCCATTGGAGATTTTTGTCTCTAGTAAAGCAGGTGTGTTGTATTTGTTCTGATTTCTGTGTTCTGAATTATATTCTATTTATTTGTCCAATATCTACTGATAGTCTATATGCATTTATAAGCGTGTGGTTTGTAAGTTTGCACATTAGCTAGATGTTACTCACAAGACTTCTTCCACAATTGCTGCTCATCATAAATTCTGGATTTCAGTGAACTTATTCAAAAAGTCTTATAACACAGATCCTAGTAAACTTCAAAGGTCTGATTTTCAAAAGAATTTTAAGTACTATAAAAGTGTTAGACTACCCATATTATGATATTGAAAATACAATCCAAATAAAGTTACAAATTTGCAATTTCTTGTAAACCTAGATAACAATTGTCTAGTAAGGTTATGGTTTTTGAATGATAAAACCAACCCCTAGTCAAAACTAAGCCAAAATGCTGAGATGATTTGATCTAATCCATTATACTTGAGAGTATACTTGGGGAAGGGTCGGTACTTGTTTCTTATTTTCTGTGTGGTTGGGGTGGGATTAAGAGTGCTCATTCACATATATAAGCTTATGTGCTTTATAAGATTTCCATTAAGAAGCTAAAGGAGTAGTAGGTGCTTGACAATGAAGTAGAGCATCTACGGTCATGGGTGAGGCTTTGTACCTATATTTCTGCTATAGGTCCTTTGTGGATGTATCTTTCTCATTCCTGAATGTCAAATCAGATTATTGTCTGCAAAGTTAGGGCATTGGAATAGAGATTACAAGTAGTTGAGTGATTTAATTGCCATTGCTAGAATGAGCACAAACTAATTCTTTCTTTGTAATTTTTATATCATATGCAGTATCTCAAGGAATAGTATGTATACTCTGCTGCAATCACGTCTTGATGTCCTTCTTTTTGAAATAGTGTTCCCCCTTATGTGCTTTAATGATAATGATCAAAAGCTTTGGGATGAAGATCCACATGAATATGTAAGGAAAGGCTATGGTAAGTTGCATTGGTGTGTATGGAAACAATATTTCAATTAATTGCACTGGGATTTCTTATGTCTTTTAATTCTTTTGTTACAGACATTATTGAAGATTTGTATAGTCCTAGAACTGCTTCCATGGATTTTGTGAGTGAGTTGGTTCGGAAACGGGGGAAAGAAAATCTTCAAAAATTTATTCAATTTATTGTTGAAATTTTCAGAAGGTAATGGCTTTCTGTTAGAATGAATGATTTATAATTGGGTGCAATATTTATGATTTGCTCTATATTAGGTATGATGAAGCTTCTGCAGAATACAAGCCCTATAGACAGAAAGATGGTGCTCTTCTTGCCATTGGGGCACTTTGTGATAAATTGAAGCAGACTGAGCCATACAAGTCTGAACTTGAGCGTATGTTAGTGCAACATGTCTTTCCCGAGTTCAGCAGTCCTGTTGGCCACCTTAGGGCTAAGGTATGATCTTCTATAAGAAAGGATGAAAGAGAAACATGGAAGAAGAACAGAACCGAGAGGGGGGAAGAGAGAAAAACATAAGTCAAAAAACTGTGTGCTGCATTTTTTATGTATCGTTCCAGTCTCCTTCTAAAATACAAAACAGAGCTTTATTTATAGGCAGGTACCCTACAACTATGAAATCCAATTTAACTATATCTGACTAACTAAACAGTTTTCTTCTATTCATATTTACATTCAGGACCCCTCCTCCAAAAAAGGACCAATAACCTCAAGGGTCTTGAACTTCAAATGGGATAAGAGCAAGATAATATCTGATCAATCCCCAAAGTTTTCAAGATCTCCTTCCAAAATTTACTTTCAAAAACAGGATCCATACTTATAATTATATCAACTAGTGCTTAATGTAATCAGTAGATCTGATCTATGCAGTGTTGAGTGCTGTATATGGATGCACAAGGCCTATCTAGAAGTTTTTTAATTTGAATTGACAATTAATTTAAAATTTACTCAGATTATGGAATGGTTATCTAGACTATAATTTAATTTTCCTTTGAAAAACAGGCAGCATGGGTTGCAGGACAGTATGCCCATATTAACTTTTCAGATCAGAACAATTTCCGGAGGGCTTTGCAGTGTGTGGTATCCAGAATGCAGGATTCTGAACTTCCTGTGCGTGTTGATTCTGTTTTTGCTTTGCGTTCTTTTATTGAAGCTTGCAAAGGTGGTTTTTTTACCTTCTCTTTGTATTTTTTGTAATTATATTGAATATATTTATTGTGTATGATTAATGTTGTTTATGCTTATTTTGTCCTGACTTTTTGATGCAGATTTGAATGAAATTCGTCCTATTCTTCCTCAACTCCTTGATGGTATGAGGGTGTGAGAATTTTGTTTCACTCCAGATTTATTATTTGACTTGCTGAATAAGTTTTAACCAAGCTGAATTTTATCCAGAGTTTTTCAAACTTATGAATGAGGTTGAGAATGAGGACCTTGTATTCACATTGGAGACTATTGTGGACAAGTTTGGGGAAGAGATGGCCCCTTATGCACTTGGGTTGTGCCAAAACTTGGTACTATTTCTTTTCCGTTCACATATTGTTTAGGAATTTTGTTTGATTTCAAGAGGTAGTATAATAATTTAGCTTTATTTCAAATAACAGGCTGCTGCATTTTGGAGGTGTATGAATACTGCAGAAGCTGATGATGAAGCTGATGATCCAGGTGCTTTGGCTGCTGTTGGTTGTTTACGTGCTATTAGTACAATACTTGAATCAGTGAGCAGACTTCCTCACCTTTTTGTTCAAATCGAGCCAACCTTGCTTCCCATAATGCGCAGAATGTTGACAACTGATGGTCAAGGTACCTCTCCCCCTGCTGCATCTCTCTTGCGGACAATCTCTGTCCTTCATTTTCCTCCAATGTCATTTTGTATTTGTGTTGTGTATATACACCTCCTTTTCATTAAGAAAAGAATTACAAAACTTTTGGAGAAGAGGGTATCCTCCTTGAACACAAACTACAAAGAAAACAATATGTCCCAAGAAAAACCCATTTTTTCTTTTTTGGTAGTTGTCCAACTGTACAATTATTCTGGTTGTTATGCCTTGTCGAAGGGTTTTTTTTTTCCTGTAAGAAATGGGCACGGCTTAAGGATTTTTGTTTCCGATCCAATAATGTTTCCTAACACTTTAAGATAGATGTATTTAAGTAGTTGATCACTGGAAGAATTTGGTACTTCATCGATATTCTTAAGCTTAAGTAAAATGATTGTGATGTTGAAAACTGGTCAAGCACGTATATATTTGTTTCATTAATTTCTTGGACCTGTATTTTTGTTTGTTTAATTATTAGACTGTAATATGAAAACCATGGTTTGTATATTTTAATTTTTCTTGAATTTTTACTCATTTCCATTATTTTCTGTGTGTGTCTACAGAGGTTTTTGAAGAAGTTTTGGAGATTGTATCTTATATGACCTTTTTCTCTCCAACAATATCGTTGGATATGTGGAGTCTTTGGCCATTGATGATTGAAGCCCTGGCTGATTGGGCAATTGATTTCTTTCCAAGTATGGTTCTCAATAACTTTTAACTTTATTTTTTCTCTCAGCTAATGTGCTAATGCATAGTTTACATAACTTGTGAATGGCCCTATTTCATTAATAAAAAAATTCTTTCTAATTTTTATGACACTAGTTCCATCGCTCAGCCATGGTTGAGGGTAACTTCATTCAGGATACTGGTCAACCTGCTATATCGTTGTTTTTCTCCCTCACCCTTGTTTGTGAGCTTGTGGAGGATTCCTTTTCATCTTCCTATTCTAAATACAACCTTTCTATTTTCTCAAATAATTAATTTTCTAATCAAATTTTCTTAACTGGATTATGATGATTATTTCATGCCCATGGACATATCCTTTTTTGCTTTCCTAGGTTAAGTGGTTTTCTGATTCCTTAACCAAATGGGTGTTTTTGTGAGTAATTGGCGTCAACATTGTCATGACAAATGTTGAATTAGTTACTAACAAATACCTATTAGGGCAATTTTTTAATTCCAATCTTGAATGTGTAGTTTCTCCTTATTACTTCCATACACAGACCAGGTAATGGGTTTGATACCTGTTCTGGTCTGTTTACATTGAACGCAGGTTTCAAATTTTACTGCTTTCTTTTTTCAGGACAAGCATATTTCTAATTTATCTTGACCTGGTTTGAAATTTATCATCCTTCCATATAATCCACTTTTGGTATTTTTATCTGTTAAGCTTTAAACTTCTGCAGATATTTTGGTTCCTTTGGACAATTATATTTCAAGGGGAACTGCTCAGTTCCTTTCTTGCAAAGAACCGGACTATCAACAGAGTTTGTGGAATATGATTTCATCTGTGAGTTATTTTTAGATTATTACTTAAGTCATCAACTATTTGGTTGGAGGCTGGTGGTGGATGAATGGTCATTATTATTTTTTCTGTTATTACTGGGGTCTCTGATTTATATTGCAGATTATGTCGGATAAAAATATGGAGGACAATGATATTGTACCCGCTCCAAAGCTTATTGAAGTTGTCTTCCAGAACTGTAGAGGACATGTGGATCACTGGGTTGAACCGTATCTTAGAATTACCGTTGAACGCCTGCGTCACACTGAAAAATCATATCTGAAATGTCTTTTCATGCAAGTGGTAAGGGGGTGTTACGTTCAATAGTTACATTACATGAATGACTGAAGTAGTCAGGGAAACGGATTTTGTTGCTTGTTGGATATAATGTTAGTCAATATCTTGACTTTGCTGGGGTGTGTTGTATTGATGATGTACACCTAATACCTGTCTGTTCTTCAACCATGTTAACTTGGAATAATTTTAGTGCAAGATATATTTTGAATTTCCAATTTAGTAAATGTGGGTGGATTGTAAGAAGTTGGTTAGAGGTATTTTTGTGTCGTAGTTTCATAGCCAGCTACAACAGTTAACAACAATAACAAAACCTTATCCAAATCAAAGCTTCACAAGTATTATTTAACCTGAGATCAGTTCCTCCAATTGTTGATGGAAATAATTTACTGGTGCAAATAAGAAATCAGGGCTCTTCGAGTAGTCCATAGCCAAAGCTTCATTCTACATAACCCAGAAAGAAATGGGGAAATAAAGGGCCAAAGTAATAAATCTGAGGCCTTTTTTGATCACCCAATGAGTTTAGTTTATCTATTGTATGTTGGCTAGGGTTTCAAACATTATTTCTGTTAGTAAATGACATCATACATTAATTCGTTCTAAGAGGAGATAATTATTTTCAGATTGCAGATGCTCTTTACTACAATGCAGCACTGACCCTTGGCATATTGCAAAAGCTAGGTGTTGCATCAGAAATCTTCCATCTTTGGTTCCAGTTGCTGCAACAAGTTAAGAAGAGTGGAATGCGTGCTAACTTTAAAAGGTTTGTTATTTTTTACACTTTCACCATTACTGGTTCAAATTTTACTTTGTATGTTCATACTGTGCTTTGGTATCAAAGTAGAAATATTGTCTATGGCAATTTAAATCTGTCTTGTGTTGGTAAACTAACAAAGTATATTCAGGGAACACGAAAAGAAAGTATGCTGCCTTGGTTTGACGTCATTACTGTCACTTCCTGCTGATCAATTGCCAGCAGAGGCTCTAGGAAGGGTGTTCCGAGCAAATCTTGATCTTCTAGTTGCCTACAAGGATCAAGTTGCAGGTCTGTATGTCTTCCTTGTCTCTGTAACTTTGATTTGTCACAAATAATCATATTCAGGAGGGGTAGATTGATGTCATTTACATTGGTTGCTTTTTTAAATTCCTAACAGTAGTTTTGTTATAAGTGCCTAATTTTCAGCCTATTGTACTCATAGCAGAAGCTGCAAAAGAGGAAGAAGCTGAAGATGACGATGATATGGATGGTTTTCAAACTGATGATGAAGATGAGGATGGCAATGGTTTTGACAAGGAAATGGGAGTTGATGCTGATGACGGCGAAGATACTGATACTATCACACTAAGAAAGTTGGCTGAACAGGTGTGTAGTTATGATGACCTTAAAATCATCTGCTTGCATATAAAGGAATTCTATGGTATGCCTATATGCTTGAATGAGCTGTAAGATGGATATTCTTGTAGTTCATATTCTGCTCAGGTCATTATACATTTAACTATGTCCCTGAACTTTTCGTTTGATTTTGAAAGATCCAGTTAGTTAAATTTGAAATCTGGAGTAGTGAATTTTTAAAAGTGTTCATGTGTATGTCGTCCAGTTTTTTGGTTGAATCGCAGTTATTTTCATAATATAATTTATCATTAAGTCCAATTTTGCAATAAGTACATAGGTCAAATGAAAAACCTAAGTTTAACGTTAATTTTTTTATTTGTTAATGTTGAAATTAAAAATCTGTTAATTTTAGCTTGTTGTTTTGTTGGAAGATTTTATTGATTATGTAACCTTCTAGGTTCAGCAGTCTCTTGTTACAGCTTTCGTCATTGCATAGTGGCAACATTTTGTTGGTTTTGAGTCCCCGTATAATTGCTTTTGCTTTAAAATCTGTGTGCACCTAGGTAAAAATATCGGTCCAGGTCAACACTGGGTTCACTGATTGATCCGATGAAAAAGAATCGGACAGGTTTCAGTGATAACCAGCTAATTGTGTGACGTTTATTTATTAGGGATTTGTTGAATCTGTGAATTTTATTTTCATTCTGCATCTGTTGCACGTAGGCGAAGTCATTCCGGCCCAATGATGAGGATGATGATGATTCAGATGATGATTATAGTGATGACGAAGAGTTGCATTCCCCGATTGATGAGATTGATCCTTTCATTTTATTTGTGGATACAATCAAAGGTAAGCTAAAATGTTTATGTTCCCCAATTGTCATCATCATTATTCTTGTTGTCAGCATCTAACACGTTCACCTTACAAAATAATTTTACTGTAGTGATACAATCATCGGATCCATCGAGGTTTGAGAACCTCACCCAGACACTTGAGTTCAATTATCAAGCTCTCGCTAATGGTGTTGCCCAGCATGCTGAGCAGAGAAGGGTAGAAATTGAAAAGGAAAAGTTAGAGAAGGCAACGGCTGCCACAACTTCTTAAGCTTCTGGATGTACATTATTACTGTTGCTTATTTTATTCTCAAGTTCTCAGATGTTGCCCATTCTTTAGGAGAATCAGAGGGTTGCCTGTATTTGAGGCATTTGTCGGCTTTGTGGTCACCATTTGGTTGGTCTTTGATCATGAAGAGTTTGCAGTTTTGAAGTGATTGGAGATCTGCTCAACGTAGTTCCCATTGACTATACAGAGGATGATACATCGAGGGAACTGTGGAGTGAGCACTTTCTCCAGGTCTTAGTTCAGCTTATTATTTGGTGCTTTGGGGTGTCCTTTCGGAGTAAAGTACCCATTCTTGCCATGACTGTGTTGTCCGTCCCCCGCTACCCCTTTCACTTTTCCATTTCATGAGCTCCTTTTATAGTCTCCATGTATGTGCCAACCGTATTATGTTTCATGGATACGAGTTCTGTAATATTTGTTGCCTGTCACATAGACAGGTAGTGGGTCGCCAATTGCTTTATTGGTAAATTTTGGTGAGGGATGATATAAAAAATTTTGTTTTTTACACCCTTTTTCGGTCATTATTTTTGGGTTGAGAGAGTATAGTCCATGAGTATTGATGAAGGCATCAGTTTTGGGTTATACAATCAAGGGTTCCTTAATGATGGTTGTAAAACAGTCATGTTCATTCATTATATAATATTTTGTGGGAAGCAAGAAATCAGCACGATTCATGTTCAGCGGGAAATATAGTTTTCTTATGATTTTGTTTGTGATTAGATCATGCAGCCAAAAGCGTAATAGAAAAAAATGTTGGGGAGGGTTTTTTTTTTTTTCAGTTTTGGATATCAACAAAGATTGTTTTTTGCTCAATCGTGAGTATATGTACGGATTATTCTTTTATATATATCGGAATTCAAATTTTGAATAAAATTGTTTTCAAATTTTGAATAAAATTGTTTTCAAATTTTGAATAAAATTGTTTACAACGTCGCTTCAGAGTGAAAATTCAACTTTCAATTTCCTGAGGTGGGTTTCAAGTTAAAAAGGAAATTATAATTTAATGGAGTAAGGGATTTTCTTTTACACGTACGCGCATCTGAACTTCATATGTAATGGTTGACACGTCTTCGTTATTATAATTACACTGCAGTTATTTTTAATATAATTAAAACTATCATCATATTATTATTACATTTTAAGTTGTTTCGTAATTTATTTATTATTTAATATCTTTGATCAAGTTTCTAAAAAGTTTATTTTAATAGTCCCTTAGCATGATGTTTTCAATTGGATCCTTTCTCCTAGTTGTTAGGTTTCGTTAATCTAAAGTTAACTATTAGAAGCTAATTATACTGAAAATATAAAAGAAAATATACTATCATTCAATTTTAACTAAATATTTTTTAAATAATAATGACACAACATTAAAGTTGTATTTTTATTAATTAAAATTCATATCTTATACATATATATTATGTAACATTAAAATTATCACTAGAAAAATGCGATGTAACAAAAGTACGCTTATATATTTTTAATATTTAATAATTTTTTACGCAGACAGCACAACATTCTATTTTTTTAAAATGGCATTCTTGTAGGGTTTTAATTTAAAAACAAGGTTAAAAGATTAAGTGAAATAACCCACAATAGTCACCCTACTTGTGGAAAGTTTAATTAATTCTCACAAACTGTTCATGATGTTGTTATTTAAAAAAAAAAAAGAGCATTAAATTAAATATTAAGATTATTTTTAACATGACTTAACCCATGTATGATGATAAGGTTGAATTGCTGAATTAAAGTTGCGAATAGGTAACATTATTTACTTCCACCATCATCAACGTTAATTTCTTCTAAGCCATCTTATTATCAATTATGTCATTGCATATAGAAAATGCCAAGTTAAAATTCAAAGGTGGATTTCCAGAACTTAAGCCCACAAAATACAGAATTTTGTGTCCATTTTAATCGTTACGGTAAAATTATTAATTTAAAAAAATATATTAAATAAATAAATAACTTCCTAATAAAATAAACATGTTAGATTTGTTTATATATATATATATATATATATATATATATATATATATATATATATACTTACAACTTTTGTTATACTTATGAACAATAATCTCATAATTAAATTATATTTTTATTATTATCATATATAGATATATCATAATTACAATTTAATAAAACTGTAAAGCAGTTTTTTAAATTATTATTTGTTAATTCAATTTAAATACAATATTATATTTAAATATAATAAACAATTTTGTTTGATTTTTAAAAAAATAAAACAAAGAGTTGGATTAAGAATAAAATAGATCTTAAAAATCTAAAAAAAAGAACAAATCGTAACTAAATTATATTTTCTATTTGTTTTTCATTTCTGTTTCCATACATTATCAATAAACAAAAGCCCCATTACGAAAGTATTAATATTAAAGTCATGCACACTACATATTTTTAATTTTGCTCCACCTTATAAAGAACTTTCACTAATTACACGGTGGAGTCCACTAACACACGTTCAATTATTAATTATGAGACTTACAACACGTACATGAAGATGTCCTTCAATTGGATCATATAGAAAAATAAAAACTTTTTTTAATGAAAAATGCTATTTCTAAAAGAATTTCAATAACTTTTTATTTTTAATTTACTCGTCAAATTTTAGGTTGGAGAATATGAAATTAGTCTTATCCAAAAAAAATATATTTTTGTAGCAGAAATAAAGCATTGTATGATAGTTATCACGTGAAAAGTAGACTTTTTATTTATTTTAAAAGGAGAAATTTCTTCTATTTTTCTTTTTAGAACGATTTTTTTTTTATAACCATCCATATATATATATATATATATATATATATATATATATATATATATATATATATATATATATATATATATATATATATATATATATATATAAAATTACGATTTTTATTTTGTATCTCCCACCAATCGGAGATTCTCCATTCTCGTGCTGGCGCGTGGGCCCAATCTCCTTCTCCCTCTCTCGAGTCTTCTTCACTCACCGAACAAACACAACGCCTCACAACACTCGCTGCATCGCGTGAGGATCACGATCATGGAGATGCTTCGCGGAAGAAGAAGAACAATTATCGTCTCCGCGTGCCTGTGGTTGCTCCTCTCACTGTCACCGTCACCGGCGAGTGTCGTTAGCGCCACCCATGGCGTCTTCAACGTCAAGTGCAAGTACCAGGAGCGCTCCCTCTCCGCCCTCAAAGCTCATGACTACCGCCGCCAGCTCTCCCTTCTCGCCGGAGTTGACCTCCCCCTCGGCGGCAGCGGCCGTCCTGATGCCGTCGGGTCCGTCCATGGCTATTAGTCAATTCCTTCCTTTCTTCAATTTTGGTTCGATCATCTTCTGAACTGATTTGTTGTGTTTGTAGGCTTTACTATGCTAAAATTGGAATTGGAACTCCTCCGAAAAATTACTACTTGCAGGTGGACACTGGTAGTGACATTATGTGGGTCAATTGCATTCAGTGCAAAGAGTGCCCAACCAGAAGTAACCTTGGTGTAAGTTTCTCATCTTTTTAGGGTAAATACCCAGTTTGGTTCTTGATAGTGTGAGACGATGTCACTTAGCCTTTGAACTTAGTAGAATTCATAAAAAAGTATTTGAAAGCGCAATCAAAATTTCGTTGAAAATTTAAAATATCTTATGGTTTAAGAGATGATATTAACAAACTTATAGGAACGCAAATGACAATGAATAGCTATGTTTAGAAACTAAAGTCACAACATTGAGATTTATTTTGAGTTTTCTTACTTTTAAAAGTGTATCACGCATGTGGGTTACCCCATCTTTTTAGTTTAGCCACCCTACTGTTACTTTACTGCCTTCTTCACTTGTCTAAGGTGCTTGCCTAGGATTATATTTTTTTTTCTATGCATTGTAAAATTAGAATTGATTAGAACATGAGTTTATTTAGATTTAACTGCTCATTTTGTCTCTATACATTTTAGTTTTTACACATTCAAGCTACTCATTTTAGTCCCTACATGTATACTTCTTGACTCATTTTAGTCCTTACAATTTTGGATGACAGAGACTAAACTGGATTAAAAAGTGTATGTGTAGGGACAAAATCGAGTAGCTTCTAGGTGTACAGATTAAGACATAAAGATTGTGCAGGTACGAGGACATGAGTAATTAAACCTAAAATCTATACGCTGTGTAGGGAGTTTTTACATTGCTAACCATTCAAAAATCATGTTAGGTATGACTTTAAAGATAGTCACTGTTAAAGTCTACCAAATTACCATACATGGCAGTTTCTGATTGGTTGACATGTGAAAACCTTTTACACAGTCAGGGCATGGATTATTTACTCTTATAACACGGGGTTAAACTATGCTATGGTTTGGGTTCACTATGTGCTTGTTTTGTAACACAGTAGAAATCCACGCCATTGTAAAATCATGGTGAAATTAACATAGAAGCAACTATTTGTTGCTTCAGAAAACGACAGTGACTGCAAAAAACATGCATTCCAATTATCAAACACACTCTAAGTAGTTAGAACCAACGAGAAGAAAGTATGGAAGGATGTTTTTATTTTGTTACAGTCTGTTTACATGCCAAACACTTCCTTAGGTGCATTCTAAATCTGCAAGATGTTGTTCTCTTACCATTTATCATTTTAATTGGGTGCCTTGTTAGCTATGTGGGTCAATGTTTCTTTTACTGTCCTTACCAAGTATTGTTTTAGTTATGTGCCTCCTCATGTCAACAATTATATGTTCATTCATTTGAATTTATTTTCTGTGTATCACAGATGGACCTTACACTCTATGACATAAAGGAATCCTCCTCTGGTAAATTTGTTCCTTGTGATCAAGAGTTCTGCAAAGAGGTCAATGGGGGTCTTCTGTCTGGATGCACTGCTAATATTACCTGTCCATATCTGGAGATATATGGTGATGGAAGCTCAACTGCTGGTAACTTCGTAAAGGATATTGTTCTTTATGATCAAGTGTCTGGGGACCTTAAAACTAATTCGGCTAATGGAAGTATTATATTTGGGTGAGTTTTCTTGTGACAGTAATGCATGCTATTACTTTTGATAGGTTGCTGCTAGTGGATATTAATTTCTCGTACGTATTGAACTCAGAAACCAAGTATGTTTGCTTATAGTAATTTCACCTGCTGCTTTAGCTGCAAACTAGCAATACTATAATTTCTCATATATGGATATTATCTTAACATAAAATGGATGCACCTTAGTGCAGGTATTACTCTTCAAAATGGTTGAATCTGCTTTTTATTTCACTAAGAAGCATACAAATTTGGTCTAGTTCCTCACCGAAATTAATATTGATGCCTTAGAAAATACTTGGCTTTGCTTATAGTTTTGAGTCAGCTTTCTATTTGAGTAAGATTGAGAGTCAGAATGCTGACATTGTACTTCTGCAGTGTTCCTTTTGTTGTGTTCCATGCTGAAATTTACTGTAGGTTTCCTTAGCAAAGTTTTGTAATGTGAACCTTACAAAAGTTGAAAATAAATTTATGTTGAATAATTCAGCAATTTTGTCATGTCAATGATATATCAACAGGAACTATTTCGTGGATTATAATTTCCTTTATTTTATCCTTTTTAGGTTTGTTAAATGCTAAACTTGAATTTAAATCTAACTGCTAAATTATCAGTTTTATCAAACACGCTGTAAATAAAATGGCTTAGTAAATACTGAGGCAGTGAATCACCTTAACATGTGGAACACTCTTAGAAATATTTCTAATACTCTAACAGCTGATGTGATACAGGAGGCGCTTAGGTTGTAATGATTTCCTGGTGATTCTTATTGTGTATGATATTTTAATGTTGAGGTGCTATTTATATTTAAAATGAATATTTTGTTGTTTTGTAGGTGTGGTGCTAGACAATCTGGAGATCTAAGTTCTGCAAATGAAGAAGCACTTGACGGAATACTTGGATTTGGAAAAGCTAATTCTTCAATAATTTCACAACTTGCTTCTTCTGGCAAAGTGAAAAAGATGTTTGCTCATTGTTTAAATGGAGTAAATGGAGGTGGTATATTTGCTATTGGGCATGTTGTGCAACCTAAAGTGAACATGACTCCTCTATTATCAGACCAGTATGCCATTATTTAATACACTTTAGAATCAGAGTTAGTTTTTCTTGTGGTGTTATGAATTACTCTTTTTGGGATTAATTCTAGTTTTCTTATCATGATTTTGCTGGTGTCTAAGTTATATTTTGTGATGATATTTTAATATGTTTTATGATATATATAACAGAACACAGCTTTTTTGAATTTGGGCTAATTTAATCCCAAAACTTGCTAGAGGTGTCATGATTATTTAGTAAAACTGTAATTTGAATGTAAAATGAATCTCATGTTAGTTGAATCTGGCAGGAGGATTTCCTAATGGTCAAAGTTAAGTTTCATTATTTTTCAGTGTTCTTCTACCATAAAAACCATAATTTTCTTCCCCTATATCCTAAATGAAAAACAAGATATCTTTGTTAAGCTGGACTTTGGTCAATTTCTCTATGCACAGATAGTTTTGTTTACTATTATTAGAATTGACATCAGACTGGAGCTGAATTAGCCTTGAAAGCCTGCCCAAGTCATTACAAGTATTATCTAGGCCCTAAATATAGGTACCGTTTGACCTAACATTTTTTGTTTTTTCTTCTCCTTAAAAGGAGAATTTGAGCCAAACACAGCTCTTAAAAATTGAGGACCTTAATTTTAATAAAGGAAGTAGGGAGGAGAATTAGTTTATTTAAATAAAGCTAACTACAGTTGGTTTTTACAAATAAGCAGCATTCCTTGACCTCTTTCCCCCTTTCTTCCCGAACTAGTTGATGCGGAACAATGAAACAAATCTTTTATCTTAAAAGGAATTATTAAGCTAAGTAGCTTTTAAGTAAAAAATAAGCTTGGTCAATCATAACCTTAACTAAATGGATCTTAATAAATTTGATACTTGTAGTTTCTCTTCTATTCAGATATTGGTTTAACGAAATCTATATTTTGAGAAAATATGACATTTGAGATTTTGTTTTAGGCCACACTACAGTGTCAACATGACAGCAGTTCAAGTTGGCCATACTTTCCTTAGTCTATCAACAGATGCTTCAGCACAAGGGGACAGAAAAGGGACAATAATTGATAGTGGTACAACCTTGGCCTATCTGCCTGAAGGGATTTATGAACCGCTAGTGTATAAGGTATATAAAAGTGTTGTAAATATCATAAACATTTAGGAGGTGAATAATATCTCTAAATTGCTTTTTATATTTGTTTCCCTATCTCCTTATTATTGTTATTTCCTTTTTAAGCAGTCATTTACCCCATAAAAGGAGATCAGTGAATGTACAAAGTACACAATCAATATAAAATTTCGTTTTTTTCAGCTGAAAGTCTTAATTTCTGTTAATTACTAAATTCACATAACATTTTATCATACAAGTGTCTGAATTGATTTTCCTTGTTAGATTATTTCTCAGCAAACTGATCTAAAAGTTCAGACTCTACATGACGAGTATACATGCTTTCAATATTCTGAGAGGTATGATGCTTAATGTGCATATTCATTAATCCTAGTACTGTACTAATACTATAGCTGGGGTTTTAAGTGTGCATATAATATTCTTTTTAACACACATCTGAAAATAAATATGCATGTATTTATAGTGTCTTCTTGTTGGGTGGGAACACACAGAGGTGTTTTGGTAGCTTACTTTGGCATGCAGGCTTTAGAATATTTCTTTGTTGTGTGGTTCTGACATTGGTTGTTCAGGGTTGATAATGTTATTAACAGTACTTTCATACTGTCTTTCTCTAAAACTTCTTTCGCATGGCTATTGAACATGACACAATTGCACTCCCCATATCTGTGGAGTCCATAGTGTGTGGCATATGTCACAGAAATGGAAGGGAGGTGAATATTTGTCTATTCTGTTTTTGGTGGAATTGCCCTTCAACCATGTATGGTAAATTAATAAAAAAGACTGAAAGAAAACACATCAGAAGAGGAATTGACTTTTGACAAATTCTGTTCTACTTTGATCTCCTTAGAAATTGGTCTGGTGAGAA
This sequence comes from Sphenostylis stenocarpa, assembly GCA_963425845.1. Taxonomy (NCBI): domain Eukaryota; kingdom Viridiplantae; phylum Streptophyta; class Magnoliopsida; order Fabales; family Fabaceae; genus Sphenostylis; species Sphenostylis stenocarpa. The sequence goes on from OY731398.1 coordinate 19,384,899, forward strand.
ATCTTCTTTGAACAGGGTGAAATCACCATTAAGTTAGCTAGGCGAGCTCCTCTAGTATCAACTCTGTTCTTCACTCATTTCATTGTATTGTTGTTATTATTTCTTTAGTATTGGCTCCACCTTCAATATGGCAATTGAATGCCATGTTGGCATTTTTTAAGCTAGCTGTCATGAGCATTGGCTTGTCTAGTGGTTGTTGGTGTTTGAGCTTATATTCCTGGATATTCATGTAACTTCATCATGGCATAGCTAGTTTTCCAGGATAGGACCGTTCATTATCCACTTCTAAATTCCACTTAGAAAACAATTACTGTTCCCATTCCTAGATTTTCTTACAGCTCATTCCTTCTGTTCCATTATAGTAGATGTCTTGTCCTCTTGGTTGTACATTGTTTCTATTTTCCCCGTAGGACACATTAATGATTGTATGCTCTGAATCCTATAATTCTGTTGCTGGTTTTTGCAGTATTGATTCACATATTGTTTTGTAATATTTATTTAATCATTTTAATGTTCTTAATTTAATCTGCAGTAGCTGTTTTGTGGTTTTATGCTCTTTTTTGGTTTGCTGTGTTGCACATTTCTTAATTTATGTTTCTTTTTCTTATTTTTTAGTGGTGTCATTTTATCCATGAAGATTTCTTATCTTCTTGTTCTGACAATAATTTTTTTTTTTTTTTTTTTTTTTTTTTTTTTTATAATAACAATAATAACAACATTGACATGTAGTCATGTTAAAGGAGTTGTCTAGGTAATCTTGCCATTTGGACTTTGGGTCTGGCACGTGGACAAAAAATATTTGCCATTTCAAATCTTATTTTGGTGCTGGAAAACTTCTTTGATAACCACTCCATCCCTAATTACATTAATGCATTAATGTCATGCATTGAAACGACTACTTATAGTGTGCTTGATATTAAAATATTCAGCAATTATATTTAGTTATATTTTTGAAATGTTAAATTCCAATTGTTTAATCTTTTCTTCATTTTAACATGACACTGCTAATTTAGCTATAATGTAACCTTGTAAATGTTTTAAATATTTCAATATAAAATTTTAAATATAAAAAATCTCATTTTCAAATATTATAACCACAATAACACTTTATGTTACAGAAAGTTAACATACAATATTTCATCGTAGTATTTGAATTTTAATATTAAAAAATGCTTAAAATATAAAATCCTTTCAACAAAATAATTTTGTTCCATTTTTCATTTTTTATAGCTTCCAATTTTTATTTGATTTCTTTTCACAGGAGACATTATCCCATCTCTAGCAGTGTTTAAATACAATTTTGTGTAATCCACATTGATGAAATATTCTAATTATTTTTTTGGAAATTCCTCTTAATCTTAATTATACTTAAGCTTTTGTATTTTATTTTGTTTTCAACAATTATAATGAGTCTTGTTCTTGTCCTGTGTTCAATCTTTTTAGTCATTTCATGTCAAATGAATTTAAGTTTATAAAAGATAAATGACCGAAAGAAAATATTAATATAAAAGTTGAAAATTTGTTTATTTTCATTTTAATCAATCAAACAGTTCATCATCTCAAGTTGGATAATTTAATAAAAAGTTTTTTTTTTTTCAAGGTATAAGCAAGTACTTTCATGTATATCTTGTTATTTATATTCAAAACGAGATTCAGTTTTCTTGAAAATTTTATATTTTATATGTATTGTTGGATTGCTTTGATAACTGGACTGCTCCCTTTGTATACACGCTATGCCTTTATGTCTGTATCAACTTCATTCACGAGTGTAATGGCTATTGTATTTATCGATGCAGTGTTGATGATGGATTCCCGGCTGTCATATTTTATTTTGAAAATGGACTCTCGTTGAAGGTTTATCCCCATGATTACTTATTTCCTTCTGTAAGTATATTGGAACCCTGGTTGATCTTTGTTTTGTTGTGGTTTATGAGGGTTTTATTTGGCTTGTTTTGGGACCTATTGTCAGCCTTCTCTTCATTATTTATTGCTCATGCATCACGTTTGTTATCCCTTTCTTAATTAATGCATATAGTTGTGTTTGGGACTGCATTCCAACTGCAATTACTGATTGTGGTTTTTAAATGCCTATTTATAATATATATGCTTTATTATCTTTTTTGTTTAAATTAGGTATTAAGATATTTTTGTTATGTCTCGGCCTAAGAAAAAAAATTATATTATTATTTTGATTTAGATAATCAAGATTGATATATTGTTAATACTTTATTTTGTTATATTTTTATTTTATATATGGAGTACATGAATAAAATATAATGAGAGAAACTTCACCATATCATATATTTTTAAATCAAAAATACATATTCAAAACTTTAAATTCTAATAGGGAAGACATTTTATTAAATTGTATTGAAGTAGTTATTTATATTTATAATTGTTATTTATGAGTTTTTATAACATTTCTTAATGTAATACAAAATTTAAAAAGAAAAGAAAAAAGAAGAGAAAAAAAGTAATCAAAATAGAGTGATTCAGTTCCAAAATATCTTTCTCTTATTCTGAAATATTCTGCACAATCTTACCCAGAAAGAAAATTGCTTGATGGTTATTTCATCATCACCTCTAGAATCCCACCAACAATTCTTTATCCCTAAATGTAACTCAACTGCATCGTGCCCTAACTGTAACTGTGTTTTGGGCTAAAGTAACATAAAGTTACTTCTACCTAAAGTGTCCACACCGCATACTAAAAACCTTTTTGTATTCCATCTACTCCAAATTTAGTTTTGTGAGTTCTGGAAAAGTTTTGCAAATGCCACATACATATAATTTTTTCCTATCTAAAACCTTATTAACCATTATTTTCTCATTTAGATACTCAGTAGTTTTAAATGATTTTTCATAACACTCGTTAATTAATGCCCAGTATTTTGAGCAGGTTTTATATATGTCAATATTTTTACATTCAAAATCTTTGTATACCATACTATAAATTAAATACTAATGTGCATCTGCAGGGAGATTTCTGGTGTATTGGTTGGCAAAATAGTGGGACACAATCAAGAGATAACAAAAATATGACCTTATTAGGAGGTATTATCTTCAAATCTTTCTCTGTACCCATAGATATTTGCTTGATACTGCTTCCAGCTTTAGAATGAGACTGCCATATAGGGGGAAAGAAAGGGTGAATTTTGTAACAGCATTTTGGGATGAAACATTTTTGAACCTGGTTAAATCTGAGTTCTGAAATAAACAAGACAAACTTCATAAATGCATATTGTAGAACACATTATGTAGGATCACGTGAGTTTCTTAACTGGATTTTTTGTAGAATATTACATTATTTAATCATATTATCAAATGAACCTCTAAATGACCAACTATTTTTTTTCCAGATACGTCAAGTAGAAACGAAGTGAAACCTGACCACTTGAAAGTGAAACTTGAAATTTAAACTAATAAAATGTATTTTCCGGACTCATTTGGTGAATTACCAAAGCAATAGAGTGCTGGTGGCCCTCTCCTGTGTCCTATGATGTTTTGTTTTGGGGCCTGGGCATTTAGCCAGATCTTTATGCTGCAAGTTTTGAATACTTAGTGCGATGATGAGTATAACTTATACCAACCTAAATTCCCTATTGTGTCACTGATGTGCAGCAAATGTTTAAGTACTGGATATAAAATTACTTGGTATTACAAGCTAAATATTCTGATCAATGTATTATTTTTACTGGTGGAAGAATTTTCCTGATATTTTTTTTCTATATGTAAATTATAGTGGAGTTATTATCGATAATCGTTTTGGATCACCAGAAAGTTTGCTTTCCTTGATCTTACGCGGTAGCTTCACCTATATTTTTATCTGTTGCAGATTTAGTGCTTTCAAATAAACTTGTCTTCTACGACCTTGAAAATCAGGCTATTGGATGGACTGAATACAACTGTGAGTATCGTATCTTAGTTCTTTATGATATTGAGTATTTTAAATATTTTAATAATAAAAATGAAAATATGAAATATTTGTAGATTTTGGTGAAAACATCTATAATCAAAGGAAGTGTAAATTACACTGACATTCTTAAATGTTTTTTCTATCCCTTCACTAACTCCTTTAATTGTTTGAAAAAAATATAATACGATCACTCTTTATACATTACATTCATCCATCTTGTTTGGAAAACATTACATTGATGGAAGTTGTTATAGATACAGAACAGGAGGATTATGGGTATTCTAAAAAAATCTAAGAGGTGTCAGTTTAATTTACTTTAGAAGAACTCAACACACTTGCATCTCACAAAGATGAATGGATTAAATGGAGAAATAGACATGGGGCAGTTGAGGCAAAATTGAAAAATAATACATAAATTACATGAAAGCCTGTTGATATTTTTTTTTTAAGAGGGGCAGATGATTTAACTTAGTACCTAAGGCATACTACTTATATCCCAAGCTGCACCTAGTCTCATTAGAGTTGACATTAAATCAGTGTACAAGTGGTCCAGGGTTCAAATCCTGGCAATGCCACTTAATACCCAAGGTTGCTAATATTTGAAGCCAAACAAAATGAAAAAATTGTGGCACTTTTCTAATATTTTTTTATAATTGAAGATTAAAATAATAAAGCAGTGTTGAAAAACCAAATTGACCCTTAGTTCTTAATTCCGTGAAAAGAATAATTTTGTGTGGTTTATGGATTCAATTTAACAATTTAAAGTATCTGCTTGCTCATCGCGGAGGTGTTTGGTGTAAAAGTGCCGTCCTTGACTATTACTTTTTATCCACTTACTACCTGTTCAATGAATGAATTATAGATAATAAGATTGGTGTAAGGTTCGAGTAGAATGGCCAAGGAAAGTATAAAGAAATCAATTTCAAATTAGTTGTATTATTTACTTTTGCGTAATCGTTCATTTAATAATATTTTCTATGTTGTATCTCAGGTTCTTCAAGCATTAAAGTGAGGGATGAGCGCACGGGAACAGTCCATTTAGTTGGTTTCCACCACATATCTTTTGCTTCCGTTTTAAACATCAACTGGATGATTATCTTGTTTCCACTTGCTCTACTACATAAATTGGTTTATTGAAATGGAACACAGCAAATACATATACCAAATTTAAAATTATGGTAACAGGATTTGAAAATAGAAAGGACAAAAAAAAAAAAAAATGCTGCGTGAGAAAGTGACTTTTGGGAAATTAGGACACTGACCATTGGGAACCTTCGCTGTGGGTAAATTTTTTCTTCCCAATTCCACGGTGAAAATGTAAATTGCATCAACCAATTGTATATGTTTTTAGACTTTGATTCTTAACTTAGCTTGGATATCAATTCCATATGTATTATTGACATGCTAGATGATCTCACACATGGAATTCAAGTTTTAATTGCACATATTTAACATTTATAGAGCAGTTCTGTGTTGGCTTGCCCCCTTCTGTAAGACCTATTTTGGCATGCTTTATAATTCTGTGCTGGTAATTTGTAAGAGAATTTATTTAATATTATGTTCAACTAATAATGAATATTTGATTTAATATTAACACAACCTTGTTTAGAATTTAGACAGAATAATTTTATTAGTAATCTAACTAAATACTTAACTTAAAAAATAAAGTAATCATGGAAAGTATATATATATAAAATTTTGTTTTTCAGTGTAGGGTTTAGGATTTTGGTTAATTTGCTAATGGTATGATGATCATGACAATAAAAGAAATAGTCATAACCGGAGGACAAACATGGAGACTATTTGATAACCGTGTTTATGAAAACATCTAATATAATATTAATATTATAATTGTATTATTTTATCTATCTCGGCGTTGACCGTGTGAAGCAGCATGAATCGTTCTTTGAGGTGGAACCACTTGCTCAGTGTTTTTCTGCGTTTGTGTTTAACACGTTGGCGACGTGTATGTCAACCACATTTCAGCTTTTTGGGCGACATCTCTTATTTGACTCACCACATGTTTCACTGCCTCGGAATGTGCTTCCTCTTGTAAATTATTGAATAGTCACATTTTTATATCTCATCTCATCATGAATATCTCGTCATAAGTAGTGTATATCGATTTTTATATACAGGAAATAATAAAGAAAGGATTTTTATATACAGGAAATAATAAAGAAAGAGGTTGAGGCAATGATACAGCCCATCTATTATGTAACCGTATAATAAACTTAATAATAAACTCTAATAACTAAGCATTCGTACTAAAATGGAAATTGAGTGATAATACCTCCAAGCGGAACTGTAGATATATCAGAGACCCAATTTGTTGACACAAACAGAAAATGGTAGCATAAGATCCCTGATTGAATGTGCTCCCTGATTACATAACATGACAGTTAATTTCTATATGATTAGTACGTTCCTCGAAGGTTGAATTGTGAACTAGGTAGATATCTGATTGATTATCACAGTAGATTGAAACTGGTGCAGAGAATGGTAACATAAGATCGGTCAACAAGTACTGTAATCATTGTATTTCACAAGATAATATTGCAAGAGCGCGATATTCAGCTTTTGAAAAGGATTTGGACACAGTGATCTGCTTTTTAGTTTTCCAAGAAATCAAGGAGGAACCAAGCATAACATAGTATTCGGTGATTGATTTTCTGGACTCAAGACAAGTCTCCCAATCTGAGTCAATAAAGACAATGAGGGTAAGAGTGGAATTGACAGTAAAAAAAATACCTTTAGTTGGTGATCCTTTGAGATATTTCAATACTAGTATAACAACCTGATGATGAGACTGTAAAGGTCTGGAAACGAATTGACTTAGCTGTTGTGTGACATAACAGATATCAGGCCTGGTGGTGGTTAAATAAAGCAATTGACCAACCATTCGCCTATAAGCTTGAGGCTCCGAATAAGGTTGAGAGTGATCACTAGTTAACCTTGTAGAAGGATCCATTGGAGTGCCGACAGGTTTGGCAGCAAGCAAACCACTTTTTTCTAGTAATTCTAGTGAGTACTTCCTTTGATTAACCAATATTCCTAACTTAGAGTGACTAATCTCGGGACCTAGAAAATATCGCAAATGGCCTAAGTCCTTGATGTTAAATTGCTTATCCAAGTGTCCTTTAACAGATGTGATCTCACCCATGTAATTGCCAGTGAGCACAATGTCATCTATATAGATCAATAGAGTTGTGAACTTATTGCCATCAGACTTAGTGAAAAGGGAGTGGTCTGCAGCTGACTGAGAGTAACCAAGAGAGAGCAATGCAGTGATTAATTTGGCATACCACTACCTACTGGCTTGCTTCAGTCCATATAGGGACTTGCGTAACCTGTAAACTTGGTTGGAGTGGGTTGTTGTCATGCCCAGTGGTAAAACCATATAGACCTCCTCATGTAAATCGCCATGTAAGAATGCATTATTCACATCAAACTGTTTTAAGAACCAATTTTTCGCAACAACTAGTGCGAGGATTATCCTTAATGTTGATAGTTTGGCTACCGGAGAGAAAATATCAAAGAAATATACTTCTTAAGTGTAACCCTTGGCCAAAAGTCGCGCTTTGTATCTCTCAATGGTTCCATCAGCATGATATTTTATCTTATACACTCACTTGCACCCTATAGGAACCTTACCAAGAGAGAGATCTGTTGAACATTCAAGGACTTGATGTTGCAAATAATGATCATGAAGAATGTTGATTTTGATGATGATCCAAGAGCTTAAAGACTTAGAGTATTGAAGATTGAAGATTGATGTTTTCTGTATTGTAATAACTCTGTTTTAGTTTGATTGAGTCTGTAATTATAGAGTCTAAGATAGCCGGTACATAGTCCGTAACTTAGAAGCTTCAAAATGCTCAAATTTATCATGCGAGGCTCGGCTTTAATCGATTATATAGGGAAATAATCGATTAAAACGAGTGAGAAAACCATTTTCGAGCATATACTCATCTGTTTTAATCGATTAAAACATCAAAATAATCGATTAAAAGGTCAAATAATCGATTATTTCACCAAATAATCGATTAAACCGAGAGGATTGGGTTCGCGTATTTGGCTCTGTTTTAATCGATTAAAACTCCATTTAATCGATTATTTCGATCTGTTTTTGTTTTTAAATTTCAAATTAACCCTATTTTCGAAAACCCAATTACCAAGAACCCTAGTTTCGAAATCCCCAATTCCTTAACCCTAATTTCCCTACTTAAACTCTGCTTTGGCACTCGGAAAAAAATGAACAACTAAAGAACAACTCTTTCCATACAAAAGTTAAGTGCTTGTGAGTGCCGGAGAACTGTTTGTTGCAAGGAAAGGGGGCTTTTGGAAACTTCGGTGTGAGGCTAGAAGCGATAAGAATCACTAAGTGGAGTTCTTAGTGGATTGAGTCTTTGTGCTCGTCTCCGGGAAAAGCTGTTCTTCGGGGCTTTTGGAAACTTGGTGTGAGGCTAGAAGCGATAAGAATCACTAAGTGGAGTTCTTAGTGGATTGTGTCTTTGTGCAGTCTCCAGGGAAAAGTTGTTTATCATCTCTTGTGGATTTCAAGAGAGGTTTTATCTTTAACTTTATCTTTTTCATTATAATTTGTGTTGTAACAACTTTGTTCTTAGTGACAGCGTTAATCCTCTTTTGAGTGATTAGCAGCTGGACGTAGGGTCTTTTGATCCGAACCGAGTATAAACCTACTTGTGTAATCTTCTCTACTCTTCTCTATTTACATTTACGCAGTTTTTAATCGGTAAAATTTGGGGAAATTTTGAAAACCTAATTTTTATTAAGAAACCAATTCACCCCCCTCTTGGTTTTTGTCCGACCACGCGAACATTCGCTGCGCGATTCTAACAAGTGGTATCGAGCTTGCTTTGATAGTCATTCAAACTTTTCGAAAATGGCCGGACAAAATCAAACTTTTGTCGAAGGTGCGTCTATCAACGAGACCCCCACTTTTTGCGGGTCAAAATTATCCTTTTTGGAAAGTACGTATGCAAATATTTTTAGAGTACGTTGATAGAGGTGTTTGGGACGCAATTTTAAACGGTCCATTTGTTCCTAAAATTACGAGAACGGTGTTGACGTTCTTAAACCTTTTGATAGATGGACTGCAGACGAAAGTCGAAAAGTACAATTTGATGTTAGGGCTAGAAACATTATTTCATACTGCTCTAACCCTTGATGAGTTCTACGAGAATTTCTATTTGTAAAAGTGCACGGAAATGTGGGAAATGCTTAGAGTAACCCACGAAGGAAGCTGACGACGTCAAAAGAGCATGTAAAAATTCTCTAATTCAAGAGTACGAAATGTTCGGATGCAACCAGGCGAAACGATATTTGACGTACAAAAACGTTTCACTCATATCGTGAACCATCTCACAGGACTAGGTAAAATTTTTGACGTTGATGAATTAAATGTTAAAATTTTGAAATCTCTGGATAGGAAATGGCAACCAAAGGTGACGGCCATCTCGGAGTCACAAAATCTTGCCACTATGTCTATGGCGGCGTTGTTTGGAAAGCTTAGGGAGCATGAACTTGACCTTGGAAGACTAAATGAGGAAGAGGGTCAATATCAAAAGAAGAACCTTGCTTTCAAAACCGAGATTTCAAAAAGCAATAATAAGAAAGAAGAAGAAGAAGACTCCGAAATTGATGAAGAAGAGATGAGTCTTTTTATAAAGAAGTTCACCAAGATGATGAAAGCAAAAGGAAGACATCCTTTCAAAGGTAAGGGAAAGGTAAAAGAAAATTCTTCAGTTAATATAAAATGCTTTGGTTGTGGTGAAGCGGGGCATATGAAGACCGAATGCCCAAACAAGAAAAATGATGAACATAAGGGCAAAAAGCAATTCAAGAAGAAAGCATATATTGCTTGGGATGACGAGTGATTCAAATTCGAGAATCAAGCGACTCGAGAAATTGAAGCAAACATTTGCTTGATGACAAATAACAACAATTCTTCGGATGTTGAGGTTAGTGATTCGATTCATCCTCTTGTGAAGAAAATGATCATGATGAATTACAAAATGCTTATAATGAGTTATTTACTGCATTTATGGATATGAAAAAGGAATATAAAGTAGTAAAGAAGAATCTAAGAAAATCGGAAAAGGAAAATGAGTCCTTAAAATTGAAAATTGCATGTTTAGAAGAAAAGGAGGTAGCTAATACGAAAATTGTATGCTTAGATGAGAATAAGGACTTAGCTTGTGCAAATTGTAAAGAGCATGAATATGACATAGATATTCTTAACCATTTGCTTGACAAAGCCGAAAAAGAAATTGATGATCTTAGGAAGAATGAAATGGTTTTTGCTCAAAATAATGTAAATCATAGAGTTCCTTTGAAAAAGAGTAAATCTAAAAAGAAAAGAATATGGGTAGAAAAAGGAACTAGAGCATGTCATGTTAATAATGTATCTTATTCTAAAGCTACTCCAAATGCATGCTTCTATTGTATGAAACAAGGTCACACTTCAAATAAGTGTAAAATTAAACATTTTGGTATTCCAAAAGGTAAATATATTTGGGTTCCAATAGTTAAATAAATCTGTTTGTCTCTTTTATTTATTCAAAGAAAATGGATCATTTTGTATGTTTTAAACAAAATGCTTAGGTAAAATCATTTTATCTTTTCTCATTGCATAAAGATTCTTCTCTTAAAGATTTTTGCGAGAAGCCTCTAAAATTGTTTTAAACAGACTCAAAATAAAGTATTTTTACAAAAGCTTTCTTAAAACATGTTTTTAAGCGATGCGGTTTTGAAAGAACCAAATAAAATCACTTAGAGTGGTCAAAGAAGTGTTTTTACAGCATTTTAATCGATACAATCTGGTTTTTAATCGATTAAAACCATTTAGAACTCATTTTGACCGATCAGATTGTTATTATGAGCTGATCGAAGCGTTTAAATCGATTAAAAACACGTTTCAATCGATTAAAATTACTTAAAGGTGCGGATGATCGATCAAAATCAAATTATGGCCGATTAGAAGCAAATGTGATCGATCAGATTTTAATTATGAGCTGGTCGAAATTTTTCAATCGATTAAAAACACGTTTCAATCGATTAAAATCACTTAAAGGGTCAGGATGACCGATCAGATTTTATTATGACCGGTTGAATCAGTTATGATCGATCAGATTTTTATTATGACCGATCAGAACTCTTTTAATCGATTAAAAACTCGTTTCAATCGATTAAAACAACTTAAAAATTTTTCTACCATTGCGTTTTAATCGATTAAAAGATGTTTTAACGATTAAAGCTGCACTTTTAACGATTAAAAGAAACTTTTAACAGATTAATTAAACCAGTGAGTTTTGAAAATCTTCTATTGAAAACGAGTTTGGCTTGAACTTTCTAAACTCACATTGAATATAAGTTTTCACACATCCTTAAGCAATCAATTGAGCAAGCTGCGGTGCAAACACTTTGGAGATCAAAGATGTGTTACTTGTTGATATATTATTGGATCAAGCTGATAGTTTGTTATGTGTAGAATTTGCTAAGATAATGCGGGGAGAGTTTGAAATGTCTATGATGGGAGAATTGACATTCTTCCTTGGACTACAAATCAAGCAACTTAAAGATGGCACTTTCATCTCTCAAACTAAATACTGCAAGGAAATTCTCAAAAAGTTTGGTATGGACACCTCTAAGGAAGCTAACACACCCATGGGAACTTCATGCTATTTAGACAAGGATGAATCGGGTTTGGAAGTAAATCAAACTATGTATAGAGGTATGATAGGATCACTATTATACTTAAGCTGCTAGTAGACACGATATTATGCATTCTTGTTTGTGTGTGTGCTAGATTTCGAGGCTTGTCCTAAAGAATCTCATTTAATTGCGGTAAAACATATTTTAAAATACTTAAAAGGAACTACTTGGATTTGGCTTGTGGTATCAGTCGATGCTTGTATTAGTTTATTAGGATATTCGATGCTGATTATGGTGGATGTAAAATTGATAGGAAAAGCACTAGTGGGACATGTCATTTGTTAGGTTCATCCTTAATATCATGGCACTCTAAGAAACAAGCATGTGTAGCTTTATCTACCACTGAAGTCTGAATATATTGCAGTTGGTAGTTGTTGTGCTCAAATTCTATGGATGAAACAACAATTAGAGGATTATAGCATATATTTAAATGACATTCCATTAATGTGTGATAATACGAGTGCAATCAACTTAACAAAAAATCCGAGTAATGCACTCTAGGACTAAACATATTGAGATTAGACATCACTTTTTAAGAGATCATATCAGCAAAGGAAAGCTGTAAGATAGAGTATGTAGACACTAAACGTCAATTAGCGAGATATATTTACTAAGCCTCTACCCAAGGATAGATTCTATGATCTTAGAAGAGACTTAGGGATACTAGAAATAGCTTAAATTACGCTTAATTTGACTGTTTTTGGATGATTGTTATGATTAAATTCGTGATGCGGGATATTCATAGGTTATAATGTGCCAAAACCTTAAAAACTTGATATAGCCTCCGGAATAATCGATTCTTGGAAGTGATAATCGATTATTTTCCCTTAAAAACGCCCAAAACAGGGTATTCTCCTGCGGAATAATCGATTATCTCGTGAAATAATCGATTAAATGCCTTCGATAATCGATTATTTACTGGAAATAATCGATTAAAGCTATCGAGATATTGAAATAATCGATTATCTTGAAATATAATCGATTAAATGCGACTCGATTTTGCCTCTTAGCCGTTGCCAACGGATATTTTGCCATGAAATCCTTTCTATATGACCGTTGGAAGTGTTTTCTCTATAAATAGAGACATCTAGGTCAATTATACTCACTTCTAACTCTTGTAATCAAGTTTTCTTGAAATCTATACTCTCTTTGCTTCATTATTCCCTCACTTGTCTCCAAAATCTCTTCAAGTTTATCTACTCTTTCAAATGGCCTCATCCTCTCGCCCTAAGATTCCTACAAGAAGAAGATCTGCACCTTCTTCTCATTCCAGTCCTAATTACGTAGAAGGATGGATCTCCGATGCGAGATGGTCAACAAGAATTTCTAACCTACTTGGAAAGAAAAAGCTATTATTTCTCCCAAATTTCTTATAGGTGAGCAATTCATTCGTAGGGGTTTCAATTTTCCTAATCTTCTTGAAATTCAAGGAATTCTCCCGTTTATCCAAATGCAAGGTACATACTATCCGACTTAGTTAGGGTATTCTATTCTAGATTCAAGTTTAGGGATCAAATTGCTACATCCCGTGTAAAAGGGGTTACCATAATTCTAGATGATGATATTTGGGAAAATGTTGCTCACTTCCCCATTAGAGAAGATGCTATTAACGTTTATGGTGAGCTAGATGACTTTGACGGGTTCTTAGCTTATCGATCTTTTACGCGGAATCCTTCTCCGGAGGTTGGACGTATTCTTCATGCTTGGACCTTTAAAGAAGGAAGAACGCATGCTTCTACATTTACTTGTATGGATCTTATGTCCCAGGGCTACGAATCATGCCCAATGCTCTTCCATTGATCTTCGAATTATTCATGCCATAATGAATAATGAACCTTTAGATTGGGGTGTTCTTGTCAAAATGACCATGCTTAAAGCAAAACGTCATCACACCTTCAAAATTCCATATGCACTTCTTGTATCCCGTATTCTTGAATATAAAGGAGTGAATGTTGAAGGTGAGCAAGCGATTAGAACAAACAACTTAAACCGCATGTTGGACAGCACATTGACTCAACTTCAAATGGTGCGTGTCAATGACATCTATGTTCACAAAGATGACGTTCAAAATCAAAGTGATGCAAATGAAGACTCGATGAAGATATGCCTCCAGTCGATAATTTTCCCTCTAACCAAATCCAAAGTGTTGGAACATCCTCGTCTCATCAAGAAACAAGACAATCCATGGAAGATATGCTTTCCGACATGAATCAAAGAATGCAATCTTTCTTCAATCTTTACGGAGTACGCCATGATGAAATTATTCGATCGCATATCCGATGTAGATGATAGAGTGGGTAGATTAGAAAATAGATTTGATACTCACTTTAATGATGAGGACGAGTTGAAGAATTTTAAATTCTGTTATATATTTTCTTTTGTTATTGTCTTGCTATTGTAATGGATAAATGATTATGAAATAAAATTTGATGTTTCTTTCATGCTATGATTGAGGGGGAGCTTTCTCTAACTTATGCATATTTTGAGGGGGAGCTCTTATGATTGATGTTGCAGAGTTCTTTTTGATTATAATCAAAATAGGGGGAGAAAAATTTAAAGCCTATGATTCAATATTAAATGTTATCTGGTATGTTTAATGTGTTTGTTAGTATGACGGATAAAACGAGGTTATTACAAGGGCTTTAAAAAGATAATTTTGATCATCATCAAAAAGGGGAGATTGTTGAACATTCAAGGACTTGATGTTGCAAATAATGATCATGAAGAATGTTGATTTTGATGATGATCCAAGAGCTTAAAGACTTAGAGTATTGAAGATTGAAGATTGATGTTTTCCGTATTGTAATAACTCTGTTTTAGTTTGATTGAGTACGTAATTATAGAGTCTAAGATAGCCAGGTACATAGTCCGTAACTTAGAAGCTTCAAAATGCTCAAATTTATCATGCGAGCTCGGCTTTAATCGATTATATAGGGAAATAATCGATTAAAACGATGAGAAAACCATTTTCAAGCATATACTCATCTGTTTTAATCGATTAAAACATCAAAATAATCGATTAAAAGGTCAAATAATCGATTATTTCACCAAATAATCGATTAAACCGAGAGGATTGGGTTACTGCGTATTTGGCTCTGTTTTAATCGATTAAAACTCCATTTAATCGATTATTTCGATCTGTTTTTGTTTTTAAATTTCAAATTAACCCTATTTTCGAAAACCCAATTACCAAGAACCCTAGTTTCGAAATCCCCAATTCCTTAACCCTAATTTCCCTACTTAAACTCTGCTTTGGCACTCGAGAAAAAATGAACAACTAAAGAACAACTCTTTCCATACAAAAGTTAAGTGCTTGTGAGTGCCGGAGAACTGTTTGTTGCAAGGAAAGGGGCTTTTGGAAACTTCGGTGTGAGGCTAGAAGCGATAAGAATCACTAAGTGGAGTTCTTAGTGGATTGAGTGCTTGTGCTCGTCTCCGGGAAAAGCTGTTCTTCGGGGCTTTTGGAAACTTGGTGTGAGGCTAGAAGCGATAAGAATCACTAAGTGGAGTTCTTAGTGGATTGTGTCTTTGTCTCGTCTCCGGGGAAAGTCTGTTTATCATCTCTTGTGGATTTCAAGAGAGGTTTTATCTTTAACTTTATCTTTTTCATTATAATTTGTGTTGTAACAACTTTGTTCTTAGTGACGGCGTTAATCCTCTTTTGAGTGATTAGCAAGTCGGACGTAGGGTCTTTTGATCCGAACCGGTATAAACCTCTTTGTGTAATCTTCTCTACTCTTCTCTATTTACATTTACGCAGTTTTTAATCGGTAAAATTTGGGGAAATTTTGAAAACCTAATTTTTATTAAGAAACCAATTCACCCCCCCCCTCTTGGTTTTTGTCCGACCACGCGAACATTCCGCTGCGCGATTCTAACAAGATCAACAAGAACCCAAGTGTTATTTTCCTCAAGAGCCTTAATCCACACAGTCATGGCATTCTTCCAGCAGTCTAACTGAGAGGCTTGTGCATAGCTTTGAGGTTCAATTAGGGAGGTTACATTGCAACATAAGGTTTTATAAGATGGGGAAAAGTTATCATAAGAGATATAAGATGACAAAAGATATAAAACTGAAGTAGAGGGTAAAAATTTACCGTAGGAGAAGTTGATGTAGCTGCAAGCAGATAGATTACAGTGATAATCCCTCAAATACTGTGGTTGCTGCCTTTGTCTAGTAGAACGCCTTACATGTAATGAAATCTCTTGATTATTATTTGTAGAATGGGTTCAGGATTCAATGAGTCAATGATGGCTGGGGCAGGCTCTTGGACAGAATTACAAGGTGCATGAATGTGTAAATTAGTTGGAAGATGCACAGTTTTGTAGCAAGGTTGTGGCAACATTGACAAATCAAATGGTGATTTTTCATGTTCATTGGCACTAAAGGGAAAAGTTTGTTCAAAAAACACTACATTCCTGGAAGTAAAAATGTTTCTTGATTGAAGATCATATAGAACATAACCCTTTGTTCCATCTTTATAACCAATAAAAATAGTTTTCTAGTATATGCTAAACATCCAAAGACCCTTAAATGATGAAGAGTGGGAACCTTCCCGTAAAGTACTTCATAGGGGCAATTTTGCCTTAGCAAAGGAGTTGGTAGTTTATTAATCAGATGAATGGAATGTGTTACAACATAGCACCAAAGGTGTTTAGGGAGTTGAGCTTGAAAAAGAAGTGATCTTGTAACATTCATTACGTGTGGTGTTTTCTTTCAACCACTCCATTTTGTTGGGGTGTTTCAACACAAGTGGTTTGGTGAATGATTCCTTTGCTAAGGTAGAATTTTGTCATGAAGAATTCTGGACCATTGTCACTTCGTATGCTTTTAAGTTTAGTGTTAAATTGTGTTTTAATATAATTTACAAATTTTTGAAGATGATTCCTAGTTTCACCTTTGTGTTTCATTAATTTAACCAAAGTGAATCTGGAAAAATCATCCACAATGATTAAAAAAATACTTGTGACCTGAAATGGAAGTAAAAGAGCATGATCCCCATATATCCACATGAATCAAATCAAATATTTTTATTGATTTACTAATACTAGAACTGTATGGTAATCTCTTTGTCTAGCATATTGACATACATCACATGGTAAAATGTTTTTATAAGGAACCAAAGGAAAATGTTGACATATGATCTTCAACTTGGAGTCAGAAACGTGGCCTAACCTAAGGTGCCAAAGGACAGAAGTATTAGGATCATAAGAAGATCTAGTACAAGCAGAGGAATTGTGTTTGAATTTTGTCAAAGTTGCATGCTAAGGGGTTAACACGTATAGTCCATCATGATGCTCAGCTAAACCAATCATCCTCTTGTTGCAAATATGTTAAATGAAAAAAAAATTGGGAGTGAAAAACAAGGTAGCAATGTAATGTCTTAATCAATTTGGCAAAAGAAATTAGGTTGACTCGAAAATCAGGTATATACAATACATCAAGAAGGATTAAAGAATCTGAGATATGAACTGTACCAGAAAAATGACATGTGTTTTGGATCCATTAGGTAAGGTAATAGATAATGGAGTAATTTTATTTAATGAGCTAAAACTAGAGATGTTGAAAGTCATGTGATCAACTGCACCTGTGTCCAGAAGCCACTGATTACAATGTTTACCTGTGTTGGACATGGATTCAGTGTTTAAGGTTGTGGTATGAGCAAGATTGGATGAATGTGAGGTAGTTGGAGCCCCTTGATTAGACTGCTGTAAGAGTGTCAATATGCCTTGATATTGTTCCTGAGTGAAGTTAACACTTGATTGTTGGCTAGCGACCTGTGTTGGGAACCCTTGGTCATTGTAATAATCAACTATGCTTGCTGTATTTGCACTTCTGGCCCTTGACTTGTAGCCTGGTGGGAACCCGTGTTTGAAATAACATGTGTCGATAGTGTGATTGTTTCTGCTACAGTGAGTGCACAATTTATTGCCAACATTTTGTCCTCTTCCTGCACCGCCTCCCCCTTCCAAAAGCACCTCTCCTAGCAGTACCAACAGTTGGAATGAGATTAATATTAACAACAAAGGCCTTATAATTAGCATTAGTATCTGCGATTATTGTCGAGTTTATGTGTCTTTCCTGTTGAATAACTAGCGAGAACACCTTATTAATAGGGGGTAGAAGATCGATGAGCATGATTTGAGATTTGACATGGGTGAATTGATCATTTAGACCTTGAAGAAAACATATTACATAATCCTGATCCTTATATATTTTGAACGATTGAATGACTCCACAAATACAAGAAATGGAGCATTTACAATTGACAACTGGTCCGAAACTTTCAAGTTTATCACATAAACTTTTTAATTGGGTAAAATATTGACTTACAGACAAAGTCCCTTGGTGCATGTGATAGATCTCTTCTTGGAGATCTGAGATGCAAAAGATGTCACCCTGTGAGAACCTATCCTGTAGATCATTCCATGTGTCTGAGGCTTAATCAATCCATAAAATAGATTGCAGAATGGAATCATCTATTGATCTGTGCATCCAGGCCAATACCAAAGTATTGCACCTTTCCCATACTTCATACAATGGGTCTGTCATCAAGGGAGGGGTGAGGCTTCCATCTACTAGCTTCAACTTATTCTTGGATAATAGAGTTAGCCTCATCACTCTTGCCCACGCATAATAATTTCGACCATTTAAAGGAGGAGAAACTAGTGATTGAGAATGACTTTCATTGGCGTGGAAAAAAAAAAGGATTAGAGGGATTGGTCAAATAGTCAGTCAGCATAGGAGCTCTGATTTGCCATCATTCACAATTTTAGAAAAGAATATGAATGAAACAGAAAGAAAAGAGATGTCTCAATAAATACAAAAACGATTGAGAAGCATAGCCCTTCTCGAAACTCTAATACCATATTCTAAATTGAATAGTTGCATTTTTATATATCATCATCAGTACTGTAGATCAATTTTTATATACAAGAAATAATAATTGAAAAGGCTGAGGCAATATTACGGGTCCACCTATTGTAACCATATAAGAAAATTCGATACAAGAATGATATAACAAAAAATAACAAATTTTGAGAACTAATCATTCCTAGGAATTGAGTGGTAATACTTCCCCTCACAGCTCTTGAGGAAGACTTCTATATAAACTTGAGCTCGTTGCGCAGGGAAATGATTTTGTGCTCCACGCCAGAAAGCAATTGCAATTGATCCTCGAGAAGCCTTGACAAATTCTGTAGCAAAAAGGCAACAGCACTCCTTGCCATTTCCTTGAAACAGGGAAACCTTGCGCAGAGTGTTTGGTGACATAATATAGTACAGATAAGATGGTAATATAACAATCTTTCTTCTACTGTACCAGTGAAGTCATCACAAACATGTAATTTCATGGCGCCAAATAAAGAACACCTAAACGCGTGGACCCATTTTTTCTATTTACTTTACCTTTTTTTGGGAGACTTTGATTTTTTACTTAGCTTTTGATCTAAATGCCAAATATATAATTAACATGCTACAACTCGCTCCTGCTAAATTACAACTGGTTTTTATTGAAATTAAACAAAATCTCATTCATTAATTTATACTTTAAAAGAATTCCTATCCTAATTTGTAAAAGAAATTATATAATCTCCATGATCAATCAACTGTAATTTCTTTTTAACAAAGGGGTATATAATGAATATTTGATTTAACATTAACGTAACCTTGATTTGAATTTTAGACAGAATAAATTGATAAATGATGTCTGATTTAGTAACTTGTCGTCTTTTTCTTAATCATCTAATAATTAGCTTTAACTATCAAATAATCATGGTAGAGGAATGTATAAATCTTTTCTTGGGTGGAGGTAAAGGAAAATGGTTAATTTGCTATGATATGACTATGATGATCATGACAATTAAAGAAACAGAGATACAGAATACAGGACGAAAAACAGGGACAATATTATTAAAGTTTGTGTTCATTTAAGTTGGTGGTTTGCTGAGACATGTTTTCATCCATTTTATTATTCTCTATGTATATTCCTTATACTAGGGTTAAAGATTTGTTCTGAGATCCATAGTACCTTTAGACATTGGAATGAAATCCTAAATAAGTTTCTGAAGTTGAGTCAAATAATAGTTAATGGGTTTCAAGTGAAAATTTGTTAGCAAGTCAATTGAAATGCAGTAAACATGTACCCAATTTGATTATTTGGACTTACATTATGAATACCAACTAGAATTGGTTAACTGTAATTATGATCTTAATATGAACTAATTTTTACAAATTTGTACATCAAAGATAGTGTATCATTAGAAAAATGGAACCTTATACTGCCCCATCTGTTGCTATTCAGGTATCAGTTCTGATCTCATTGACTCCTTGGAGAAGCATTAGAGACCATGAGCTTACAACCATGCTTTAATTTCACATGTCTGAGTCTGTTCGCCAATCTTTCAGAGGGCCACAAAGCATGCACACTTCTCGTAAGGTAGTTGAGGACCAGAGTTGTTCAGGAAGATCATACAAGTACTCACAGTCTTCAATAAGTAGATGTTGAAGATTTGGCATTGCACTTTCGTCTAATTTCCAGCTTCTGACTTTCATTCCCCTCATCTGAAATACTTGAAGTTGAGGGAACTCTCGTGCACCAACATTAAGGTCGAACAAATCTCCAGAACTTTGCCTTCCTATTTTCAAAATTTGGAGGTTCGTAAGCCATCATCCTGCAGTGTTCACCAGAGAGAAGTCATTGCCGACATGTATTTGTTTCCAGATTATCTTGGTGAGATATGATGAAAAGGAATTTTTGTCTGGTGGAAGTTCTAGAAAGTCCATTATTTTTAGGCTATGAATATTGCTTAGGTGGTGCAGACTTGGTAACCTTACAGTTGAAAATTGTTCGTGGGAAGGGCGATGAAATGGATAGTCCAAAACTAACCTTTTGTAACGATGGATATAATGGAAGAAAAGTAAACAGTGAACTGTACGTCAAGTAAAAAAATTTCTGTAGTGTTATTTACTGTAGTGAAATATAACACTGGAGGAAGATTTCTAAACAAAAAAAACAATGTACAGAGAACATGAAGAAAACAATATAGAAGAGACACACATAATTTGTATTCGCCTAAATGCAAATTCGTTATTCTCTCTCTTTAGCTTTTCCTACCTCCACCCCATGTGGATCATGTGCCAGCTGTACTTGGTCCTCATTGTCACTACTTTTCCAATTTTGTGTTTGCCTCATTTTCTGATATAACATTCTCATCCCCATTAAAAACAACTTGTCCCCAAAGTTGTCATCAGGATATGTCTCTTGAAACTATGGTGAATCTTCTCATGTTGCATGTATCTTATCAAGGCCTTCCTATTGAACTAAGGCCTGTTGCATTTGCTGATTACCTTTAACGATTACTCTGGTTTTCAAAATAACCATAGGTTCCAGAATCGGGTCAACCTCATTAGTCATCATGGTCAAGAGAATATATATGGTTTGATATGATCACCAAACATGGTTTTAGCTGAGAACAATGGAAAACTAGATGGATTCTTGCATGAGTTGGAAGCAACAACTTATAAGCAACAAAACCCATTTTCTTCGCAATTTGAAAAGGTCCAAAATGTTGGGAATTCAAGTATGATTCTAAGTCTCACATTGTCTAAGAATAGAAAAATTGAGCAACATATAAGAAAGAAAGACTCATAATATAATGTCTTAAGGTTTTTGGTTGAGAGTAACATTAATCCTTATTTGAGTCGAGCTTATGTCTTATTATTGTGTTTCGCTCTTGTGAATCCCCCCTTGAAAGACTCACTAGTGAGCTTGAGGGGATGTACCAATGTGGAGGAATTCACACTTGAGGGGGAGATTGTTGGGAATCCAAGTATGATTCTAAGTCTCACATTGTATAAGAATGAAAAAGTTGAGTAACATATAAGGAAAAAAGACCCATAACCCAATGCCTTATAGTTTTTGGGCTGAGGGTGATGTTAATCCTTATGTGGGTGGTTGATCTGTAGTGAGTCAGAGTAGTCTTTGTATCAAAAGTCTTCCTAACAGAGTGGATTAGGTAAAGTGTGTCCCCAAGTGTGATTCTAAGTCTCATATTGTATAAGAATGAGAAAATTGAGTAACATGTAAGAAAGAAAGACCCATAACTCAATGCTTTAAGGTTTTTGGTTGAGAGTGACGTCAATCCTTATTTGAGTTGAACTTATGTCTCGTTGTTGTGTTTCTCTCCTGTGAATCCCCCATCGAAAGACTCACTAATGAGCTTGAGGGGATGTACCAATGTGGAGGAATTTACACTTGAGGAGAAGATTGTTGGGAATCCAAGTGTGATTCTAAGTCCCACATTGTATAAGAATAAAAAAGGTGAGCAACATATAAGGAAGAAAAACCCATAACTCAATGCCTTAAGGTTTTGGGCTGAGAGTGGTGTCAATCCTTATGTGGGTGGTTGATCAGCAGTGAGGCAGAGTGGTCTTTGTATTAAAAGTCTTCCTGACAAAGTGGATCAGGTAAAGCGTGTCCCGTTAGGGTGAACGGTGGTACATGAAAGGACCACTAGTGAGCTAGAGAGGATGTACCAATGTGGAAGAATTCACACTTGAGGGGAAGATTATTGGGAATCCAATTGTGATTCTAAGTCCCACATTGTATAAGAATGAAAAAGTTGAGAAACATATAAGGAAGAAAGGCCCATAACCCAATGCTTTAAGGTTTTGGGCTGAGAGTGGTGTCAATTCTTATGTGGGTGGTTGATCAGCAGTGAGATAGAGTGGTCTTTGTATCAAAAGTCTTCCTGACAGAGTGGATCAAGTAAAGCGTGTCCCGTTAGGGTGAACGGTGGTACATGGGAAGACCACTAGTGAGCTAGAGGGGATGTACCAATGTGGAGGAATTCATACTGGAGAAGGAAATTGTTGAGAATCCAAGTGTGATTCTAAGTCCCACATTACGTAAGAATGAAAAAATTAAGTAATATATAAGAAAGAAAGATCGATAACTCAATGTTTTAAGATTTTGGGTTGAATTCATGTCATTGTTATGTTTCTCCCCTAAATTATGCTTATACGACTACAGTTTCACCAAAATCATGTCTCCTTCTTTGAACTCAATATGCCTCCTCTTTTTATCTGCATACTTGTTCATATTATGTTGTGCTTTAATTAAATTTTGTTTCAATTGGGACTGTTGAGATATGTTGTTTATCTATCTTTTTGGATTCTCTTTGTAGGTTCCTTAGTCTAAGGTTAAGAGTTTTAGGTTGAGGCTCATATCCTTTCTATTGTATCTCCTTTTCTATAAACACAATGTAACAATGCCTTTTGACACTTTAACAAACTCTAAATAATTTATCTCAAGTTGGTATCAGAGCAGGTAAGATCTTGCACTGATTTTTGGTCACCACTATCTCCATTTGGACTGGTGAAGGTGGGGGTTTTATGTGTCTTGAGGAGCGTGACCCATCCAAGCAAGTCGCTCCTTCGTCAGTTGCCCCACGCGCTGTCACGCACAACCATCCCAGAGTGTCTTCTCAAGTGTGTGTGTGTACCACGTGCCGCCTTCTAATGGTCAAAATCAAGGCTGACCACCTCCGTTCGAGTTGTCAACGTCCTCCAAGTCCAGTGATGACCTTAGTTTTCTGTTTTGAGAACTTTGTGTGAAAGGTCCCGTGAGTACTCCTATTTTTTTGGTTTTATTTGTCTTCTTTGGTTCATATGGCTTCATCCACTACCTTCACCTTCTCTGCTACTCCCACCATAACCAGTGTCAAACTTAACTGGAAAAATTACTTATCCTAGTTTTTATCAGTTGAGTTGTGGTTTTTTGGTCAAGGTATCACGACCATTGGAGAAGGATGTAAACTCCATTTCTACTCTAGAAAGGTCTCAATGGGAGAAAATTGACTTCCAACTTTGTGCAATCTTATGGTAGTTTGTGAAATCGAATATTCTTGAGCTTCTTAGGTCATTCAAAACCTGTTCTTTCTTTTTTTTGGAAAAAGGCTCAAGATATTTTTGCTAATGATATTCAACGTCACTTTGATGCAACTCAAAGAGTGACATCACTTAAGCTGACCAATCACGACATGATGACTCACATTGTAAAAACTAGGACTGTTGTAGAAGAATTAAAAAGGTTTCTTGGGGAAAATACCTTAGAGGAATCAAACTTCAAACTCGATAAGTTGTATATGGTTCTAATTTTGATGAGCCTGCATTCTGATTTTGATCACGTGCATGATCACAATCCTAGCTGGAGATTAGGCTCCATCAATGAATAATCTTTGTTACTAGGTTTATTCAGGTTCATAATCTTATGGCAAATGAGAATCAGGTGGATACTGTTGAAACTTTTGCTATGGTTGCTTCTCCTGGTCGAGGGGAAGGACGCAATAGTTGAGGAGGAGGACGCAACAGTCGAGGAGAACATGGTAATATAAAAGTTCATCCTCAATGCTCCTATTGTAAGAGGATGGAGCACACACAAGAAAATTGTTATTTCTTGCACGGTTTTCTTGGAAAGAATATCACTGCCCATGCATCTAAATCTAAAAATTCAAATATGAAGATTTTTTATAAGGAGTATTAGGAATTTTTGAAGTTCAAATTTAAAAAGTTTACCAGTGATGGTCAATCTTCTTCAATGTCAAGTGTTTCAACAACATGAATTTCTAAATCAATGGAAGGTCAGAACCTATGAATTCTTGATTCTGGTGCCTCTGATCATATTTCTAGTAATAGTTCATCATTTTCCTTCTTGTCATATCCTAAAAATTCTCACTTAATCATTATAGCTAATGAATTCAAAGTGAAATCTCAAGGAGTTGACAATTTTCCTTTAACTTCATCTCTAAATTTAAATTATGTTCTTTTTATTCCTAATTGTCCTTATAACTTGATCTCTATAAGTCAACTTATTCGTTCTTTGAATTGTTCTATAACAATTCTTTTGTTATTCAGGAACATGGTATGGGTCGTCTGATTAGAGAAGGACATGAATCACGTGGTATGTGTTATCTTAATCCAAGCCCTTCGGTTTCTTGTTTAGTTTATCATGCTCCTAAACTTTTGCATGATCTTTTGGGCTTGTAGACCCCAAATCTTGCTCGGCCTCGTAAGAAAGATCAGAAGACCTCCTTTTCGAAGATGGGCGAAGCCTAAGAAGCCACTAGGAGAGACTATTAGGCTTCATACTAGGATAGGAGGGATTTTTGGCACAAAAATAAGGATTTTCACCTTTTGGGGTCGAGACCGCTGTCTCGCCTTGCACAAATGGCGAGACGGCCGTCTAGACTTGACAGGCGCGAATCCCTATAAATAGGGGCCTCCCTTCCCCTCATTTCACACAGTTTTCTCACTCTCTCTCTAGTCACATCAATAGTTTCTCTCTCTAGAATCCCTCCGACGCATTTCCGGAGTTTCTGAGTGTCTTTAGAGTGTTCTTCGAGCGTTTCGAGAGGTTTTTCCGACGCCGTGTAGAGTGAAGGGCTGCCGCAAAGCACCCTATTTACAAAAATTAATAGAAAGCTAGCTCCGGAGGTTCCTACTTTCTCTCTCTACCTTTTACCACATTATTTAAATTACGCAATAGACATTAGGGCCATGTAGTCATAATTTTTAAATTCCGCAAAATAAAAGGGGCAAAAGCGTATTTTTCCGGTTTATTTATTAACAGAATATATGGCCTATCATAGGGAACCCGAAAGGGGCGTCGTAAACGAACTAACATTTCCTTTATGCGTAACTAACTCCCTTACCCAACTCTGGTTCTAACGACTAAAGTTAGTTTTTCGAAAACCAACACCTTTTAAACTCCTTTTCCGATGTTTCTGGTAAAAACATCGGTTGCGACTCCAGAGAACCCTAAAAAAACCAGCTCTTGGATTAGCCCGGTTATCGGACAATCCAAGAGCACCCTTTCAAAAACCTCGCCCCTAGGTTCAGCCCAGTTATCGGACAACCTAAAGGCATTGTAACCACCAATAAAAAACGTGAAAATCAAGAGAGTCGGAAACCATCGCGTTGCTCCGACCGCCTCGTTTTGACGGCGGCGACAGATGGCGACTCCACTGGGGAAGCCTAGAGAGTTGATCCCATTTAGTGATGGGCCAGCTTAAAAATAAGTAAACCAAGAAAATAACGCTTTTGCCCTACCTTGTATTATAACATGTTTTACTGTTTGGCTTTAATAACTGTTGCTTGTTTATACTTACGCAATTGTTTGAAATACAAACTGTACACAAACCCTTGCACACAACAGTTCCCTCTATACCCGGGGGCAAGTGAGAAATCTATAGAGAGTGGGTGGCAGGTACGGTTCACTGTAGTGATGGCCTTGTGCCCACCGGTGTGATCGGAAACCACCACTCAAGGTGATAACCTTCCTCTTTTGGCACAAAGACTGACTATGCCCTTAGTGCTAAGCATGGTTGGAAGGCTGGAGAGTGGGGACCCTATAATGGGGGCACCTTGGGGGCCTTAGCCTTGGTGAGGACAGTTAGAACCTACCTTCGCCAAATCACTTTTCTCCAGGAAAACCCTACCTCGTGATTAAAACGACTTCTCGCCTGTTCGTGGATGATCGAATTGTGTGTGCATATGTTTGTTACATTTGTCTGTTGCATAGCATAACCAAACAACAGAAGAAAAATCACAAAAAAATATTTTTACAATAAACACCCTTATCTCGGACAGTCTGCCTTTCAACTAGCCTGGTTTTAGGTTCTTTGCAAGCTAAGTAGCCACGCAGTTCCGACAGAAGAGATAAGGGATGTTAAATAATTTGTTGCATAAAGACATATTTTTATCTCGGACAGTCTGCCTTTTAGCTAGCCTGGTTTCAGGTTCTTTGTAAGCTAAGTAGCCACGCAGTTCTGACAAAAGAGATAAAAGACTATAAAATAAACAAAAATAAAATGCTAAATAAAATCTGTTTCCAAAACAATAAATGGGACCTGATTCATAAACATTCCAAATCATTCATATAGGTAGTTTATTTTTCAAAAAGATACGCAAAAATCATACAAAACATGATAAATAAAAAATAAACACTCACATTCATTCGAATAAGCATCATTTTTCATAAAACATGCATTTTGGTTTTAGAAAAATGGAGGGGACTAGTAGACAATTGAAGAAGGTGGATATTCCCCGATACCATACTGAGAAGCTGGAACGGCTTTGCGCGGTAATACCACCAGAGGTCCGCGCCGACTTTGAAAAATCGTATGGACGGATTCTCGACCTGCTAAAGATCTGTGTCGACCAAGTGTTCCTCAGGGTATTAATTCACTTTTGGAACTCCAGTTTGCGATGCTTCGAATTCCCGCAGTTCGATATGGTGCCTACCTTCGAGGAGTATGAAATTATGTTGAAATGACCCAAATCAGCCGGGGTCCATATCCGCCACGAGGCATATACTCCTGCAGCACAAGTCGCTGTCATCATTCAACTACCCTTCCGGCAGACTACCCTGATAGGAAAAGGGAACATCCAGGGTTGGAAAGTCTCGGTGCTAGAAGACCACCTGTCTGACTTGGCAGAAAGGACAGAGTGGGTCGCTTTCAACAAAACCCTGGCTTTAATCATTTTTGGAACTATCCTGTTTCCCTTCCACCTCAACACAGTGGATCAAGCCGTCATGGACGCCTTCTTCGCCTAGGATGTGAACTCGAAGAGTCCCTTGCCTGCAATTCTTGCCGACACCTTGCTCTCGATGGAATTCTGCCGCCAGAAGCAAGGAAAAACACTCCGCTGCTGCTCTTCACTGCTATTCGTGTGGAGCGCTACACACCTTTACGCCTCCAGTCACATGGGGATATTCCCCGATCCTTTAAGGAGCTTCTCCAAAATCCCTCTCCAACGACGCTTAACTTCAGAATGGAGGGACGAGTTGGAACGAAAGGACGCCAACAGTTTATCCTGGGTCTGCCCTTGGTTCCGACCTGGCCCAGTTCTCATCAGATGTGGAGACTACCCGAACGTACCCTTGATAGGACTCAGGGGTTGCATAGCCTAGTCACCTAGAGTAGCTATGAGACAGCTCATGAGGACTCAAACTACCATCTCTCGGGGGGAACTCGGAGGACTGTGTTTCTTCGGAGACCCATGCACAATCGCCAACTCACTAGCTGTGAGAAGAGCATGGGAGAAACCAATCTATATGGGAGATAGAGAGCTAGAAAAAGCCTGAGTGACTGTCTCTAGTGACTACGAGGTGTGGAGACAAAGAAGAGGGATGTCTCAACCATCCACCACACTCATTACAAGCGCCAATAGTGAAGAGTTGCAGGCTCAAGTCGATGCCTTGACCCAGAGGATAGAAATCATGGGAGCCCAGATGAGGGCCCTTGAAGAAAGAGAGCAAGAATCTATCCTCACCATAGACGGTCTGCAAAGGCAATGCAAGAAAAAAGATCATGAAATAGAGCGCCTCAAGGACCAATGTGCTGACTCTAATGAGCAAGCTATCCGAGCATCCAAAACCACCAGAACCAGCTCGGATAGCCAACTTCAAGAAATAACCGCCAAGTCAGCACACCTTGAGGCCGAATCAGCAAAACAGGCTCAGATGATCAAAGAGTTATTGCAAGAACTCACCAAGACTCGGTCAGACATACGCCAAGAGCGAGAGGCCAACCGGAGACTCAACAGAAGTCTCGCTGAGCTACGCTGCAAAGAAAGAGACGGGCTAGCTCAGTATGGCCAGGTAATACAAGAGAAAGACCGAGCCGTCGCAAAACTCGATGAACTGCAAGCCTTGGTCGTCCATCAAGAGGCGAAGATCAAAGAGGCTCAAAAGTACAGTGAAGACATGAGCCAGGCGGTCCAGAAGCAAAGCGAAGCATTTGCTCGCCACGTCCGGGAAGCCGAAAGAGAACTACATAGAGATCAAGACCTGCCTGTGGGTTTCTTTAGACTTTTTCGTTTTTGCCAAAAGTTGCTTCGTAGTATGGAGTAGGGGAATGTACACCTAATGAATGAATGAAAAATTTTCTTTTATTCTACAATTGTTTACTTGCATGCATATCATTCATTTGCATATTTAATTTCCCCTCCTTCACGCTTAATAAATAAGATAATAAAAAGGAAGGATTAACTGACACGTCTTCCAAATCAGAAGAATGGAGAGAAAGCCACTCCTAATAAAGCTTACCCCAACGGTCGACTCACCGCAAGAGGATAATAAGCCTCGACCGTTAGTCCTCAAGAATAAAGAAGAGGGGGCAAGGAAACCAGTGCGACTATTTATGCCACGTCCTTTCCCCTACGAATCTAATAAAACTGTACCATGGAGATATGGAGAATCTTCACCAATAAAAGAAGAAATAACAAATATAGCCGACATCAGGGGCATGACTAGAAGTGGAAGAGTCTACTTCCCCAAGGGCTCGCAAGAAGACGTCCTCCAAAATAAAGGAAAGAATAAAAAGACCGAAAAGGAAAAAGAAAATAAGGAATCCAAGGAGGAGACAGAGGAATTACTCCAGTTCATAAGGCAAAGCGAGTATTCCATTATAGACCAGCTCAATCGCACACCTGCAAAGATTACATTATTATCTTTGATAATGAGCTCGGAACCGCATAGAAACGCCCTGCTGAAGGTCTTGAGCGAGGCGCACGTACCTCATACCATATCCCAAGAAAAAATTGAGAGGATCGTCGGTCACATCACGACAAGCGATCACCTTACCTTCACAGAGGAAGAACTCCCCCTCGAGGGGTCAAACCATAACAAGCCCTTGCACATCTCAGTCAAGTGTAAGGAGTACCTCATCGCCAAAGTTCTTGTGGATAACGAGTCGTCCTTGAACGTGATGCCCAAGTGCACACTAAACAAGTTAACTATCCAAGGAACCCGCCTGCGCCCAAGCAACACTATCGTTCGAGCCTTCGACGGATCAAAGCGAGAAGTAGTGGGAGAAGTTAAACTGCCAATTCAAGTCGGACCCACTATCTTTGACGTTGATTTCCATGTAATGGATATTACTCCAACATATAGTTGTCTCCTCGGTAGGCCTTGGATTCATGATGCTAAGGCAGTACCTTCAACGCTCCACCAGAAAGTCAAGTTCATAGTGGGTGACAAGTTGGTCACGGTCCAAGCAGAAGACGACATTTTGATCAGTGGACCGTCTACCCAACCTTATGTGGATGCGGCTGAAGAGGTCCTTGAAACATCTTTTCAAACGCTCGAAATTGCCAACATAGAGCGACTTCCCAAAAACACAAAGGTAGCCCGCATGATGTTGAAGCATAGCTACCATCCTGGCCAAGGGCTGGGGGCAGATTCCCAAGGCATGAGGGAACCCCCAGAATTCAAAGACAATCCTTTCAAGTATGGCCTAGGATATGACCCTACTAAGGGCCGAGTGGAAAGAAGAAAAGGGAAGTCTCCCCTCCGCACACTCAAGCAAATTTTCCAAAGTGGAGGGATGCAAGCGTCAAGAGCTACCCTAGTCATTAGGAGATCTTTTTCTTCATTTAAGGGATGTAAACCCCATGATTGTTAGAGATTATCCCCCGGGGCTAGCCCGACCCCTGGGCATTTTAGGGCACATATTCCCTTATTAATTAATAAATAATACTTCTTACAATTTGCTTCTCTTCTTTCTATTTCTGACTAGACCACATAAATAACCCTGTCTAAGTAAATGAAAAAAAAGAAGAAGAATAAAAGCGCATCCAAATAATCAACATTCGCCATTGCCATTACAATCAAACTAGTTGATCAGAAGCACAAAAATAAGGCTTTACCTCACCCATAAAGAAAGTCATGCTTCGCCAATATTGTGAATAAAAATAAAAACACAAAAAAGAAAAAAACCCATAGAAGCCAAAGGCCAAAAAGAAAAAGGGCAGAATACCCGGTAGGAAACCCACTAAGGGGGCTACGCAAAAGATAGGGTCAACTCAGTAGGATACCCGGACAACAATAAAGGGTAGCTTAGGCAAAAGTTAGGGTTACAAAATAAGGTCCGCTAGGATTCTCCAAAAAATACAAAAGGGAACCTAGACAAAAGTTAGGGCCAACACACAGTATCCTAGTTCGAAAACCCAAAGGGCGTTCTAGGGAAATCAGCTAGCCATTAAAAGCAATGGAAATAAAACCAAAAGGCGCAAACAAAAGAAAAGGGGGGGAAAACGTTTGCTTAGACGAAGCCCAAACACCTAAGCCTAACCCTAAGCCAGCCATGCTTACAAAAACTACTTTCTAAATAAAAATCAACCTTCTAAAACACAAACCATTGATTTTTACCTCTTTACTTCTTTTCTCTTGACCCTCACAACAATATTCTAATAATTAAATTGGGAATATGGAGGCATATAGTTAACAAGAGGATTGAAACCCCTAGAGTGGAGAAAAAGAGACACTACATGGCAAAGAGTGCTCTACAAAGAAAAAACAGAAAAAAAGAAGAAAGAAAAAATTATCCTTCGGCCACAAGAAGTCCGACATGGTACAGCCAAGAGTAAGCACGACAGATCAGAGGGCATTCGGCGCAACGAGACACGTCAGTTAAATCCTTCTGAAAAATTAACTAAAGTAGGCATTATAGGACATCAAACATAAAAACATTGCATGCATAAAATGTTTTTGAACCAGGTCGTATTTTCTTATTAAAAAAAAAAAAACTGAAAATTCGAGACGGTCGTCTGGGATTTCCAGACCGCCGTCCCGGTCCCCCAGCAGATCGAGACCATCGTCTCGACCTACGAGACCGCCGTCTCGACTCAGGCAAAATCGAGACCGTCATCTCGTTTGGCGAAACGACCGTCTCGTTTGAACCCAAAGTCGAGACCGCCGTCTCGACTTCTCAGACGGCCGTCTCGACCTGCGAAAAATCGAGACCGCCGTCTCGAATTCCCAGACGGCGGTCTCGATCTAGATTTTTCTCCTATAAATAGGGGTGCGCCTTGGAGGGGTTCCTCACAACTCTCTGCACTCCAGAACCCTCCAACTCTCAGATCTACCACTTCCAAACACTTTCGGGTCAAAATGTTCGGCAGAAACCCCTCCAAGAAGAGAAGAGACACTGCCGGTGCCAGCAGCTCCTCGGCACCAGCCCCTCAAGACCTCACTCAGCTGTCGTCGCAACATCGGGCTCGCCTCGAGCACATCCGGGATTATTCGTGGCACCCCATGTTTAGGCTCGACTTCAGCATCCTCGCCGAGTTCGGGTGGGAGGACGATGTCCGGGCCCACATAGACAGCATTGGGTGGGGATTCTTGCTGCAGCCCCCACGTGTACCCTCAAGCGGTACTGGAGTTTTTGGCCTCCATCTCCTACGCCGAGGCTCCCTCCATGGTCCCGGGTCTACCACCCACCAAGATGGTGAATTACTTCATGGGTGGGGAATATCGGACTACCACCCTTGACGAATTCAATGTGAGCATTGGATTCGTCCGGCCCGAGGACGTGCTCACTCGGGGATACCGGGAGGCCATCTGCAGCCGCCCCGCCAGCCTCACCGCCGCCGAGATGTGGCAGGAGCTCACCAGGGCGCCCACGCTACCCACGCTGATGAAGGGTTCCGCGCTCCCTCCAGCCCTCCGCATTTGCCACAAGCTACTGGCTGGGACTATCCACAGGAGAAAGGAGAGTCAGGGTAAGATAACCCTCCCAGACCTCTTTGTACTTTATTGCATGAGTCAGAGGCGGCGCTGCAACCCTGGCTATTTCTTCCTGAGGGCCCTTAAGGACTTCGGGAGCAGACCAGTGGGAGCCGTCCTCGTGGCTCCTCTTATCACTCCCCTGGCAGAGAAGTGGGGGTGCGCTGGCCGGGAAGAGCTGGCCCCTAACCTCCGATCCGAATCCATCAACAGATCGATCCTGGTCAGCATGGGGATGTTGATACGACGTGGGACCCAGTTGGTCCTTCACCCCTCGCTGGATTTCGCGCTGGACCTCCAGGACATCGTGGCAATGCACGATCTTCCGACACCTCCCGATTTCCAACAGGCTCAGCAACACCCCTCGCAATACACATATGACTTTGCTGGCGTAAACCGCAACATCAACGATCTGCGCCAGCAATTCGATCAAATGGCTGTGCGGCAAGAAGCCTTCGACACCCGGCTGGAGACGTTGTACCAATATCAGCAGGGAATGCGACAGGAGTGGACAACATTCTAGCAGGAATGCCATGACGAAGCTCGGGAGCAAGCAGAATTCCGGGAACACATGTACCTGCAATTCCCTCTTCGCGGATCGTCTCCAGAAGATAGCTCTTAGGGATAGTTCTTGAAATGGCTGTAATAAAATTTTCCCATATGAATAACATTTTGTTTCATGCATTCGTTGCCACCCTTTATTTTCAAAAGTCAGCGTAACAAAAAATAAAGAGCAAAAAGACGTACGCTTAAGAAAAAGCCAAAATCCTAAATCGCGAGAAAAAAGAGATAAAACCGCGAGAAAAAGGCAGGATTAAGACAAGCCATCACCTTGATCAACAGAATTTGACAAACAAAAAAACAAAGATTGCCCGACCAGCCAGCAAGAGTCGGGTAATCACCACCAAAGGATAAAAAACAAAGAATCCCCAGCAATCAGCAAAGCTGGATGAACACCAAGTCTCCAGCACAAACTAGACGACAACATCTCCAAAGAAGACCAACAAAAAGTACATCTCAAACTTCGGCGCATTGGCCACCTGAACAGTAAGCCGCCACTACCACCAGTCCTACGCAGTGGACTGTACCAGTCAGATAGGGGGTTCATACCTATCAACCTGCACACGCGGTGTGCCTGATCTGCGCTCAAGCCGGATCAGTAAGTCACAACTACTAGCCTGATGGGGGGTTCATACCCATCCAGTTCGACACATAGCGGACTGCAACTACCAGCCTGATGGGGGGTTTATACCCATCAACCGAAGGATCGGCTACCATCAGAAGGAGTATCCTGAGGTTCTACCACGTGTCCACCGAAGGGATCGGCTACCGTCAGAAGGAGTATCCCAGAAGTGCACGAACACAAGTTTTCCCCAGAAGATCAACCGCCGCAAGATGGAACATCCGAAGGGTAACCGGGCAAGAGGGTCAACTCCTTTACCTTCCTGTCGATCTGTCGGGCACAATAGGCCAACAGTTGACTAGTCAGGTAAAGGGGGGGCAGCTGTAGACCCTAAATCTTGCCCAGCCTCGTAATAAAGATCAGAAGACCTCCTTTTCAAAGATGGGCGAAGCCTAAGAAGCCACTAGGAGAGACTATTAGGCCCCATACTAGGATAGGAGGGATTTTTGACACAAAAATAAGGATTTTTGCTTTTTGGGGTCGAGACCGCTCGTTTGGCGAGACGGCCGTCTTGCCATTCCTGCAAGGCGAGATGACCGTCTGGATTGGCGAGACGACCGTCTCGACCTTGTCAAGCGAGACGGCCGTCTCGACCTGACAGGCGCGGATCCCTATAAATAGGGGCCTCCCTTCCCCTCATTTCACACAGTTTTCTCACTCTCTCTCTAGTCACATCAATAGTTTCTCTCTCTAGAATCCCTCCGACGCATTTCCGGAGTTTCTGAGTGTCTTTAGAGTGTTCTTCGAGCGTTTCGAGAGGTTTTTCCGACGCCGTGTAGAGTGAAGGGCTGCCGCAAAGCACCCTATTTACAAAAATTAATAGAAAGCTAGCTCCGGAGGTTCCTACTTTCTCTCTCTACCTTTTACCACATTATTTAAATTTTGCAATAGACATTAGGGCCATGTAGTCATAATCTTTAAATTCCGCAAAATAAAAGGGGCAAAAGCGTATTTTTCCGGTTTATTTATTAACAGAATAGCTGGCCTATCATAGGGAACCCGAAAGGGGCGTCGTAAAGGAACTAACACTTCCTTTACGCGTAACTAACTCCCTTACCCAACTCTGGTTCTAACGACCAAAGTTGGTTTTTCGAAAACCAATGCCTTTTAAACTCCTTTTCCGATGTTTCCAGTAAAAACATCGGTGGCGACTCCAGAGAACCCTAAAAAAACCAGCTCTTGGATTAGCCCGGTTATCGGACAATCCAAGAGCACCCTTTCGAAAACCTCGCCCCTAGGTTCAGCCCGGTTATCGGACAACCTAAAGGCGTTGTAACCACCAATAAAAAACGCGAAAACAAAGAGAGTCGGAAACCATCGCGTCGCTCCGACCGCCTCATTTTGACGGCGGCGATAGGGCCACCCAAGTCTAAATAAGTTAAAAGTGAGGACTCCTAATCTTCAACATCTTCGAGTTTTAGAGTGTGAATCCTGTCAATTAGGAAAATGTTAGGTCTACTTTTACTAAACAGTATGAAACACGATGTAATTTTCCTTTTTCAAATATTTATTTTGATGTTTGGGGACCAAGTCATGTTTTCTCTTTTAGCTTTCAATATTTTGTGACCTTTATTGATAAATTTTCTTGATATGAACTCTTATCCATTTTTGTGTGCTTTTTCAATAAAATTAAAAATCAATTTGGGAAGACAATTAAAGTTCTGAAAAGTGATAATGTCAAAAAATATTTTTCTACCTCCTTCTCTTCTTTTTTATCTTCCCAAGAAATTTTACATTAATAAACTTGTCCTCACACCCTATAACAAAATGACATTGCAGAAAAGAAAAATAGACACCTTATTGAGATTGTACGCTCTCTAATGTTGAATTCTAATGTCCCTGTTCATTATTGGGGAGACGTAGTTCTCACAACTTGTTTTTTGATT
Organism: Sphenostylis stenocarpa; assembly: GCA_963425845.1. Lineage (NCBI taxonomy): Eukaryota > Viridiplantae > Streptophyta > Magnoliopsida > Fabales > Fabaceae > Sphenostylis > Sphenostylis stenocarpa. The sequence goes on from OY731398.1 coordinate 19,420,191, forward strand.
AGTTGGATGTCATCTTCCTCTCTTAAAAAACAAATTCCACATACTCTTATTTTCTCAGATGATCCTCTTTATCATGTATCTCCTCGTGTATTTGGTTATACTTGTTTTGTTCATAATGTTTCTCCAGGTCTTGATAAACTGAGTGCTAAGCCATTAAATGTGTTTTCTTGGAATATTATCGCCTTTGAAAAGGGTATAAATGTTATTCTTCATCCTCCAAAAGATATTATATATCTGTTGATGTCACCTTCTTTGAGGAAACACATTTTTTTTCTTCCCTCATGGAAGATGGTTCATCCATTCAGCAGGTTCTGCCTATACCCTCATGTGATCCACTTATACTACCTAATCCTTTCCCAAATTAGCCTATAGGTCATAATGATTCTCCTCTTCTTCTCACATATCATCGCAAGACTCCTTCTACACCTTTACCAGTTCCTACAGATAATTTTGATTCAGATTCTTCTCCATCAGCTTCTCATACCGTGGATCTTTCAACCTTATCTACCATTTCTGATTCTGGATGGCCTATTACACTTAGAAAAGGTACTCGCTCTACTAAGAATCTCTTTCCTATTTATAATTTTTTAAGTTACCATCGTTTGTCTCCTTCATATTCTTCTTTTATTGTCTCTTTGGGTAATACTTCTATTCCTATTAATGTCCATGAGGCATTTGATCACCCTGGATGGATGACGACAAACTATGATGAGTTTGTCATTCTTCCTCCTGACAAAAAGGTTGTGGGTTGTAGATGATGTTATGCAGTTAAAGTTGATAATAATGATAAAGTTGATCATCTCAAAGTTCGTTTAATAGCTAAAGGCTCTACAAAAATTTATGGCTTTGACTATGATACCTTCTCTCCAATAGCTAAGATTTTCATTATTCATCTTTTACTTGCTATGGTTGTTATTCGTCATTCGCCCCTTCACCAACTGAACATTAAAAATGTATTTCTTCATTATGATCTTGAGTATGAGATTTATATGAAGCAACCTCCTGGCTTTGTTGCTCAGAGGGAGTCTGGTTTAGTGTGTAAGCTGCATCGGTTTCCTTATGGCTTGAAGCAGTTACCCAGAGTTTGGTTTGAAAAATCCAGTCATGTTGTGCAGTTGTTTAGCTTGAAAAGGAGTGAAGCAGATCACTCAGTGTTTTATTATCATTCCTCTTCAGGCAAGTGTGTGTATCTTATGGTTTATGTTTATGATATTTTCATTACAGCCAATGATTTACAAAACTAGTTATGGATTTTGTGACAGATTTAGCTAAAAAATTTTGTATGTTGTAAATCTAATGGAAACTAAACTAATCAATTATCAAAGCTAGAAACCAAATTGATTAAGCACACAATTGGAATTGGAAAAGGTAATACTCAAATTATAGGTTATTGTGATGCAAACTGGGCTGGTTGTCCCATTGATAGAAGATCTACTACTGGGTTTTGTATCTTTATTGGAGGGAATTTGATTTCTTGGAAGAGTAAAAAGCAAAATGTTGTTGCTCGATCTAGTGCAGAAGCTGAGTATAGATCTGACACTTGCTACATGTGAACTTATGTGGATCAAACAACTCCTTCAAGATTTAAAATTTTGTGATAATGGGAAAATTAAGTTGTGTGATAATTAGGCAACTCTCCATATTGCCTCCAACCCAGTATTTCATGAAAGAACAAAGCATATTGAGATTGATTGTCATTTTGTTAGAGAGAAGTTATTGTCTAAGGAACTTATAACTGAATTTGTAAGCTTCAATGAGCAACTGGTGGATATTATGACTCAATCTTTGAGAGGACCTAGGGTTCAATTCATTTCTTCCAAGCTTGGTGTATACAATCTATATCCTCTAGCTTAAGGGGGAGTGTTGAGATATGTTGTTCATCTATCTTTTTGTATTCTCTTTGTAGGTTCCTTACTCTAGGGTTAAGGTTTTTGGGCTGAGACCCATATCCTCTCTATTGTATCTTCTTTTCTATAATATAATGCAACAATGCCTTTTGACACTGTATCAAATCCTAAATAAGTTATCTCAAGTCAAAAAATCAAATATGTTTGTTGTAACATTTCTCGAAGTTCCATAGGATTCTTGTTATCTAAAACATATTTCTTAAGCTAAGGAGGTTCTCAAGCTAAGATGATATGAAGTATTATACCAAAATTTAGCCTACGACAATAATTATTTCCAAGCTTTTGGATTAGTATAAGTTACACAGTGAAAATACATTTCCAAGCATTGATTCACAACCTCAGATTGTTCATCTATCTGAGGGTGATAAGTAATGCTCATTGCCAATGTGGTACCACTCGGTCTGAAAAGTTGCTTCCAGAATTGACTAGTGAAGACTTTATCTCTGTCAAAAATTATGGTCTTTGGAATACCATGTAGTTTAGCCACGTTTTTCATGAAAGCATTTGTGGCTTGAATATTAGTGTAATTAGTTTTAAGGGGAACAAAGTGAGCATATTTAGAAAGTTTATCCATCATTACACAAATCATTGTAAATCCATTTGATGAAGGTAATCTGGTGATAAAATCCATGGCTATATCATCCCATATCTGTTTAAGGATTGGTAATGACTATAATAAACCTACAAGTAATGCATTTGAAGCTTTTGCTTGTTGGCATATAAGACATGTTCTCACAAATTCTGCAATGTCTTTCCAATGAAACTAAGCAACAATTTTGGTTACTGTTTTGATGATGCTCGCATGACTACCAAAAGGTGACGAAGGAAATTCTTGAAGAATCTCTTGAATCATGGGACGTTGAGAAGGGGCAACTAATCTACTATTCTAGTACAACAAATCATCATGCATAGAGTACATAGGGTGAGGGGGCTTCCCCTGTTTTCCTGCTTGTTGAATAACTCTCAAATTATCATCTACAACTATAGCAGACCTCAATGTAAATAAAATCTAAAGTTTAGGTTGTGACCAAGACATGAAAAAAGACCTAGACAAAGCATTAGCTAGAATGTTTTCTTTTAGGTTTGTACTCTACTCTAAAACCATAACCTAAAAATTTATGCAACCAAAATTTTTTTTTGGAGTTTGGATTTCCTACTCAATAATGCTTCTTAAACTTCTTTTATCAATGCAGATAATGAACTTATGGCCGAGTGGATAGTGCCTAAATTTGGCAATAGCTTCCGTGATAGCATAAAGTTCTCTTGAATATGCAAATTTCTTTTGCAAACTATGAGTGAGCTTCTTAGAGAAAAAAATCTAGAGGTTGATTGTATTGGCTAAGAATAACCCTAATACCTATGCCTGATGCATCTACTTGTAAAAAAAAAAACTTGCAAAAAATTTGGCAAGGCAAGGGTGGGTGCATTAGTTAGAGCCACTTTAAGAGTGTCAAAAGTAGTCGTGGCCTAAGAATTCCATATAAATTTGTCCTTTTGAAGTAGTTATGTTAGTGGATTGGCAATGGAAGCATATCCACGAATAAACTTCCTATAATAGTCTGTGGGTCCCAAAAACCCACATAATTGTTTCAGATTTGTAGGTTGTGGCCAAACGATCACAACTACAACCTTTGAAGCATCAACTGCTATTCCTTCCTCTAAGATCGTGTGTCCAAGGTATTCTATTTGATGAAGGCCAAATGACATTTTGATAGCTTGGCATATAATTGATGCTTCCTCAATAATTGTAACACCACCTCCAAATGATACAAATGAGTAAACCAAGAGGAGCTATATACCAGTATCTCATAAAAAAAAAAAACAAGAACACATTTTCTCAATAAGTCTTTAAAAACCTCATTCATCAAAGACTGAAATGTAGCCGAGACATTAGTCAAGTCAAATGACATAAATATCCACTCATAATGCCTATGGTGCATTCTAAAGCAGTCTTACATCATCCTCCTTTTTTAGCTAAATTTGATTATGGACCGCAAGTCAAGTTTGGAATAAAAATATGCCCCAAATAAGTCATCTATCAATTCATCTACAGTGGGCATTGAAAAACTATCCTTGATAGTTATTGCATTCAAATCTTTATAGTTAGTACAAAATCTCCATGTGTCATCTTATTTTTTAACTAAAACAATTGGAGATGAAAAAGGGCTATTACTAGGAATAATGAGACCTTCTTGAAGCATGTCATTGACCATTCTCTCAATTTGTTCTTTTTGGATGTGGATACCTATACAGCCTCACCTTTACTAGTTTTGTATTGGGCATCAATGGAATACTATGAACATGGTTCTATTAGGAGGTAAGCCTTGAGGGACAACAAAAACATCCTAATAGGTATGTAACAACCTAGCCACATCTGATTCAACATCAATGGGAATTTGCAACTAGTGATCACCAAAGCAATAAGGTAATTGCATCTTCAAAGTGAAGATTTCTTAAACGACATTGGTTCGGTTCATTCTTTTGATGTGATGAAGCTGAGCTTGAACATACATTTTGGCTTTTTCCCCATGGAGAGTGATAAAATTCCCATCTACATAGAATTTAAGGTCAAAGTACTATAATTTGATATGTGAGGACCTAGAGTTATGATGAAAATTTTTAAGATTTTGTGTATGTGTATTTTTTATATGTAAAATATATCTCATATGGGTATATGTTTTATTCAGGCACTCTATTATATATATATATATATATATATATATATATATATATATATAGTAAAATATAACAAAATATCAAATCATAATAATATCTCAAACATAATTGCCGAAATCAAAATACTGACCTAATATCTTTTTACCTTTTCTTTTGAAAGATAATAAAATCTTTTAATACTTAATTTAAATAAAAGATAATAAAGTAATATTTTCAACATTCCTCCTTACTTTAATATCTATTTATTTGAATTTGATATTTTTCTTTTTATTTTGCTTGAAATTTTTTCCTCCCTTTTTGTTTGTACTTCTTGTCATGTTTCTTGTATGAGATCACATCTTCATTCAACTTCACTTGTTTCCTTAAAGTATTTCTTCCTCTACCAACTTCATCTTCTTTATTTCTTTCAAACTTCATGGTAGTACCATTGACCCTTTGAGGGACGTTGGAAAGGGTTTCTTCATCTACATATTTATTTTCCTTCTTAACATCAAGTTTCTTCAAGAATTATTCTTCATGTTTTTTCTTTGACTTTTCTTTTATATCCTCGTTTGTAGTCAATTCTTCTTTTATCAAATCTAAAGTGAAACTTTTTCCTTTCATATGAACTTAAAATATTTCCAAGTTATTTGTATCTTTAACCACAGAAAGTTTGTGTTCAAGAGATACCTTAAAATTTTTCTCCAATAATTGAGCAACACTTAACAAATTATGATTAATATTAGGAACATATAAAACATCAAAATTAATTTGATACCCGAGTGACTTTTGACTGTAATTATTATCATGTCTTTCACATCCCTTTGTTCTTCATTACCAATTCTCACTTTAGAATTATATTTGTTGAGCTCTTTGAAAAGTTCTCGATCATGAGTCATGTGGTTTGTACAACCACTGTCTATAAGTCAACCTATGAATTTTTTTATTGTAAAACATGTTGACACAAGGAGAAATTCTCATTCTACTCCATCCTCTATAACCTTAACGACTTCTTTTGATTATGATTTGCATATCTTTTTCATATGTTCCAATTGACCACATTTGCAAAATTTTACATCAGGCCTCCACCAACACTTGTTGTGTGGGTGATTATTTTTCTTACAATAAGGATAGAGAAAAGATACGTAATTTGGTACCTTTGTTATTCTTGGTTTGGAGAGAACCTTCACCATGATATAGTAAAGAACCTTGACCAACAGCATGATCTCCTCTTATCAATATTTGTTGTTCTTACGCTTGTAAAGCATGTAGCACTTCTACCAAAGTAATATTTGACAAATCTTGTGTTTTTCAATGAAGCAATAGATGTTTTATATCTCTCTGGCACAGTTACCAAAAAATTTTCAATTATTCTGGAATTAGGAAGTTCATCGCCTAATAGTTTTATTTTGTTAGCAATATCGAATAATTTTTTTGAGTTCATTAATTGTCTCAGACTTTTGCATCCTTCGTTTTTCAAATTCTCTTATAAAGATTAGAACTTTCATACCTCGAATTTTGTCATCCCTTTCATATTGATCTTTCAAATAATCCCAAATTTCTTTAGTGACTTTAGCATCATGATTATAGTGATGATCATTTGTGAAAAACCAGTTGTTGAATATAGAAAAAATAGAGTTTGGGATTAATCTCCCTTGTGTATAAATCACACATAGGGTAATCTATTTATAGTAGAGAGATACAACTAAAAGAGTAACTAAAAGTAACAGAATAAACAGAAGATATTGTTTGATATTGTGGTTAACAATATCTAACAATATCTTAACAATATCAAATAATATTTAAACAATATCTAACACTCCCCCTCAAGCTGGAGCATACAAATCGTATGTGCCAAGCTTGTTACAAATATAAATAATTCTAGGACCCCGTAAAGATTTAGTAAAAATATCTGTTAACTGATCACTTGAGTTAACAAACTCAGTCATGATGTCTCCAGACATAATCTTTTCTCGAATGAAATGACAGTCAATCTCAATGTGTTTGGTCCTCTCATGAAAGATAGGATTAGACCTAATATGAAGAGCAGCCTGATTGTCACACACAAGTGACATTTGAGTGACATCTCCAAATTGTAACTCTCTAAGCAATTGCTTGAGCCAAACAAGTTCACAGGCAGCTGAGGCCATAACTCTATATTCTGCTTTTGCACTAGATCTTGTCACAACACTCTGTTTCTTACTTTTCCATTAGACCAAGTTACCACTAATGGAGACACAATATCCAGATGTAGATCTTCTATCCGAAGGAGATCCACCCCAATCAGCATCTGAGTAGCAAACAACTCTTGTATGGTTATTAAAATCATATAATAATCTTTTTCCAGGAGATCCTTTAATATACTTTAAGATACGAATGACTGCATTCCAATGATCTTCACATGGGGAATTAAGAAATTGACTTACCACACTGACTGCAAAGGAAATGTCAAGACGAGTAACTGTAAGATAATTTAATTTTCCAACCAATCTTCTATACTACTCAGGATCAGGTATAAGCTCCCCCTGATTTGGTAGAAGTTTAGTATTGGGATCCATGGGTGTATCAACAAACTTTGAATTCATAAACCCAATTTCCTCCAAAATATCCATGGTATACTTTCTCTGAGATATAACAATACCATTATTGGACTGTTCCACCTCAATACCCAAGAAATATCTAAGTTTGTCAAGATCTTTGGTCTGAAAATGGTGACAGAGATGTTGTTTCAACTGAGAGATGACATGGTTGTCACTACCTGTAAGAACAATGTCATCAACATATACTATCAAGGAAACACATTCAGCACTTAAGTGTCGATAAAAGACAGAGTGATCTGCCTCACAGCGAGTCATACCAAATTGTTGAACAACCTTGTTAAACTTTCCAAAACAGACCCTAGGAGATTGTTTTAGGCCATATAGGGATTTGCGAAGACGACATACCATCCCAGAAGACTTCCCCTGAGCAACAAACCCAGGAGGTTGCTCCATATATATTTCTTCTTGCAAATCACCATTGAGGAAAATATTTTTAACATCTAGTTGATAAAGAGGTCATTGTTGAAGAGCGGCCATGGCGATAAATAAACGAACAGAAGTCATCTTTGTCACGGGGGAAAAGGTATTTCCATAATCCAACCCAAAAATTTGAGTATAACCTTTAGCCACAAGACGAGCTTTGAGGCGATCAATAGTACCATCAGGTCCAACTTTGATAGCAAACACCTACCTGCAACAAACAACAGATTTCTCAGACGGTAATGAGACCAATTCCCAAGCTCCACTATTATGAAGAGTACGTAGTTCATCTAACATGGCATGACGCCAACCAGGATGGGCTAAAGCTTCACGGACAGTTTTTGGAATGGTGACAGAAGAAAGAGAGGAAAGACATCTATAAAAAGGTAATGATAGTCGATGATAACTCAATCCAATATAATGGGGAGAGGAATTACGTGTAGAACGGATACCTTTTCAGAGGGCAATGGGAAGGTCACACTCATGTGTCACATCCAGAGGAGACAGAGTAGTTGGCACTTGAGTAGAGTCATATGGTAGTAGTTGTAATTAGTTTCGACAACTATAAACCTAAAGAGGCAGTGAAGAAGAAGCTGGCTGCGGAACAGAAACTAATGGTGAAGAAGACACAATTAGAGGGTCACAAACAACAGGAACATTAAATGTACTAGGAGTGTTGACAAGATTGGATGGAGACAGAGGTGAAGATTGAATTTTAAAATAAAAAGAGAACTCATCAAAGGTGACATCTAAAGACACAAAATAACGGTTAAGAGAAGGAGAAAAACATTTGTATCCTTTTTGTGATCTTGTAAACCCTAATAAAACACATTTATGTGATCTAGGAGAAAGCTTGTCAAGACCATGTAGACCCTGTTAGAATCGCGCAGCGGAATGTTCGCGTGGTCGGACAAAAACCAAGAGGGGGGGGGGGTGAATTGGTTTCTTAATAAAAATTAGGTTTTCAAAATTTTCCCCAAATTTTACCGATTAAAAACTGTGTAAATGTAAATAGAGAAGAGTAGAGAAGATTACACAGTAGGTTTATATTGGTTCGGATCAAAAGACCCTGTAGACCCCTAATTTTGCCCGGCCTCTCAAAATAAAAGCTAGAGGAATTTCACCCAAAGATGGAGTTCATCCGGCTTCCCAAAACCGAGAAGGACCTCCCACAACAGAAGACGGAGTTCACTCATTCACACAATAAAAGCCAAAAGAGACTTCCTACACAAAGACAAAGTTCGCCCAGCATCTTAATGAAGGCCAAGAAGACTTCCTATATGAAGATAAAGCTTCAATGGACACACATCGGCATCAATCTACGTCCGAAAACGGCAAGGAAAGCTTCCCGGGGTCCCAGAACGCGAAGACTGGACAAAACAGGCCGAGACCACGGTCCCAGAAGTGGGACGGTCGTCCCAACTGCCATTTTACAGTTGGGACGCGCGTCCCGAATGTGGGACGGCCGTCCCAAACCCAATTTAAGTGGGACGGCCGTCCCGGCTCCCCTGGTGGTCCCGCTCTGTGTAAATTTGCCATTTGGGACGGCCATCCCAGTCCAGACGGCCGTCCCAACCCAGAAGGCCGTCCCAAAGTGCGCCAGCTGCGAAAAACTATAAATAGGAGGCTCATTTGCCACTTTTACACACCACAGACACTCCAGAAGAGCTCTGAAACACTCAGAGCACTTGTCTACTTCTCTCCCTCTCTCGAATGATCTTTCCGATTGCCTTAAATAGGTAACAATCGGTTAAGGAATTATATTTCGGCATTTGATTCTTCTTTAAATTTTTAGTGGAGTCGATCTTGTATTGGTGAGGAGAGTCTGTATAGAGAGAGGGGTTGCCAAAACGCAGCCTCATAGTTCAAGATTCTCAATATAAAGCTTGCTACGGAGGTTCTTTTCAATTCCCTTCTCTTTTATTGCTTTATTTATTGTTTTATTTTATTTATTATGTCATGTAGAATAAAATCATGTAGATAGCCATTTTAATATCTCTTTTATTGCTTTATTTAGCTTTATTTATATAAAATTATGTAGATAGTCATTTCAATATTATGCAATAAAATAGGGTAATCGCGTAATTTCTCATAATCTTCACTTAATGAATTAATCCGTCATAGGGAACCCGAAAGGGGCGTTGTGGGGTGCTAACACCTTCCCCACACGTAACTAACTCCCTTACCCAACTCTGGTTATAACGGCCAAGTTGTTTTTTTATATAAAATCAGCGCCTTTGTTTTTCCTTTTCCAATGTTTCTGGTCAAAATATTGGTGGCGACTCCATAAGAACCCCTTTTCGAAAACCTTGCTTTTATTAGAGATAATTCAATTGTCAAACACCTCGGAAGCAATGAACACATTTTAAAACAAATACGCGAGTCTAAACCATCTTTTCGCGACCGCTCGCATAAACGTTCGAGACGTCCTCCGACGTTGGAAAGGGACGGCGGCGACAGATGGCGACTCCGCTGGGGAAGTCCGAGAGTTGATCCCATTTAGTGACAGATAAATTCAAACTAAGTAAAGATTTGAAATTACGCCTTTACCCTTCTGTATGTTTTTATTTTATGGCTTTAAATAACTGCTGTATGATTATTTCTGCAATCGTTTGAAATATAAATTGCACACAAAAACCCTTGCACACAACAGTCCCTCTATACCCGGGGGCAAGAGTGAATATCTATAGGGAGTGGGTGGCAGATACGATCGGTTAGTTGGCACACGGGGCTACTACCGTTGTCGGAAAACCACCAACTCAAGGTGATAACTCTCTTCTTTTGGTCTAAGGGTGTCGCCACGGAGTTCCGTGCATGACCCGAGGATTGAGAGATTGAGAGGTCCCTATAATGGGGGCACCTTGGGGACCTTTGGCCTGGTGAGAACAGTTAGAACCACCTAAACCAAGCACGTTTCTGCAGGAAAACCCTACCTCGTGATTAGATAAGCATGGCTCTGCTCGTGGGTGAATGAATTGTGTACGCATTTGTTTGCTGCATTTGTATTGATGCATTAGCATAGGGTAATCATACAACAGACAAAAAATGAAAAAACCCTAAAAATCATAAAAAGCGATAAGATAAACACCTTTATCTCGGACAGTCTTCAGTTAAGCTAGCCTGGTTTCAGGTTCTTTGTAAGCTAAGTAGCCACGTTGACCGACAGAAGAGATAAAGGGTCATAAAAATATTAAAACAATTAAAAGCCATAAAAATATCTTTTTATAATAAGAAGATTCTTGGCAAAGTCGTATCATTCATATCATCCAATAAGTGGTAAAACTAAGAGAGAAAATAATTACAGCATGCTCATCATTTTAATAAACCCCTAAAAAATGGGTCTTAGAGACGTTTTTTGGGAAAATTACTGGGCCAAATCGCCTTTGGCAATTTGCAACTTGGTTCTTCACCCTTTTCTCTTCGTTTTGACATGCTGTGCGTCCAAATCGGACAACCCAGTCAAAAGTTATGCCACTTTCAATATCGGCTGTCACAAAAAAATATTTTTGTAGTGCATGCATAAACACACTCATTCTAGGATGCATTAGATATCCTTAGACAATAGCGAAAGAGACCCAAGTGCGTTTATAACCTTCCTAGAAGAGATAAGTGCGCTAAGGTATGATGATAACCTTTTGAAAAAAGGGAACCATCACACTGAAGTGGGTATGGTACTCCTTAAAACATAGGCTTTTGAGAAGATACCAAAGCTATTGACTAAGGCATATCTATCCCACACTGATCATTCATAATAAAAAAAATAATAATAAAAATCTCTAAATCATTTAGAAAGTGGCTGGTCTTCTACCTGTTCTCACTCGCGCTCAAAAAGCCAAGAAGATGGATAAATTAGAGGAGCAGAACCGTATGCTCACCACCGAGCTTAATGCCATAAAAGAACAAATGGCGCAACTGACAGAGTTAATGTACCGACAAGGCCTCTACAACGAGGTTTCCAAACAACAAATTTCGGCCCTAGAAGAGAAATTAAGGGCATTAGAGGGACATAACGTCGATGTGAAGAAGGCAACTGATGTACACCTTGTCGGAAATACTCAATTCCCTCCCAAGTTTAAGAAATCCCACACATCATTCAAGAAGCCCTTTGGCAAGAAAAAGGAGATGAACTTTGCTACTCCTTCTTCCTCCTCGCAGCAGACCAAGTCACGCAGACAAGAGAGGAAATTCACTCCCATTCCAACCTCCTATGGAAGTTTGCTGCCAGAATTGATAAAGGACCATCTCCTAGCATATGTCCCTCCAAAGAAGATGGAGCCACCTTACCCAGAATGGTACAAACCTAATGAAAGTTGTGATTACCATTCAGGCACTCCGGGTCATTCCGTCGAGAACTGTGTAGCCTTAAAGCATAAGGTCCAAGATTTAATAGATGCGGGATGGATTACCTTCGATGCATCAACTCCAAAAGTGAATGACCAGCCCTTATCAAAGCCCGAATGAAAGACGGAATAAGGAAGACCAGCAATCTAGGGCTCATCATTTTTATCATTAAAAATGAAATAAAAAATACATAAAAATATATCAAAAAGCTTCCGATGTACTCCTCGTGATCCCTGCCCATGATCACGAGATTTTTGGTTAATAAGGGCTTCGTAAATATCAATACAATGAGGCATTTTTCATAATATTCATATGCTTTTCATTCTTTTCTCTCTCACTCCAAGATAATTAAAATCTAGACCTAAATAAAGACCATATAAACAGTCATGTACTGTGATTGAAAACTCCCTGGAAGATCCGAAAGCTAAAGGCGAATGGATTGAGTCGAGACGGTGAGGAGGGGACCATTTCCCCGGACATGCAAAGACTGTTGGAAAAATAAGCTCAATGGATATAGCCCGGGACGAGGGCTTGGAAAGGATGCTCAAGGAATAAGACAGCTAGCTGATTTTAAGGATAACTCTTTAAAGATCAAGTCGTACAAAGAAAAGGGAAGTCTCCCCTCCGTACCTTAAAGAGGATATTCCGAAAAGGAGGGATATTAGCATCAAGGGTAGCATTAGTCATTAGATATCCTTCTTCTGATTCTAAGGGATGTAAACCCAATGACTATTAGAGATCACTCCTCGGGGTGTGCCCGACCCCCGAGCATCTTTAGGACACGCATTTCCCTTTTAATTACAAAAGAATGCTATTCTTACTATTTGCTTCTCTTCTTGCTAAATATGTCTATACCCCATAAATAACCAGGCTTAGGCAAACGTTTTGTTCCAAAATGCGTCAAAATGCCATAGACAATATGAAGCCAAAGTTAACATGATTGATTAGCTAGAGACACAAATAAGAAAATTGTGTTTCGACAATGGTTTGAGAAAAGAAATTATTATTAAAAGAAGCCCGTCAAGGTCAAAGGCCAAGACAAAAAGATAAAAGGGCAAAATCCTAGGCTGAAAACCCAAAAGGGCTGAAGACACCACCTCATTAAAACAAAATGTTTGTTTAAACTAGTCTAAACACCGACCAACCTTGGCTAGCCATTCTTACAAAAACTATTATTTCAAAAAAAAAAATCCCTCTAAAACACAAGCCTTTGCAATAAATCCCTTTCTTTCTATTCTCTTGACCCTTCATCATAAAGCATTCAAGTAATTGACTGGGAAATGTGGAAATATGGTGATCAATAGGAGGATTGAAATCCCTAAGGAAAGGAAGAGGGGCATTGACATGACAATTGCTCTACATTCAAAATGATTACTCTTCGGTTATAGCAAAGATCCGAGACGGCAAATCGGTACAGCTAATCATGTGGACAAAAGCACATGATGATGGAAGTAAAATTAATAGAAGCTGAACGGGATCAAAGCCGATAGCTTTCTCGGGAGGGGCTCTTATCCTCGCCAATATGGATGGAAAAGAACTTCGACACCTAATCAACTCCGGTACGGCGAAGAAGTATTATGCTTGAAGACATTGCTCAAGACCCGTCGGGAATGAAAACCCGCAAAGGACATCCCTGGGCAAAAGATAGGGTCCATATTCCTCGCTAGGATACGTCCTAGGCAAAAAGAAGAGGTAAAAAAAAAAGTAAAAAAAAAAAGTAAAAAAAAAAAAAAGAAACTAAGAGCAATGGTTACTCTAGTCGAAAACCGAAAAGGCGGCTAAAGTAACATTCTTCCGAAAGCAAGCGACTGCATAGTCTTCACTCGAGCTCGGGCATCTCAAGCTGAAGCAATTAGGAGAACCAGGGCGAGATATCATGGACATGACTTGTTTAAGCCTATACGAGTATAGCCAACCACGACCACCCATTCTTCTAAATACCTTTTGAAATCCTTTTATAAAAGAAATAAAACTTTTGCTCATTTATCAATAAAATTCCTTTTCATTTCCTTTCTCTTAACCAAATATTATGGAAATGCCTCTTTATTGATAAATCATAAATATGCGCAAAGACTCTTAATCAAAGATCAAGCATGCATCTAAAAAGAGGAAGCATAAAAATAATAAAGGAATAAAAGCACTGCTAGGATATTCTTAGGAAAAAACTAGGGTAGCCTGCTAGATCGGAAACCCCAAAAGAACGGTCTAGGCAAAAGATAAGGCAAAAGCCCCCTAAGATATTCTAGGCAAAAATTAAGGCAGCCCGCTAGATCGAAAACCCGTAAAGGGCGGTCTAGGCAAAAGATAGGGCTAAAAAGATGAATAAAAGAGGAGCCCATCATCATAATCATAAAGGAGGAGCCCATTGGCGTATTCATAGAAGCCAACGGGAGAAGGCCAGTTACTTTCTAAATATATCAAAAATAAATAAACATTAGATTGCATTTAGGACATCCACACACAAAGTAGTTGCACAAAATGACTTTGTCAAAATCAAGAAAAAAAATAATTTTCTTAAAATAAGAATATTAAACATGCATATAAGGAGGCTAGTCTCCATGCTTGTGATTGAAAATAAAAGGTGCCAAAATCTAGCCTCTAAATGAAAATCAAAATCGCGAAAGGCGAAATCAAAAACCATTTCAGCAAAATAAGGAGCTTCAAGGAAACTAGCTCTAACCTGCTATCCCAAGAAAAAGGAAGTCATCAACGTAGAAAAGCCAATGGAAAGGCTTGATCATCCCCAAGCGGATCCTTGCCTACTCCGGAGGCAAAACAAAAAGATTACCTCACGACTCGGCTTCATCGCCACATGAGTCATTAAGCACACTCATGCAAGAGTCTCCGCTTCATTCCTCAAAGGAGAATAAGGGCTACACAAGAGCCCATCATACGAGTCAAAAACTCCATTCCTCCCTAGGGGGCAATTCAAAATAGATCCCCGGAAGACGATCAAATCCCGGGTGGATCACCAAAAAGAAAAATCCCCGGCAAGCCTACCAGGCAAAGGCAAACTACAAATTCATATCCTCGGGAGTTAATCACCTATAACGCCCAATATGGATATCCCCGACGAAGTGCAAAGCCTTCACTCCCAAGAAGAGCCTACGCCTAAGACAAATATCCCCAAGAAATGGGAAATCAACCTATAAGAGGTAATACAAGCACAAAGCTTTCAAAAAGCATCCACCTACTCAGAGGTATTATTAAGAACAAATATCCTCAAGAAGAACATCAGCCTATTCAGAGGTGAAAAACAACAAGTAAAAAGCCTTCACCACTATTGAATCACCCGCCTAATCAAGAGGCACAATAAAAAAAATCAACAAATCCCCAGTGGATTCCCGCCTAATCAAGAGGCACAACAAAATCCCCAAGTGGATCTTCGCCTAATCAAAAGGCACAATCAATAAGAGAATTCAAAATCCCCAGAGGATTCCCGCCTAAAAAGAGGCAATCGACAAAATCCCCGGCAAAGCCGGATGGCTAAACAAGAAAAGCTAAAACAAAAAATCCCCGGCAAAACCGGATGACTAAAAATCAATCACTCCCCATGGAATAGGCGCATGATCAGAGACAATAAGCCACCAACACATCTCCAAAAACCGGATGAGGGTTTGTACTCATCAAAAGACTGACTGCCAAAAAGAGAATCCTAAGAGCCTTGCAGAACGGGACTCGTCAGAGAGTTTAGCAAACGCAAACTCAAACATAGTGGGGGAAAGTACCCACAAAAATCTAGCAAATACAGACTCGAACCGGGTGGGGGTTTGTACTCACAAGAGCCTTACAAAAGAAGGTTCGGATCAGATGAGGGTTCATTCTCATCAAACCAGATAGGGGTTGGTACCTATCAAAACTATTCATCATCCAAAGGATCGGCTATCTCACCGAAGGAGCATCCTACAAACCGAAGGATCGGCTACCTCACCAAAGGAGCATCCTGCACACCAAAGGATCGGCTACCTCTCCAAAGGAGCATCCTGCACACCGAAGGATCGGTTACCTCACCGAAGGAGCATCCTGCAAATCAAAGGATCGGCTACCTCTCCAAAGGAGCATCCTGCAAGCTGAAGGATCGGTTACCTCACCGAAGGAGCATCCTGCAGACCGAAGGATCGGCTACCTCTCCAAAGGAGCATCCTGCAAATCAAAGGATCGGCTACCTCACCGAAGGAGCATCCTACAAACCGAAGGATCGGCTTCCTCACCAAAGGAGCATCCTGCACACCAAAGGATCGGCTACCTCTCCAAAGGAGCATCCTGCACATCGAAGGATCAGCTACCTCTCCAAAGGAGCATCCTGCAAGCTGAAGGATCGGTTACCTCACCGAAGGAGCATCCTGCAGACCGAAGGATCGGCTACCTCTCCAAAGGAGCATCCTGCACACCGAAGGATCGGCTACCTCTCCAAAGGAGCATCCTGCACACCGAAGGATCGGCTACCTCTCCAAAGGAGCATCCTGCAAGCTGAAGGATCGGTTACCTCACCGAAGGAGCATCCTGCAGACCGAAGGATCGGCTACCTCTCCAAAGGAGCATCCTGCAGACCGAAGGATCGGCTACCTCTCCAAAGGAGCATCCTGCAAACCGAAGGATCGGCCACCTCATCGAAGGAGCATCCTACAAATCGAAGGATCGGCTACCTCTCCGAAGGAGCATCCTAAGGCTTCACACTCGTCAGCTACGGGGTCAGCTACCGCATCGAAGGAGCATCCCAAAGCTACGAAATTCATACTCATCAACCACAGGATCAGCTACTGCATCGAAGGAGCATCCTGGAAGTTCACATTTATCATCCGGAAGATCAGCAAAGAAGCATCCGAAGGATAACCGGGCAAAAGGGTCAACTCCTTCCCCTACCAACTAACTTTGTCGGTATATTAAACCAACAAATTAGTTTGGCAGGTGAAGGGGGGGGCAGCTGTAGACCCCTAATTTTGCCCGGCCTCTCAAAATAAAAGCTAGAGGAATTTCACCCAAAGATGGAGTTCATCCGGCTTCCCAAAACCGAGAAGGACCTCCCACAACAGAAAACGGAGTTCACTCATTCACACAATAAAAGCCAAAAGAGACTTCCTACACAAAGACAAAGTTTGCCCAGCATCTTAATGAAGGCCAAGAAGACTTCCTATATGAAGATAAAGCTTCAATGGACACACATCGGCATCAATCTACGTCCGAAAACGGCAAGGAAAGCTTCCCGGGGTCCCAGAACGCGAAGACTGGACAAAACAGGCCGAGACCACGGTCCCAGAAGTGGGACGGTCGTCCCAACTGCCATTTTACAGTTGGGACGCGCGTCCCGAATGTGGGACGGCCGTCCCAAACCCAATTTAAGTGGGACGGCCGTCCCGGCTCCCCTGGTGGTCCCGCTCTGTGTAAATTTGCCATTTGGGACGGCCATCCCAGTCCAGACGGCCGTCCCAACCCAGAAGGCCGTCCCAAAGTGCGCCAGCTGCGAAAAACTATAAATAGGAGGCTCATTTGCCACTTTTACACACCACAGACACTCCAGAAGAGCTCTGAAACACTCAGAGCACTTGTCTACTTCTCTCCCTCTCTCGAATGATCTTTCCGATTGCCTTAAATAGGTAACAATCGGTTAAGGAATTATATTCAGGCATTTGATTCTTCTTTAAATTTTTAGTGGAGTCGATCTTGTATTGGTGAGGAGAGTCTGTATAGAGAGAGGGGTTGCCAAAACGCAGCCTCATAGTTCGAGATTCTCAATATAAAGCTTGCTACGGAGGTTCTTTTCAATTCCCTTCTCTTTTATTGCTTTATTTATTGTTTTATTTTATTTATTATGTCATGTAGAATAAAATCATGTAGATAGCCATTTTAATATCTCTTTTATTGCTTTATTTAGCTTTATTTATATAAAATTATGTAGATAGTCATTTCAATATTATGCAATAAAATAGGGTAATCGCGTAATTTCTCATAATCTTCACTTAATGAATTAATCCGTCATAGGGAACCCGAAAGGGGCGTTGTGGGGTGCTAACACCTTCCCCACACGTAACTAACTCCCTTACCCAACTCTGGTTATAACGGCCAAGTTGTTTTTTTATATAAAATCAGCGCCTTTGTTTTTCCTTTTCCAATGTTTCTGGTCAAAATATTGGTGGCGACTCCATAAGAACCCCTTTTCGAAAACCTTGCTTTTATTAGAGATAATTCAATTGTCAAACACCTCGGAAGCAATGAACACATTTTAAAACAAATACGCGAGTCTAAACCATCTTTTCACGACTGCTCGCATAAACGTTCGAGACGTCCTCCGACGTCGGAAAGGGACGGCGGCGACAGACCCTACGTCCAGTTGCTAATCACTCAAAAGAGGATTAACGCTGTCACTAAGAACAAATTGTTACAAACAGTTTACAAATCAAAGAGATAAAGTAAAGATAACACCTCTCTTGAAATCCACAAGAGATGAAGAACAGCTTTCCCCAGAGACGGCACAACACACAATCCACTAAGAACTCCACTTAGTGATTCTTATCGCTTCTAGCCCACACCAGGTTCCAAAAGCCCCCTTTCCTTGCAACAAACAGTTCTCTGGCACTCACAACACTTAACTTTTGTATGGAAAGAGTTGTTCTTCTTTTCTAAGTGCCAAAGCAGAGTTTAAGTAGGGAAATTAGGGTTTAGAAATTGGGGATTTCGAAACTAGGGTTCTTGGTAATTGGGTTTTCGAAAATAGGGTTAATTTGAAATTTAAAATGAAAAATAGACTGAAATAATCGATTATTTGGAGTGATAATCGATTAAAACAGAGCCAAATACGACAGAACCCAAACCTCTCTGGATTAATCGATTATTTGGTGAAATAATCGATTATCTGTACGGAACAGTACAAAATAATCGATTATTTTGTTGTTTAATCGATTAAAACAGTGACTTTGTATAGAAAGTGGTTTTCTCACTATTTTTATCGATTATTTACCTATATAATCGATTAAAGCCGAGCCTGCATGATAAATTTGAGCATTTTGAAGCTTCTAAGTTACAGACTATGTACCGGCTATCTTAGATTCTATAATTACAGACTCAATCAAACTAAAATAGAGTTATTACAATACAGAAATCATCAATCTTCAATCTTCAATACTCTAAGTCTTTAAGCTCTTGGATCATCATCAAAATCAACATTCTTCATGATCATTATTTGCAACATCAAGTCCTTGAATGTTCAACAATCTCCCCTTTTTGATGATGATCAAAATTATCTTTTTAAAGCCCTTGTAATAACTCTGTTTTATCTGTCATACTAACAAACACATTAAACATACCAGATAAAATTTAATATTGAATCATAGGCTTGAAATTTTTCTCCCCCTATTTTGATTATAATCAAAAAGAACTCTGCAACATTAATCATAAGAGCTCCCCCTCAAGATATGCATAAGTTAGAGAAAGCTCCCCCTCAATTATAGCATGAAAGAAACATCAAATTTTATTTCACAATCATTCAACCATTACAACATCAAGACAATAACAAAAGAAAATACATTGATTATCTCTATATCGAGACTGACTTTAATCGATTATTTCTAGCAAATAATCTATTATCTCGAGGCATTTAATCGATTATTTCATGAAATAATCGATTATTCCGAAGGAGAATACCCTGTTTTGGACGTTGAGGGAAAATAATCGATTATCACATCCGATGAATCGATTATTCCGGAGGCTATATCAAGTTTTTAAGGTTTTTACACATTTTAACCTATGAATATCCTACACCACGAATTTTAACATAACAATCATCCAAAAACAGTCAAATTAAGCAGAATTTAAGCTATTTCTAATATCCCTAAGTCTCTTCTTAGATCATAGAATCTATCCTTGGGTAGAGGCTTAGTAAATATATCTGCTAATTGACGTTTAGTGTTTACATACTCTATCTTACAGTTTCCTTTGCTGATATGATCTCTTAAAAAGTGATGTCTAATCTCAATATGTTTGGTCCTAGAGTGCATTACTGGATTCTTAGTTAGATTAATTGCACTCGTATTATCACACATTAATGGAATGTCATTTAAATATATGCTATAATCCTCTAATTGTTGTTTCATCCATAGAATTTGAGCACAACAACTACCAGCTGCAATATATTCAGCTTCAGTGGTAGATAAAGCTACACATGCTTGTTTCTTAGAATGCCATGATATTAAGGATGAACCTAACAAATGACATGTCCCACTAGTGCTTTTCCTATCAATTTTACATCCACCATAATCAGCATCAGAATATCCTAATAAACTAATACAAGCATCAGACGGATACCACAAGCCAAATCCAGTAGTTCCTTTTAAGTATTTTAAAATATGTTTTACTGCAATTAGATGAGATTCTTTAGGACAAGCCTGAAATCTAGCACACACACAGACAAAATGCATAATATCAGGTCTACTTACAGTTAAGTATAATAGTGATCCTATCATACCTCTATACATAGTTTGATTAACTTCCAAACCTGATTCATCCTTGTCTAGATAGCATGAAGTTCCCATGGGTGTGTTGGCTTCCTTTGAGGTGTCCATTCCAAACTTTTTGAGAATCTCTTTGCAGTATTTAGTTTGAGAGATGAAAATGCCATCTTTAAGTTGCTTGATTTGAAGTCCAAGGAAGAATGTTAATTCTCCCATCATAGACATTTCAAATTCTCCCTGCATAATCTTAGCAAATTCTACACACAAAGAATTATCAGTTGATCCAAAAATAATATCATCAACATATACCTGGACCAATAAGATATGTTCTTTAACTTTCTTAATAAACAGTGTAGAATCAATTCTTCCTCTTGAAAAATCATTTGCAGTTAGAAAACTACATAGCCTTTCATACCAAGATCTAGGAGCTTGTTTTAATCCATATAATGCTTTCTTCAATTTGAAAATATGATTAGGATTATTAAAATCTTCAAATCCAGGGGTTGCTCTACATACACTTCTTCTTTGATAAAACCATTTAAAAATGCACTCTTAACATCCATTTGATATAATTTAAATTTCATCATAGATGCATAAGCAAGAAGTAGGCGTATAGCCTCTAACCTGGCCACAGGAGCATAAGTTTCATCATAATCTATACCTTCCTCCTGACAATAGCCTTTTGCAACAAGTCTGGCTTTATTCTTTGTTATATTACCATCTTCATCAAGCTTATTTCTGAATACCCATTTAGTTCCAATAACTTGATGTGACTCTTCTCTTGGGATTAGTTCCCGAGACTTGATTCCTTTCAAATTGGTTAAGTTCTTCTTGCATGGCTATGCACCATTGATCATCTTTAAGTGCTTCCTCAATGTTTTTAGGTTCAATCTGTGACACAAAAGCAACGAGACATACAGAAATTATTCATATTTCTAGTTCTTACCCCTTTTGAGATGTCCCCTATAATGTTGTCCATTGAGAGTCCTCTAGGTGATTGCCATTCTTTTGCTAATTGAGGAGTTTGAGAAGGCACATTATCTTCCAAGTATAATTCATCAAGGGCCTCTCTTATATATTCATCATCACCTGCAAGTCTTTTATTTGACTCAAGAGGATTTCCCCCAAGGTCTACAATCTCATCAAAGGTAACATGTATAGATTCTTCTATATTCAAAGTTCTCCTATTAAACACTCTATATGCCTTGCTAGTTAAAGAATAACCTAGAAAAATGCCCTCATCGGCTTTTGAGTCAAATTTTCCTAGATTGTCCTTTCCATTATTTAGCACAAAACATTTACATCCAAAAATCTTTAAATGAGCAACATTAGGTTTTCTACCATTAAACAATTCATATGGAGTTGATTTTATAATTGACCTAATGAGCATTCTATTTAAAACATAGCATGCAGTGCTAACCGCATCAGCCCAAAAATATTTTGGAACATTAGATTCATTTAACATAGTTCTTGCAAGTTCCTCTAATGACCTATTTTTCCTCTCAACTACACCATTTTGTTGGGGAGTCCTAGGAGCAGAAAAGTTATGTAATATACCATTTTCCTCACAATAATTCTCAAACTTTTCATTTTGAAACTCACCACCATGGTCACTTCTTAAAACTTTAATTCTTAGGTCTTTCTCATTTTGTATTTGTTTTGCAAATTTTCTAAAGACCTTAAAAGCTTCACTTTTCGTAGTTAAGAAAAATGTCCAAGTGTATCTAGA
The DNA here is from genome assembly GCA_963425845.1 of Sphenostylis stenocarpa. Lineage (NCBI taxonomy): Eukaryota > Viridiplantae > Streptophyta > Magnoliopsida > Fabales > Fabaceae > Sphenostylis > Sphenostylis stenocarpa. The sequence goes on from OY731398.1 coordinate 19,442,287, forward strand.
GTAATCATCAACAATTACAAGTCCATAATAATTTCCACCAAAGCTTTTTATCCTAGAAGGTCCAAATAAATCTAAGTGTAATAATTCTAGGGGTTTTGAAGTGGAAATCACATTCTTTGATTTAAATGATGATTTTACTTGTTTACCTTTTTGGCATGCATCACACAATCTATCTTTTTCAAATTTTAACTTAGGCAATCCAATAACTAAGTCTTTTGATATCAATTTATTCAAGTGATGCATATTTATATGAGCCGCTCTTTTATGCCATAACCAAGGGTTCTCTTCCTTAGCAACTAAACATGTTATACTAGACTCATGTAACCAATCCAAATCAATCAAATATATGTTGTTATGCCTAATGCCTTTTAATTCTACTTTTTCGGAATTTACTAAATGTATGGTGCAAAATTTGCTTTCAAAAGTTACCTTGAATCCTTTGTCACACAATTGGCTTATGCTAAGAAGGTTATGCTTTAATCCATCAACAAGAAGCACATCCTTAATCTCCAATGTGTTTGCACCACCTATGTTTCCAATTCTGAGAATCTTTCCTTTGTTGTTATCCCCATAAGTCACATATCCTTGTTCTTTGGCTTTGAAACTAACAAATTTCGTTTTATCTCCGAGTCATATGTTTTGAGCATCCACTATCAAGATACCACATAGACTTCTTTGATTTGGAAGTTTCCTACAACACAAGAACATATAAACTTAGGTCCCCACAACTTTTGGGTCCTTGGGGTTAGAGACATAACAATCTATTTAAATACTTGCAAAACTTTCTTTTAATTAATCTGCCTTGGTTTATCATTAATCTTGTTAAAAGATTCTTTTAATGCTACTTAAAAGTGCAGTTTTATATTAACGTAAGAACTTCTTTTAATCGATTAAAACGCTGTGTAGAAAGAATTTTAAGTTGTTTTAATCGATTGAAGCGAGATTTAATCGATTAAAAGAGTCATCTGATCAGTCATCAATCTAAATCTTCTTGATCGATTCATAATCTGATTTTGAATCTGGTCATGAATTGCTATTCTTGATCTGATCATCCTGACCTCTTTAAGTGATTTTAATCGATTGAAACGTGTTTTTAATCGATTTAAAAGATTCTGACCGCTCATAATAAAAATCTGATCGATCACAATGAGTTCTAAATGGTTTTAATCGATTAAAAACAAGTTGTATCGATTAAAATACTGTAAACCTTAGTTGGATTAAAAACAAGTTGTATCGATTAAAATCTGATCGATCACAATGAGTTCTTGGATTAAGGAGTTTTTACGCGCTCTTTTGACGTCGTCAGTTCCTTCGTGGGTCAACCTTAGCATTTCCCACATTTCCTGTGCACTTTTACAAACTGAAATTCTATAAAACTCATCAAGGGTTCGAGCAGATGAAATAATGTTTCTAGCCCTAACATCAAATTGTGCTTTTCGACTTTCTTCGGCAGTCCATCTAGAAATAGGTTTAAGAACGTCAACACCGTTCTCAGTAGTTTTAGGAACAAATGGACCATTTAAAATTGCGTCCCAAACGCCTCTATCAACAGACTCTAAAAATATTTGCATACGTACTTTCCAAAAAGGATAATTTTGACCCGCAAAAAGTGGGGGTCTGTTGATAGACGCACCTTCGGCAAAAGTTTGATTTTGTCCGGCCATTTTCGAAAAGTTTGAATGACTATCAAAGCAAGCTCGATACCACTTGTTAGAATCGCGCAGCTGAATGTTCGCGTGGTCGGACAAAAACCAAGAGGGGGGTGAATTGGTTTCTTAATAAAAATTAGGTTTTCAAAATTTTCCCCAAATTTTACCGATTAAAAGCTGCGTAAATGTAAATAGAGAAGAGTAGAGAAGATTACACGGTAGGTTTATACTGGTTCGGATCAAAAGACCCTACGTCCAGTTGCTAATCACTCAAAAGAGGATTAACGCTGTCACTAAGAACAAATTGTTACAAACAGTTTACAAATCAAAGAGATAAAGTAAAGACAACACCTCTCTTGAAATCCACAAGAGATGAAGAACAACTTTCCCCAGAGACGGCACAACACACAATCCACTAAGAACTCCACTTAGTGATTCTTATCGCTTCTAGCCCACACCAGGTTCCAAAAGCCCCCTTTCCTTGCAACAAACAGTTCTCTGGCACTCACAACACTTAACTTTTGTATGGAAAGAGTTGTTCTTCTTTTCTAAGTGCCAAAGCAGAGTTTAAGTAGGGAAATTAGGGTTTAGAAATTGGGGATTTCGAAACTAGGGTTCTTGGTAATTGGGTTTTCGAAAATAGGGTTAATTTGAAATTTAAAATGAAAAACAGACTGAAATAATCGATTATTTGGAGTGATAATCGATTAAAACAGAGCCAAATACGACAGAACCCAAACCTCTCTGGATTAATCGATTATTTGGTGAAATAATCGATTATACGTATGCGAACGAGTACAAAATAATCGATTATTTCTGTTGTTTAATCGATTAAAACAGTGACTTTGTATAGAAAGTGGTTTTCTCATCTGTTTTAATCGATTATTTACCTATATAATCGATTAAAGCCGAGCCTGCATGATAAATTTGAGCATTTTGAAGCTTCTAAGTTACAGACTATGTACCGGCTATCTTAGATTCTATAATTACAGACTCAATCAAACTAAAACAGAGTTATTACAATACAGAAATCATCAATCTTCAATCTTCAATACTCTAAGTCTTTAAGCTCTTGGATCATCATCAAAATCAACATTCTTCATGATCATTATTTGCAACATCAAGTCCTTGAATGTTCAACAGACCCCAAATCTTGCCCGACCTCATAATAAAGATCAGAAGACCTCCTTTTCGAAGATGGATGAAGCCTAAGAAGCCATTAGGAGAGACTATTATGCCCCATAATAGGATATGAGGGATTTTTGGTACAAAAATAAGGATTTTCGCCTTTTGGGGTCGAGACCGCCGTCTCGCCTTGCACAAGTGGCGAGACCGCCGTCTCGTTTGGCGAGACGACCGTCTTGCCACTCGCGAAAGGCGAGACCGCCGTCTCGTTTGGCGAGACCACAGTCTCGCCACTTGCGAAAGGTGATACCGCCGTCTCGTTTGGCGAGACCGCCGTCTCGCCATTCCCGCAAGGCGAGACGACCGTCTGGAATGTCGAGACGGTCGTCTCGACCTTGTCAAATGAGACAGTCGTTTCGACCTGACAGGCGCGAATCCCTATAAATAGGGCCTCCCTTCCCCTCATTTCTCACAGTTTTTCACTCTCTCTTTAGTCACATCAAGAGTTTCTCTCTCTAGAATCCCTCCGACGCATTTTCGGAGCTTCTGAGTGTCTTTAGAGTGTTCTTAGAGCGTTTCGAGAGGTTTCCGACGCCGTGTAGAGTGAAGGGCTGCCGCAAAGCACCCTATTTTTAAATAATTAAATAGAAAGCTTGCTTCGGAGGTCTCTACTCTCCTTCTCTACCTTTTACTGCTTCATCTAAATTATGCAATAGACATTAGGGTCATGTAGTCATAATCTTTAAATTCCACAGAATAAAAGGGCAAAAGCGTATTTTTTCGGTTTATTTATCAACAAAATAGCTGGCCTATCATAGGGAACCCGAAAGGGGCGTCGTAAAGGAACTAGTACTTCCTTTACGCGTAACTAACTCCCTTACCCAACTCTGGTTCTAACGACCAAAGTTGGTTTTTCGAAAACCAACTCCTTTTAAACTCCTTTTCCGATATTTCTGGTAAAAACATCGGTGGCGACTCTAGAGAACCCTCAAAACTAGCTCTTGGATTAGCCCGGTTATCGGACAACCTAAAGGCGTTGTAACCACAATTAAAAAACGCGAAAATCAAGAGAGTCGAAACCATCGCGTCGCTCCGACCGCCCTCGTTTTGACAGCGGCTCAGATGGCGACTCCACTGGGGAAGCCTAGAGAGTTGATCCCATTTAGTGATGGACCGGCTTAAAAATAAATAAACCAAGAAAATAACGCTTTTGCCCTACCTTGTATTATAACATGTTTTACTGTTTGGCTTTAATAACTGCTGCTTGTTTATACTTACGCAATTGTTTGAAATACAAACTGTACACAAACCCTTGCACACAACAGTTCCCTCTATACCCAGGGGCAAGTGAGAAATCCATAGGGAGTGGGTGGCAGGTACGGTTCGCTATAGTGATGGTCTTGTGCCCACCGGTGTGATCGGAAACCACCACTCAAGGTGATAACCCTATAATGGGGGCACCTTGGGGGCCTTAGCCTTGGTGAGAACAGTTAGAACCCACCTTCGCCAAATCACTTTTCTGCAGGAAAACCCTACCTCGTGATAAAAACGAATTCTCGCCTGTTCGTGGATGATCGAATTGTGTGTGCATATGTTTGTTGCATTTGTGTGTTGCATAACATAACCAAACAACAGAAGAAAAATCACAACAAAAAATATTTTTACAATAAACACCCTTATCTCGGACAGTCTGCCTTTTAGCTAGCCTGGTTTCAGGTTCTTTGTAAGCTAAGTAGCCACGCAGTTCCGACAGAAGAGATAAGGGACGCTAAATATTTTTCACATAAAGCCACATTTTATCTCGGACAGTCTGCCTTTTAGCTAGCCTGGTTTCAGGTTCTTTGTAAGCTAAGTAGCCACGCAGTTCCGACAGAAGAGATAAAAGGCTATAAAATAAACAAATAAATAAAATTACTAAATAAAATTTGTTTTCAAAACCATAAATGGGACCTGATTCATAAACATCACAAATCATTCATATAGGTAGATTATTTTTTTCGAAAAAATAAATACCATACAAAACATGATAAACAAAAATAAACACTCACATTCATTCAAATAAGCATCATTTTCATAAAACATGCATTTTGGTTTTAGAAAATGGAGGGGACTAGTAGACAATTGAAGAAGGTGGATATTCCCCGATATCATACTGAGAAGTTGGAACGGCTTTGCGCGGTAATGCCACCAGAGGTCCGCGCCGACTTTGAAAAATCTTATGGATGGATTCTCGACCTGTTGAAGATCTGTGTCGATCAAGTGTTCCTCAGGGTATTAATTCACTTTTGGAACTCCAATCTGCGATGCTTCGAATTCCCGCAGTTCGATATGGTGCCTACCTTGGAGGAGTATGAGATTATGTTGAAATGACCCAAATCAGCTGGGGTCCATATCCGCCACGGGGCATATACTCCTGTAGCGCAAGTCGCTGCCATCATTCAACTACCCTCTCGGCAGACTGCCCTGATAGGAAAAGGGAACATCCAGGGTTGGAAAGTCTCAATGTTAGAAGACCACCTGTCCGACTTGGCAGAAAGGACAGAGTGGGTCGCCTTCAACAAAACCATGGCTTTAATTATTTTCGGAACTATCTTGTTTCCCTTCCACCTCGACACAGTGGATCAAGCCGTCATGGATGCCTTCTTCGCCTGGGACGTGAACTCGAAGAGTCCCTTCCATACAATTCTTGCCGACACCTTGCTCTCGGTGGAATTTTGCCGCCAGAAGCAAGGAAAAACACTTCGCTGCTGCTCTTCACTGCTATTCGTGTGGAGCGCTATGCACCTTTACGCCTCCAGTCACATGGGGATATTCCCCGATTCTTTAAGAAGCTTCTCCAAAATCCCTCTCCAACGACGCTTAACTTCAGAATGGAGGGACGAGTTGGAACAAAAGGACGCCAACAGTTTATCCTGGGTTTGCCCTTGGTTCCGACCTGGCCCAGTTCTCATCAGATGTGGAGACTACCCGAACGTACCCTTGATAGGACTCAGGGGTTGCATAGCCTACTCACCTAGAGTAGCTATGAGACAGCTCATGAGAACCCAAACTACCATCTCTCGGGGGGAACTCGGAGGACTGTGTTTCTTCGGAGACCCATGTACAATCACCAACTCACTAGCCGTGAGAAGAGCATGGGAGAAACCAGTCTATATGGGAGATAGAGAGCTAGAAAAAGTCTGAGTGACTGTCTCCAGTGACTACGAGGTGTGGAGACAAAGAAGAGGGATGTCTCAACCATCCACCACACTCATTACAAGCGCCAATAGTGAGGAGCTGCAGGCTCAAGTTGATGCCTTGACCCAGAGGATAGAAATCATGGGAGCCCAGATGAGGGCCCTTGAAGAAAGAGAGCAAGAATCTATCCTCACCATAGATGGTCTGCAAAGGCAGTGCAACAAAAAGGATCACGAAATAGAGCGCCTCAAGGATCAGTGTGCTGACTCCAACGAGCAAGCTATCCGAGCATCCAAAACTGCCAGAACCAGCTCGGATAGTCAAATTCAAGAGATAACCGCCAAGTCTGCACACCTTGAGGCCGAATAAGCAAAACAGGCTCAGACGATCAAGGAGTTATTGCAAGAACTCACCAAGACTCGGTCGGAAATATGCCAAGAGCGGGAGGCCAATCGGAGACTCAACAAAAGTCTCACTGAGCTACGCTGCAAGGAAAGAGACGGGCTAGCTCAGTATGGCCAGGTACTACAAGAGAAAGACCGAGCCGTCGCAAAGCTCGACGAACTGCAAGCCTTGGTCGTCCATCAAGAGGCGAAGATCAAAGAGGCTCAAAAGTATAGTGAAGACATGAGCCAGGCAGTCCAAAAGCAAAGCGAAGCACTCGCTCATCACGTCTGGGAAGCCGAAAGAGAACTACATAGAGATCAAGACCCGCCTGTGGGCTTCTTTAGGCTTTTCCGTTTTTGCCAAAAGTTGCTTCGTAGTATGGAATAGGGGAATGTACACCTTCTAATGAATGAATGAAAATTTTCTTTTACAATTGTCTACTTGCATGCATAACATTCATTTGCATATATAATTTCCCCTCCTTCATGCTTAATAAATAAGATAATAAAAAGGAAGGATTAACTGACACGTCTTCCAAATCAGAAGAATGGAGAGAAGGCCACTCCTAATAAAGCTTACCCCAACGGTCGACACGCCACAAGAGGATAATAAGCCTCGACCGTTGGTCCTCAAGAATAAAGAAGAGGGGCAAGGACACCAGTGCGACTATTTATGCCACGTCCTTTCCCCTACGAATCGAATAAAGTTGTACCGTGGAGATATGGAGAATCTTCACCAGTAAAAGAAGAAATAACAAACATCGCCGACATCGGGGGCATGACTAGAAGTGGAAGAATCTACTCCCCCAAGGACTCACAGGAAGATGTCCTCAGAAATAAAGGAAAAAATAAAAAGACCGAAGAAGAAAAAGAAAATAAGGAATCCAAGGAGGAGACAGAGGAATTACTCCAGTTCATAAGGCAAAGCGAGTATTCCATTATAGACCAGCTCAATCGCACACCTGCAAAGATTACATTATTATCTTTGATAATGAGCTCGGAACCGCATAGAAATGCCCTGCTGAAGGTCTTGAGCGAGGTGCACGTACCTCATACCATATCCCAAGAAAAAATTGAGAGGATCATCGGTCACATCACGACAAGCGATCACCTCACCTTCACAGAGGAAGAACTCCCCCTCGAGGGGTCAAACCACAACAAGCCCTTGCATATCTCAGTCAATTGCAAGGAGTACCTCATCGCCAAAATTCTTGTGGATAACGGGTCCTCCTTGAACGTGATGCCCAAGTGCACACTAGACAAATTGACTATCCAAGGAACCCGTCTGCGCCCAAGCAACATTATCGTTCGAGCCTTCGACGGATCTAAACGAGAAGTAGTGGGAGAAGTTAATTTGCCAATTCAAGTTGGACCCACTATCTTCAACGTCGATTTCCATGTAATGGATATTACTCCAGCATATAGCTGTCTCCTCGGCAGGCCTTGGATTCATGACACTAAGGCAGTACCTTCAACGCTCCACCAAAAAGTCAAGTTCATAGTGGATGACAAATTGGTCACGGTCCAAGCAGAAGACGACATTTTGATCAGTGGACCGTTTACCCAACCTTATGTGGATGCGGCTGAAGAGGCCCTTGAAACATCTTTTCAAGCGCTCGAAATTGCTAGTATAGAGCGACTTCCCAAAAACACAAAGGTATCCCGCATGATGTTGAAGCATGGCTACCATCCTGGCCAAGGACTGGGGGCAGATTCCCAAGGCATGAGGGAACCCCCAGAATTCAAAAACAATCCTTTCAAGTATGGCCTAGGATATGACCCTACTAAGGGCCAAGCGGAAAGAAGAAAAGGGAAGTCTCCCCTCCGCACACTCAAACAGATTTTCCAAAGTGGAGGGGTGCAAGAGTCAAGAGCTACCCTAGTCATTAGGAGATCTTTTTCTTCACTTAAGGGATGTAAACCCCATGATTGTTAGAGATTATCCCCCGGGGCGAGCCCGACCCCCGGGCATTTTAGGGCACATATTCCCTCATTAATTAATAAAGAATACTTCTTACAATATTGCTTCTCTTCTTTCTATTTTTGACTAGACCTCATAAATAACCCTGGCTAAGTAAACGAAAAAAAAGAAGAAGAATAAAAAGCGCATCCAAATAATCAACATTCGCCATTGCCATTGCCATCAAGCTAGTTGATTAGAAGCACAAAATAAGACTTTACCTCACTATAAAAGAAAGTCATGCTTCGCCAATATTGTGAATAAAAAATAAAGACACAAAAGAAAAGCCCATAGAAGCCAAAGGCCAAAAAGAAAAAGGGCAGAATACCCAGTAGGAAACCCACTAAGGGGGCTATGCAAAAGATAGGGTCAACCCGGTAGGATACCCAAACAACAATAGAGGGTAGCCTAGGCAAAAGTTAGGGTTACAAAATAAGGTCCGCTAGGATTCTCCAAAAAATACAAAAGGGAACCTAGACAAAAGTTAGGGCCAAAACACAGTATCCTAGTTCGAAAACCCAAAGGGCGTTCTAGGGAAATCAGCTAGCCATTAAAAGCAATGGAAATAAAACCAAAAGGCGCAAACAAAAAAGAGAGAGGGAAAACGTTTGCTTAGACGAAGCCTAAACACCTAAGCCTAACCCTAAGCCAGCCATGCTTACAAAAACTACTTTCCAAATAAAAATCAATCTTCTAAAACACAAACCATTGATTTTTTACCTCTCTACTTCTTTTCTCTTGACCCTCACAACAATATTCTAATAATTAATTTGGGAATATGGAGGCGTATAGTCAACAAGAGGATTGAAACCCCTAGAGTAGAGAAAAAGAGACACTACATGACAAAGAGTGCTCTACAAAATAGAACAGAAAAAAAGAAAGAAAGAAATTATCTTTCGGTCACAAGAAGTCCGACATGGTACAGCCAAGAGTAAGCACGACAAATCAGAGGGCATTCGGCGCAACGAGACACGTCAGTTAAATCCTTCTGAAAAATCAACTAAAGTAGGCATTATAGGACATCAAACATAAAAACATTGCATGCATAAAATGTTTTTGAACCAGGTCCTATTTTCTTATTAAAAAAAAAACCTCGAAATTCGAGACGGTCGTCTGGGATTTCCATACCGCCGTCTCGGTCCTCTGCAAATCGAGACCGTCGTCTCGACCTACGAGACCGCCGTCTCGACTTAGGTAAAATCGAGACGGCCGTCTCGCTTGGCGAGACGGCCGTCTCGTTTGAACCCAAAGTCGAGACCGCCGTCTCGAGAACCCAGACGGCCATCTCGACCTGCGAAAAATCAAGACCGCCGTCTCGACTTCCCAGACGGCGGTCCCGAATTTTTGAAAATCCCCTATATATAGGGGTGCGATGGGGGGGGGGGTTCCTCACAACTCTCTGCACTCCAGAACCCTCCAACTCTCAGATCTACCACTTTCAAGCACTTCCGGGTCAATATGTTCCGTGGAAACCCCTCCAGGAAGAGAAGAGGCACTGCCGGTGCCAGCAGTTCTTCGACACCAGCCCCTCAAGACCCCACTCAGCTGTCGCCGCAGCACCGGGCCCGCCTTGAGCACATCCTGGATTATTCTTGGCACCCCATGTTCAGACTGGACTTCGGCATCCTCGCCGAGTTCGGGTGGGAGGACGATGTCTGGGCCCATATAGACAGCATTGGGTGGGGATTCTTGCTGCAGCCTCCACCTACCCACGTGTACCCTCAAGCGGTATTGGAGTTCTTGGCCTCCATCTCCTACGTCGAGGCTCCCTACATGGTCCCGGGCTTGCCACCCACCAAGATGGTGAATTACTTCATGGGTGGAGAGTACCGGACCACCACCCTTGACGAATTCAATGTGAGCATTGGATTCGTCCGGCCCGAGGACGTGCTCACCCGGGGATACCGGGAGGCCATCTGCAGCCGCCCCGCCAGCCTCACCGCCGCCGAGATGTGGCAGGAACTCACCAGGGCGCCTACGCTACCCACGCTAATGAAGGGTTCTGCGCTCCCACCAACTCTCCGAATTTGCCACAAGCTACTGGCTGGGACTGTCCACGGGAGGAAGGAGAGTCAGGGTAAGGTAACCCTCCCAGACCTCTTTGTACTTTATTGCATGAGCCAGAGGCGGCGCTGCAACCCTGACTACTTTTTCCTGAGGGCCCTTAAGGACTTCGGGAGCAGACCAGTGGGAGCCATCCTCATGGCTCCTCTTATCACTCCCCTGGCAGAAAAATGGGGATGCACCGACCGAGAAGAACTGGCCCCTAGCCTCCGATCTGAATCCATTAACGGATCAATCCTGGTCAGCATGGGGATGCTGATGCGCCGAGGGACCCAGTTGGTCCTTCATCCCTCCCTGGACTTCGCGCTGGACCTCCAAGACATCGTGGCAATGCACGATCTTCCGACACCTCCCGATTTCCAACAGGCTCAGCAACACCCCCCGCAATACACAAATGACTTTGCTGGCGTAAACTGCAACATCAACGATCTGCGCCAGCAATTCGATCAAATGTCTGTGCGGCAAGAAGCCTTCGACACCCGGCTGGAGACGTTATACCAATATCAGCAAGGAATGCGGCAGGAGTGGACAACATTCCAACAAAGGTACGCTGACGAAGCCCGGGAGCAAGCAGAATTTCAGGAACACATGTACCAGCAATTCCCTCATCGCGGATCGTCTCCAGAAGATAGCCCTTAGGGATAATGCTTGAAATGGATGTAATAAAACTTTCCCAGATGAATAAAATTTATTGCATGCATTCATTGCCAACCTTTTTTCTTTTTTTTTTTCAAAAAAGTCAGCGTAACCAAAAGAGTTTAAAAGTAAAAAGACGTACGCTCAAAAAAGCCAAAATCCTAAATCGCGAGAAAAAAGAGATAAAACCGCGAGAAAAAGGCAGGATTAAGACAAGTCATCACCTCAACCAACAAAGTTTCGACAACCAAAAGCAGAGTCGAACAAGCCAACAAAAATTGCCCGACCAGCCGACAAGAGTCGGGTGATCACCACAAAAGATCAAAAACAAAGAATCCCCAGCAAACAAGCAAGCTGGGTGAACACCCACAAAATCCCCGGCGCAGACCGGACGATAATATATCCAAAGAAGACCAACAAAAAATACATCTCAACAGCCGGCGCATGAGCTAGAGCAGTAAGCCGCCACCACAACCAAAGGATCAGCTACCGCAAGAAGGAGCATCCAGAGGAACAACACCAGATGGGGGTGTATACTCATCGGGCCTTACAAAAGGGGGCTCACCGGACGGGGGTTCATACTCGTCAAGCACCAGATGGGGGTGTATACTCATCAGGCCTTACAAAAGGGGGCTTACCGGGTGAGGGTTCATACTCGTCAAACCAGATGGAGGTTCGTACTCATCAGCCGAAGGGATCAGCTATCGCCAGAAGAAGCATCCTGGAAGCACACCTTTTCCCAGAAGATCAACCGCCACAAAGACGGAACATCTGAAGGACAACCGGGCAAGAGAGTCAACTCCTTTACCCTCCAGTCGATCTCCTTGGCACAAAAGGCCAACAGTCGACCAGTCGGGTAAATGGGGGGCAGCTATAGACCCCAAATCTTGCCCGGCCTCATAATAAAGATCAGAAAACCTCCTTTTCGAAGATGGATGAAGCCTAATAAGCCATTAGGAGAGACTATTAGGCCACATAATAGGATAGGAGGGATTTTTGGCACAAAAATAAAGATTTTCGCCTTTTGGGGTCGAGACCGCCATCTCGCCTTGCACAAGTGGCGAGACGGCCGTCTCGCCACTCGCGAAAGGTGAGATCACCATCTCGTTTGGCGAGACCGCCGTCTCGCCACCTGCGAAAGGCGAGACCGCCGTCTCGCCATTCCCGCAAGGCGAGACGGCCGTCTCGACCTGACAGGCGCGAATCCCTATAAATAGGGCCTCCCTTCCCCTCATTTCTCACAGTTTTTCACTCTCTCTCTAGTCACATCAAGAGTTTCTCTCTCTAGAATCCCTCTGACGCATTTCCGGAGCTTCTTAGTGTCTTTAGAGTGTTCTTAGAGCGTTTCGAGAGGTTTCCAACGCCGTGTAGAGTGAAGGGTTGCCGCAAAGAACCCTATTTTTAAAGAATTAAATAGAAAGCTTGCTTCGGAGGTCTCTACTCTCTTTCTCTACCTTTTACTGCTTCATCTAAATTATGCAATAGACATTATGGCCATGTAGTCGTAATCTTTAAATTCCATAGAATAAAAGGGCAAAAGCGTATTTTTTCGGTTTATTTATCAACAGAATAGCTGGCCTATCATAGGGAACCCGAAAGGGGCGTCGTAAAGGAACTAGCACTTCCTTTACGCGTAACTAACTCCCTTACCCAACTCTGGTTCTAACGACCAAAGTTGGTTTTTCGAAAACCAATGCCTTTTAAACTCCTTTTCCGATGTTTCTGGTAAAAACATCAGTGGCGACTCCAGAGAACCCTCAAAACTAGCTCTTGGATTAGCCCGGTTATCGGACAATCCAAGAGCACCCTTTCGAAAACCTCGCCCTCAGGTTCAGCCCGGTTATTGGACAACCTAAAGGCGTTGTAACCACCAATAAAAAACGCGAAAATCAAGAGAGTCGAAACCATCACGTTGCTCCGACCGCCCTCGTTTTGACGGCGGCGACAGACCAGAACTGAAATTATGAACAAAACATGTAGACCCAAAAACTCTTAGAGGTAAGGGATGAAGTGGTTCATGAGGGAATAAAATGAAATGTGGTATTTTATTATCTAAAACCGAAGATGGCATGCGATTAACGAGATAACATGCAGTAAGAAGAGCATCACCCCAAAAATGCTGAGGAACCTCTCCATGAATTAAAAGAGTGCGAGTTGTTTCAATAAGATGTCTATTTTTATGTTCAACTACACCATTTTGTTGAGGTATATAAGCACAAGAAGTTTGATGCAAAATACCATGAGAAGCCATGAATTGTTTAAAAGAATGAAAAAGATATTCACGACCATTATCACTGCGCAAAACTCTAATAGAAATACCAAACTGAGTTTGAATTTCGTTGAAAAAAGTTTGAAAGATATTAAATAATTCAGAATGATTTTTCATCAAAAATAACCAAGTGCATCTGGAATAATCATCAATGAAAGTAACAAAGTATTGAAAACCTAAAGTAGACTTAACGCGGCTAGGTCCCCAAATGTCAGAGTGAACCACGACAAAAGGGGACAAAGCACCATGTGTGACACTACGAGGAAAGGAAGTACGACTATGCTTGCCTAATTGACACGACTCACATGCCAAACTAGACAATTTAGATAAGACAGGGACAAGTTGCTGTAACTTGGCAAGACTTGGATGACCCAACTGAGCATGGAGAAGGGAGGGAGATTATATAACTGCACCAACATGTGTAAAGGCACGAACATGATAAAGACCATGAGACTCACATCCTGTGCCAATCACCTGTTTCGAACTCCGGTCCTATAAACACACAGAATTATTGGTAAAAGAAACAATACAATCAAGAGAACGAGTTAGACGACTGATGGATAATAGGTTAAAAGGAGACCCAGGGACATAAAGAACATTATCAATGGTTAAAGAAGGGAAAAATTTAATAGTTCCAACACCATGAGATGATACTCTAGAGTCATCAGCCAGTGTAACAAAAGGTAAAGGATCAAGAGAGGATAACAAAGATTTGTTACCGATAATATGATCAGTGGCTCCTGAATAAAAAACCCAAGGACCAGAAGAAGATTGGGTCAGACCAGCAAAAGATGTACTTGTGTGTGCGACAGACACAGTGGAACTAGAAGACTGTTGATCCTTATACCATTTGAGAAATTTGTTGACCATAGCAGGTGTGTCTGATGAAATAGAAGAAGGAGGATCCTTAGCAGATAAAGGTGGGGAAAGATCAGTCTGAGCAACTGCAGCAGATCGAGGAGGACGACCATGTAATGCATAACACTTGTCAATCTTGTGACCTAACTTTCCACAATGTTCACACTCATGTAATGCATAACACTAGTCAATCTTGTGACCTAACTTGCCACAATGTTCACACTTAGGACGCCTTTTTCCCTGTTTACGAGGGCGAGTTCGGTCATCATGGTGAGATACCAATGCAGAAGAAGTATTAACAGAAGCAGGTGTGTGAGGATTGGGTTTTGCTGGTATACGCAAAAGAGTGGAGCAGGTCGATGTCAAGGTGGGGACAACCGGAGAACCCAAAATTTGATCACAAATATGTGAATATTGATCAGCAAGTCTGTGTAATGCCCCTAGCATGAAGAACTTTGATCGTTGTGCTATCTCGGTGGTAGGGTCCGGGGAAGGAGGCAATAACTCATTGAACTCATGAAAAAGAGCATGAATTTTGTCCATATAATCAGTCATAGAATCTTGATGTTTAGAGGCAATAACATCTACAAATTTAGAACAGACATCATAAAGACGTTGAGTATCATTGATGTATAATAACTTGGCATGTTCCTAGATTTTGACACATGTTTCGTAGGAATGAAAAATTTGTTTTAACGAAGGATCAAGAGTACCCTTGAGAACCACACATAATTGAACATCAATGGTGTCCCAACAGTCTTCCTCACCAGGAGTGAGAGTAGGTGCTTTCGGGGCAAGATGATCAAGATACTTCTGACTCTTAAGCCATAATCTGACGTCTGATGACCATGTGGCATAATTAGGGTCAGTTAACTTGTCAATGGATAAGTGCACATTAACATAGTTAGTGTAGATGGAAGGATCAGACGCAGTACTGAAAGAATTGGAAGTACTAAAAGGAGCGGAAGAAGTCATAAAGGGCGGAGGCGGCGGAGGCCAGTGGCGGATCTTCTTGGGAGCTGAGGGGGGCCGTGACCCCCTCAAAGTTTTATAACTCCCATGTAATTTATGATTTTGCCCCCCCCCCCAAACTTAATGAACATTTAATGTATTTACTTGTATATTTACAATTTTATCCTCCCAACCCCTCCTCAGTTTTGTAACTCTCATATAATTTATGATTTTGTCCCCCTCAAACTTAATGATAATTTAATATATTTAAGTATATATTTACAATTTTATCATTTCACCCTTTTATCTTCTTAATTCCTTTTATATTTATTTATTATTTATTAATAATATATTATTTGGCCCCTCCAATATCAATGGTCAAGATCCGCCACTGGCAGAGTTGATAGTGACAGCGGCGTGAACCAGTACACAGGTAAGTTCCCAGGAAAGAGAGGTGGGTCACTAATGGACACGCTTAAATACCAAGTCTTTCATTGTCAGAATCTTCCTAGACATGCACTTTCACACTACCAAAGAATATCCAGTAACAAAAATAACATTTTTATGATGTGGAAGATCAGTTTAACCGACAGCAATAGCGGGGGTGGTGGTGGCTCCAACAGTGGTCAAAGGCGAAATTTTTTTTCAAAATAATCTTACGCTCTAGATACCATGTTGAATATAGAAAAAATAGAGTTTGGGATTAATCTCCCTTGTGTATAAATCACACATAGGGTAGTCTATTTATAGTAGAGAGATACAACTAAAAGAGTAACTGAAAGTAACAGAATAAATAGAAGATATTGTTTGATATTGTGGTTAACAATATCTTAACAATATCAAATAATATTTAAACAATATCTAACACCAGCAAACAAACATAATTTAGCTTTTATCTTTCTCATTTTTCTTTTTCTGTGAAATTTCATTTGAGCTATGGTGGGATTTTCAGGCAACGAATAAATGATGTAATTTCATAGCTTCTCATACATTCAATCCGTCAAGATATGATTGCATTCTCACAGCGCATAAGTCATAACTTTCGCCATCAAAAATTGAAATAATGACTTGTGAAAAACTTTTTTCTTCTTCCATTGTCTCGTAAAAACCAAAGCTCTAATCCCACTGATAGGAATTTTTAGGGTTTTGTGTATGTGTATTTTTTATATGTGGAATATATCTCATATATCAAATTATAATAATATCTCAATCATAACTACTTAAATCAAAATAATAACCTAATATCTTTTTACTTTTTCTCTTAAAAAATAATAAAAACTCTTAATACCTAATTTAAATAAAAGATAATAAAGTAATATTCCTAACAAGTTGCTAATCAAGTAACTCCAAGTACAAGATTTGCACCGAAACTAGAAAAAGATATACTTGGTAGATGTAACACATGCCCTTGAATTTGAACCTCCGCAAATTTGATCATCCCTTCCATTATCAAGGCATGCCATTTACCTACCAAAACTTGGAATCCAATAGTTGGTTCCACCAGAAGTTTAAGGTAAGTTACAAGACACAATGGCAAGAAATTACCAAAGCTCTCACTATCAAGCAAAACTTGAATTGACCGTCCATTAATAGTGCCTTGAAATTTCATGTTACCAACACCAAACCCTCCTTTCAAAGCATTAAACAACAGGTGATGATCCAGAGTCACATCCTGATATGTAACATGCCCCTCATTAGGTGGATCAAGTTTCAGATGTGTGTCCTCTACTTCCTTCATATGCAAAAGCAAATATTGTTTGTTAGGACATTTATGGTTTGGTGTAAATTTTTCCTTACATGTGAAGCATAAGCCCTTTTCCCGTCTTATCTACATCTCAGTTGGAGAAATTTTCCCAAGATTAGAATTTCTGGCTTTAGTTTGGTTAGGTTGTATATTAGCTGGTGTAGGAAAAAGTGGGGGAAGGCTAGTATTTTTTAGCGTTTGAGGATGAGGCACTAAAGGCGTGTGGATTTGGGATATGACTAGGGATGACAATTAAACCCATACCCGTGGGGACCGACCCGTCCCCGCCCCGAGTTTGACGGGGAATGTTAGAATCGTGCAGCGGAATGTTCGCGTGGTCGGACAAAAACCAAGAGGGGGGGTGAATTGGTTTCTTAACAAAAATTAGGTTTTCAAAATTTTCCCCAAATTTTACCGATTAAAAACTGTGTAAGTGTAAATAGAGAAGAGAAGAGAATCTTACACAGGAAATTTATACTGGTTCGGATCAAAAGACCCTACGTCCAGTTGCTAATCACTCAAACAGAGGATTAACGCTGTCACTATAATCAAGTTGTTACAAACAAATTACAATTGAAAAGATAAAGATAAGAAAACACCTCTCTTGAAATCCACAAGAGATGATGAACAACTTTCCCTAGAGACGGCACAACACACAATCCACTAAGAACTCTACTTAGTGATTCTTATCGCTTCTAGCCCACACCAGGTTCCAAAAGCCCCTTTTTCTTGCAACAAACAGTTCTCTGACACTACAACACTTAACTTTTGTATGAAAAAGGTTGTTCATTATTTTCTGAGTGCCATAGACAAGCTTAAGTAGAGAAATTAGGGTTTGAGAATTGGGAATTTCGTAATTAGGGTTCTTGGAAATAGGGTTTTCGAAAATAGGGTTGATTTGAAGTTGAAAATCAAAATTTGACTGAAATAATCGATTAAATGAAGTATTAATCGATTATTACAGAGCCAAAATCCATAGAACCCCAAAACTCTCTGTTTTAATCGATTAAAAGGGCTGTTAATTGATTAACAGGCTTGTTAATCGATTAACAGGTGGTTTAATCGATTAAACCAGTGAGCAGATACAGAAAATGGTTTTTCTCACTGTTTTAATCAATTATTTCCCTATTTAATCGATTAAATCCAAGCCTGGATGATAAATTTGAGTTTTTTGAAGCTTCTAAGGTGCAGACTATGTACCGGCTATCTTACACTCTAATATTACAGACTCAATCTAATTGAAACAGAGTTATTACAATACAAAACAAGTCTTCCACACTTTAAGTCTTTGTGTTCTTGAATCATCATCAAAACAACAATCTTCATGTCCATCAAGTGCAACATCAAGTCCTTGAATGTTCAACAGTCTCCCCCTTTTTGATGATGATCAAAATTATCTTTTAAAGCCTTATAATAACCTGTTTTATCTGTCATACTAACAAACACATTAAACATACCAGATAATATCATATTTAGGCTTTAAATATTTTCTCCCCCTATTTTGATTAGAATAAAAAATAAATCATCTATTACAAAAATAAGAGCTCCCCCTCAAAATATGCATAACTTTAGAGAAAACTCCCCCTTTTTCAAAGCAATAAAAGAACATCACATTTTATTTCAGAGATAAGCATTCATTACAATAAAAGAAAGAAAATTACTAATTTAAAATTCTTCACTATCATCACTATGAAAGTGTGCATCAAATCTATTTTCTAAACGACACACTTTATCATCTACATCAGATATACGGTGAATTATTTCTTCATGCCGTACACCAGAAAGAGTGAAAAATGACTGCATTCTCTGATTCATGTCTGATAACATGTCTTCCATGGATTGTCGGATTTCATGATGAGCAGAGGAAGTTCCAACACTTTGGATTTGATCAGAGGGAAACTCAGCAGCAGGAGACATATCTTCATCAGAATCTTCATTGTCACCACCTTGATTCGGAACGTCATCCTTGTGAACATAAATGTCGTTGACACGCACCATTTGAAGTTGGATTAATGTGCTGTCAAGCATGCGATTCAAGTTATTTGTTCTTACTGTTTGTTCACCTTCGACATTGACTCCTTTGTATTCAAGAATCCGAGAGACAAGGAGAGCATATGGAATTTTGAATGTGGGATGACGTTTGGCTTTTAACATAGTCATGGTGACAAGAACGCCC
Source organism: Sphenostylis stenocarpa (assembly GCA_963425845.1). Classification (NCBI taxonomy): domain Eukaryota; kingdom Viridiplantae; phylum Streptophyta; class Magnoliopsida; order Fabales; family Fabaceae; genus Sphenostylis; species Sphenostylis stenocarpa. The sequence goes on from OY731398.1 coordinate 19,461,282, forward strand.
CAATCTAAAGGTTCATTATTCATTATGGCATGAATAATACGAAGATCAATTGAAGAACATTGAGCATGATTTGTAGCCCGGGGACAAAGGATTCAGACAAGAAGATGTAAAATCATGTGTTCCTCCTTCTTCAAAGGTCCAGCAAGAAGGAGACGCCCAATCTCCATGGAGGGATTTCAGAGAAAAGAACGGTAAGCTAAGAATCTGTCAAAATCATCTAACTCACCATAAATGTTAATAGCATCTTCTCTAATTGGAAAGTGGGCAACGTTCTCTCAAATATCATCGTCAAGAATAATTGTGACGCCTTTTACTCTAGAGGTAGCAATTTGATCTCTAAATTTAAATCTAGAGTAAAATACCCTAACAAGGTCAGGATAATACGTACCTTGCATTTGGATGAAGGGAAGAACTCATTTAATTTCAAGAAGGTTGGGAAAATTGAATCCCCGATTGATGAACTGCTCACCAATAAGGAACTTTGGAGAAATAATAGCACATTCCTTCCAATAGGTTAGAAATTCTTGTTGGCCATCTGTATCAGAAATCCATCCTTCTACAGAATTAGGACGGGGACGAGATGAGGGTGCAGATCTTCTTCTAGTAGGGATCTTAGCACGAGAAGATGAGGCCATTGAAAGATTGGAGGAATAACAAGAAGATTTAGAAAGCTAAGTGTATTGAGAAGAGGGCAAGATTGATAGAATAAGGCAAGAAAGCTTGATTTCAAGAGATAGAAGTGAGTAGAAGTGAAGTGAAGGTCCCTATTTATAATCAAGCATGTCCAACGGTCATATGGAAGGGAATATAGGTTAAGAGATCCATTGGCAAAGGCTAGGAAGCCAAACTTGCCAGGTTTAATCGATTAAAACTCAGATTAATCGATTAAACCAGTGCCAGAACCATTTAATCGATTAAATTGTGCAGTTAATCAATTAATGTTGTATTTAATCGATTAATTGGCGAATTAATCGATTAATCCAGAGAGGAATGCCCTGTTTTGAGTGTTTTGGATGCAAATAATCGATTATAACTCCAATTAATCGATTATTCCAAAGAATACATCAAATTTTTAAGGTTTTAACACATGATAAACTATTAACATCCTGTAAAATGAATTTTAACATTACAATCATCCAAAAACTGTCTAAATAAGCAGAACTTTAGGTTATTTCTAATATCCCTAAGTCTCTTCTAAGATCATAAAATCTATCCTTGGGTAGAGGCTTAGTAAAAATATCTGTTAATTGATGTTTTGTATCAACATACTCTATTTTACAGTTTCCTTTGCTGATATGATCTCTAAAAAAGTGATGTCTAATTTCTATGTGCTTAGTCCTAGAGTGCATTACTTGATTCTTAGTAAGATTAATTGCACTCGTATTATCACACATCAAGGGTATGTCATTCAGAAATATACTATAATCTTCTAACTGTTGTTTCATCCACAAAATTTGAGCACAACAACTACCAGCTGCAATATATTCAGCTTCATTGGTAGATAAAGCAACACATGCCTGTTTCTTAGAATGCCAAGATACTAAGGATGAATCTAACAAATGACATGTCCCACTAGTACTTTTCCTATCAATTTTGCATCCACCATAATCACCATCAGAATATCCTATTAAGCTAGTACAAGCATTAGATGGATACCATAAACCAAAACCAGTAGTTCCTTTTAAATACTTTAAAATATGTTTTACTGCAATTAGGTGAGATTCTTTAGGACAAGCCTGAAATCTAGCACACACACAAACAGAATGCATAATATCAGGTCTACTTGCAGTTAAGTATAACAGTGAACCTATCATACCTCTATACATAGATTGATTAACTTCCAAACCTGATTCATCCTTGTCTAGATAGCATGAAGTTCCCATGGGTGTGTTAGCTTCCTTTGAGGTGTCCATTCCAAACTTTTTAAGGATCTATTTGCAGTATTTGGTTTGAGAGATGAAAATGCCATCTTTAAGTTGCTTGATTTGTAGTCCAAGGAAGAACGTCAATTCTCTCATCATAGACATTTCAAACTCTCCCTGCATTATCTTAGCAAATTCTACACATAACGAATTATCAGTTGATCCAAAAATAATATCATCAACATATACCTGGACCAATAAGATATGTTCTTTAACTTTCTTTATAAACAATGTAGAATCAATTTTTCCTCTAGAAAAATCATTTGATGTTAGGAAACTACTTAGCCTTTCATACCAAGATCTAGGAGCTTGTTTTAACCCATATAAAGCTTTCTTTAATTTAAAAATATGATTAGGATAATTAAAATCCTCAAATCCAGGGGGTTGCTCCACATAAACTTCTTCTTTAATAAAACCATTTAAAAATGCACTCTTAACATCCATTTGATATAATTTAAATTTCATCAAAGATGCATAAGCAAGAAGTAGGCGTATAGCCTCTAACCTGGCAACAAGAGCATAAGTTTCATCATAATATATACCTTCCTCCTGACAATAGCCTTTGGCAACAAGTCTGGCTTTATTCTTTGTTATGTTCCCATCTTCATCAAGTTTATTTCTAAACACCCATTTGGTTCCAATAACTTGATGTGATTCTTCTCTTGGGATTAATTCCCAAACTTGATACCTTTCAAATTGGTTAAGTTCTTCTTGCATTGCAATGCACCATTGGTCATCTTTAAGTGCTTCCTCAATGTTTTTGGGTTCTATCTGTGACACAAAAGTTACAGACATACAGAAATCAGTCATATTTCTAGTTCTTACCCCTTTTGAGATGTCACCTATGATATTGTCCATTGAGAGTCCCCTAGGTGGTTGCCATTCTTTTGCTAATTCAGACGTTTGAGAATGCTCATTTGCTTCCAAATATAATTCATCAAGAGCTTCTCTTATATACTCATCATCACCTGCAAGTTCTTTATTTGACTCAAGAGGATTTCCCCCAAGGTCTACAATTTCATCAAAAGTAACATGAATAGATTCTTCAATATTTAAAGTTATTCTATTAAACACCCTGTAAGCCTTGCTAGTTAAAGAATAACCTAAGAAAATGCCCTCATCAGCTTTAGAGTCAAATTTTCCTAAGTTGTCCTTTCCATTATTCAACACAAAGCACTTACATCCAAAAATTTTCAAATGAGCAATATTAGGCTTTCTTCCATTAAACAATTCATAAGGAGTATATTTAATAATTGACCTAATGAGCATTCTATTTAAAACATAACATGCAGTACTAACCGCATCAGCCCAAAAATACTTAGGAACATTAGATTCATTTAACATAGTTCTAGCAAGTTCCTCTAATGACCTATTTTTCCTTTCAACTACACCATTTTGTTGGGGAGTCCTAGGAGCAGAAAAGTTATGTAATATTCCATTTTCTTCACAATAATTTTCAAACTTTTCATTTTGAAACTCACCACCATGGTCACTTCTTAAAACTTTAATTCTTAAGTCTTTTTCATTTTGAATTTGTTTTGCAAATTTTCTAAAGACCTTAAAAGCTTCACTTTTCGTAGTTAGGAAAAATGTCCATGTATATCTAGAATAATCATCAACAATCACAAGTCCATAATAATTTCCACCAAAGCTTTTTATCCTAGAAGGTCCAAATAAATCTAAATGTAATAATTCTAGGGGTTTTGAAGTGGAAATAACATTCTTAGATTTAAATGATGATTTTACTTGTTTACCTTTTAGACATGCATCACACAATCTATCTTTTTCAAATTTTAACTTAGGCAAACCAATAACTAAGTCTTTTGAAATCAATTTGTTCAAATGATGCATATTTATATGAGCCGCTCTCTTATGCCATAACCAAGGGTTCTCTTCCTTAGCAACTAAACATGTTATGCTAGACTCATGTAAACAATCCAAATCAATCAAATATATGTTGTTATGCCTAATGCCTCTTAATTCTACATTTTCGAAATCTATCAAATGTATGGTGCAAAATTTGCTTTCAAAAATTACCTTGAAACCTTTGTCACATAGTTGACTTATGCTAAGGAGATTATGTTTAAGTCCATCAACAAGAAGCACATCCTTGATCTCCAAAGTGTTTGCACCACCTATGTTTCCAATTCCAAGAATCTTTCCTTTGTTGTTGTCCCCATAAGTTACATATCCTTGTTCCTTAGCTTTGAAACTCACAAATTTTGATTTATCACCGGTCATATGCTTTGAGCATCCACTATCAAGATACCACATAGACTTCTTTGATTTGGAAGTTTCCTACAAAACAAGAACATAGTAAACTTAGGTCCCCACAACTTTTGGGTCCTTGGGGTTAGAGACATAACAAATTATTTAACAATAGGAACCCAAATGTATTTACCTTTAGGAACACCAAAATGTTTAATTTTACATTTATTTGAAGTGTGACCTTGTTTCATGCAATAAAAACATGTTTTAGATGTAGAATTTGAAAATGATGTATTTCTAATCATAGATGCTCTAGTTCCTTTTTCTACCCATACTCTTTTATTTTTCCTTTTAGGCTTTTTCAAAGGAGCTTGATGATTTACATTATTTTGAGCAAACACCATTTCATGCTTCTTAAGATCATCTATTTCCTTTTCGGCTTTGTCTAGCAAATGATTAAGAATATCTATGTCATATTCATGCTCTTTACAATTTGCACATGCTAAGTTCTTATCATTATCCTCATCTAAACATACAATTTTCGTTTCTAATAGTTCCTTTTCTTCTAAACATGTGATTTTCATTTTTAAGGAGTCTATTTCCTTTTTGGATTTACTTAAATTCTTCTTTACCACTTTATATTCATTTTTCAAATTCTTGAAAGCAGTAAACAATTCATTATAAGCATTTTGCAATTCATCATAATTATTTTCATCATCACTTGAAGATGAGTCGGAATCACTTACCTCAAAGTCGGGAGAAATGTTGTCATTTGCCATTAAGCAAATATTTGCTTCTACTTCCGAGTCACTTGATTCTGAACTTGAGTCACTATTATCCCAAGCAATATAGGCTTTCTTCTTGAAGACCTTTTTGCCTTTGTTTTCATCGTTTTTCTTGTTTGGGCATTCGGTCTTTACATGCCCTGCTTCACCACAACAATAACATTTTATATTTAAGGAAGTACTTTCTCTTACCTTTCCCTTACCTTTGAAAGGATGTCTTCCTTTTGCTTTCATGAATTTTGTGAACTTCTTTATCATTAGACTCAACTCTTCTTCTTCATTTTCCGAGTCTTCTTCTTCCTTTTTGTTTTTACCTTTGGAAATTTCGGTTTTGAAGGCTAGGTTCTTCTTTTGATATTGGCCTTCTTCTTCGTTTAGCCTACCAAGCTCAAGCTCATGCTCTCTTAGCTTTCCGAATAGCACCGCCATTGACATTGTGGCAAGATTTTGTGACTCCGAGATGGCCGTCACCTTAGGTTGTCATTTCCTATCCAAAGATTTTAAAATTTTAACATTTAATTCATCAACGTCAAAGATTTTACCTAATCCGGTGAGATGATTCACAATGTGAGTGAAACGCTTTTGAACGCCAAATATTGTTTCGCCTTGTTGCATCCGGAACATCTCGTATTATTGGATTAAGGAGTTTTTACGTGCTCTCTTAACATCGTCAGTACCTTCGTGGGTCACTCTAAGCATTTCCCACATCTCTTGAGCACTTTTACAAACAGAGATCCAGTAAAACTCGTCAAGCGTTAAAGCAGATCAAATTATATTTCTAGCCCTAACGTCAAATTGTGCTTTTCTGTTTTCTTCTGCAGTCCATCTAAAAAAAGGTTTGGGAACGTCAACACCGTTCTCAGTAACTTTAGGAATATATGGACCTGTAGACCCCTAATTTTGCCCGGGCCTCTCAAAATAAAGGCTAGAGGAACGTCGCCCAAAAAAGGAGTGCATCCGGCTTCCCAAAACTGAGGAAACCTCCCGCAACAAACACAGAGATCACTCATTCACACGATAAAAGCCAAAAGAGACTTCCTACACAAAGACAAAGCTCGCCCGGCATCTTAATGAAGGCCAAGAAGACTTCCTATATGAAGATAAAGCTTCAACGGACACACATCAGCATCAATCTACGCCCGAAAACAAGCAAGGAAAGCTTCCCGGGTCCCAAAAGCGCGAAATCGGCCGAACAGGTTGAGACGGCCGTCCCAAAGTGGGACGGCCGTCCCAACCCTCCAGGTTCAAGTGGGACGCGCGTCCCAAAGTTGGGACGGCCGTCCCAACCCCGGCTTAAGTGGGACGGCCGTCCCGGCCTTCCTGGGGTCCCGCTCCGTGTAAAAATGCCATTTGGGACGGCCGTCCCAGTCCAGTACGGCCGTCCCACCCGGATGGCCGTCCCAAAGTGCGCCGACTGCGAAAAACTATAAATAGGAGGCTCATTTGTCACTTTTTGACACACTTCGGACACCCCAGTCACCACGGACACTCCGAGAGCTCGAAACACTTTAGAGCACTCGTCTACTTCTCTCCCTCTCTCAAATGATCTTTCCGATTGCCTTAAATAGGTAACAATCGGTTAAGGAATTAGATTCCGGCATTTGATTCTTCTTTAAATTTTTAAGAGAGTCGTTCTTGTATTGGTGAGGAGAGTCTTGTGTAGAAAGAGGGGTTGCCAAAACGCATCCTCACTGGTTCGAGATTCTCAATATAAAGCTTGCTACGGAGGTTCTTTTCAATTCCCTTCTCTTTTATTGCTTTATTTATTGTTTTATTTTATTTATTGCGTCATATAGAATAAAATCATGTAGATAGTCATTTTAATATTCCTTCTATTGCTTTATTTAGTTTTATTTAAAATTATGTAAATAGCTATTTCAATATTATGCAATAAAATAGGGTAATCGCGTAATTTCTCAAAGTCTTTTCTTTAAATGAATTAATCTGTCATAGGGAACCCGAAAGGGGCGTTGTGGGGTGCTAATACCTTCCCCACACGTAACTAACTCCCTTACCCAACTCTGGTTATAATGGCCAAGTGCGGTTTTTCTTAAAATCAATATTTTTCCCTTTTCCAATGTTTATGGTTAAAACATTGGTGGCGACTCCATAAGAACCCTTTTTCGAAAACCTTTTAAAACAAATACGCGAGTCTAAACCATCTTTCCGCGACCGCTCGCATTAACGTCTCAAAGACGTTCCCTCCCCGGACGTCGGAAAGGGACGGCGGCGACAGATGGCGACTCCACCGGGGAAGCTAGAGAGTTGATCCCATTTAGTGACAGTATAAATTCAAACTAAGTGAAGATTTGAAATTACGCCTTTACCCTTCCGTATGTTTTTATTGTATGGCTTTATATAACTCGCTGTATGATTATTTCTGCAATTGTTTGAAATATAAATTGCACACAAAAACCCTTGCACACAACAGTCCCTCTATACCCGGGGCAAGAGTGAATATCTATAGGGAGTGGGTGGCGGATACGATCGGTTAGTTGGCACACGGGGCTACTACCGTTGTCGGAAAACCACCAACTCAAGGTGATAACTCTCTTCTTTTGGTCTAAGGATGTCGACACGGAGTTCCGTGCATGACCCGAGGATTGAAAGTTGAGAGGTCCCTATAATGGGGGCACCTTGGGGACCTTTGGCCTGGTGAGAACAGTTAGAACCACCTAAACCAAACACGTTTCTGCAGGAAAATCCTACCTCGTGATTAAATAAGCGTGGCTCGCTCGCGGATGTATGAATTGTGTGTGCATACGTTTGCTGCATTTGTATTGATGCATTAGCATAGGGTAATCATACAACAAACAAAAAAGTGAAAAACCCTAAAAATCATAAAAAAAATATAAAAACAAATTAAAGCCATAAACATACCTTTTATAATAAAAAAAATTCTTGGCAAAGTCGTATCATTCATCATTCAATAAGTGGTAAAACCAAGAGAGAAAACCAATGCATTAAGAAAAGTATGCACAAACATCATCATAATAAAATCTCTCATACATAAACACATTCATCCTAGGGCATATTTATTCCACGCTAATCATTTAAAATAAAAAGTTATAATAAGAATCATTAAAATCATTTAGAAGGTGGCTGGTCTTCCGCCCGTCCTCACTCGTGCTCAAAAGGCTAGAAAGATGGAACAACTAGAAGAACAAAACCGAAAGCTCACCGCCGAGCTTATTACGCTGAAAGAGCAAATGACTCAAATGTTAGAAATGATGCATCAACAGAATCTCCATCAAGAGGGTCCTCGAATGGACAAGCCTCTCACCACGAAGAAGAAGAGGAACCTCGGAATGAGCATGATCAATCTGGTACAAGAGCAGTACATATTCATGCTCCCGAAGTATCAAAACAACAAATCACTCGCTCTTGAAGAAAGGCCGAGAGCCATGGAAGGTCATAACTTTGATATAAAAGAGGCAGCTGATATGTGTCTCGTCAAAAATATCCAATTCCCTAACAAGTTCAAAACTCCGGAGTTCCCAAAATACATGGGAACGACCTGCCCAAGAAGCCATCTTACAATGTACTGCCGTAAGATGGCTGCACATGCTGATAATGAAAAACTCCTGATCCATTGCTTTCAGGAAAGCCTGGCTGAATCAGCTTTAAATTGGTATATGCAACTAGAAGGGGGGCAAATCCAAACCTGGAGACATTTGGCGGATGCATTTCTTCGTCGTTATAAATACAATATTGATCCGACCCCCGAAAGAGCAGATCTACAATTATTAAGCAAGAAAAACGACGAATCCTTCAAAGCATATGCCCAAAGATGGAGAGAATTGGCAAGCACAAGTGGAACCTCCTCTATCCGACAAGGAAACTACATCCATGTTCATCAATTCTCTGATCGGTCCTTATTACGACAAGATGATAGGAAATACATCAACTCTCTTTGCAGATATAGTCATCATAGGAGAAAGAGTGGAGCAAGGTTTGAAGAGTGGAAGAATTGTACAACAAACTTCCTCCAATTCCTCTACTCAAACTTTTAAAAAGAATTTTGGAAAGAAAAAGGAAGGGGACGTGAATGCAATTAATATTGCCATTCCTTCTGCCTCCTCGCAACAAACCAAGCCACGCAGACAAGAGAGGAAATTCACTTCCATACCTACCTCCTACGGAAGCTCTGTTGATAAAATTGTTGGATGCTAAACTCCTTGTGCGAATTCCTCCCAAGAAGATGGAGCCACCCTATCCAGAATGGTATAAGCCAAATGAAAAATGCAATTATCATTCGGACGCTCCAGGACATTCGGTAGATAATTGCATAGCTTTGAAGCATAAGGTCCAAGATTTAATAGATGCGGGATGGATTACCTTTGACGCATCTACTCCAAAGGTGGACGACCAGCCCTTATCAAAGCCCGAATAAAAGACTGGATAAGGAAGACCAGACAGATTAGGGCTCATCATTTTTACCATCTTTTGCAATAAAAAAAATATAAAAAAATATATCAAAAAACTTCCGATGTATTTCCCGTGATCTCTGCCCATGATCACGAGATTTTTGGTTAATAAGGGCTTTGTAAATATTTTCTTCTATCAATACAATAAGGCATTTTTTTTATATCCATATTCTCTTTCATTCTTTTCTCTCTCATACATCTCATAAAGAAATCTAAAACAAAGCATAACCCATACAACCATGTCTCGTGATTGAAAACTCCTTGGAAGATCCGAAAGTCGAAGACGAATGGATTGAGTCGGACAGATGAGGAGGGGACCATTTCCCGGACATGCAAAGACTGCTAGAAAAAGAAGCGCAATCAATACAGACTCCATCGAGAGAAAACCGAGGTTATCAATTTGGGACAAGAAGATAATAAGAAAGAAGTAAATATTGGAACCCAAATTGACGATGATGTCGAGAAAAACTAATACAATTGCTAAGAGAATATATGGACGTGTTTGCGTGGTCCTACCATGATATGCCTGGAATCGATAAAAGTATAGTGGAGCATCGATTACCATTAAAAGAGGGATTTCGGCCCGTTAAACGAAACTCGAAGAGTAAAACCAGAATGGTCCTTAAAAATTAAAGAAGAAGTAGAAAAACAGCTTGGATGCCAATTTCCGATCGTTTCAAAATACCCCGAATGGTTGGCAAATATCGTGCCAGTCGTAAAGAAAAATGGAAAAATCGTAGTATGCGTAGATTATCGGGACCTAAACCGTGCAAGTCCAAAAGATGATTTTCCCTTACCACATATTGATATGCTCGTAGATCACACTCGCTACAAATACTCTTTATTCTTTCATGGATGGATATGCGGGTATAATCAAATCAAATTGGTCGTCGAAGACGAGAAAAAACTTCCTTCATTACACCATGGGGAACATTTTGTTATAGAGTAATGCCTTTTGGACTTAAGAATGCGGGGGCAACCTATCAAAGGGCTATGGTTACACTATTTCACGATATGATCCACAAAGAAATAGAAGTATACGTGGATGATATGATCGTCAAGTCCAAAAATGAAACAGATCACCTCCTACACTTAAAGAAACTATTCAATCGGCTTCGAAAATACCAGATTAAGCTTAATCCGGCTAAATGCACATTCGGAGTACGATCAGGAAAACTCCTTGGGTTTATCGTCAGTAAAAAGGAATCGAGGTGGACCCCGATAAGACAAAGGCAATCATAGAAATGCCCCCACCAAAAACGAAAAGAAGTCGAGGGTTCTTAGGCCGAATAAACTACATCGCACGGTTCATTGCGCAATTAACGTATAAATGTACGCCCATCTTCAAGTTATTGCGTAAAAACCAATCGACGATCTGGAACTATGAATGCCAACAAGCCTTCGAAAAGATCAAAATATGCCTAACTAATCCTCCAAGATCGATACCACTCGTGGAAGGGAGACCCCTAATTCTTTACCTATCGATACTCGATGAATCCATGGGATGTGTACTCTGGTCAACAAGATGATACCGGAAAGAAAGAACAAGCCATATATTACCTCGTAAAAAATTTCTAAATTATGAGACCCGCTATACACCACTCGAAAAGACATGTTGTGCATTGGTATGGGCAACTCAACGCCTCCGACAATATATGGTCGGGCATACAACTTGGTTAATTTCCAAAATGGACCCAATCAAATACTTGTTTGAAAAACCCATCTTGACCAGGAGGATAGCTAGATGGCAAGTACTCCTCTCGGAATTTGATATTATTCATGTCACTCGTAAAGCCATCAAAGGCAGTCCTTTGCGTAACTACCCGGCACATGGGCCAACAGTACGAATATCAATCCCTCCAAGATGATTTTCCGGATGAGCATATAATGCATATCCAACATGAAGAGCTTAAAAATGACGAATGGATCATGTTTTTCGATGGAGCTTCAAATTTACTCGGGACATGGGATCGGAGCTGTTTTAATATCACCCGAAAAGAAGCATATCCCGATAACGACTAGATTAACCTTTGACTCGTACAAATAATATGGCGGAATATGAAGCCTCGTGCTCTAGGTATTCAAGCGGCCTTGGATCACGGGGTAACCAAACTCAAAGTATTCTGTGACTCATCCCTTGTTATTTACCAGCTCAAGGGTGAATGGGAAACTAGAAACTCCAAATTAATCCCCTATCTCGGAGCATATCCGTAAGATGACTTCACGAGATGGAAAACATTAGCTTCGAGTATATCCCTCGGAGGATAACCAGATTGCGGATGCACCGGCAACATTATCATCCATGTTCGCACTAGGGCAAGAACATGAAATGCCCATCATCCAAGTCAAAAGGCACAACAAACAAGCCTTTTGTATGATGGTGGATAATGAAAAAGATAAAGCCCATTGGTATCGGGACATAAAGCGGTACTTGACAAAGGGTGAATACCCGTGAGGGAATCAATGACAATGATAAAAGGACTATTCTGAAAAGGGCTATAGGATTTATGTTGATAGGAGAAACCCTCTATAAAAAGAATTGTGATTCTACTTTGTTAAGATGCGTCAATCCCGAAGAAGCCCGAGATATTGATCAAAGAAATACACGAAGGAACCTTTGGGACTCATGCACCAGGGCATATCATGGCTAGGAAGATTCTCGGAGCAGGGATACTTTTGGTCCACAATGGAAAAAGATTGTTATCGCGATGCTAAAAAATGTCACAAGTGTCAAATACACGCAGATAATGTACATGTTCCACCGATACCTCTCAACGTTATGGCTATCCCTTGGCCGTTCGCTATGTGGGGTATAGATGTCATCGGACCTATTGAGCCTAAGGCGTCCAATGGTCACCGATTCATTTTGGTAGCCATTGATTATTTCACTAAATGGATAGAAGCGGCATCTTATGCACATGTGACTAGAAAAGCAAGTGGTCACCTTTATTAAGAAAAATATCATATGCCGATACGGCATTCCACATCGTCTTATTACCGATAACGGGACCAATCGAATAACAAAATGATGGAAGAACTATGTTATGACTTCAAAATTCAACATCATAATTCTTCTCCTTATAGGCCTAAAATGAATGGCGCAGTGGAAGCGACCAATAAAAACATCAAGAAGATTGTTCAAAAGATGGTTAAAACCTATAAAGATTGACATGAAAAGTTACCTTTTGCTCTTCATGGATATCGAACGTCCAGTACGAACCTCAACAGAGCCACTCCATTTTCCCTTGTATATGGAATGGAGGCCGTATTGCCAATAGAGGTCGAAATACCTTCCTTGCGAATTATTATGGAAGCGAAATTAACGTAAGCCGAATGGATTCAAAGTCGATACGATCGCCTAAACCTTATCGATGAAAAACTACTGGATGCCATATGCCGTGGACAAGCCTATCAAAAGAAAATAAAAAAGGCTTATGACAAAAAGGTCCGCCCTCATACTTATCAAGAAGGAGATTTAGTGATAAAGAAACCGCTCCCGACCCTGTAAGGATAAAATTGGAAAATGGGCGGCAAATTATGAAGGACCCTTTGTAGTCAAACGAGCTTTCTCAGGAGGGGCACTTATCCTCACTAATATGGATGGAGAGGAGTTTCGACACCCAATCAATTCTCGACGCGTAAAGAAATATTATGCTTGAAGACATTGCTCATGACCCGTCGAGAATGAAAACCCGCAAAGGGCATCCCTGGGCAAAAGATAGGGTCCATATCCCTCGCTAGGATACGTCCTAGGCAAAAAGAAGAGGTGTAAAAAAAAAAAAAAAAAAAAAAAAAAAAAAAACTAAGAGCAATGGTTACTTTAGCCGAAAACCGAAAAGACGGCTAAAGTAGCGTTCTTCCAAAAGCGAGCAGCCCGCATAGTCTTCACTCGAGCTCGGGCATCTCAACCGAAGCAATTAGGAGAACCAGGGGCGGATATCATGGACATGACTCGTTTAAGCCTATACAAGTATAGCCAACCTTGACTACCCATTCTTCTAAATACCTTTCGTAATCCTTCCGTAAAAGAAATAAACTTTTGCTCATTTATCAATAAAATTCCCTTTTATTTCCTTTCTCTTGACCAAATATTATGGAAATGCCTCTTTATTGATAAATCATAAATATGCGCAAAGACTTTTAATCAAAGATCAAACATGCATCTAAAAAAGGGAAGCATAACAAAAAAAGAAAATAATAAAGGCCTCGCTAGTACATTCTTAGGTAAAAACTAGGGTAGCCTCGCTAGATCGGAAACCCCGAAAGAACGATCTAGGCAAAAGATAAGGCAAAAGCCCCCTAAGATATTCTAGGCAAAAATTAAGGCAGCCCGCTAGATCGAAAACCCGTAAAAGGGCGGTCTAGGCAAAAGATAGGGCTAAAACCAAGAGATGGATAAAAAGAGGAGCCCATCCTCATGGTCATAAAGGAGGAGCCCATCAGCGTATTCGTAAGAAGCCAACGGGAGAAGGCCGCTTACTTTCTAAATGCATCAAAAATAAATAAACATTAGATTGCATTTAGGACATTCGCACACAAAGTAGTTGCATAATACGACTTTGTCAAAATCAAGAAAAATAATTTTTCAAATAAATAAAAATGCATATAAGGAGTCTAGCCTCCATACTTATAATTGAAAAACAGGAAACGCCAAAATCCAGTCTCCATATGAAAATAAAAACCGCGATGGAAAAAGGCGAAATCTAAACCACTTTAGCAAAATAAGGAGCTTCAAGAAACCGGCCCCAATCACCAACCTTCTACACCAACAAGAGGAGGTATCTCAATAGGAAAAAGCCAACGGAAAGGCTTAATTATCCCCGAGAGAATCCTTGCCTACTCCGGAGGCAAAACAAAAAATACTTCCCGACTCAACATCACCGCATGAGTCGTCAACCATTCCAAATAAGGAGCTTCAAAGAAAATAGCTCTAATCAACACCTTCCATCCAAGAAAGAAGGAAAACCATCAAAAAGAAAATGACCAACGGAAAGGCTTAATTATCCCCAAGCGGATCCTCGCCTACTCCGGAGGCAAAACAAAAAGATTACCTCACGACTCGAAGACATCGCCGCAAGAGTCCTTAAGCACACTCATACAAGAGTATCCGCTTCAAAGAAGAACAAGGACTACATAAGAGTCTATCAAAGAAAAACAGAGTCAAAATCCCCCACATCACCGGGGGCAACAAAAAGAAAGAAGAGAAGAGCCTTTCACCCTCTAACAAAGGCTACGACATGAAAGAGCCGAAAGAAATTTCCGTCCACAGAAGCCAATAAAATTCCCCTCGGTGGATCGCCAAAAAGAAAAATTTTTCCCCAGTAAGCCTATCCGCAAAAGCAAATTACAAATCCACAGGGAGTTAAGCACCCAATATGAATATCCCCAGGAAGGTACAAAACCTTCACTCCCAAGAATGCCTATGCTTACTCGAAACAAGCAAAGAGCCGATATCCCCAAGAAGCGGGAAATCAACCTATAAGAGGTAATACAAGCACAAAGCTTTCAAAAAACATCTACCTACTCGGAGGTATTATCAAGAACGAGATATCCTCAAGAAGAACATCAGCCTATCCGGAGGAAAGCCTTCGTCGCTATTGAAGCACTCGCCTAATCAAGAGGCACATCAACGAATCCCCAGCAAATTCCCGCCTAATCAAGAGGCACAACAAATTCCCCAAATGGATCTCCGCCTAATCAAGAGGCACAATCAAGAAGAAAAACCAAAAACATCAAAAATCCCCGGTAAACCGGATGACGACTAACAAGAAAGTCAAAAACAAATATTCCCTACGGAATGGGCGCATGAACGAGAAAAAATAAGCCGCCAACACATCTCCAAAAACAAGATAATCACAGGATTAACTACCAAAAAGTGCATTCTAAGAACCTTGCGAACGGGGTTCGGACCGGTGGGGGTAAGTACCCATCGAATCTTGCGAACGGGATTCGGACCGGTGGGGGTAGGTACCCATCGAACCTTGCGAACGGGGTTCGGACCGGTGGGGGTAAGTACCCATCGAATCTTGCGAACGGGATTCGGACCAGGTGGGGGTAGGTACCCATCGGAATCTTGCGAACGAGATTCGGACTGGTGGGGGTAGGTACCCATCGAATCTTGCGAACGGATTCGACTGTGGGGGTAGGTACCCATCGAACCTTGCGACGATTCGGGGGTAAGTACCTCGACTGCGAATGCGTGGGGTAAGTACCCATCGAATCTTGCGAACGGATTCGACCGTGGGGGTAAGTACCCATCGAATCTTGCGAACGGGATTCGGACCGGGTGGGGGTAGGTACCCATCGAATCTTGCGTAACGGGATTCGGACCGGGTGGGGGTAAGTACCCATCGAATCTTGCGGAACGGGATTCGGACCGGTGGGGGTAAGTACCCATCGAATCTTGCGAACGGGTTCGGACCGGTGGGGTAAGTACCCATCGAATCTTGCGAACGGGATTCGGACCAGGTGGGGGTAGGTACCCATCGAATCTTGCGGAACGAGATTCGGACCAGGTGGGGGTAGGTACCCATCGAACCTTGCAACGGGGTTCGGACCGTGGGGGTAGGTACCCATCGAATCTTGCGAACGGGTTCGGACTGTGGGGGTAAGTACCCATCGAATCTTGCGGAACGGGATTCGGACCGAGGTGGGGGTAAGTACCCATCGAATCTTGCGAACGGATTCGACTGGGGGTAGTACCATCGAACTTGCGAACGGTTCGACGGTGGGGGTAAGTACCCATCGAATCTTGCGAACGGGTTCGACTGGGGGTAGTACCATCGAATCTTGCGAACGGGTTCGGACCGGGTGGGGGTAAGTACCCATCGGAATCTTGCGGAACGGGATTCGGACCGGGTGGGGGTAAGTACCCATCGAATCTTGCGTAACGGGGTTCGGACCGGGTGGGGGTAAGTACCCATCGTAATCTTGCGTAACGGGATTCTGGACTAGGTGGGGGTAGGTACCCATCGGAATCTTGCGTAACGAGATTCGGACCAGGTGGGGGTAGGTACCCATCGAATCTTGCGAACGGGATTCGGACTGGTGGGGGTAAGTACCCATCGAATCTTGCGTAACGGGATTCGGACCAGGTGGGGGTAAGTACCCATCGGAATCTTGCAGAACGGGATTCGGACCAGTGTGGGGTAAGTACCCATCGAATCTTGCGTAACGGGATTCGGACCAGGTGGGGGTAAGTACTCATCAAAAACTTTGCAGAAGGCATTAGGTGGAGTAAAAATACTCACCTAGAGCATTTCAAAGATGGGTTGCAAAGACCTTACTTCTATTTAGGGGTTAGTTCAATGTTGAGCACCTCGAAGTAAGTACCCACAAGAGTCTAACAAAATGTAAATTCATACCGGGTGAGGGTAGGTACTCACCAAAACCTTGCGGAACAAGGTTCATACCTAGTGGGGGTAGGTACCCACAAAAGTCTAATAAAATACGGACTCATACCGGGTGAGGGTAAGTACTCACCGGAGCTTTATAAAAGGAGGCTCAAACCAGATAGGGGTTGGTACCTATCAAAATATTTATCATCCGGAGGACCTAAGAAAGGAGCAACGATCCGAAGGATAACCGGCAAAAGGGTTAACTCCTTCCCCTACCAACTAATTTTGTCGGCATATTAAAACCGACGAATTAGTTAGGCGAGCGAAGGGGGGCAGCTGTAGACCCCTAATTTTGCCCGGCCTCTCAAAATAAAGGCTAGAGGAACGTCGCCCAAAAAGGAGTGCATCCGGCTTCCCAAAACCGAGGAAACCTCCCGCAACAAACACAGAGATCACTCATTCACACGATAAAAGCCAAAAGAGACTTCCTACACAAAGACAAAGCTCGCCCGGCATCTTAATGAAGGCCAAGAAGACTTCCTATATGAAGATAAAGCTTCAACGGACACACATCGACATCAATCTACGCCCGAAAACAAGCAAGGAAAGCTTCCCGGGGTCCCAAAAGCGCGAAAACCGGCGGAACAGGCTGAGACGGCCGTCCCAAAGTGGGACGGCCGTCCCAACCCTCCGAGTTCAAGTGGGACGCGCGTCCCAAAGTTGGGACGGCCGTCCCAACCCCGGCTTAAGTGGGACGGCCGTCCCGGCCTTCCTGGGGTCCCGCTCCGTGTAAAATGCCATTTGGGACGGCCGTCCCGAGTCCGGACGGCCGTCCCACCCGGATGGCCGTCCCAAAGTGCGCCACTGCGAAAAACTATAAATAGGAGGCTCATTTGTCACTTTTTGACACACTTCGAGACACCCAGTCACCACAGACACTCCGAGAGCTCGAAACACTTTAGAGCACTCGTCTACTTCTCTCCCTCTCTCAAATGATCTTTCCGATTGCCTTAAATAGGTAACAATCGGTTAAGGAATTAGATTCCGGCATTTGATTCTTCTTTAAATTTTTAAGAGAGTCGTTCTTGTATTGGTGAGGAGAGTCTTGTGTAGAAAGAGGGGTTGCCAAAACGCATCCTCACGGTTCGAGATTCTCAATATAAAGCTTGCTACGGAGGTTCTTTTCAATTCCCTTCTCTTTTATTGCTTTATTTATTGTTTTATTTTATTTATTGCGTCATATAGAATAAAATCATGTAGATAGTCATTTTAATATTCCTTCTATTGCTTTATTTAGTTTTATTTAAAATTATGTAAATAGCTATTTCAATATTATGCAATAAAATAGGGTAATCGCGTAATTTCTCAAAGTCTTTTCTTTAAATGAATTAATCTGTCATAGGGAACCCGAAAGGGGCGTTGTGGGGTGCTAATACCTTCCCCACACGTAACTAACTCCCTTACCCAACTCTGGTTATAATGGCCAAGTGCGGTTTTTCTTAAAATCAATATTTTTCCCTTTTCCAATGTTTATGGTTAAAACATTGGTGGCGACTCCATAAGAACCCTTTTTCGAAAACCTTTTAAAACAAATACGCGAGTCTAAACCATCTTTCCGCGACCGCTCGCATTAACGTCTCAAAGACGTTCCCTCCCCGGGACGTCGGAAAGGGACGGCGGCGACAGGACCGTTTAAAATAGCATCCTAAACGCCTCTATCAACAGACTCTAAAAAGATTTGCATTCTTACCTTCCAAAAAGGATAATTTTGACCCGCAAAAAGTGGGGGTCTATTGATAGACGCACCTTCGGCAAAAGTTTGATTTTTTCTGGCCATTTTCGAAAAGTTTGAATAACTATCAAAGCAAGCTCTGATACCACTTGTTAGAATCGCGCAGCGGAATGTTCGCATGGTCAGACAAAAACCGAGGGGGGTGAATTGGTTTCTTAACAAAAATTAGGTTTTCAAAATTTTACCGATTAAAAACTGTGTAAGTGTAAATAGAGAAGAGAAGAGAATCTTACACAGAAAATTTATATTGGTTCGGATCAAAAGACCCTACGTCCAGTTGCTAATCACTCAAACAAAGGATTAACGTTGTCACTATAATCAAGTTGTTACAAAGAAATTACAATTGAAAAGATAAAGATAAGAAAACACCTCTCTTGAAATCCACAAGAGATGATGAACAGTTTTCCCTAGAGACGGCACAACACACAATCCACTAAGAACTCCACTTAGTGATTCTTATCGCTTCTAGCCCACACCAGGTTCCAAAAGCCCCTTTTTCTTGCAACAAACAGTTCTCTGGCACTACAGCACTTAACTTTTGTATGAAAAAGGTTGTTCATTATTTTCTGAGTGCCATAGAGAAGCTTAAGTAGAGAAATTAGGGTTTGGGAATTGGGAATTTTGGAATTATGGTTCTTAGAAATAGGGTTTTCGAAAATAGGGTTGATTTGAAGTTGAAAATCAAAATCTGACTGAAATAATAGATTAAATGAAGTTTTAATCGATTATTACAGAGCCAAAATCAACAGAACACAAAACTCTCTGTTTTAATCGATTAAAAGGGCTGTTAATCGATTAACAGGCCTGTTAATCGATTAACAGGCCTGTTAATCGATTAACAGGTGGTTTAATTGATTAAAGTGAGCAGATACAGAAAATGGTTTTTCTCACTGTTTTAATCGATTATTTTCCTATTTAATCGATTAAAGCCGAGCCTGGATGATAAATTTGAGCTTTTTGAAGCTTCTAAGGTGCAGACTATGTACCGGCTATCTTAAACTCTAATATTACAGACTCAATCTAATTGAAACAGAGTTATTACAATACAAAACAAGTCTTCCACACTTTAAGTCTTTGTGTTCTTGAATCATCATCAAAATCAACAATCTTCATGTCCATCAAGTGCAACATCAAGTCCTTGAATGTTCAACAGGGAAAACCTGAGTTGATATAGGGCGGGGGCAGGTTCGGGTTTTCCCCGCTTTAAAAAGTCGGGGGGGGGGGCGGGGATGGGTAGCGCAATCCCCATCCCGACCCCGCACTACTGCAAAAAAGGCTTTTTACATCGGTTAAAATGGGCTTTCGACGTCGGTTAAAGCGGCGACATAGATACGGGGGTCATAGAAAGTAAGACTTTCTACGTCGGTTCCTAATAACCGACGTAGAAAGCCCTACTTTCTTTGAGCTATTATGATCGGTCAAAATGGTTATGATCGGTCATAGAGATACTCTGATCGATCATAACTGGTTCTGATCGGTCATAGAAGGACTTTCTACGTCGGTTAGTCAGGGAACCGACGTAGAAAGTACTTTCTACGTCGGGTAATGACATAACCGACGTAGAAAGTGTTATTTTTTTTTAAAATACCTGCATTTTATTTACAGATGCTACCTTTCTTCGAGTAGACCTGCCTATTCATCACAGTTCCAGACAAATAACCACAGATCCAGTACAGACAGATATGCACAGTTCATATATAAATTTGCTACAGATATATATCCAGTACAGACAGATTCAGTTGCAGACAGATATGTACATATGAAACACATTGAAATGAATATATGTACAGACAGATCCAGTTCCAGACAGTTCATTTACTTAAACGAATGTAAATTTCCTAACTTAAATCAATTCTATCTAAATTGTTACAAGTTAAATTTCCTATGAAGATTGAATGCTTAAAAGGAAAGAAGCCCACTGCTCTCTGATATCGTCTAAGACTTCAATCTTCATTGGAGATGAGTCTGTAAATTCCTACATATTGAAACATTTCAAATTTAGAAATCATTTACATAATTGGCATATTTGACTTAATTATAGTATATTTACCTCCCTCCATGAGCCCATAATATTTTTGTCTACGACGGTGTGCATGTGCTTCATCACATAATACCCGCACTCATGGCTTCCCGGTTGGCGTGGACACTACAAGTTAAATACATGTCAGATTAACTTTAAATGACAAATTGAACAACAGTAAGAGGTGTTTGGTCACCTTTGGTGCAATATACGTCAACTTCTTTCTAGCATGAGATGGAAGACCTTGCAACCTTAGGTGAGCTTCCAAAGCTCTACAAAAGGACAAATAATTTTGGTGTAAGTAGTGCACATATGATACAACAATTAAAAACAACCAAACTTACGCGTCTATGTGCTTTCTAATATCCAAATCATTTGGTTTCTTGTGTAATGAACACAAGAGAATCACAAGAAATTGGCGAGGAACAATTATTATGAGTTGCCAATGACCCCTGCACGTTGCAATAATATTAGTAAAATTTCAGTTTTACATAAATGTGCATTAATTTACAAGATGTATACTTACCGATGCAAGTAAGGTGCTAAGTAGACTTCTTTGCCCCCATTTTGAAATGCCTCTATTAAGTACGTTTGCACCTCTTCGACTTTATTCCCAACGGATCGAATGGCAACAGAGGTCAACAAATCCATAGAGAAAGCGGATCTTCCTCTCAACACACAAACGATGTAAATACCTTCAACATTGAAAATAAATAAAGTTATAAAATAATGTACCAGTGAGAATATAAAAAATATGTAAATATACTTACATTTCCCAAAGTTGGAACACCGATACACATAGCATATCGAGTACCAGTGAGAATATCAAAAATATCCCTTTGGAGTAAGAAAAAAGGGATCGTCTTGGTCCTGCATACGACTTCGGGTGGCATATCTAACCGTATGGGAGTGGTCCCGATAGTCATTTGCCAGATGCACCGAGTCGTCGTAAAGCGAGATGGTGGTGGTGGTGATTCATGCACAACTTCCTTTGCTTTTTCAGCCTCTTCCTATACAAGTACCAAAAATCAATAACATTAATATACATCAACCTATCAAAAAATAATAAGTACTATCGTTCAATGCATAAATCAACCTGTGCATGTGTTGGGATGGGTCTTGTTAATGAAACTGGCCATAAGATAAAATGGCCAGGTGCACTGTCCCACTGTTTGAACCTCTTCGGTGGGAATAGGGATTGGGGCGACAGCATCCCGGACATCTACAACCACCACTCGATCATATCATCTCCAATACTCGGTGGTGGATGGTTGACCCCAATGCATACGTTTTCCCTAAGGTAAACAAAGGATAAAATATTTTAGACTATATAATGCGTAACACCGTACCAAATACATGTCAAAGATATAATACGTACCGTATGCCACCAAATGCTCGGGAGGACCCGCAACATACAACCGACGGTCAGCAGTGTCGGTAGGAGCAACCTCTGCCCTCTATCGGGAGCATCACAACTCTCCTTTGTGCTCGACATGAATCGGGGATGCCGCTCGTGCGGGGACAGAAGGTTGAGATGACAAAGATGCCAACTCTGCTCGCATTGAGCTCAATAACTCTGCCTTCAAGTCAGAGTACACCTCATCTCGAATCTCCTTCCTAATTTGTTGTTTGAGCGACTCAAACTCTTGCTCATTCAGCTGCCTCAAAGAAGGAGTTGCCACGGGTGGGGCACCAAAGTACTGTCTGAGGCCCACCCCTCGTCCAACACCACGAACACGTCCAGGATGCTCTGGGGTACCAATGGCCACTGCCAATATATCCTGACGGCCATGTGGGTGGAATGATCCCTGAGTGCTCTGCTCAACCAACTCATCCTACAACACAAACGAATGATTTTTTAGCAAATATAAATGCCTATTGTAGTATAACATATATAATTAGTTTAGGATATGCTACTTACAATACGTTGAGCAACGACATTAGTTTGCTCGGATAAGTAATTCCCCGATGAGGTCCGGCGAGCTCTCTTCCATTTATCATGGCGTGAAGGGCGGGTGACGAGAACTCACAACCGAGTCATCTCGAAGGTAGACTTGAAGAAGTCTCCTTCAACATCTTCTCCTCCAATTTCTCATAACCCCCACGAGACAACTCTGTGGGGGTGGATATTCTTCCTCCGAATATCCTATGCCTTACGCCTCTTGGCCTCGTTGCATTCCATGTTAAATACCAAATTTAAAACCTCTATTTTAAAAAAATTACTGCAAACAAATGACAAATGTGCTAACCCGAAACCTAGGGTCTAATCGCTGAGTCCGAAATGCCCGCCATGTCTCCTCATCCAAAAAGCGATCATCGGTCACATGGGTTCTTGTTGCTCAATGCCCCATATATGTATCGACCGGTCGGATCACTCTTAAAACCTCTCCAGCGTTCCCGAAGCATATGAGATCCACTTTGTCCTCAACAAAGTGGTGTTAGGGACATCATATGTGACCTACACAATAAAAATAACATGAAGTTCCCAAAAAAGTTAAATATATATACATGTTAAATGCTCAAGTAAGAGTAGGTACCAGGATACTACGCCAAATCTGGTTCTTCGGTGTCTCCGGAACATGGTCCCAATCCTCAATAAGAATACTAACCTTGCTTCTCCCAAGCAAGGCCACATAGCTACTGAATCTAGCACTCGTGCTCTCCAGTGGCTCTACCAGGTTGCATGTCAAACTCGGATAGGCAATTTCGATCGGAGCTGCGGTCGATATTCAACTCCCTCAATCGTGTAGCACGCCTACCCTTTTTCCTGGTAGACGGCTGACTCTGATCACCACCTTGTGTAGGAGGGGGGACTGTGTAGGAGGAGGGGTACCAGATGAATCTGTCATATCTGTGTTCAAAGAAAAAAATAATACAACTCCACTCTCAAAAAATTAGCTACAGAAACACGAAATAACTACATTATAATGCCTACACGAAATTCAACTCCACTCTCAAAATAACTACATTATAATACAAATCTAATGTTCAAAATCAAAATCACGAAAGAATGCCTACAGAAACACATTCAAATGACTAAACTACTTACAATACATCTCTAAATTAGCTAAAGGCACCCGTGATGTTTCCCTCTCTTGACAGCATTATTACTTACTAGATTCAATACTGTAAACCTACATTGGCTAAAGCAAGCACGAAAACTTACCTCTTGAAGACCTACGGAGGTGGCGACGGTAGCGGCGGGCGGCACGAAGCGTTGGCGGGTGGCGTGACGAGCAAATGTGGGTGCGGAGAAACGTATACAAGGGAACGGGGAGCTCGGTATGGGTGAACTGATGAAAGGAAATGGAGCGTAGGGAGAAACGTACGGGGGAGCACCTGCTATGGGGGGAAGTGATGAAATGAAATGGAGCGTGGGAGGAGGGTAAAACAGAAGATACTATGTCGGTTGCTCTAACACCGTCATCAAAGACACTTTCTACGTCGGTTAAAATTTACCAGACATAGAAAGTTCACTTTCTACGTCGGGTGAATCTTACCCGACATAGAAAGTTAACTTTCTATGTCGGGTAAATTTTAACCGACGTAGAAAGTGACCTTTCCACTTACTATGTCGGTTAAAACTTACCCGACATAGAAAGTTTATGATTTTATTACAAAATTGCCACCGCGCCACATACTATGACGGGTGGATTACGACCGTGATAAAAACCCGTCATAGAAAGCTATTTTTCCACTAGTGCTGACTTTATATTTAAATTTAAATTTTAAAATATTAATATTTTAAAAGTTTTTTTTTTCTTTTTCTATTACATATAAGGTCATTTTTTTATATTTCACCAAAAAAAAATTTCTTCTACCCACTTTTTAATTTATTTTTGTCTTTTTTAATCATTTATATCAATTAATTTATTACATTATTCTTTCTCCTACCTTTCAATTTTTCACATTTCCTTAACATGTCCCATCAATTTGTTTTATTTTTTCAATCTTTTCAACCAATTTGATGAACACAAAGTTAATTTTTTTTTTATTCTTTATCTTTTTCTAAATATTTTACATAAATCTTAGTAGTAAATAATATTACTTTATTTATAATTTAAATTTATTAGGTTTTATTATGTCATATTTTTTTATCTTATTATTCTTATTTATCATATATCAAATTTTATCTTAATAAAATAATTGTATTTTAAAGGATTAAAGGAATTGATAATTTAAATTTTTATTACTTCGAACTAATTGAATAAGAATTAACTTATTAAATATTTGCTAATAAACTATATATTTCATATTTTTAAATGACAACTTAAAAATGAATTAACTTATATATATAATTAAATGTTTGAATACAGTATTATAATAATAATGTTATAAATATTCAAATATTTGAATACGAGTGTTATAATAATAATATTATAAATAAAAAATGATTAAATATTTCTTTTACATACATATTTTAATATTAATATAATAAATTAAAATGTATATTTAATTAATAATAATTATAAATTATAAATATTTATTTATATATAAAAAATAGATAGTAAAATTAATTTATTATAAATGTAATTATCTTTTTAAAAATAATATAAATCGAGGACGGGGCGGGGGTGGGGAACCGAAACCCGGCAGGGACGAGGATGAGAACTTAATTTCTAACCCCGTGGGGATCGGGGCGGGGATGGTTAAAAAAGTCGGGGGCGAGGATCGGGAAAGTAAAACCCGCCCCGCCCCGTTGTCATGCCTAGATATGACGGTGATAGGGAAGGTTTTTGTTTAAGAATGTACTTCTCCTCGTACAATTTAACTAAGGATATTGCCGAATAATAAAGGTAGGTTCCTGCGCGATAACATCCTTGCGTTTTTCAAATCTGAGACCGCTGATGAAACAATCTAACAAAGCATTGGGAGCAACACCATATACACGATTTGCTAGAGCAATAAGATCTCGATAATATTCTTGCACAAACCCAAGTTGACCAAGTATAAAAAGAACAGACCGTGGAGATTCCTTTGATGATGGGCCAAATTCCATTTCTAGTGCTCTTGTAAATCCCACCCATGACTAAATAGATTGTTCTTATCAAGCATTTGGAATCAGGGTATAACATCAACATTCGTATGCACAATAACAATGGTTAAAAGTTGAGCATCCAGAATATTATAGTATGTGAAAAATTGTTCAGCCTTAAAAATCGATTCAACTGCATTAGATCCATTAAATTGAGGAAAATCCAGCTTGACATTCCAAACTTGGAATGAAGGAGCAAAAGCACTCAAATTTGTTTGACCAAAAAATTGCGATAATGCAACATCTGATTTCAAAGAGGTAATATCAATTTCCATATTCTCAAAACAAGTCGAATATTCAGCATGACACAATTCCATCATTTCCATAAAACGCCTTATTTTAGCAGACAAATTTGTAATATTTGTGATAATATCCTTCAATCGAGTGTTTTCCGCCATGGAAATAAAAAACAATAAAAGTTTCAATGTAGTGATGGATATAATGGAGGAAAAGTAAAGAGTGAACTGTAGGTCAAGGAAAAATCTCTATAGTGTTATTTACTGTAGTGAAATATAAACACTGGGAGGAAGGTTTCTAAAAAAAATTAACGTACATAGAACATGAAGAAAACGAAATAGAAGAGACATAAAATTCGTATTCACCCAAACGTGAATTCGTTATTCTCTCTCGTTTGCTTTTCCTATGCTTCACCCCATGTGGATCATGTTCCAGCTGCACTTGGTCCTCGGAGCATTTACAAAGGGAATTTTTAACAAGAGTTGTTTAAAAATAAAATTTAATATTTTATTATGAATCTCATGGTTGAGTTGTTTAAAATTTGGTTAGAATTGTTTATACAAGCAACTTTTTTCTAATTTTAAGCAATTTTTTCCACTTTTAAACTATATTATGAGATATAATAAAATATTCAATTTTCTTCGTAAACAACTCTTGTTAATAACTCCTTTTAGATATGTTCTCATTGTCACTAATTGTTTCCAGTTTCATCCTTGACTCATTTTTTTATATAACACAATCTTAACCTGGGAAATATGTCATTGATAAACATGTCGTTGTTCAGCATGAACACCATTCGCCAGTCAAAATCCCTTAACCATAGAGTTTGAAGATTCACCTTTCTTTCTGTATCTATCTCTGGTAACTTTGATCCCCCTCTCAAATAAAGATGTCTCAATCACTTCAACTTTCAAATTTCACTCGAGACAATCTCTTTAATAAAAGGGATATCTCTGTTTAGAGGCAGGGAGAACCTCCTAAGCAAGGACTAAGAGAGAGAATAGATTGACATAAAATTCCTCCCTCATTCCATTCCTTCCCCTCATATAAATACTGAAAGCAATAACAGAAAAGTGCTAATGGTAAAAACAAAAACACAGAATAAAATCTTCCCCTAACAAACTCCTTCTAGAATGAATCATAACAAATTAACACTTCAGCTAATGCACATAATTATCTCAATCTTTGGGTCTTTTGCTGATACGTTTGGATTTGGACCCATCCTTAGCCTTCTCTATCTCAGCAACATCTTCATTGGGCTTTGACAGCAATTGGGCCTCTGGTTGATTTTGGACAGCATTCCTAACAATACCTCCCTCATCAAAAAACACCTTGTCCTCAAGGTGATAAACTTCGCGAATATTCTCCCAAAGCTCCCAAGATGTGTCATCAGGAGATAAACCTAGCCATTGCACCAGAGCGAAGGTAGTGGGTTTTTCATCTATGGGAATTGTTTTGAAAGTTAGTATAGCCAAAGGAGTAATTAGAGCGTGATGTTCAATGGAATTAGGAGGTAATTCATCAATAATAGCAAGAGGAGCTCCATGATGATACTTCAACAATGAACAATGGAAAACATCATGGTTTTCTGAATGAGAAGGCAGCTCAAGATGATAAGAATAACTCATGCGAAGCAACGTACCACTAAACTTGTGTTGAACATTCAAGGACTTGATGTTGCACTTGATGAACATGAAGATTGTTGATTTTGATGATGATTCAAGAACTCAAAGACTTAGTGTGTTGAAGACTTATTTTGTATTGTAATAACTTTGTTTTAATTAGATTGAGTCTGTAATATTAGAGTTTAAGATAGCCGGTACATAGTCTGCACCTTAGAAGCTTCAAAAAGCTCAAATTTATCATCCAGGCTCGGCTTTAATCGATTATATAGGGAAATAATCGATTAAAACGAGTGAGAAAAACCATTTTCGAGTATAAACTCACTTGCTTTAATCGATTAAACATCAAAATAATCGATTATTAGGTCAAATAATCGATTAAAACTCCTTATAATCGATTAAAACGAGAAAGGTTTTGGGTTCGTTGATATTGGCTCTGTTTTAATCGATTATTACTCCATTTAATCGATTATTGCAGTCTGTTTTTTATTTTAAACTTCAAATTAACCCTATTTTTGAAAACCCAATTACCAAGAACCCTAGTTTCGAAATCCCCAATTCCTAAACCCTAATTTCTCTACTTAAACTCTTCTTTGGCACTCAGAAAAATGAGAACAACCTTTTCCATACAAAAGTTAAGTGTTGTGAGTGCCAGAGAACTGTTTGTTGCAAGGAAAAGGGGCTTTTGGAACCTGGTGTGGGCTAGAAGCGATAAGAATCACTAAGTGGAGTTCTTAGTGGATTGTGTGTTGTGCCGTCTCTAGGGAAAGTTGTTCATCATCTCTTGTGGATTTCAAGAGAGGTGTTTTCTTATCTTTATCATTTCAATTGTAATCTGTTTGTAACAACTTGTTTATAGTGACAGCATTAATCCTTTGTTGAGTGATTAGCAACTGGACGTAGGGTCTTTTGATCCGAACCAGTATAAATCTCCTGTGTAAGATTCTCTTCTCTTCTCTATTTACATTTACACAGTTTTTAATCGGTAAAATTTGGGGAAAATTTTGAAAACCTAATTTTTATTAAGAAACCAATTCACCCCCCCCTCTTGGTTTTTGTCCGACCACGCGAACATTCTGCTGCGCGATTCTAACAAGTGGTATCAGAGCTTGCTTTGATAGTCATTCAAATTTTCGAAAATGGCCGGACAAAATCAAACTTTTGCCGAAGGTGCGTCTATCAACAGACCCCCACTTTTTGCGGGTCAAAATTATCCTTTCTGGAAGGTATGTATGCAAATTTTTCTAGAGTCTGTTGATAGAGGCGTCTGGGACGCTATTTTAAACGGTCCTTTTATTCCTAAAGTTTTTGAAAATGGAGTAGAAGTAACAAAACAATTTTCTAGATGGTCGGATGAAGAAAATAGGAAAGCCCAATTTGACGTTAGGGCTAGAAATATTATTTCATCTGCTTTAACCCTTGATGAGTTTTACAGGATATCAGTTTGTAAGAGTGCTCAAGAAATGTGGGATAAACTAAGAGTAACTTATGAAGGAACCGATGATAATGACTTGATTTCGGAGTCAAGTGATCTGGAAATAGAAGTCAACATTTTCTTGTTGGCAAATGACAATATATCTTCCGACTTTGAGGTTAGTGATTCCGACTCATCCTCAAGTGATGATGAAAATAATTATGATGAACTGCAAAATGCATATAACGAATTGTTTAGTGCCTTTAAGGACTTGAAAAATGAATACAAAGCTGTGAAAAAGAGTTTAAGTAGTTCCGAAAAGGAGGTAGAGTCCTTAAAAACGAAAATTATATGTTTAGAGGAAAAGGAGTCCTTAGAAACTAAAATTGTATGTTTAGATGAGGATAATGATAAGGACCTAGCATGTGCAAATTGTAAAGAGCATGAATATGACATAGATATTCTTAATCACTTATTAGACAAAGCCGAAAAGGAAATAAATGATCTTAAGAAGCATGAATTGATGTTTGCTCAAAATAGTGTAAATTATCAAGTTCCTTTGAAAAAGCCTAAAAGGAAAAATAAAAGAGTATGGGTAAAAAAAGGAACTAGAACATCTATTGTTAAAGATTCATCATATTCAAAAGTTACATTAAATGCATGCTTTTATTGTATGAAACATGGTCATACCTCAAATAGATGTAAAATTAAACATTTTGGTGTTCCTAAAGGAAAATATATTTGGGTTCCTATAGTTAAATGAATTGTTTGTCTCTTGTATTTATTCAAAGAAAATTGATCATTTAGTATGTTTTGAGTAGGATGCTCATTAGGCCAATTATAAAATCAACTCCCTATGAATTGTTAAATGGTAGAAAGCCTAATGTTGCTCATTTGAAAATCTTTGGATGTAAGTGTTTTGTGTTAAATAATGGAAAGGATAACTTAGGAAAATTTGACTCTAAAGCTGATGAGGGCATTTTCTTAGGTTATTTATTAACTAGCAAGGCTTATAGGGTGTTTAATAGGAGAACTTTGAATATAGAAGAATCTATACATGTTACCTTTGATGAGATTGTAGACCTTGGGGGAAATCCTCTTGAGTCAAATAAAGAAATTGCAGGTGATGATGAATATATAAGAGAGGCTCTTGATGAATTATATTTGGAAGAAAATGAGCCTTCTCAAATGCCTGAATTAGCAAAAGAATGGCAATCACCTAGAGGACTCTCAATGGGCAATATCATTGGTGATATCTCAAAAGGGGTAAGAACTAGAAACATGACTAATTTTTGTATGTCTGTAGCTTTTATGTCACAGATTGAACCCAAGAACATTGAGGAAGCACTTAAAGATGAACAATGGTGCATAGCCATGCAAGAAGAACTTAACCAATTTGAAAGGAATCAAGTCTGGGAATTAATCCCAAGAGAAGAATCACATCAAGTAATTGGAACCAAATGGGTGTTTAGAAATAAACTTGATGAAGATGGGAACATTACAAAGAATCAATTAGCAGACATTTTTACTAAGCCTCTACCCAAGGATAGGTTTTATGATCTTAGAAGAGACTTAGGGATATTAGAAATAGCTTAAATTCTGCTTAATTTGACCGTTTTTGGATGGTTGTAATGTTATAATGCATTTTGTAGGATGTTCATAGGATATCATGTGTTAAAACACTCAAAACAGGGCATTCCTCTCTGGAATAATCGATTAATTGGAGGTATAATCGATTATTTGCATCTAAAACACTCAAAACAGGGTATTCCTCTCTGGAATAATAGATTATTTCGTTAATTAATCGATTAAAACCTTCTGATAATCGATTATCAGCTCGAAATAATCGATTAAATGCGACTGGAACTGGTTTAATCGATTATTCTGAGTGTTAATCGATTAAACCTGGCAAGTATGGGTTCTAGCCGTTGCCAACGGCTCTTTTGGCCTCTATTCACTTCCATATGACCGTTAGACATGCTTGGCTATATATAGGGACCTCTATTTCACTTCTACTCACTTCTATCTCTTGAAATCAAGCTATCTTGCCTTATTCTTGCAATCTTGCTTACTTCTAACTTACCTTGCTCTCCTAAATCTTCTTGTTATTCTCTTAATCCTTCAAATGGCCTCATCTTCTCGTGCTAAGATCCCTACTAGAAGAAGATTTTCACCCTCATCTCGAACCCGTCCTAATTACGTAGAAGGATGAATTTACGATACGAGATGGCCAACAAGAATTTCCGACCTACTTGGAAGGAAAGGGCTATTATTTCTCCCAAGTTTCTTATTGGTGAGCAATTCATTCATAGGGGATTCAATTTTCCTAATCTTCTTGAAATTCAAGGAGTTCTCCCTTTTATCCAAATGCAAGGTACGTACTATCCCGACTTAGTTAGGGTATTCTACTCGAGATTCAAATTTAGAGATCAAATTGCTACATCCCGTGTAAAAGGGGTTACAATAATTCTTGATGATGATATTTGGGAGAATGTTGCTCACTTTCCAATTAGAGAAGATGTTATTAACGTATATGGTGAGTTAGATGACTTTGACAGATTCCTAGCTTATCGCTCTTTTCTGCGGAATCCCTCCATGGAGATTGGACGTATCCTTCATGCTGGACCTTTAAAGAAGGAAGAACGTATGCTTTTACATTTACTTGCATGGATCTTATGTCCCCGGGCTACGAATCATGACCAATGCTCTTCCATTGATCTTCGTATTATTCATGCCATAATGAATAATGAACCTTTAGATTGGGGTGTTCTTGTCACAATGACCATGTTAAAAGCAAAACGTCATCCCACCTTCAAAATTCCATATGTCCTTCTTGTCTCCCGTATTCTTGAATATAAAGGAGTGAATGTTGAAGGTGAACAAGCAGTTAGAACAAACAACTTAAACCGCATGCTGGACAGTACATTGATTCACCTCCAAATGGTGCGAGTCAATGATATTTATGTTCACAAAGATGACGTTCCTAATCAAGGGGATGCTAATGAAGACTCTGATGAAGATATGCCTCCAGCTGCTGAGTTTCCCTCGGACCAAATCCAAGGTGTTGGAACTTCCTCTACTCATCAAGAACCTCGACAATCCATGGAAGACATGTTATCTGACATGAGTCAGAGGATGCAATCATTCTTCACTCTTTCTGGAGTACGGCATGAGGAATTAATTCGCCGTATATCTGATGTAGATGATAAAGTGTGCTGTTTAGAAAATAGATTTGATGCACACTTTAATGATAATGATAGTGAAGAATTTTAAATTTGTTGTTTATTTTCTTTTCTTGTGATGTACTGTATTGACATTTCTGAAATAAAATATGATGTTTTGTTATTGCTTTGATTGAGGGGGAGCTCTTATGATTGTTATTGCAGAGTTCTTTTTTATTATAATCAAAATAGGGGGAGAAATATTTAAAGCCTCTTATGAATTACATTTAAATATTATCTGGTATGTTTGATGTGTTTGTTAGTATGACGGATAAAACGAGGTTATTACAAGGGCTTTAAAAGATAATTTTGATCATCATCAAAAAGGGGAGATTGTTGAACATTCAAGGACTTGATGTTGCACTTGATGAACATGAAGATTGTTGATTTTGATGATGATTCAAGAACTCAAAGACTTAGTGTGTTGAAGACTTGTTTTGTATTGTAATAACTCTATTTTAATTAGATTGAGTCTGTAATATTAGAGTTTAAGATAGCCGGTACATAGTCTGTACCTTAGAAGCTTCAAAAAGCTCAAATTTATCATCCAGGCTCGGCTTTAATCGATTATATAGGGAAATAATCGATTAAAATAGTGAGAAAAACCATTTTCAGTATAAACTCACTGCTTTAATCGATTAAACATCAAAATAATCGATTATTAGGTCAAATAATCGATTAAAACTCCTTATAATCGATTAAAACAGAAAGGTTTTGGGTTCTGTTGATATTGGTTCTGTTTTAATCGATTATTACTCCATTTAATCGATTATTGCAGTCTGTTTTTTATTTTAAACTTCAAATTAACCCTATTTTCGAAAACCCAATTACCAAGAACCCTAGTTTCGAAATCCTCAATTCCTAAACCCTAATTTCTCTACTTAAACTCTTCTTTGGCACTCAGAAAAATGAGAACAACCTTTTCCATACAAAAGTTAAGTGTTGTGAGTGCCAGAGAACTGTTTGTTGCAAGGAAAAGGGGCTTTTGGAACCTGGTGTGGGCTAGAAGCGATAAGAATCACTAAGTGGAGTTCTTAGTGGATTGTGTGTTGTGCCGTCTCTAGGGAAAGTTGTTCATCATCTCTTGTGGATTTCAAGAGAGGTGTTTTCTTATCTTTATCTTTTCAATTGTAATCAGTTTGTAACAACTTGTTTATAGTGACAGCGTTAATCCTCTGTTGAGTGATTAGCAACTGGACGTAGGGTCTTTTGATCCGAACCAGTATAAATCTCCTGTGTAAGATTCTCTTCTCTTCTCTATTTACATTTACACAGTTTTTAATCGGTAAAATTTGGGGAAAATTTTGAAAACCTAATTTTTATTAAGAAACCAATTCACCCCCCCCCCCCTCTTGGTTTTTGTCCGACCACGCGAACATTCCGCTGCGCGATTCTAACAACTTGAACAGTGGGTTGAAGCACTTGTTGGATTTAATGAAGACATATAGAGTTTATAGAGTTTAGTTTGTGGGTGTGTAGGTGAATAGGTTATAGGTTTAGAATTTAATCTCTTGATTGTTCAATAGATCTTGTGATAAGCGCCTTTAAATGATGCATCTCATTGAACTTATTTTACTGCATGAAAAACCAACCTTTAAGCATTAAAAGAACAAAATAAGTTTTTCAATCTGTTAAAAAGAAGTTTCAATCTGTTAAAATCACTTAAAATAGGAAATGTCCATATGTTGTCAAAATTTTAATTAATTGAATCGCAGAATCAACAGGTTAAAATGTTCTTAATGATTTTTTCATATTAAAGGTTTCGCAATTTTAATCTGTTGGAACAGAGAGATGTTATTTTTCACTTTGAAGTATCTCAGAATTTCAATCTGTTAAAATCAGTTTTAATCTGTTGAAACAGAAAGATCATTTTTTTCATTCTAAGGTATCACAGGATTTCAATCTATTGAAATATCTTTTAATCAATTGAAACAGAGAGCTACCATTTTTTCTAAACTGTTTCAATCCATTGAAAACTCGAATTAACCGATTGAATGAGTTTTAAATGAAATCAATCTATTGAAATGACATTTTAATCGATTGAAAAATATTTTGATCGATCACAACTCAATTTTGATCGATCATATCCGGTTCTGATCGGTCATAAAGCCATTCTGATCGGTCGTCTGCTACTCCAAGTCATTTTAATCGATTGAATCTATCAATTTCTCTCTTTTACTCTATAAATACAGCTTTGATTTCTCTTTTGAGAATACAGAATTTGGAAAACGATTGAAAGCAATCTTAGAGCTCTCATATTCGTGCCTTTCTCTGAGCATTCATAAACTTTTCATATCATAAGGCGTTTAGATCAAGATTGTTGAAAGATCATCAAGAGAGAAAGTTCTGAGTTAGAAAAATTGCTTCTGGACTTCTATATTGTTAAAGCTGCAGTCCAGGTTTATTCTTTTCATACACTTGTACAAAGGTTAATTGTGTAGATTGGGTTTGAATCTGCACTGGTTACAGTAACTGGGTTTGGTTACTGGGTGGTTAATTCAAGAGTCTATCTTGTGGTGTTGTAAGATAGTTCTTGGGGTAGATTGGTGTATATCTACCTGGTTTGTATTTTTCACTTGGAATTAGTGGAACTTGGCAGATTTGTCAAGAACTGGATGTAGCTCGGGAAAGAGTGAACTAGTATAAACTCTTGTGTTGAATTTCGCTTTCATATCTTTTCAATTCTTGCTTATATTCTTGCTTTGTTTAAAACCAAATCTGCCTAATAAAAGATTGGATAAAGATTAACCATTCTTCCAAAAGAAAGAGTGTTTTTCGAAAAAGATTTCAAAAGTTCAATTCACCCCCTCTTGAACTCAACCATTAATTCTTACAATTGGTATCGAGCTGGTTCTTAAAAGTTACTCAAGAATTCGGTCCAAGAAAGGTTTAAATGGCTGAGGGAAAGATGACTTTTTCGGAAGGAGCCTCCATCAATAGGCCTCCTCTATTTGCTGGTGTGAATTATTCTTTCTGGAAGGTTAGAATGAAAATCTTTATTGAATATTTGGGATACAATTGTTAATGGGCCTTTCAAACCAACTCATACAGTAGATGGTAAAATTGTTGAAAAAGACTGGGCTGAATTAACCGATGCAGTAAAATAGGAAAGTTCAATATGATTATACTCGCTAAGAACATTATTACCTCTACCTTAAATCTAGATGAGTTTTTCAGTGGTTTCTCAATGTGTCTCGCCAAAGAAATGTGGGAGATTCTAGAGGTCACTCATGAGGGTACCTCCGACGTGAAAAGGGCAAGAAAGCATGAATTAATTAGAGACTATGAATTGTTCAAAATGCAGCAAGGTGAAACCATTGCAGATGTGCGTAAAAGATTCACGCATATAGTCAATCATCTAATTGGATTAGGCAAGACATTTGACAAGGAAGAGTTAAACATCAAGATCCTAAAATGTCCGGACAGAACTTGGCAACCAAAGGTGACAGACTATATCGAATCAAGAGACTTAACCGAGATGACTATTGCATCATTGTTTGGTAAGCTAAGGGAACACGAGTTGGAGATCAATAGGTTCAAAGAACAAGAAAATGCAGAAAAGAAAAGCAGAAACATTATTCTCAAGACAATTGAAGAAAGTAGTAATTCTGAAGAAGATGAATCTAAGAATATGACTCTGTTGGTTAAGAAGTTTGGGAAATTTCTTAGAAAGAAGAACAGAACTGGCTAGGTTAAAAGGTACACTGATAAAAGAACTGAATCTACTCAAAATACTTTTACTTGTTATTCTTGTGGTAAGCAAGGACACATAAGAAGTGAATGTCCGGAAAAATCCAAGAATCAAAACAAGAAAGAGTTAAAGTACAAAGGGAAAAGGCCTACATAGCTTGGCAAGACAATGATTCATCCTCTAGTTCTGTATCTGAAGGTGAAGAAGTGAATCTATGATTAATGGCTGGTTGTGAATCCTCTTCATCTCATGTAAGTTCAACCCCCACAGAAAATGAAATGAATTACAGCACATTACTGACTGCTTTCAATGAAATGCATAATGAAGCTAGGAATTTATCTCATACAAATAATCGGTTAAAAGGACTAAATAACTGGTTAGAGAATAGGGTTAAAGTTCTAGAAAAAGAGTTACTAGAAAGCAAGACAAATATGGAACATCTTGAAATAATCTACAATAATTCATTTGCTGGTAATGTTGCTGCTAACAACAATTGTGAAAAGTGTATCTCTCTGCAGAATAAGGTTGAGTACTTGATTAAAACTTTGTCTAAGTTTACTCAAGGTAAAGAAAATTTAGATACACTTCTTGGGTCCTAAAACTGTGTTTTTGATCATACTGGAATTGGGTACAAACCTAAGGTTGGGGTTAAAACTAAAAGATATTTGAATTTCTTTTCTTTTGAAAATCAACAGCATCTCCTTTCTCATCTTGTCATTATTGTATGAAAAAAGGACATACTGTAAAATTCTGTCATATTAAAAAACACTTTGTGCCATAGGGTAAAATGAGATGGGTTCCAAAATATGTTAAACAGAAAATTTGACCACTAAGGACCCAAAGTAATTAAGGGTACCAAATACTTGATGTTTGATTTTTCAGGAACAACAGCAAGAATCACTTTGGTACTTGGACAGCGGATGCTCAAGGCATATGACAGGTGATATTTCCAAATTCCGAAACCGAGATTGAAGAATGGAGGACACGTGACATATGGAGACAACAACAATGGAAGAATCTTAGGTTCCGGAGATATAGGAGATGGTGAAACCGTGACCATTCACAATGTTCTTGTTGTTGAAGGTCTCAAGCACAACTTAATCAAGTATAAGCCAATTATGTGATCTAGGTCACAAGGTTATCTTCAAACCAGAAATCTGCCTAATCTGTGAGCCAAAATCTGACACAGTAATGTTGGTAGGTAAGAGGTTAAATAACATTTACATGCTAGATATCAAGCATTCTATCTCATCTCAAAGTTGTCTTCTTACTAAAGAAGAAGAATCTTGGTTATGGCATAGAAGGCTTGCACATATTCATCTTAATCATCTTGACAAACTGATTTCTAAAGATTTAGTCTCTGGGCTACCTAAGCTTCAAATTCTGAAAGACAAAATCTGTGAAGCTTGTTTAAAAGGTAAACAAACTAGAAAATCCTTTTCAAACAAAAACATTGTTTCTACTTCTAGACCTTTGGAACTGCTTCACATGGATTTGGTTGGTCCTTCAAGAAATAAAAGCCTAGGTGGTAATCTCTATATCATGGAAATTGTTGATGATTTTTCTAGATTTACTTGGACTATATTTCTAAAAGCCAAATCTGATTCTTTCAAATATTTTAAAAAGCTTGCCAAGGTTCTCCATAATGAGAAAGGTTATGTCATTACTTCTATTCAAAGTGACAATGGTGGAGAATTTGTAAATGAAAAGTTTGAATTATTCTGTGAAAAGTATGGCATAAAGCACAACTTTTCTGCTCCAAGAACTCCTCAACAGAATGGTGTTGTGGAAAGAATGAACAGATTCATTGTGGAACTGGCTAGAACAATGCTTTGTGAAAATGCCTTACCTAAATACTTTTGGGCAGATGCTGTAAACATAGCTTGTCATGTTCTGAATAGAGTTTTGATTAGACCCATTCTTAAGAAAACCAACTTTACAAAGGAAGAAAACTCAACATAAACTATTTCAGGGTTTTTGGATGTACATGTTTTGTTTTAAACAATGGGAAAGAAAATATTGGCAAGTTTGATGAAAAATCTGATAAAGGGATCTTTCTTGGCTATTATTCTAACAAGTCATGCATATAGAGTCTATAATTTAAGACTAAAATCTGTTGAAGAATCGAGTACATGTTGTTTTTAATGAGTCTCCTCGAGTGTTGCGTAATAAAACAACGAGTACTGCAGATGATGACGATTTAACCGATAATTCTTATCGGTTAAAACATCCCGAGTGCTTTAGATCAAGCATATTGTCGAAGAAGGTGATCAGTCAATTGATCCTACAAAAGCTGATCCACCAGAAAGAATTGCTGAAGAACAGGAAGAAGATATCTTGGATGAGCTTCCTAAAGAATGGATTGTCCCAAGAGATCTTTCTCTAGACAATGTCATTGGACAAATCAATAAGGGAGTATCCACTAGGCATTCTCTTAATCAATTCTGCAATCATATGACATTCATTTCACAAATTGAACCTAAAATTGTTAAGGATGCATTATATGATGAATATTGGGTTAGTACCATGCATGATGAGCTTAATCAGTTTGAAAGAAATAATGTGTGGGAATTAGTTCCTAAATCCAAAGATATCAATGTAATTGGTACTAAGTGGGTATTCAAAAACAAATTAGATGAACACGGCATTATTACTAGAAATAAAGCTAGGTTGGTAGCCAAAGGATATAATCAACAGGAAGGAATTGATTTTGATGAAACCTTTGCACTTGTAGCTAGACTTGAAGTTGTTAGACTGTTATTAGCTTATGCTTGTATTAGTGGTTTCAGATTACTTCAGATGGATGTCAAGAGTGCCTTTCTAAATTGACTCATCAATGAAGAAGTCTATGTTGCTCAGCCTCCTAGTTTTGAAAATCACAAACATCCTGACCATGTCTACAAGTTGAAAAAGGCTCTTTATGGATTAAAGCAGACTCCTAGACAATGGTATGAGAGGCTAAGTAATTTCTTAATTGATCAAGGATACAAACGAGGTGAAGTTGACAAAACCTTATTCATTAAGAAATCTGGATCTGACATTATTCTGGTGCAGGTCTATGTTGATGATATCATTTTTGGTTCTACTAATAATGTCTTGTGTAATAAATTTATTAAGGAAATGCAAAGTGAATTTGAGATGTCTATGATGGGAGAATTGAATTTCTTCCTTGGTCTCCAGGTTAAGCAATTAAGGAATGGTATTTTCCTAAATCAATCTAAATACTGTAATGAGTTGTTGAAGAAATTCGATATGAATAATTGCAAAGAATCCTTCACACCCATGTCTACTAACTGTTGTCTAGATTTAGATGAAAAAGGGAAATCAGTTGATCAAACTAAATATAAAGGTTTGATTGGATCTCTTCTATATCTGACTGCTAGTAGGCCTGACATTATGTTCAGTGTTTGTCTTTGTGCTAGATTTCAGGAAAATCCAAAGGAATATCACCTCACCGCTGCTAAAAGGATTCTCAAGTACCTTAAAGGAACCATTAATGTTGGACTATGGTATCCTGAAGGTGCATCTCTTAAACTTGTTGGATTTTCTGATTCTGACTTTGCAGGATGTAGATTGGATAGGAAAAGTACCTCTGGTACATGTCATTTACTGGGAAGCAGTCTCATATCATGGCACAGCAAAAAACAAGCATGTGTAGCTCTTTCAACTGCTGAAGCTGAATACATTGCAGCCGGGAGTTGTTGTGCTCAAAGTATCTACCTTAAACAACAATTGAAAGATTATGAAGTATTTCTCAACACGGTACCTCTGGTTTGTGATAATACTAGTGCAATTAATCTAACTAAGAATCTTATTCAACACTCTAGAACTAAGCATATTGAAATTAGACATCACTTTATTAGAGAACATGTATCTAGGGGTGATTGTGAAATTTTATTCATTGAAACTTAGAAACAATTAGCTGACTTGTTCACCAAACCACTCCCTAGAGATAGACTTAATATGCTTAGAATTGAATTAGGAATTCTGGATATATCTAGTATTGAATAATTGATTCTTTATTATGATACTGTGTTTTTTTAACAGTTTGATAACATGTTCAATCGAATAAATTGACTGAAAATTTTGAAATTATGTGTTTTAATCGATTGAAATTACGAAATAATCTGTTGATTTCCTGATTCTCAATCTCTGTTCATGATGTATTACCAGTTTAATCGATTAAATAAGCTTTTAATCGATTTATTTCAATAACTCTGTAGCTCTGCAGGTTTTTTCTTTTACAAATCAATCAATTAAATCTTCGATTCAATCGATTTAATTCACTTTTGATGCTCTGCATGTTTTTTTCTTTTACAAATCAATCGATTAAATCTTTGATTCAATCGATTTATTTTACTTGTGGTGATCTGCATCTATATCAGTAAATGAAAATCAATTGATTTTATGGGAAATCAATTGGTTAATTTTTTTTTTTAGGGTTAGTAGTGTATGTGTTGCCTCTAATCACTTACTGCAGATTGAGTTGAGTGCCTGTGCAACTGGATCCAACTTCAGCTACTCTCTTTAATGTAATAGTTATCCAATAAAAGCTGAATGACTGTGATTGGAAATCAGATGTGAAGGTAATCGAGTATCACAGTAACAACTCTCTCTCTCTCTCTCTCTGCCTTTACCATCTCTGACGCATGGAGCAGAACAATAGTAATTCACAAAAAGACAAAATTGACTATTCAAAGTAGATAAAGGATCTCATTTCTTTTTAAGCATGCAATAGTGATTCGAGAATCTTGTACTCTCTCCTTGAAAATATTCTCTCTTCTCTGTTTTTCGGTTCATCTCTCAAAACAACATGTTCAAGCGCACCAAATCTGGGAGGAAGAAGTTCAGCAAAGGAGAATCCTCAGCTTCGGTGCAAGAAACATCAGGAGGAGGGCGCATTGAATCCTGGTTCAATGGGAACCAAGAAAAGATGGACTTATTCATTCACGAAATGAGCAGGAAACAAATTAATATTCCCAAGGTTCTGAAATTCTCGTGGTTGGATGTTGAAGGATTCAGAGGTGTTCGGAAGCTGCTGCAACACCAGAAACTTCAGAAGTTCCTTGAGCTCAATGGTAGAATCTATCCTGATCTTATTAAAGTTTTCTTTACTAATCTGTCATTTGAAGGTTCTACACTCAAAACTCAAGTTAAAGGAGTGGAAATAGAGATTACTCCCACTGTCTGGAAAAATGTTGCTGGACTCAAGGATGAAGGAGTGAAAGTCACTAAAGGGTATACCTCTGATGTAGAAGAATTCAACAAAGTCCAATACTTTCGCTCATGTATGAGAAATAAGTGTGACTCTGTGAGTTCCTTCAACACTGGAAAGTTGAATCTTGAAGAAAGAATTCTTGCATTCATAGTGGCTTGGCAGCTTACTCCCAAGGGGAGCAATCATGCAGTACTAAATGAAGGTGATTTGGTGCTGATGTACTGTATCCATCACAGAATCAGAGTAAACTGGGTGTTTGTCATTAATGACCATATGATCAAAGCAAAAAGGCTAAGTGATTTTAGGTATCCTTATGCAATCCTAATTTCTAAATTTCTAACTCATTTTGGTATTGACTTGGAAGGAGAATTGGCTGAAATCATTCGCCCCACAAATGAGGTTAACAACTCCATCCTTCATAAAATGGGATTCATCAAGATTGATGGTGAGTGGATTTCGAAAGAAGAAGCTGGGAGAGAAGAAGAAGTCGAAGAAGAAGAAGAAGAAGAGGAAGAAGATGAGAATACTGGTGCTTTGAGTGCTGCTGAAGCAAGACAAACAGACCCCATGGAAGATGTTATGGAAGAGCAGTCTCCATTGGAAGTAATTCCTTATGTGGTACAACCTGACCGTGGCACACCTCTTTCACAGTTCGAACGGACTATGCTGCTTCAGATGAATGAAATACAAACAAATCAAAGGAGGCACATGGAGATGACATTTGCTCTGCAAGCTCGCCAGCATCGACTATATAAAGACTCCATTGCCAGATTTCAACACATTGACAATCAACTGGAAGATATCTTCAACAGAATTGGTGACCTCCAATTCAATCAGGGTCCTTGGGATGGTGATGAATGAAGTTTAGTTCTTTAAGTTCACTTGTTTCTTTTGTTTTTTTTGGTACCTACGTGGTACTTATGGACTATAATTAAACACTTTTTGATGAAGTCAAATAGGGGGAGAAGTATTTGCTTATAACTGACACTACACACACATCACAAAATCATATATGTCTCTGTTCTGTTATTGTTCATGCAGGTGCACTGGTTATTTGTCTCCATCAAATAGGGGGAGATTGAAGCACTTGTTGGATTTGATGAAGACATATAGAGTTTATAGAGTTTAGTTTGTGGGTGTGTAGGTGAATAGGTTATAGGTTTAGAATTTAATCTCTTGATTGTTCAATAGATCTTGGGATAAGCGCCTTTAAATGATGCATCTCATTGAACTTATTTTACTGCATGAAAAACCAACCTTTAAGCATTAAAAGAACAAACTGAGTTTTTCAATCTGTTAAAAAGAAGTTTCAATCTGTTAAAATCACTTAAAATAGGAAATGTCCATATGTTGTCAAAATTTTAATTGATTGAATCGCAGAATCAACAGGTTAAAATGTTTTGAATGATTTTTTCATATTAAAGGTTTCGTAATTTTAATCTGTTGAAATCAAGTTCAATCTGTTGGAACAGAGAGATGTTATTTTTCACTTTGAAGTATCTCAGAATTTC
Organism: Sphenostylis stenocarpa; assembly: GCA_963425845.1. Taxonomy (NCBI): domain Eukaryota; kingdom Viridiplantae; phylum Streptophyta; class Magnoliopsida; order Fabales; family Fabaceae; genus Sphenostylis; species Sphenostylis stenocarpa. The sequence goes on from OY731398.1 coordinate 19,503,722, forward strand.
AATCTGTTGAAGTGAGTTTTAATCTGTTGAAACAGAGAGATCATTTTTTTCATTCTAAGGTATCACAGGATTTCAATCTATTGAAATATCTTTTAATCAATTGAAACAGAGAGCTACCATTTTTTCTAAACTATTTCAATCCATTGAAAACTCGAATTAACCGATTGAATGAGTTTTAAATGAAATCAATCGATTGAAACGACATTTTAATCGATTGAAAAATATTCTGATCGATAACAACTCAATTCTGATCGATCATATCCGGTTCTGATCGGTCATAAAGCCATTCTGATCGGTCATCTGCTACTCCAAGTCATTTTAATCGATTGAATCTATCAATTTCTCTCTTTTACTCTATAAATACAGTTTTGATTTCTCTTTTGAGAATACAGAATTTGGAAAACGATTGAAAGCAATCTTAGAGCTCTCATATTCGTTCCTTTCTCTGAGCATTCATAAACTTTTCATATCATAAGGCGTTTAGATCAAGATTGTTGAAAGATCATCAAGAGAGAAAGTTCTGAGTTAGAAAAATTGCTTCCGGACTTCTATATTGTTAAAGTCTGCAGTCCGGGTTTATTCTTTTCATACACTTGTACAAAGGTTAATTGTGTAGATTGGGTTTGAATCTGCACTGGTTACAGTAACTGGGTTTGGTTACTGGGTGGTTAATTTAAGAGTCTATCTTGTGGTGTTGTAAGATAGTTCTTGGGGTAGATTGGTGTATATTTACTGGTTTGTATTTTTCACTTGGAATTAGTGGAACTTGGCAGATTTGTCAAGAACTGGATGTAGCTCTGGGAAAAAGTGAACCAGTATAAACTCTTGTATTGAATTTCTGCTTTCATATCTTTTCAATTCTTGCTTATATTCTTGCTTTGTTTAAAACCAAATCTGTCTAATAAAAGATTGGATAAAGATTAACCATTCTTCCAAAAGAAAGAGTGTTTTTCGAAAAAGATTTCAAAAGTTCAATTCACCCCCCCTCTTGAACTCAACCATTAATTCTTACATGGGTGATAAGAACTAGCCTTCCTAAGAATAGTTCTTTTGTGGGTGATAAGAAAAACTCATGCAAAGCAAGGTACCACTAAACTTGAACAGTTCCCAACCAAAATTGATGGATGAAAATGGGATCTCTATCCGAAACAATACTCTTATGAAGGTCATGATGATGACAATAGATTGAAACAAACAACTCAGCAACTTTGTAGGTGGTAAATTGTGATGGAAGTTCTCCTAAATGGACTCCCTTTGAAACAAACACTAGCATGTCCACCCATTGGAGTTTCATGAAATTCCTTGAGGAGTAGGGACTTAAATTTAGAAGTAGTAGGGATCCAAATGCGGTCTTGAAAAACGAAAAATCCATTTAGTGTGCTAAACCCAAGAAGAGATGTTGGGTCTGTAGCCAATGAATGTTGAAGAGTTGCAAATTGGGGATCTAATTGGCATTCCAACTTCAACGCCTCAAGAAAATTGAATTGTGGTATGGTGAGGACAAAATGAGAGGGTGTGGTAGGCACAATAGACCTTGAAAGGGCATCAACAACTATATTGGTTTTTCCAGGTTTGTACTGAATATCGTAATGATATTCGAGTAATTTAGCCAAATAGAATTGATGCTCTGGCGTTTGTATCAATATCTCCTTCAAACTTCGCTGATCTATTTGGATTGTGAAAAAAGTTCCCAATAAGTATTGCCGCCATCTTTTTACGACACTAGTAATGGCGTGTAATTCCCGGATGTAAGCTGAAGCTTGTATCATTCGCGGGCAAAAAGTTTTGCTAAAATATGCCACTAGATGATCAGATTGTAACAGAATCGCTCCCATTGCTACTCCGAAAGCGTCTATCTAAACCACGAAAGGCAGAGAAAAATCTGGAAGGGAGAGTACTGGTGCAGAGACCATTATGGTTTTGAGAGCTTCAAATGCAACAGTAGCACTAGAATTCCAATGGAAATTGTCTTTCCGGAGTAATTTAGTCATTGGTTGAGCTATGGTGGCGTAACCACGGACAAATTTACGATAGAAGCCTGTAAGACCAAGAAATCCACGCAATTCCTTGATTTTTTGGGTAGAGGCCAAGCCAAAATAGCAGAAACCTTAGATGGGTCTGGAGAGACACGACCAGCACTCACAATATGCCCAAAAGTATTCTATAGTATCCTGACAAAAACAACATTTCGAGGGTTGTAAGTGAAAATGATGTTAAGAAAGGAGCGAAAATACCTCACACAAGTGTTGGAGGTGTTATTATATGGAAGAGTTGAAAACCAGTATATCGTCGAAGAAGACGATAACAGATCTCCGCAATAAAGGGCGAAAGACATCATTCATCGTCGCTTGGAACGTCGCTGGAGCATTACACAAGCCAAACGACATTACAAGATACTCATAATGTGCATCATGTGTGCGAAATGCAGTTTTGGCTACATCCTTCGCTTGCAATTTGATCTGGTGAAACCCAAAAGCCAAATCTAGCTTCGAAAAACAATTGGCAGATCCCAATTCGTCGAGAAGCTCCTCAATAGTGGGTAAAGGAAATTTGTCCTTCATTGTGATCGCGTTCAAAGCGCGATAATCAACGCACATACACCAAGTGCCGCTTTTCTTTCTAAGCAAGAGCACAGGAGAGGAGAACGGGGACGTGCTTGGCCGAATCCATCCATTGGACAACAACTTTTGAACTTGGCGTTCGATTTCGTGCTTTTAAGAGTGCGCATAACGATAAGGTCGCACATTCACCAGAGCAGCACCTGAGATGAGGGGAATGGCATGGTCAGTTGGCCGCATTGGTGGCAACTTAGAAGGTTCGATGAAAAGTGCAGGAAATTCCTCAAGAAGAGAATGGAGCCTCGGGTCAAGTAATTGAGTAGAAACTTGGGTGGATGACTGAAAAGGCCCTAACAACGTAAGGGAGAAAAATTGGGCTTCGGTGCTGGAAGAAGCCAATTGAGAGAGATGGTGTAAGGAAATAAGAGTTGGTCCTTAGATCTCCACGTAATTCACTAACTTGGCATTGTGCACAAACTTCATAATCATCTTCTCATAATCCATCAAGACTCGGCCCAGTTTCTTAAGCCATTGGGCTCCCAATACTACTTCGGAACCACCCATGTCCAAAACATGGAGATCCAGAGAGAATGAGTGTCCTTATATCATTACGTTAACTAGTTGGCAAATAAAGGAACATAATAACTCTTCGCCACTCCGCACTAGCACCTTCCGCACTAGCACCTTCAGAGGGGCAATAGGGTTGGGAAGGATGCCCAAGCTGTGTACCACCCCACTCTGGATGAAGTTATGGGTGTTTCCATCATCTAATAACACCCCCACCGTCTGGGTGCCAATTTGTCCCTTAATTCGGAATGTTTCCGGATGGCCTAATCCGGACAAGGCATTAAAGCTCAGTTGGACCTGGGGTGTCTCTAATAAAACAGAATCAGAAGGTCCAAGGTCATGGAATGAAAGGTCATCTTGGGCACTGATAAGGTCACCAGAAGGTTCATCAGGTTTCTCCTTAGAAGTAACCAAAAGAAAATACTTCGTTGGGCAACAATGATTTCAGGAGTATCGCTGGTCACAATTAAAACAAAAACCCTTTTCTCTTTTCTAAGCCATTTCAGTTTCTGTTAATTGCTTATAACAGACTTTTGTCGGAGGAGCGGGTAATAATGGCGGAAACGTTTTGGGAAGTATTGGTTGCTTTGGTGTAAATTGAGTATTGGTGCGAGAAACCACTAATGGGGACCATTATAAAATTGGACGTGGATTGAATACTCGCGGAAGAGATTGAACCTTATATTTGTGCAAACGAGCCAAACCAATGGCTTGGGTTAAAGAAACAGGTTGATGAGCAAGAACTTCCCGCTGGATCGCCGGTTTCAATCCAAAAACAAAACAGCTCAATATAAAAGGAGATGGAAGGCCTTCAATTCGATTTGCAATACTTTCAAACTCCGACAAGTAATCGGCATCTGACGAAGTTTGTGTGAGTTTGAAAAGTTTACTCGAGGATCGTCGTAGGCTGTAGGAGAAAATCGGTGCTCAAGGGCACACAGGAACTAAGACCATGAAATTAATTGATGGTTGTTGAACATCCATTGGTACCAGGCTAGCGCTTGATCATCCAAATAAAAGGAAGCAACAATGAGTTGTTCGTGTTCCGGTGTTTTATGGTAAGAGAAAAATTGAGAGATTTTAAAAATCCATCCTACTGGATTTGTTCCATTGAAACGCGATACATCAAGCTTATGAAAATGGTGTTGAGAAAGAGTGTTGTCAATTCCGGAATTGGCTGTTGGATCCGAGCCCCCCGAAGCACCTCCTCCCAGAGACCCAGCGTGTTGAATAACGGGTTGAACTGCTTCAATGGCAGTGACACGAAGAAACATTCCATCCAAGCAAGACGTGAAGAACTTGTCATTCTGAAGCAATTTCTCCATCATCGCCTCCAAGCGCTCCAAAGTTTTGGAACATGTGTTGTCTGCCATATGAAAGCACCAATTAATAAAAAGGATATCTCTGTTTAGACGTAGAGAAAACCTCCTAAGCAAGGACCAAGAGAGAGAAAAGATTGACATAAAATTCCTCTCTCGTTCCATTCTTTCCCCTCATATAAATACTAAAAGCAATATCAGAAAAGTGCTAATGGTAAAAACAAAAACACAAAATAAAATCTTCCCCTAACAAACTCCTTCTAGAATGAATCCTAACAAATTAACAGATAAGCTAATGCACATAATTATCCCAGTCTTTCGGTCTTTTGTTGATACGTTTGGATTTGGACTCATCCTTGGTTTTCTCTATCTCAGCAACATCTTCATTGGGCTTTGACAACAATTGGGCCTCTGGTTGATTTTGGACAGCATTCCTAACACTCTTTCTATTTTATATCTAGCGTTTCTAAATTCCTAAGGTTGCTTATAGAAGCTGGAATGTGGCTGACACCAGTGTCTATTCTCAAATACCCTAGATGAATCATCGTCTTAAAAGTACCATGTAGTGAATAATTCATTGCTCCTTTGGACTTTGAATATACCACACGAGCATTTTTGCTACTCTTTGTAACGTCACGTGTATTCATAACTTCAGAAAAGAAGAACAAAGAACGAGTGTATGATTGATAAAAAAAATTTGTACAGATATTAGACCGTGCTTTGCATTGCAAGGACAATCTACGAGGATTGCTTAAGGATAGAGTATCAATGTTTGCGTCTGTGTAAACCTCCAAAAACTTACTGGATTTGCTCTCAGATAGCAGAGGTCACGGAGAAGATCATGAATCCGGCATGTCCTGACACCGCCATCACTCCTCCTACTTGCCACTTGCACCAGGCTGCGATCCACCAGCTCATCCAAGTAGTAGTCACCGATATCTTCCAGCTCTGCTGTACTCGGAGCTCCAGTTTCTTGTGGATGAATGAACCCTTCAGCTGTCCATAGTTGGATCAATTGCCTTGCACTGATCTCATAGACTTCAGGATAGATTCCAAAATACAGAAAGCATGGCTTTAATCCTGGAGGCAAGCTGTCATAGCTAAGCTTCAGTATATTCATCACTTCAGTCTTGTCTGGTGTAAGATGCCAACTCACTTCCTTCATTCTCTTCCACTCTCTTTCTGACTTCTACTTCCTGGCAACAAGTCCTGCCAAAACAACTATTGCAAGTGGTAAACCCCCACAAATCTCAACAATGGATCTACCCAGAGGCTCTAGATTAAAAGGGCATTCTTCACCTTGAAACACCTTCTTAGAGAAGAGTTCCCAACTTTCATCTTCTTTGAGAAAGGGAAGGTAGTAAGGGGAAGTGGTTCCTACATAGTTGCCACCTCCTTCTCACGACTTGTTATCAGTATTCTGCTACCTGTTCGGTCATCTGGAAAAGCACTTTTGACCTCGTCCCATACTTTGGTTTTCCATATGTCATCAAGCACTACCAGGTACTTCTTCCCCTTCAACCCTTCTGCTACCTTCTTCTTCAGTTCTTCCTCACCTAATTCTTCACCTCCATCCGATGTTTTCTTGAATAAATCATTATACTCTGACGTTAGACACATAGCCCCATGCACGACTAGTAAACAATTCATTCACCTGATTGTTGTTATAGATCTTTCTGGCAAGAGTGGTCTTGCCCAACACTCCCATTCCGATTATGGGAATAACTTTCCGACGTGAATCACTTTCCATGATGAGTTGCTGAATTACAACGCTGAAGCACACACTAAGCCCACCACATCTTCTTCCTCCACATCCCTTCTTCTCCTGCGGAGTGATTCTGCTGCAGCGGCTTCATCACTTTGGAATTCTCCTTCTCTGATGCCATACCTCTCCCTGTTCTCGTAAATCTCTTCAATACGACTCCTGATCGACTCTATTTCAGCGTTGAATTTGTGAAGCACGATGAATCGTTCCTTGAAGTGGAATAACTTGCTCAGCGGGTTTCAGCTTTGTAGGCCGCATCTCTTATTTGGCATACGACTTCTTTCAGAACTTCGTCGTTGCACTTGCCCTCAGACCTCTTGAGAAAGATGTCTATGAACTTGAGCTCATTGCAAAGGGATTTGATTTTTTCCTCCACGCCAGAAAGCAGCGTGAATTCATCTTCAAGAAGCCGTGACAAGTTCTGTAGCAGAAACTCAACAACAACAATTGCCATGTCTGGGAAACAATGAATTAATATCACAAACTGCAGTGAAGTAAACGCAAGGTCTACTTAGTAACAATGAGGTAATGATGAAGAATTATACGTTATTAGTAGGGGTGTAGCTGACTAGTTCTTTTTAAAGGGAAAAAGCATTTTGTTTGAATTAACATCCGTTATATTAATAAAAATGGTCATGAACTGAGTCTTATATTCCACCATATATCATCATCCTTAGTTAAATAGTGCATGTGGACCAGGCAGGGGTTTTCTTCGTGTCATTTGAACTTTGATGTAATATTTTGTGTAAATAAAACAAAATGAATGAGTGTCGCGTTAATAGCAGTGTTAACAGATGACCAAAAATATCAATTAAACATAACTATTTTGATCTTGCGTAATAAATGCGCACGGAAAACAAATCCAGTTTGCCTCGTTAAAGGAAAAAACAGAATAACCTTCCTCCTCAAACTTAGTTATAATCGTGCAAAAAGATAAATCAAATCAGAAGGTAAATACAATTTGCATTCCTTAAAAGACAAATTTTCTTCAGAATATATTTTTCCACACAATAGGATCACACAACAAATATCATTTATCTCTGACAGCAACACAACATGGAGGTATAGAAACCTGACTCAAAGGTCCATAATCAATAAATCCAATTGTTTGCAGTTCTCTTGTTTTCACTGACTTAAATTGGAAAATATAAGAACGATGCAAATGAAAAAACGGCAGATTGAACAGACTATATAATATGAATCTAGAGACTTGGATTTACAAAAACTCCAAATCTACCAAATATACAGAGAAGGAAAATGACCTCCAGGAAAAAAAAAGCCCGGTAACCCTTTTCCTCCAGATGTGAAACATATTTATATATAAACCCCTCCCCCCCTCTTTCGCCCCTCAAATGCTGTTCGAAGGAAATGAAAGATAAATAATGAAAAGAATATTGGCAGAAAACTACCGTAAAATTATCAAAATAATGATCCTTTCTCTATTGACTTTTGCAGCACAATTTTCCCAAACTACTCAATAAAACCAGCAAGGCTTGGGAGGGACATGGTACAAAACTTGTGCTATTGGAGCTGTTTTTCAGCTTCCATTCCTCTTCCCTTTTTATCATGATAACTGCTCAGATTGGTCAACAGATGCCTCCGGTACCAACTTCCCTTTGGTATCATTTGACTTGAAATCAGTATCTGGATCAAAGAAGAGGCAAACCGCGGCACAATCATCAACCTTGCAAAAGGGAAATTTTGTCCTCCATGCCTGAACAGCTGACTCAACCAGTGCTCTAGCAGCAGTAGACCGTGGATTAGATGCTACAATGTCCACGACTTCTTCATTTGATAAAACATCCCAAATCTGCCCAAAGGAATCAAACAGGTTAAAACAATTCAAATATTTCCAGCTGTGAAACAAATCCAACAGGGAACTGAACTCTTATTCGCAATAAAAAATCACAAGTTCAATGGCAGGATGCAACATTTGTTATATATTTGGTTAAGGAAGAAAGCTCTCAGAAGTTTCAGAGGAAAATCATCTTTATAATATGAATCTTTTTTGCTTTTATAAAATGCTAGAGTATTTTTCATCCATCTAACAAAGTTTAAGAACAATATTGATGCAACGGAAATTAAACCATCTTGAACCAAAGAGAATTATATTCCATACAACCCAGTTAGGTGCACAAAAGATACAAAGAGATCAACTGCTAGAAAATAAGTCTGAAAGATATATCGGTGCAAGACAATTTGGAAAATATAAAATTTCATGTTACAGCATAATAAGAACCATGAGAGAAAAATTAGCTACAACGTCAAAGGAAAGGAGAAGAAAAAGGTAAACCACTATATTGAAATAAAGAACAAGCTTTTCCAAATGCTCAACTATTTAAAAATTCTAGTTTGAAAGACGTAAAAGTAACGTGCATGTCCGTGTATAATAAACATGGGATTGAGATACCACTGGATTAAAAATATGTATTGGTACAACGTTTGATATTGAGAAAGTTTGGGGTTCATTATTTTACATTAGTAGTTAACTCATAATAATTATTACCTCTATCCTTATGTATAAGACCCTTTTCAGAAAATTTGTTGTCCTTTTTTACGAGATCCCTTCCCTTTGGTTGAATGATGCATTATTTTTTCCTAAAATACCCTTAATTAACTAATCTGCTCAAACTAAAATAATTAATGAATATTTGAAATGAATGGCATAAACTATTTCTATCCTAATATGATGTGAGAATATAAGTATTTAGGAATATCAAAGTCATACTCAGCTATTGTTGCTTTAAATATAATAAGGGTAATTTTGGAACAACAATACAAATTACTGACCAATTTTTCTTAGGGCGTGAATTAGTTGAAAGGGTCTTACATTCACATTTTTATTCTTGAATTGGCTAACTACAAATACAATATTGAAATGAATCCATTTCAACACATGTAGATCATAAAAGAGAGAATATCATAAGAAAAGAGCCCCTTAAGGCCTTACCCCATCTGTTGCTAATACAAGAAATTCATCCTTCTCCGTAAGGCGGTGAAATGAGATCTCTGGAACAGCAATCAATCCAAAGTCCTTCAGGCAAAAATCTCCAAATGCCCGAGCCATAGCAAGACCAGGGAAATCAGAGTTCGGCAGCCACACTCGAGCCACCTCAGGTTCATTCTGAAGGGAAAAAACCCTTCCTCTACGAAGCCTGATTCTCTCTTCTTCCCCTACGTCAAAACAAGCTCACATCACACATCCACACCCATATAGATATGCCACACTGACTGATGTAACAGAAGTCAAAACAAATGGCAACTCATTTATTAATCATTCGATGAAAATATCTTTCACCAATTCTGAATACATCCTTTTTTCACAAAATTGAGTTGTTCTAAACGGGAACCAAGGAATGTATGGGATAAAACAAAAGAAACAAAAGCATTGAAGTTATACATGATAAATTAAAGAAACAGAAAAAGTAAGATTTTCAACTGGAGGGAATACCCATAGAAAAAGAAAAATCCCACAAAGCAGAGGTAAATCTCTTTAATATTAAAAAGGCACGGTTAAAATGAAAACAAAAAAGAAAAGAAAGAAGAACCAAATAATAAATAGTAAAGACAATGTATAATTTTCCTTCCCGAAAAGGATGTAAATGATAAAGCGTCAAAAAATAGGACCAAAAAAACCAACTAAACAAAATGTTTGATTTTAATATACTCAGGTGGCTTTATGTGCTGAAAAGTGCTGTATAACAGGTTATCAATTTTTTAGTACACAAGTTATGCTAAAAACTGATGGGTCTGTTTGTTTCCTTTTTTAAAAACTATTTTTATAAACAAAAGGCAAAACACTATGTTTGATAACAGTAGTTTTTTTAAACTGTTTTCAAAACATATATCTCTATTCAGACTACTAAAATAAATAAAAAATTATAACATTTCTTCTAGCATCTTCTCCTCGCTTCTGCTCTATGAAATTAGATTTCGAAAATTGTTTATTAAGTAGTTTAAAAAACTGATAAACAAAAACCTTGGAAAACATTTTCACCCAAGGTTTTCAATGCAATTACTACCATACATTCATTGCATACTTTTCAAAATTTTACATAGAGACATCCATTTTTCTAAATCACAGAGGCACTGTCACAAACACCATAATCATGAAGTTGGCATTTATTTATTCAATATTTCAAGGGAAATATTATAAGATGCAATTCTTCAAGTAATCATGTCCATTCCAAACATACACACAGGGGGAGGGAGAGGAGAGAGAATGAGAGGTACTTGGAAGATTTGGCTTAAGGTCAATGGTCAACTGAACAGCAACAAGTGAATCAGCTTGATTTCTGGTACCCAGTATAGCTCTCGAGTCTCCAATATTTCCAATAACAAGGTTCAGCCCCTAGAAGATCATAAGAAATAAACCAAGTGTCAAAAACAAACAAGAAAATAATCAAGAGTACACTACATTGTAATTTATATTTCTTACTTGCTTGACCACGGTAACTGCTGTAGTCCCACTACAAAAGCAGTCAATATCAGAATGCATTTTCAGTTCTTTGTCCATAAGTTTACAAGCTTTCAGAAAAGATTCTCTTAATGTCAAAAAGGTATCTGATCCACCAAGTTCATGATCAGTGGGGCTACTTTTCTCGTCAGGTTCATGATCAGTGGGGCTACTTTTCTCGTCAACCTGCCTAAATCCATTCCCTTCAGATTTATAACATCCTGTGGCACTGCTATGATCATTGAGTCCATCTCTGTTCTTATTATGCAAATCCCACTGGGCATTAAGCTTTAAAGGAAAAGAATCCCTAACTTTCTTTGCAACTCTGTGGCCATAAGGTCCATGACCATCAAAAACACCACAAAAAATGGCGTCTTCCTTTGAGCAAAAGTTCTGCACTAGGAAAATAGAGAAAGTTTCGTGCACGCTATTAACATCTATATTATTAGTCTTAGTGCAGACTGCAACAACAAAACTGAGTATCTGAAGACTCGAAGTATAAAAGACAGGTTAGGTCTATATCAAACCCAAAATTTAACTCAAGGAGAGAGGATTTCTCAAATTTTTAAAGGGGTATTCCAGATGTAGGACGTCTTTACAAAAAACTATCGTTTGGTAGAATTTATGTATGAAACTATGCTGAAGTGGTATGAGGTGGAGAACACGATTATCCATCAGACTTTTCGAAACAGATGGACGAATTGGCAACATGACATGGAACTACCAACTATGTAAGAAGATTCATGAATGCTTGGAAAAGAAATAAACATAGGTAAAGGTCAGACAAAGATAATAGCATAGTCATTTCTTTACAAGGCTCCACAGCTCATATTTATTCCAAATCACACAAAAAAATTATTATTTTTTTTAAACACTTGGTGAAGCTGATAGATATACTCAATAACCCAAAAAATTAAGACTGAAGGCATTACTAATCCGTTCATAGATTTTTTTTAAAAACATATAACTAAAGACTATTGCTGCAAACCGAAAGTATACTACTCTACAAATGCATGTTAAAGGCATAATATCCCAAAACAACACTAATAGATGCTGAGAGAAGACGCTAACCTCCCAAACAAGCATAGCATCTTGGTTGATCCCTTTTTTTCCTTGCTTACAAAACATGGAAGCAACCTCGCTTGACCCATTCAAGAACATCCTACCAGGCACTTTGAAATCAAAGGATGAGGAACTCCTCAACCTCCTCCTCTTCCCACCATCCGTATTGGATTCAGGCGAATAAGAAAGAAGAGGAGGGGAACTACCACCACCCCCAACCTCCGATATGCACGATCCCATTCCCAGCGCCCTCACAATGTTCAGAAAACACTCGAAACCCGCCAAACACTCAGACTCGGAACCCCTCGGCTCTCCCACCATATCCGTCCCATACCGATTCAGCACCTCCACCGCCTGCGATCATCACCATCATCATTATCAAACATCATCAAAATCATAATCATAATCATTTCAGAAAAACACAAATCACGGCACCAGATGTTCAGATTCAGAAACTAACACAATCAAGCGCGAAGAAAAGAAGAAGAAAGAAAACAATTAGAAATGGAACCTGAGTCATGATTGCAATGAAATCCGATTCGATGAATCAACGCAAATCCAACAGCGTATCAACTTTATGCGACAGTAACCTTGTCGAAAAGCGCGTGAATCAGAACTCAAAACACGTATATCAAATAAAGTAAAATGAAACCGTGAAATCAGAAAAAAGGAATCGAGATTCTCGATCCAGCGCACTCTCACTTTCTCCTTGGATTCCCTGAGAATCCCTCGCGAAGACCGAAAAGCGAATCGAAGAAGGAAACAAAAATATGTGTTGAAGGAGAAATGAAAGATGCGTTGATGTTGGTGTTGTTGAGGAAAATGTTGCAGGCAGTGCTACCGTCACGAACGGGTGCGTCACCGGCAGGTGATGGCTTTAGACCAATGGATGTGACTACAAAAACAAGTTTCGTTTCTCCGCCACGCAAAATAAGGAATATATTGGCTCGGGGAAAATAAGAGAGTGGATCAGAACGACAACGTAATGGCAGAGTCACAAATTAAAAACCCAAAATAAAAAACAAGGTTGTGATAAAAAGCAGTGACACGTGGCTTGGACGGTGTAGATGATTGGATTGCTCCGATCTGGATGGATAGGATTATGGAAGGAGAAAACTTATATATCACTATCTTATATTATAATAACCCATGCTCGTTAACCATAAAGGGTAAATAATTTTTATTTTTATTTTCCACACTTTATTAATACATTTAAGGTTGGACACGAATAAGGATTGATCAATGATTTAATTATGTTTAACCAAATTAAAGAACAAAAAAATGGAATAGTTTTATTCGTTAATTGGATTTGGATTTTAAAATTATATAATAAAAATTATATGTAGTACAAAAGATGAAGATGGTGTAGTTGTCTTAGTATCGGTTCAAAGATGGTGTTGAATTTGGTAAATACCTAAATTACGTAAAACCTAATTCAATTGACTAAATTCATAATTGTAGATTTCTTTTTGCTAGACTCCAAAACATCAAATATATTAAATACGAAAAATAACGATGATAAAGTACATTCATTTCCTGTCCAACTAGAAAGTACATTGATTTTACTCTAAAAAAAAGTACATTGATTTTACCCTGAAAAAGCATGTTGATATGAGTTTGATTTTTAATTGCCTATGTGAAGAAAAATAAATATTAAACACATGTTATCTAAAAAAATCCTTTTTTTCATGGAGATGTTTGTTCGTTCCAAGAGAAATTAAAGTAGTGTTTTATTAAATAAACAAATTAAATTTTCTTATAAAAAGTTAGGCTCGTTATAATTGGAGGAAAAAAAAACTCACTTTAAAAATAAGTTGTACATCTTAATTTATTGTTTTTCATATTGAACTAATTGGATTGAAAAATAAAAATAAAAACAGCACCCTTTTTTTAGTTTTAAAAAGACTTTTAAGTAAGAGAAAATAAAGTAATATTTAATTTTATTTCTAGAGTTTTTATGTTTGAAACAACTTTCAAATTATAATAAAACAACGTTAAGAAAAAATTATAGTATTAATTATGACCTAATTGTTTTAAAATACAGAGTCTTTTGAATATGATAGTTGGTGCTCAATTATTGAACATGAAGAGAACAGTGACCTTATTGGAAAAACTATATATATAGTCTATAGAGTATCATTTTTAAGTTTTATTTCTTGTCTGAAAGATTGGTCTTTTTCGACCTACTATTAATTAATTAATTAATACGTGAATGAGATGGAATTGACATTGCTTTAAAAAAATACGTGACCAATAAATAGAATAACTATGAAAATTGTTTGACCAAAAAAAAATAGCGTAAGAAAAAAATTATTAATTGTATTACTATTAACGAAAACAAAATAAAATAATCAATTAAAACAATGAAATAGACTTTCGATTGAATAAAAAAATTATAATCACAACATAATTAATTATATAAATTTAAAGCAATATTATTCATGTTTATTTTCTAAAAACTAAAACAGCGATAAATATTATTTTTTTAAAATCATACACCAACATATTCATTATGATAAAATTAAAGGGAAAGAGTTTATGCATGGGATGAGGTGGAGAGAAGTTTATGTGATGTTGAAACATGTTTGTCTAAGGAGGTTTCACGTGGGACTTTGGAAAAGTCTACAAATGATTTCATGGGAGAATAAAAAATGGATAAAGACTTGTGCTTTTCATGTTTCTTATAATTCGCCTCTCTTGCCCCATATATTCAATAAATTCAAGTCCTAACAATTCGGCAAAATTACAACTAAATAAAAAAATTATAAAAAAATGATATAATATTCTATAAAATTAAGTTTTAAATCATAAAATTTAGATTAGACTATTTTTCGTATATATGATTTGAGATATTATCTCATCAATTCTAATTCATTTAATTTTATTTTTTAAAATATATATATATATATATATATATATATATATATTAATATAAAAATGAAAAATCATAAAGTTAATTTTTAAAAAATAAATTGATTTATTATAATACTATGGGAATTGCTTTGTAAAAGGTAATTTGTTATTGATTAATCAATTCATATAATCTTTTTCTTCTTTTTTTTACTTACTTTTTTTAGCATACCTCAACATCTTCAAACCATATCGATACGAACAAAGTACCCTGCACATCAAGGTATGTTTATTCGAGGTGAGTGTATAAAACGTGAAGTGATTAGATAAAAAAATAAGTAAAATAAAATATATTTTGAAATTAGAATATATATTTTTTATCATCATGTCACTTTCTTCTCAATTACATTTATTCCATAGTTTTTTGTCTTTATCTATCCTCGTATATCATCCCATTCTTTGTGGTCGACTGTAGAATAAAGTATGTAAAAATATAGAATGAACGAAAGAAACAATTTTAGAAAGATACAAATAAAGTATAAAGATTTCGTATTTAATTATTTTTTAAAATTCACATTTTGTTCCCTTTTGATAGTTGTTATTGAACATCACATTTATGTATATAATATATGTTTTTTTCGAATGATTTGGTTTACAATTTCGCATTCATCTATATTTATCAAGTTATCTGTAAAAGATAATTTAGGAAAATAAATACCAAAATAATAAAGTATTTTTTCTTAAAACATTCTCACCCCTTCTACGTAATTATAACTTATTTTTGTACACGCAACTTTATTATGAAACCTTGTGAGGGACATCTTCGTAAATTTGCAAAATGCCAACTTTTGGGGAGTTTAAATAGCAATGGTGTGAATGACCAAGTCCTTGTATTTGGATTATTTGTTTAACTAATTACTTCCATAAACGACAAAAACTTTCACTATATATATATATATTAAAAAGAGTTTTACTAAAATATGCATTATATTTACTTCACTCATTCATTAATTGTTAAAGTATTTTATCTGAGAATCAATTAAAAAAAATAACTAAAAGTAATTAAACCCAAAAATTAAATACCATACAAAAAAATTCGTTCCTGCCCTTGCTATTTAATTGCAATTGTAATTTTGAATGCGTGGCATAAATAATGTAACGTTAGCCACTAATGAAGGCCAAGATGAACCCGAAGAATTAGAATTTGTTTGAAATGCAGATATTCAAATTACATTGCAACCAAGAAATGCATATATAATAATAATGATAATGACAAAATGGCCCATGACGTACATATATACCAGATACAAATTTTTCACAACGTATGATATTACAAATGACTTGACTTCTACGCAACAACGAAGAAAAGCTATAATGAATTCGCACACTGCCAGAGTTCAAAATTATTGCATACGAATAATTTCAAGAACCCTTATTAACTTACACTTTCAAAGGGATCGGCACAACAATATCATGATATGCTAATAAATATGATCTAAGTTGATGAAGCAGCTTTGGAAGATGGGTTGAAAGGAACCTGCTCAGCGCATGTAAGGAATTCATGGGGCCCAGCCTGTTCTCTACCAACACCAAGAAGATCAAGATAGTATAGGAAATGGGAAACGATATTGTTCATTGAGTCCACATCACCTTGACCACAAACACCATCCCCATAGAGAATGTTCATTGTAGTGCCAAAACCAGGAACGCGATTCTCCATAGTGTCATTCTTGGTAGGCTTCCAGTTTCCAACGAAGGCATCATGAGCAGAGGGCTGTGACTTCTTTATTGGTGTCATCCATCTCCAAATTGCAGCCTGGAAAGCAAGGGTTGCATTCTGCTCTATGTATTCTGGATGGCTGAGAAGATCCTCCTTCAAAGCTTCTCCGACAGCACCATAGTTGTAGTTCCTATATTCATGAGTATGCCATTAAGTATAACCTCCACATTCAACAAGCACAATGATGTTGATAAAACCTAGTGAATCGTTTTCTTATATGTCTCAACCTTAAAATAAAAATGGCTCCAATGGAAATACAACTAGAACTGCCTTTCATGACAATATGCATAAAATACTAGTTTAAAACTTAAAAACAATTTCTTCTTGACAAAATCTACAGTTGACAGTCTTAGATGCTTACTTAATTTGACAAGATGGACATTATGCTGATCTGGCAAAATATATCTACCCACTGAGACCAAACAGAACTAGTATATCAGGATAATAGAAAGTTGGGAAACAGGTTCAAGATTTGATCGGTGTTACAGAAAATCTGCACATTCACATAATTGTTTACAATTTGCATTGGTATCACTGATAATTTCATAAATCATCTCCACAAACCCAGAAATTCAGCTCTGTATCTCCCAATAACTGATTAATTACTGCTTTTTCTTTCTATTCACTCTTATCCTACTTTATCTCTTATCGCAAAAGGTTCTTTATTATTTCTATAATCTTCAAAAATGCCCATTTAACTCCTATCTTTTCTTTTTTATGATTTGAAGGAGCTATAATTGCCACAATGGGCAACCAAATGATATTTTAGTAGTTATCCGTTCATGAAATGTGTCATTTAGATTCCATAGATAGCTAAAACCACTAGTTTCTTTGCTAAAGTGACTTTGATGGTCGTGGTCATTGTTGTGCCTCTGGATGAATTAATCGGTGATAGCACCACAAACTAACTGCTATCCATGAACTTCATATTTCCAGACAAGAGACAAAGCTATGAATCAAGAAAAAATAACCTAATGGTGTGGTGTGGGTTAACCCTTCAACAAGTCCGATTGATTTGATACAGATTACTCCGGAAGTTTGCAGAAACATTAAAAAAATAGAGGTTCAATTTAGAAGAACAATTTAGTCACACATTGAAAAACAAACCGGCAATTCCAAAACCAGGAAAATATGCTTCAGTTAACCGTACAGCCAAACAAACATATACACATACCAGAAAATGGGAATAGCTCCACGTCCATAGTACTCAGCACCTGGAGTACAGGGGTATGTGAGTTTGAAATACTCATCACAGTATGACTGCATGGGACTCATTTCATGATTGTAGCAAAGACCCCAAGCCAAGGGTCCTCCAGTAGCCACTCCATAACCACCTAGCAACAGCATTATAAGAGCAATCAACACCACACACTTGTCCAAATTAAAGCACAACTAAATCAAACACCGCAACTCTCAAAACATAAACACTAAATCCAAATCAGATGCCTCAAACTAATCATCTCTCACACAACATCTTTCTACCTCAAAATGTTGTTGAACACATAAGACACCATATGTCAATCACAAATCAAGACATCGAAGACAATTCATGCCAAACCACTACAGATCCAAATTCCCTTCCCTGTATTCAATTTTCCACAGATTCACACGTTCAACAACTCAGAACCGTCGTCAGACAGATTGGACAACACATGTCTTAATTCAATAAACCAGATTCAAAACTCACATTCAAAATCTGATTTGTCCAAACTTCATCCAAGAATTACAAAATGTGATAACGGTGTGAATGCATGAAAAAATTGTCAGCACCGAGTCCAGTTCCAAACAAATCAAGGTTTACAGCATAGTGACAGAATCAGACACAATAACAAATCCAAATCATTGAAAGTTTCAAACACCACATACATCGCATAATCTCATAATCGATTCCTCAACCTAATTAATTTTTCACGCATTCACACACATTCAACAACTCAATCGTGAAACAAAGATCAGACAGACGGCTAATGTTTTATTCTGATTTCACTCATGTTTGCATTCTCCAACTCCAAAGAGTCAAATGAAGATCAGATCACGCATGTTCGTTTCGACAAATCATACTTAAGACACACATTGAAAATCAGAGAAGTCCAATCGTCATCGAACAGTTTCAAAAGCGACAACGACGTGAATGAGTGAAAAATTGACTGCACTGACTTTGTTCTAAACAAACCGAGGTTTACAGCAGAATCAAACCAGATAAAACAACAACAAATCCAAATCATCCAAAGTATCAAACAGCACAAACACACAGATCTCAAATCTCAAAACCGCGAGCTCAATCTAAACAAATTTTCACACTCTAAACCAAACACACAATCCATGAAAAAATTCACAAAATGTGGATGGGAGAGAACTCACAAGAGGTTTTGCTGCCGACGTGTCCGAGGAAGGCAGCCACCTCCATCATCTGCATGGTCTTGTTGCCGGTGGTGCCGAACCCCAGCGGCTCAAAAAGCGCGGCAGCGGTGATGAAGGAGTGGTAGTCCCAGAATCCAACGGCGTGCGCCACCGGAGAGTTGCGCTTGGAGAACAGATTCTCGAACTGGTAGGTCTGGAAGTATTCGGAGATAGTGAGGTTACAACAGTAAATTGACCAACCCCTGCATTCCCATCCTTTGTCGCAGTACTTCTTCCCATGCTTGTACTTCACCAGTGTCTTCACGTCCGACGCCTGCTGCCCCTCCACACGCGCCGCCGCCACCGCGAGTATCACCAACGTGATTGCCGCAACAGCGTTTCGCTTCGCCCTCTCCATCTCTCTCTCTTTCTCACACGCAAAGAGAAGAGGGAGAATCGATCAAATAATAACACTACGAGTTGTTTTGGTAGAAGGTCCTTCTCCAATGGCGTTATGCGTAAGATTATAGATCGAACGGTTTAGGGAAATCGACGGTCTAGAAGGCGTTGGTGGGACACTAAGTATTCGATGTTTAAGTAAGAACAGACTGGCTTTGAGGCAAAGAACCTCATTACTCACCGACACCAAGGTGGACACGTGAAATGTCCTTATTGCCCTTTCTTTTCAATTCTATGTTGTGAGTCCTTGTTGTGAAAGAAATGGATTATGAAAAAGTTAGATAAAATTATTTTTTGACATAAACATATTTTAAAATGTATAATATCTTTTATGAAAAAATAATCATCAAATAATATAATTATAAATTGTAACTATGCTAACTCTGTTAAAATAAAAACAAGAATAACATGTCATTGTTCGTTCAAGCCACACTAAAATCAATAATTAATGAAAGAAATAAACATTATTAAAAATAAACAGAGGTGTCGGAGAGTGTAAGGTGTAAAAGGACATAAGTAATGACTACCGACACAACCTTACGAGCAAAATTATATTCTCATAATTATACTCAATAGCACGTACACCAAACCATAAACAATACACTCTTCTAGAACATCTTGACATTATTATACATTTTTTCTTCATTATTAGGAGTGAAAATTAGGGTTTTTTTTTTTTAATTATAAATTTATCATTTTATTTTAAATACATAATTTTGTTTAAATTGTAAGTTAATACAAACATATATGGATCGTGTTTTTGGTGTGTATATTAGAGAAGAAAAAAAACTCAATTTTGAAATGGAAGACATCCATGTTAAAAAAATGTAATGAAGCTTAGGCAATCTCAAGAACTGAACAAAACAAATAGTGAAAGAGATTACAAGCATTCATGAACTTTCAATTTGTGCACTTGTATATAAACTCCTAGGTACACAGTCATCAATCATCACCATTAATCTACAATTAGAAAGGGGCTTGGGAGTGCCAACATTCCCACAAATTCTTTAACCACATTTTGAGGAATTAGGATCATCCATGAGAGAACATTGAGCTTGTGTAGCCATGGCCAATTCAAATTGCTTGAATGAAATTGGAGAGAGAGACAACAGTTCTGGTGCCTTCAGATTGTCCCAACCCTTGACATTATTTGTAATGGTTGACCCATCAATTCCAATGTGTGTCACATGCTTCACATCTGTTGGATACCCAATTTCCATCTCAGGTTCCATTTCCTCCACTTCCTCTTTGTAAACTAGATTCAAGTGAATAAATTATTCAACAATTCATACATTGCAATGATGCATTAAAATGATGCAGTAAAGCCAATATAAACAAGTACAGTTAACTACAATCATGATGTACATATTTCATCAGAATTTAGTGTCCCCATACTCCATAGCTGCAGAAAATCATTTCAACAATTCAAGGACAGTTAACTACAATCATGATGTACAGTTAACTAATGAATATTAGCACCAAAAATCATAATCAGCCTTCAAATTTCAGCGTATACAATGTTATGGGTCCATCATTTTGGCATCTAGTATTTTCAATTGTACAATTTGAAACACAAAGTCCAAAATAATCATGTTACATATAAACAGATAGAGAAAAAACAACTAAAGATCCGATATAAAAGAATTATATATCAGAAGGAAAAAAGAATAATGCACCTAACATAAACTACATATTGATTTCTGTAGGGTAATGGAGATCGAAATTTAATGTAGTTAAGACCAACATTACAGATAGCAATGATTATAAGATTGTTATACTCACAAAATAATTGAGACAAATTCTTGATGCCCTTGATTATTCTCTGTATGCCAGCAGCTACATTAGGCTTTGGCAGAACCAGAAACCCAGAAGGCTTGCTTCTCTTCATGTTGGCTCTGATGATCGATCTATCTTGTCCTTCTTGCATAAGGAATATCTCAAATTACATATCACATGAGAACAACAACAACAACAAAAAATGAAGAGAGAGAGATGGTGAGACATAGAGAGAAGAGACTACTTGCAACAATAGTGGCTTTTGAATCTTGTTTTGGTCCTTTGGGTGCACCTAATTCCACACTTGAATGGGAAGCACAGCTGAAAGAGCATGGAACAACTATTCTTTCCATACGTTTTCTCATCTCTCCCAAAACCAAAACTTTATGTGTGTGTTTATACCAACTTGCAATGCTCCAAAGCTTAGCCTAGATAGCTATCTATCAACAGGGTGGCTAGAATGTGGTTTTATTTAGGTTCCTGTTTGTCTTTATGAGCAAGTTAGAATGATTTACGTGGGGAAAGAAATTATTTTCAATCCAAGTTTGGTATGTGGGATAAAGATGTATAGTGTATATATAAATGATAATGGAGTGGGTGTGTTAGAGTAATAGAGTGGGTAGTTGGTTAAACTGTGCAACTCAACCTGCTTTAGGAACTTGTACCAAAATTGAAAATACTTATAAGTTTGCTAGGCTAATGATAATAAGTAGGATTAGTACTGGGTTCTAAAACTAACTTTTGTTCATCTACAAGCTCCCAAATAATGATAATAATCACCATATTCCAAAGTGGGCTCCTCCTAACTAGCATCACTTGTGTACTAAGGCATTCTTTTGCAGATTTTTCACATCTTTGCATCATCAAGTTTTTGTTCCTTTCACTTTATTTCCTTTATAAGTGTGTCATTTTGAAATCATTAGGTAACTTAATCTGAATCTATCATTAAGCTTACTTAACTTGTGTTTATCAACATCATAGAGTGAATCACAAGGGAACTCTGCAAGTAATATTTCAGCACGTGCCCCTTCTATTTATTTTCTCTTCTTATTTCATGATTTGCTAAAATATAACTCACTTTTTTTGTTTGAAGTTGATTAGTTGGGTGGTGTGGTCAAAGACAATTTTTGGGTGATGAGTTTTGACTACTGGTTCTTGTGAGGGTGGATATGGATGAAAGTTTCAGCAGTTTTATATATGTTTTATGTGAGAGTATGATAAAAGATCTTTGGAATTTTGATATGTTTTTGTGAAGTGAATCATTTATATAGGGAATCTTAACTAGAAAACAAAATTTTCACTTATGGGTGCATTGGAAGGTAAGATAAATAACTTACAAGAAAATTACCATCACCACAAGGCAGAAAAATCGATTTGAAGGAAGGAGATGAGATCCTTTTTATTTTTCAATATACTAGTGGTGATCTTTTATTCAATAATTAAGTTGCGTATCACTGATAAAAAAAAACTATAATTTCATATTAATATTTTTATGATAATGATTATAATGTTTAAATTCATAATTTTATCGAAGTTATTTAAATATTTGCAACATTCGACCAATATTGGGATAAATGGTACATAAATATAGGGAGACATAATTTTAATTTTCAGCTTTTAATTTTATTTTCTTCGTTTAAATTTTTTAAAATCTTATTTAAAACCTTTTAAAATTTGCAGAAAAACTTATAAGGAACTAGTGATATACTTTAATAAATTTCAGCATTATAATTCGAACCCTCTCATGAATTACAATTACGTGTTATGATAAAATATATAATTTTAAATATTATTTTAATGGTGACATGTGAATATTTCATTATAATTAATCTTGTTTGAATACGTTTTAATATTAACTAAAATAATTAAGAAAAAAATGTTTTGTTCGATACCCAAACAAAAATAAAATTAATATTGTCAATAAGAAATTTACTAAAAAAAATATTAATGAATTATTTAAGATAAAAAAATAAAATAAAATAAAATTTAGGACCTAGGAGTAAAGTCAAAGGCACGATTACAAAAGACTTATTACAAGTTCCACATGATATCATATAATCGAATATTATATAATTATATACCAATTAAATAAGTTTTTATCTACATATTAATATTTAAAAAATGCACATGAGAAAAGAAAATAATTACTAAGACATTATTATATAAGATTTTTCAAATTATTTCATCAAAACAAAACAATCGAAATTTATGCTTGAAATGCTAATATTTATTTATATCCATTTGAAAATTTTTATAATTATAAAATACCGAAGAAATATAAGGTCAGGAATTATATAAAAAATTAGAAATGTATACATAAATACTAAGCTCTCAGCAGCTATATATTGGAATATTGTGCTCAATATTCATATCACCTATAATAATATAAATAAAAATTATTAAGTACATTGCACGAATATTTGTAAAAAATAAAAATATACCTAAAAACCTTAAATGCTTCAAAAAACATTTAATAATAGACGTTTACAAATTATAATCTAAATAATAGTAATAATAATTCTATTAAATGAAATAAATTATCTTATCTTGTATCAGAAACAAACAACTTTTTCTATTTAATTTTGAAATCTGATTTGTAATCACCTTTTTTAAAAATGTTAATCAACTCCCTTAATGTATTGCGTTAGCTATTGATTAATTTAACATTAAATAATTAATTAAAGTAAAAATTATTGATTTGATATAAAAACATATTAAGTATTATGTCAATAACATTAAATAATTATGTAAAATATATATATATATATATATATATATATATATAATTATCTAGAAAAGTAGAAGAAAAACATTGATTTGACATTAAAACATATAAAGTATTTACATCAAGAACATTAAATAATTACCTAAAAAGTAATAAAATGTGATTTTGATATAAAACCATATAAACTAAATGTCAATTACATTAAATAATTACCTAAAAAAAGTGAAAATATTGATATGATATGATATGAAAGCATATAAGATATTTGTCAATAACATTAAAACATTACCTAAACAAGTAAAAATATTGATTTGATAGGAAACATACAAGGCACATGAGAAAAATAGTAAATAAAAACTATATAATTTAGAATATGGATTAGGAAATTCACAGCAAAGAATATAGTTTTTATAAATAAATTATTAGAGAAAAATAAAATAAAATAAAATTAGTTTATACACAAATTAAAAATTCAATCTTGAAAAAATAGAAATAACTTCTATACATTAAACATATGTAAATTAATATTAACCAATGAAGTGATTAACTTTTGCTTATAAAACTAAGAATTGAGTTGCTAGCTGGGAACAACTTGGTCATTTCAATCTGTAGGGAGGACTAAAAAAGGATGAACACCATTTAGATGCTAAATCATGATTCCTACGAATGGAAATTCCAAGCAATGCAGAAAATTTGAACCCAATGGTATAATACCATTAATATAACGTGTATCAAATGAATGATAAAACAATCTCAATCATAATGCAATGAATGCATGATGTGCAGCACATCTCTTGTTCTTTGATTACCATATAAAGGGTTGATCTTGATCTTGTACTTCAATGACTCAGCAACACTTTTGATTATTTGTGTGTGAAATATTCAACTTTGTGGTTTTTGATCCGTTGAATGATTTGATTCCTTTAACGGCTTCTTCCATTAAATTTTAATGAACACATTAATTACATTCCATTGGTATTTAGTTTTTCCTTTAATGCAGAAGGGAAATATTCATTAATAAATTTTCGAAGATATTTTCTTATTTTCTTTCCACATTACCAATAATAGTGTCACACAAACTTTGCATTTCACAATCTGTGTCACCCTCTTATCATACCATCAGAGAGAAACAAATGTTCTTTTACTGAATGTTGAAAGGCAAAACACTGAAAATGGACAAACCTCCGTTGAGGAAGTACTATGATAAACTCCGGTTTGTGTTTCTGATATCCTTAACTTTTTGTTTCTCATTGCTCCTCTTGGATTATTATATGGCTGTCAGTGATCGTGGCATCACCTTTTTACTTTTCCACATGAATGATGCAAACCATGCACAGATTCCTAAACCCTCTTTTTTCATTTTTAATGAAACTGCTGATTCTCCTGGAAAAATAAAGTATACGAATCAAAATAATGTATCAACTGGGGCCTCAAATTTACCAAGTTGCATTGTAGAGAATCACTCAGAGATCACAGTTCCTGCAGCACAAGGTGAAGTGCATGAGAGAGACATTAGTCCCCCTCATTTGAATAGAGACAATGTTGGAGTTGTTGCAAATCTTTCCTCAAGAAATTTGGATTCTTGTTCAGGCCAGTATATCTATGTTCATGATCTTGCTAGCAGGTTCAATGAGGATTTGCTGAAGGGTTGTCACTCTCTCATGAGGTGGTTTGATATGTGCCCGTACGTGTCCAACTTAGGCCTCGGACCTAAGGTTATTGAGAAATCAAAGGAGACGGTTCTGTTGAAGGAAAACTGGTATGCCACTAACCAATTTTCACTTGAAGTTATTTTCCATAACATAATGAAA
Source organism: Sphenostylis stenocarpa (assembly GCA_963425845.1). Taxonomy (NCBI): domain Eukaryota; kingdom Viridiplantae; phylum Streptophyta; class Magnoliopsida; order Fabales; family Fabaceae; genus Sphenostylis; species Sphenostylis stenocarpa. The sequence continues at coordinate 19,529,190 of OY731398.1, forward strand.
CACTACAAGTGCTTAACCAAAGATTCCTCACTGGCTTCTGCTATATATGTACCCTACTATGCTGGCCTTGACGTGGGTCAGTACCTTTGGGGGGGCTTCAATGTTTCAACAAGAGATGCTTCACCAAAAGAACTAGTGAAATGGCTGGCACAACAACCCGAATGGAAAAGAATGTGGGGTAGGGATCATTTCATTGTTGGAGGGAGAATTGGTTGGGACTTCAGGAGAGTAACAGATATGGATGATGATTGGGGCACCAAACTAATGCTTTTGCCAGAAGCAAGAAACATGTCAATTTTGCTAATAGAAGCTGTTGATTCAAAGGAAAATGAGTTTCCTATCCCATATCCAACTTACTTTCACCCCTCTAAGGATAGGGAGATTTTTCAGTGGCAGAAGAAAATGAGAAATGTGAAAAGGCCTTACTTGTTTTCATTTGCAGGTGCTCCAAGGCCTGGTTCTAATTCATCAACCTCCATCAGAAACGAGATAATCAAACAATGTCAATCCTCCAGGAGTTGCAAACTTCTAAATTGTCATGATAGTCTTCATCATAACTACTGCAATGATCCTGTGCATGTTACAAAGGTTTTTCAAAGCTCAGTTTTCTGTATCCAGCCTCCAGGGGATTCATTCACTAGGAGATCAACTTTTGACTCAATACTGGCTGGTTGCATTCCTGTTTTCTTTCATCCAGAATCAGCATATGACCAATATTTGTGGCATTTTCCCAAAAATGGTTCTAGCTACTCTGTATACATACCAGAAACAGATGTCACACAGAAGAGGGTAATAATCAACAACACATTGTCTAAAGTTCCAAAAAGTGAAGTTTTGGCTATGCAAAAGGAGATTATAAGACTGATTCCAAGAATAATATATCGTTATCCAAGTTCTAGATTAGAGACTGTTGAAGATGCATTTGATGTAGCAGTTAAGGGAATTATTGGGAGAATAGAAGCTATAAAAAGGAACATTACCACTGTCAATGATTCCAGTTCCTAGCGTGTGGCAGACAAGGATGCTATGTTTCTTTTTGTCTCATCAATTTTCTACTCAGGTGAAACTATACATTAAATCAACAAAAATTTCAGAAATTATAGCATTCTTCCTGATGGATTCTAGAGCACTATTTTGAATCAGAACATGGGAAGGAATTACAGGCAGAAGATGTTGCTAGTTAGTCTCATTTTCGTTTCAGTTTGATTTTGAGAATAGATATTTCGTCTTTGTATTTTCCCCCTCAACATGTGAAAATATTTCATTTCTATTCATTCATTTTTAATGCAAACGCTGGTATGGTCATGTCCTAGCTACTACTAGGGACATATATGTTTGATCAAAATATAGATTTTACATTTGAGCTAAATCTGGTTAGTTATCAGTTACAAACTTACAATGCATGTGAAACTCATGAAGCGAAAAGTATTAAGATTGAAATCTATTTTACACATGTTCATTTCTATATTATAGTGTGCTTCTGGTTCTTGATATCTAATTCGTAGTGGGTTCATTTATTTGTGGAAGAAAATCTTTGAACCTATCTAACAGGGTTGAGGTTAGAAATGAAGAATTCTGAAGCTATGAAACAGGGCATTTAGGTTTGGAATAAAATTAGAGAAGAAAATCTTAACATATATTTTGTAAATATCAAATTATAGCAACGGATTTTTAATCAAAGAAGAATAAAAATCTATCAGAATCTGATTAGTCATGTGAGGTAAACGGTTTTGTTTTCCGAAAATATATTATGCTCTTAAATATATTACAATTAGAAATTTTATCCTTAAATATGTTTAAGAAAGGTATTTTATAATTAAAATATTATTTAACTCGAAACTTTTTATTTTAATTTCTTTAATAAATTATTTCATACTTCTATTTTATATATATTGGTCAATTGAAATGTAATTAACAATTTAATACACTATTTTATTAAAAATACACAGCAGATTACTTAGTCTGAATTGTTTAGTCAACACATCACACTACAAGACATGTCATAGCCTTTTTCCATGTGCTTCAACTTGGACAGACATAAGTGGATGCACACATATATGGAGCACCACAGTTCACAAATGCATAAACACGACTCTGGAATCATCTGCCAGAGTTCAAACCACTTGAAAAGTTCAAAACATAATTGCTGCTAGAAACTGGAAGAGTTCAAACAAGTTAAATTCCTTTAATATAACAAATGCCTAAGGAACACTAGCAGAAGCATACAATAGTATAAGCATTAAGCAATGCACTTGATTATACAGCTTTCCAAGAAGAAAGGGGTGGAGTATCAGATGTCTTCCATGTAGATGCCGCATCCCCGTACCTATCACCCTTAACATGTGCAGCAGCAAAGGACTCAAGTTCTGCCATTTCTTCTGGTGTTAGTTTGACAGACAAAGCTCCAATGTTTTGATTAAAGTTCTCAATTTTGGTTGTTCCAGGAATTGGGCACACGTCTTTTCCTTGGTGATGAACCCAGGCCAATGCCAGTTGAGATGGAGTACATCCCTTTCTTGTAGCCAGTTCATTAACCCTCTCAAATATAGTATTATTCTGTTCCGCATTTTCAGGTTTGAATCTGGGCAGAAACTGCATTAGAATTAAACACACAGATTATATTAGCTATCAATTATGGAATTGGTTAGATATTGTTTGATATTGTTAAGATATTGTTAGATATTATTAACCATAATATCAAATAATATCTTCTGTTTATTCTGTTACTTTCGATTACTTTTTTAGTTGTACCTCTCTCTATTATAAATAGATTACCCTATGTGTGGTTTATACAAAAGAGAGATTAATCTCAAATCCTATTTCCTCTATATTCAACATGGTATCTAGAGTTTAAGGTTATTTTGAAATTTTTTCGCCTTTGTCCACTGCTGGAGCCGCCACCGCCACCGCTGCCGCTGCCGGTTAAACTGATCTTCCATATCAGAAAAAAGTTATTTTTGTTACTAGATATTATTTGGTAGTGTCAAAGTGCATGTCTAGGAAGGTTCTGACAAGAAAACACTTGGTATTTAAACATGTCCATTAGTGACTCACCTTTATTTCTTGGGAACTTACCCTAAAAAGAGTTCTCAATTGTGATAAGTTCCAAAACGAGAAGCACAAATCCAAAACAAAAAAAACAAAACAATTCCGTCGAGACTAAACAGCTCAGAAGATAACAGACGACCAACTCCGATAGTGGTGATCTTAATGGCATGATGGTCGCCTGACCAAGACGAATAAAACTGTATGTCGCCGGTCAAAAATGAAACTCCTTCATGACTTCTTCCACTCCTTCTACTACTTTCAATTTTGTTAATGATTCTTCTGCGTTGGCATCTCACCGTGATGACTGGACTCGCCCTCATAAACAGAGAAAATGACGTCCTAAATGTGAACATTGTGGCAAGCTAGGTCACAAGATTAACAAGTATTATGAATTACATGGTCGTCCTCCTCAATTTGCTGCAATTGTTCATATTGATCTTTCCCCACCTTTGTCTGCTAGGGATCCTCCTTCTTCTGTTGCATCTGACACACCTACTATGTTCAACAAATTTCTCAAATGGTATAAGGATCAACAGTCTTCTAGATTCACTACGTTTGTTGCACACACAGGTACATATTTTGCTAGTTTGACCCAATCCTCTTCTCTTGGTCATTGGATTTTTTATTCAGGAGTAACTGATCATATTACTGGTAACAAATATTTGTTCTCCCCTTTATCCTCTCTTAATCCTTTACCTTCTGTTACACTGGCTGATGACTCTAGAGTATCATCTCATGGTGTTGGAACTGTTAAATTTTTCTCTTCTTTAACCATTGATAATGTTTTTTATGACCCTGAGTCTCTTTTTAACCTGTTGTCCATCAGTTGTCTAACTCGCTCTCTTGATTGTGTTGTTTCTTTTACCAATAATTTTGTGTGTTTATAAGACCAGAGTTTGAAACAGGTGATTGGCACAGGACGTGAGTCTCATGGTCTTTATTATCTCCGTCCCTCTACAAATGTTGGTGCAGTTATGGACTCTCCCTCTCTTCTGTTAGAATCGCGCAGCAGAATGTTCGCGTGGTCGGACAAAAACCAAGAGGGGGGGTGAATTGGTTTCTTAAATAAAATTAGGTTTTCAAAATTTTCCCCAAATTTTACCGATTAAAAACTGTGTAAATGTAAATAGAGAAGAGATAGAATCTTACACAGAAAATTTATACTGGTTCGGATCAAAAGACCCTACGTCCAGTTGCTAATCACTCAAACAAAGGATTAACGTTGTCACTATAATCAAGTTGTTACAAAGAAATTACAATTGAAAAGATAAAGATAAGAAAACACCTCTCTTGAAATCCACAAGAGATGAAGAACAGCTTTCCCTAGAGACAACACAACACACAATCCACTAAGAACTCCACTTAGTGATTCTTATCGCTTCTAGCCCACACCAGGTTCCAAAAGCCCCTTTTTCTTGCAACAAACAGTTCTCTGGCACTCACAGCACTTAACTTTTGTATGAAAAAGGTTGTTCTTTTTTTCTGAGTGCCATAGAGAAGCTTAAGTAGAGAAATTAGGGTTTGGGAATTGGGATTTTCGAAACTAGGGTTCTTGGAAATAGGGTTTTCGAAAATAGGGTTGATTTGAAGTTAAAAATCAAAATCTGACTGAAATAATCGATTCATTGAAGTGTTAATCGAATATTACAGAGCCAAAATCAACAGATCCCCAAAACTCTCTGTTTTAATCGATTAAAAGACCGGTTAATCGATTAACAGGGGTGTTAATCGATTAAACCAGTGAGCAGATACAGAAAATGGTTTTTCTCACTGTTTTAATCGATTATTTCACCAATTAATCGATTAAAGCCGAGCCTCTTTGATAAATTTGAGCTTTTTGAAGCTTCTAAGGTGCAGACCATGTACCCGCTATCTCAAACTCTAATATTACAGACTCAATCTAATCAAAACAGAGTTATTACACTAAAAAACAAGTCTTCAACTCTCTACGTTCTTGAGTTCTTGAATCATCATCAAAATCAACAAGCTTCATGTCCATCAAGTCTAACATTAAGTCCTTGAATGTTCAACATCTTCTTCATGCTCAGTTAGGTCATCCAAGTCTTGCCAAGTTACAAAAGTTTGTCCCTGTTTTGTCCAACTTGTCTAGTTTGACATATGAATCGTGTCAATTAGACAAACATAGTCGTACTTCCTTTTCTCGTAGTGTCACACGTGATGCTTTGTCCCTTTTTGTCGTGGTTCACTCTGACATTTGGGGACCTAACCGCGTTAAGTCTATTTTAGGTTTTGAATACTTTGTTACTTTCATTGATGATTATTCCAAATGCACTTGATTATTTTTAATGAAAAATCGTTCTGAATTATTTCATATCTTACAAACTTTTTTTAATGAAATTCAAACTCAGTTCGGTGTTTCTATTAGAGTTTTGCACAGTGATAATAGCTGTGAATATCTTCTCATTCTTTTAAACAATTCATGGCTTCTCACGGTATTTTGCATCACACTTTTTGTGCTTATACACCTCAACAAAATGGTGTACCTGAACGTAAAAATAGACATCTTATTGAAACAACTTGCACTCTTTTAATTCATGGAGAAGTTCCTCAACATTTTTTGGGTAATGCTCTTCTTACTGCATGTTATTTCGTTAATCGCATGCCTTCTTCAGTTTTAGATAATAAAATATCTCATTCTATTTTATTTTCTCATGAACCACTTCATCCCTTACCTCTAAGAGTTTTCGGGTATACATGTTTTGTTCATAATTTCAGTTCTAGTCTTGACAAACTTTCTCCTATATCACATAAATGTGTTTTCTTAGGTTTACAAGATCACAAAAAGGATACAAATATTTTTCTCCTTCTCTTAACCATTATTTTGTGTTTGCAGATGCCACCTTTGATGAGTTCTCTCTTTATTTTAAAAGTCAATCTTCCCCTCTGTCTCCATCCAATCCTATTAACACTCCTAGTACATTTAATGTTCCTGTTGTTTGTAACCCTCTAACTGTGTCTTCTTCACCATTAGTTCCTGCTCTGCAGTCAACTTCTTCTCCACTGCTTCTTTAGGTTTATAGTTGTCGAAACCAATCACAACCACCACCATGTGACTCCACTCAAGTGTCAACTACTCTGTCTCCTCCGGATCTGACACCTGAGTTTGATCTTCCCATTGTCCCCTCCGAAAAGGTATCTGTTTTACACATAATCTCTTTCCCCATTTTATTGTTTTGAGTTATCATCGACTGTCATTACCTTTTTATACATGTCTTTCCTTTATTTCTTTTGTGACCATTCCAAAAATTGTCCGTGAAGCTTTAGCCCATCCTGATTGGCGTCAGACCATGTTAGATGAACTAAGTGTTCTTCATAATAGTGGAACTTGAGAATTGGTCTCGTTACCGTCTAGGAAATTTGTTGCTGGTTGCAGATAGGTGTTTGCTATCAAAGTTGGACCTGATGGTACTATTGATCGCCTCAAAGCTCGTCTTGTGGCCAAAGGTTATACTCAAATTTTTAGGTTGGATTATGGAGATACCTTTTCTCTTGTGACAAATATGGCTTTTGTTCATTTATTTATCGTCATGGTCGCTCTTCAACAATGACCTCTTTATCAACTAGATGTTAAAAATGTTTTCTTCAATGGTGATTTGCAAGAAGAAATCTATATGGAGCAACCTCCTGGGTTTATTGCTCAGGGAAAGTCTTCTGGGATGGTATGTCGTCTTCACAAATCCCTATATGGCCTAAAACAGTCTCCTAGGACCTGTTTTGGAAAGTTTAGCAAGGTTGTTCAACAATTTGATATGACTCGGTGTGAAGCAGATCATTCTGTCTTTTATCGACATTCAAGTGTTGGATGTGTTTACTTGATAGTATATGTTGATGACATCGTTCTTACAAGTAGTGACAACCATGACATCTCTCAATTTAAACAACATTTTCGTCACCATTTTCAGACCAAAGATCTTGGCAAACTTAGAGATATTTCTTGGATATTGAGGTGGCACAGTCTAATGATGGTATTGTTATATCTCAGAGGAAGTATGTCATGGATATTTTGAAGGAAACTGGGTTGATGAGTTTTAAGTCTGTTGATATAGCCATGGATCCCAATACTAAATTTCTACTAAATCAGGGGGAGTCTATATATGATCCTAAGCAGTATAGAAGATTGACTGGAAAATTGAATTATCTTACAATTACTCGTCCTGGCATTTCCTTTGTAGTCAATGTAGTAAGTCAATTTCTTAATTCCCCATGTGAAGATCATTGGAATGCAATCATTCGTATCTTGAAGTATATTAAAAGATCTCCTGGAAAAGGATTGTTATATGGTTCTAATAATCATACAAGAATTGTTTGCTACTCAGATGCTGATTAGGCAGGATTTCCTTCGGATAGAAGATCTATATCTGGATATTGTGTCTCAATTGGTGGTAACTTGATCTTATAAAAAAGTAAGAAACAAAGTGTTGTGGCAAGATCCAGTGCAGAAGCAAAATATATAGTTATGGCCTCAACTGCCTGTAAACTTGTTTGGTTCAAGCAATTGCATAGAGTTACAATTTGAAGATGTCACTCAAATGACACTTGTATGTAACAATCAGGTTGCTCTTCATATTAGTTCTAATCCTGTCTTTCATGAGAGGACCAAACATATTGAGATTGACTGTCATTTCATTCGAGAAAAGATTATGTCTGGAGACATCAAGACTGAGTTTGTTAACTCAAGTGATCAGTTAGCAGATATTTTTAATAAGTCTTTACGGGGGCCTAAAATTGATTATATTTGTAACAAGCTTGACACTTACGATTTATATGCTCCAGCTTGAGGGGGAGTGTTAGATATTGTTAACCACAATATCAAACAATATTTTTTGTTTATTCTGTTTACTTTCGGTTACTATTTTAGTTGTACCTCTCTCTATTATAAATAAATTACCCTATGTATGGTTTATACACAAGGGAGATTAATCTCAAACCCTATTTCCTCTATATTCAACAGAATTAAAAAAGATAACAAAATAATTTCAATGATTTAGATACTAGGGAAGCAGAAATGGTCCATCGTATGTTTTGAAATCATATATTATTATCATCACATGTGGGCTAGATTTTGGCCTTATTTGGATGGTCAAAATCATATAAATTTATCATCACAAATAAGTCCTCAAATATTAAGACATATAATTAAGAGATGGACGAGAGATGAGAAAGAAGAGAATCAAAGAGAGTTTATAATTCTGCCATGCCAAGAGAACAAGCAAAGCATTTGTCCGACCTATCAATAAAAGAGTTGATCGGATCACTTAAAGCGAATGGAGAAAGATAAGGAGGATGAGGACACGAGTGCGAAAGGGCTCCAAACCGAGAAAAAGGCGTTTTATTCTCAAAATAATAGAGGAAGGGAATGTAGTGGTCGGTCCCAAGGTGCACGATCTGGCGAGGAGGTCAGGGCAGATCTGGTAGCCGAGGTGATGAAAATGAAGGAGGAGATCAACAAAACTGAGTTGATCAACGAACCACTCAAATGTCGCGTGTTTCAAGTGTGACAAATATGGTCATTATACGAATGACTACTACTCGGGAAAATGCTTTGACTGTGAAAAAGAGGGACATTATGCGAAAGAATGTCAAAAGATAGGTGAGACCTATCTTGTAGAGGAGAAGAAAACTGGAGTAACATTGTTGATGGCCGAGCTCAACACAGGAATTTTTTAGTGAAGGAGTTCAGAAAGATACCGATCACATGTAGGTATGGTATTTGGATACTGATGCAAGTAACCATATGTGTGGGGAAAAACATCTATTCAACAAATTAGAGAAATTTAAGGGCGATCATGTTTCGTTTGGAGATGATTCGAGGGTCTCGGTAAAACTTCGAGGCATAATCGGCAGAAGGATGACCGAGTCAGGTCAATTCAAGATGTGCTTTAAATTCCAGATCTCAAGAGTAATCTTTTAAGTATGAGACAAACTTTAAGTTTTGAGAGGATACTCAATTTTCATGAAAGACCGAATACTAGAATTGAAGGACAAGCTTGGAAGGTTGGTTGCACGAATAGAGATGAGAAAAAATAGAATGTACAAGTTGCAATTGATAAGCATTCAGGAGAGAGGAGTTTGAAATCAAATGTAGAGGACACGTTGAAGGAAAATTACCAATCTGATCACATGCATTCTTGTGGTTTAACCGAGTTGATTCATGATAACAATCATGATATTTTCTGAGTTGGTGGTGCAAGTGAATGAAAGTGGGAACAATCGAAGGAGACCGAGTAGGGAAAGCTGTTGCACCTGTAGTTATTGTCAAATCGGAAGGTGGTTGAGCTGTTACACCACCAGCAGTAGCCAGTTCAGATACCAAGAAGGAAGAAATAACTGTAAAGTTGAAGAAAAACATGGTGTTCGGATTGTCAAGCATGGAGGGAAAAGTTTGCGAAGGTGTGATGCTCAGATTGTCAAGCATGGAGGGGAGAGTTTGCGAAGGAGTGATTGGTAACCATGTTCAAGTTGTTGTGGACAAAATGATCTGAGCTCTTGTAGACGAGAAGGTCCAAGATTTTGTAGACGAGAAAGTCCGAGTTATTCTTGAAGAAAAGAAGATCCGATTTGAAATTGAGATCCGAGCTGTTTTGGACAAGAAGGTATGATCTATAGTTGAAAAGATGAACCGAGCTGCTATGGATGAGAAGATCCGATAACAAAATGACATGTTGGTGATGACCAAATTGCCAAGCTATGATTGAGCTATTGGAGTGAAGCAGGTGGATGTGAAGTCGACATTTTTTAATGGTGTGTTCAAGGAGGTGTATGTTGAGCAACCACTTGGAACATGAACAAAGGCAAGGATGAGTTGGAAATATGTTTGTCTCAAGAGGTGTATGCAAAGGTGATCCTAAATAAGTTCAAGATGACCGATTTCAATTAGATATCAACTCCCATAGACAGTGACTAGTACGGAGATGTGGATGATCAGGATAAAGGACGGAAGGAACTCAAGATGTTTGGTAAGATGACAAATCGGCTGGTAGGAAACTCGAAAGTTTGGAGCCTGGGATGTTTTGAAGGCCAAAAAGTTTTGAAGTACAGTAAGTAGACGATCGGTGTCAAGCCAATCTCTTGGTTTTAAATTCAAAGAAGTGTTGAAGAGAACGAGTCGGGAGATCAGTATCAAGCCAATCTTAGTTTTGCTGAAGAAATTTAATTTTACAGGAGAATTTTGTTGGGCTTTATTGAATAAAATTAAATAATTAGTTTTAAGAGTTTGTTGGTATAAAAAAATTATAAGAAGATAATTAGGAGTTAGTTGGAACATTTTGATTTTGGGGAATATCTTGGGTAGTTATTATTTGATTTTGGGAATATCCTGGGACTGTGTATAAATACAGTATTGTATTCTTTATTTGAGGTATGACAAAGAATAAGCAACTCAATGCAAAATCCATACACAAAAAATAAGCGACTTTGCTGATTCTGGCTTTGGTGCATTAAAAAAAGTATAAACATTTAAATGTTTTCAGTTAGTGACACAATTATTGTATAACAAAGATATTACAACTAATGGAGGTCACTACAGACAATAAGTATGAATGATTTAACAGTAATGTTAACAGAGACATTTGAATCATTAATGTAAGGACTAACTAAAATTGAAAACTCAATAGAGCTAAGGTTAGAAGAGGATGTCACCGAGTGACATTCAAGAGATTTGAAATAATCCAAGATTCCAAAGCAGTATAGAAGATTGGGCAGCGAAAATGCACAAGTAATTGACATGAATTTCAAAACTTCTGTAATAGAATGAGTTTCACAAACCTTCCGGTAATCATCCTGTGTCAAATTCTCGAGCAGCTTTGTTCCTGATGAAAGGAATCCTCTCCCAAGAGGACTATACGCAACAATTCCAATACCAAGTTCCCTGAGAAGTAAAAATTGAGTGATAAAGTTATACCTCACATCATTGCAGTTTTATTGAATCTCAAAAAGAGAATTGCTAGATAATAAAACATGTTTGCATATTGAATCTCACCTGCAAGTTGGAACTATTTCTTCCTCCACATCTCTTGACCATAGTGACCACTCCAACTGCACAGCTGTTATTGGATGAACTGCATGTGCTCTTCTGATTGTTGAAGCCGAGGCCTCAGACAGACCAATATATTTTATTTGGCCCTCTTCAACAAGTTTTTTAAGCTCCCCAATCTTACAATTAATTCAAAAACAAGGGAAAAACTTGAAGTCATCATAGGTTATCCTCTTACATGTGAGAACAAATGGTTACTCCTCATGTCAACATAAATTTCATAATATGTCAATTACATGTAAAGCACGTGCGTGAGTGTGACATGAAGTGGCAAAGTAACACAGCTAAAATTACAAGAAGAACGAGGTTCACAAACTTGGATGAACACAATACAGGTATTAGATATTTATTGATCATCTATGGTTTCCATGATCTTGTTATAACGATTTGTCTTGGAGAACAATGTCATAGCATGCATGAACTCGATTGTCAGCATAATATGACCCAATGGTAAGCTAGTCTGACGAAATTCGAGGAAGAACGATGATGGACAAAATCTGCTGAATAGCTTTTAAATCAAGTATCCGGTGATGGCCATAATTCCCCAGAGTGTACAAAGAAGGTGGAATGCACACAAAATGCAGGGGTGAAAATATATCCAACTAATTATCATTAGTACAGAGTTTATAGCAAGCCAAGTAAATTTTCCTTCAAGCATAATAGTAGTCTAGCCAAATGTATCACCTACAGAAAAGAGAAACAAAGCAAAGCATAAAGAAAGGGTGGAACCGTGATTTCAATAGGCACACGAGTATCGATACGATGTTGGTAATAGAGATCAATGCAATTGATGTCAAGTCTCTTCAAGCTGCCCTCACAAGCAGCCCTCACATATGCTGGATCACCATGGATCTCCCTTTTCCCTTCAGCAAGGTTGATTCCAAATTTGGTAGCCAATTCAACCTTATCTCTCACCCCTCCCTTCAGAGCCTGCAACATACAAATACATATGCACACTTCATCATATCATATCATAGCAACAATAAAAAGGATAAATTTGTAGACAGTGCTCTTCATGGAATCATAAGTAAGAAAGTAAAATATAAAATCTGAAAGTGTAATGACACACTCTTCCAAATTCCAATTATTTCCCATGCTACACTAATATTAAAAATTAGGAAAACTGTGTTTTTGATCGTGTACTTTCGGTTAATCTTGGTCCTGTACTTTCAAATCCAAGAATTTAGTCTTCCAACTTAAAGAATATATGAATTCAGTACTTCTAACTCTGTTGGTCGTCAAAAACCCAATTAAATATCAAGTTTAAACTTAAGGAGAAACTGAGTTAGCTTAGTTTTAAAAGTTATACGACTAAATTCATGAAAAAACAGAAACCAAAATCAAGCTGATTGAAGGTATGAAGACTGAAAACCCTAAAATTTCTATTTATCAGCACTGATTAGGTAGATCCAAAAAAACAATAAAATAACATATATTACATCATACGCATGCTCAAGTCAAAGCACAGGCCTACAATGATTATATCAAACAGCACAAAGAATCAACCTTTCCTAGCAGGACTTCGTTGGTGTGAGGACCATACATGTCAGAAGTGTCAAGAAATGTGACACCACTTTGAACAGCGTGGTGAATAAGAACGATCATATCAGTTTCTGGCTTAGGAGGACCATAGAACGCAGACATGCCCATGCACCCAAGTCCCTGCACAGACACCTCTAATCCTTGTGAACCCAACTTCATTCTACCCACTCTCGCCATCACTGTGATGCTCTCAGTGATTCTTCGGTTACGTTTTGTCAGGTGTTTGTTAGGTGTTCCTACGTCAAATTAATAATAATTAATTAGTTTTTATTGAATTTTTTTTGGCGTGAAAACGTTTTTTCAAACTTAGAAAGTCATATTATTATTTTGGAACATTGTTATGGTATGGTTTATATGGAATAAATATTTTGAAGTAATAAAAGCTGAAAATATTTAAATACACAAATGTAATTTAGTTTAAAAAAAATTTGTTATCAAATTGATATTAAAGCTATTAGGAAAACTTTTGATTGTTTTTTTAGAAGAATTAAGATTATTAAAAAAAGTGAGAGTTAAAGGTTTAGTAACGAGTGTTTTAAAAAAGTGAAATGGTTAATTTGATAATTATTGTTGTATTTATGTTTCTTTTAATGAAAGATCTTAATTATGATAGATGGAGTATTTAGAAGAAAACTCTCTTTATAGTCTAAGATTATTAGGATGTAGTAAATGACGCTTATGAAAAAATTAAAGACTATGGAAGGATGGTCGGCCAACACACTTAAAACTTTTCAAGAGAAGCGTTTAAAGAATAATGCAACTTTATTTTCATTGTTTTGAGTTATAGAAGATTTTGATTTTGAGAAGATCATAGGAATCAAGTTAGTATCCGATACGTGGGACGAGTTGAAAAAAGGAATACAAAAAAAATAACTAAGTCATTCGAGTTCGACATCAAACAATACAAAGTGAGATGAAAAGTATGAGAATGAAATAGTTGAAAAAAAATTTTAAATATATTTTGCATGTTAAAAATATAGCAAATATAGTCGAATCAGAACGAAAAAGTATTTTCAACTTGACAAATTGTTGAAAAGATCTTGAAGTCATTAATAAATGACTTTGAGAACATAGTGTATACGATAGAGTAATCAAATGACTTGTTTTTACAATAAAATAGTTAATTGGTTCCATTAAAGCTTATGAACACTTAATGAAGAAAAAGATGGAGAACGAGGACATGCGTGAGAAACTTATCCAATTCGAGAAGAAAACGTTCTATTCTTAGAATAATAGAGGAAGAAGATGTGATGATCGATCCTGAGGTGGTCGATCTGGATTATTTGAATTTGGTAGTTGAGGTGACGAGAAGAAAGTTAGGACTCAATAAAACTCGTGAGGTAAATGACATAGACGGAGAGAAAGTTAGCAACGAACCACTTAATTGTCAAGTGTTTCAAATGGGATAAGTATGGTAATTATGTGAATGATTACTCCTCGAAAAAATGTTTTAATTGTGGAAAAGAAGGACATTATGTGAAAGAATGTCAAAAGGTAGATAAAATCTATATTATTGAGGAGAAGGAAACGAGAGTAATATTGTTAATGACCTATCTCAACATGAGATTTTGTAATGAAGAAGTTCAGAAAAATATCAATCATAAGTCGTATAAGTTTAGATCAGGTGGAAGTAATTATGTATGTAGTTAAGAAAATCTACTTAACAAATTGACAAAATATAAGTAAAGTAATAATCACTTTAACTAATAAACTTAATTTCTTTAATAATAACTTAATATGATAACATGTAACAAATTTTTTTAATTATCAATAGCCATTAATACATTTAATTAATTGGTAAAAGGTGTAGTAATAAAATAAAAATTACTAAATAATTATGATTAATTAATTAGATATATAATTAACTCTTAATATATAAGTATAATTGTTGTTTGGTGCCCAAGTAGAAAGGGAATATACTATTTATATACCATTATTATATATATTTTTCCACAGGTTCAAAACTAGGGTCCACTAAGGAAAAGGAGGAACAGTGAACGCCTCCAAAGATCAAGGGTTTGTTCGATTTCGTTGTCTCCTCTCGCTTGCCGATCAATTTAATCCAGCGGGAAACACATACAAGGAAGAACCCTAAACGCACAATCGCACATCGCCCAACCCTAAACACAGCGTTTCCCGCTAAATGCTTCGCAACAGAGTGCACTAGCTACTTGCTGAGACTCACTGGCGCGCCATGGCTCTCTCACTCGGCAAGCTCACCATTCTCCTCGGTGCAGGTTCACACTCGCACCACTTTCTCGAAATAATCTCCCTCTTCTTTCTGGTTCAATTTCATTTGTTTTTTCCCAAAATTTATGCCATCGCAATTTAGGTTCCTTTGTATCTCGACGGAACAAAAGTTGTCTATTGGTAAGGTTATTGTGGTGCATTTGTTTGATTGAGTATTGGAATATCAGAGACTAGTGAACGGTGATGTTCTCATAGGTGTATGTATGGTGTTTTGTTGGCTAGGATTAGATACAATGCTTCGCTGAAATTCGTTTGTCTTTTAGGTATTGTTGGTTCTGTAATTGCTAAAGAAGGCAGTCTGCCTGACGTTTCTGGTCTCGTCTCCGGTGCTTTCAAGGTTAGTTTTTGAGAGCTCAACATGTTTCTCTGGGTGACGTTTTTTTTTTTAAGGCTCTAGTGAAGGGTGTGTTTAATGTGCTATGCTGATGGATACAAATTGATAGATGCATTTTTTTCTCTCTCTCGAGGAATGATGCTTACGATTTTCTTAATTTTCCCGTTTTTTGTTTTATGTATAAGATGCAATTCTCCTCTTGTCGCTGTCCACTCGTGGAGATATAGTCTGTACTGTAGCTACGGGAGCTGTGGATATGGGTGGGGAGAGTAAAATTGGTTTATGATATGGAAATTGTATTTCAAAATTCTAATAAAACATTAAAATCATGTGTTAAAATGATGTTATAATGCTCTAACTCTTGTAAGCAAAAATGAATCCAGTCTTTGGTGAGGGACCTTCTCCACAAAGTAAGGAAAATGTTAAGAAATTATCAAGTTTAATCTAGTAAGAAAATGTTATAAATTAGGAAAGAAAATGATCACTTGTTCTCTTTCTGCTTAAATTTGATCTTAGGTATTATGAGCTAATGGACATAAAAGAGTTTAGGTATCATGAGCTATTCGAGCTCAACTCATTAAACAATCGATCAAGCTTGTCCTTTTGACTTAAGAAACAAGATAAAGCGTGTACGTAGGCTTGATCATATAAAATGAGCTAAACTCAAGCTTCTATGCTTGTCCTTAAGAGGTTACAAAATAGCTTGTGTGTGTACTATCAAAGATTTTATTATTTTATAATCAAATAAATAGCATTTTTAAGAAATTTTGCATAATAAGTTGAATCATGATATGTCACTAGTTTGTTATTCTACATCCATTGTGGCTCTAAATTAAACTTTTAGAAGAGTAGTAAATTTTATTCTAGAATGTATTTATTTAATGGCAGAAATTTTGAATATTTTATGATAAATTATAAATACAGAAAAACGTTTTATTTCTATTTTTACTTCTTTTATCGTTTAA
Organism: Sphenostylis stenocarpa; assembly: GCA_963425845.1. NCBI lineage: Eukaryota > Viridiplantae > Streptophyta > Magnoliopsida > Fabales > Fabaceae > Sphenostylis > Sphenostylis stenocarpa. The sequence continues at coordinate 19,545,382 of OY731398.1, forward strand.
TTCTTATAAAAACATGTCTACAAGATACTAAATTAATACAAAAAAAAAAAGTCAAACCATAAACAAACTAAACAAGTCAAACTCATGGTTTATATATTTAAACTGGCCAAGCTAGGCTTTACGATCATGTTATTTAAATAAATGATCAATTGTGCTTGGTTTGACTTAAATTGTTACAGTGTTTTTTTTTAGTTGGACTGAACATCACTTGGGATCTGAAGGTATTTGGTTTAGTAGGAGTAAGAAAAAGTATTTGACATGTAAATTTAGTAAGATGTGAGGTAATAGTGTTTTGCTGGTGAAAATTGTGGATTAGACAATGCTCCAAGTCATATGATTAGAATTTGGATCCATTATTCTACAATTTACACTTTAAAGTGATATTTAGATTGATAAAAATGGCATACATATGGGGTTCCTGTTTGGGGGACTGCATCTGTAGTTTTTGGGTATAATATGTGATTGTAAGCTCTCTATCAAACTCAAAGAAATGTTTTACTCGATGAATGGTCTATGGTTGTGAATTTCGCTGCTAATGTATACTGTCATCAAGGAGGAAACAAGTGTGGCTGAGTTTAGAGCCCTGAGGGGGATGAGTAAGTTAATCACAAAAATTAAAGTTTGGAGGATAGTTGGATTAGCATCCATTAAGGAGACGATGATGGAAAGTCTCCCAAGTTGTTTAGTCATGTGAGAAGACCAACAGAGGCTCTTGTCTGTTAGTGAAAAAAATATATTATAGGAAAATTATCATGGTGAAAAAAGAAAGTAGCTGAGATTTGAGCACTGAGGTGGATGAGGGGGGTAATAGTGCAAATTAAAGTTTTTGGGAGACAGTTGGGGTAGCATCTATTAGGGAGAAGATGATGGAAACTTCCCCAAGGTTGTTTAGTCATTTGAGTAGACCAACAGATGCAGATGAAGACCAAGAAAATATTCAGAATATTACCTTGATCTAAATAGTTTTACCAAAAGTTTGGTTTTTCATTAGAACCCTGCTTTATCTATTTGGCTAATTCCATCTGTTGGGATACAGTTGGTTGTTGTCGTTTATATCTGAAGTTCAGTTGTATTCTCTCAACTTGGGTTTTATCCTAAAATCCCAAGTTTGGCATTATTCTAGATGCTATTATTTATACTAGTGATTTGTTCCAATTTCCATTAATATAGTGAGTATATGGCAACTGGCATTTATTCTTGGTGATTAAGTGTTCTGGCTTTTTACTGATTGTAGACTTTGTGGCCAGGTTGTTTTGAAGCAACTTAAAAGCAATGAGCCTGCTCCAACTGTTAAAAAGCTGCCACATAATGATGCTTTGATGGCTCAGGTATGCATATTGCATGTTAGTTTAGTCTCATGCATCATGCAGAGCATCATTTAGTGAATCTTATACATGACTTGAGTTCTGACATATTCATATATTCTTTTACTTGTAATTGTCTCATTCAAGCCAATTAAGTAGTATTTTGAATATAATGTAAACGCAATAAAAGCATGATCACATTTGTCACTTTATATGATAACAGATATAACTATTAGTAGTTGAAGTGGGATTTTTATTTCCCTGTTGAGCTCGCTACAAAAACAAATGGTAGATTTGTAAATATATAGAAATGTGGGCTAATTGAAATTGCTTATTAACTGCTGATCTACAGGTAAACAGTCTTCGGCAAGAATTACAACTTCTTGCTAGAGATAGATCAATCACTATTGTAAATGCAAGTGGAACAGGTACTGGTTAAGGATTTTCTTTTACACTTTGTGGGGGTCTTTTGTTATTTCTTCAGCAATTTAATAAATGCTGATGTGTTAATTTGAAAACCCTGTGATCACGGGCTTTAATTGTGGGGTGTCTCCATACTGTGGACAAGCTAACCCATGTTTCCTTATTTTTTACTTCTATGTTATTTTCTGACTTATTTGAGAAATGCACAGGTGGAAGAAAATATGTGACTGTGATTGTTATTGTTGCGGTGGGATATGGATACATTTGGTGGAAGGTAATGTCTTTTATTCTCACAATCGTTGATTTAAGGAACCTGATGTTGTAGTGATCCATTCTAGTTTGAAGTTTTCTTGGCAAAAAAATGAATTTTAATATTGGTGCTTTTAAGAAGTGTTATCTGGTATATGAACAAGGATCCAGCCAAGATCTCGACTGTGAAATTGGACATAGTAACTGAAGAGAATGTGATGGATGGTTGAGATTTGGGATGGAAAGAAACCTTGCTGGAGGGGCGTCAAAGGATCTGAATATCTGTTTATATCTACATGACAACGTTGTTAAATGGTGGTTTCATGGCAGATTTTCTATCAAATTTTTTGAAACTGCCGTTGGCAATTTATGAAGGGAGGCCCATTGCGGCTGTGCCATATGCTGCCATGGTGTCTTTATAAAATGGAATTTTGGCTTCCGCCCTTGATTAATGACAAGCATGTGATTGAAAGTATGCCAATCTTGTATAATATATAATCCTTTTTTGAGATGGTATTTTCCAAAAATTTTATTATGACTTTTTCAGATGACAAGCATTAATGTTTGTTTGAGTTGTTGCATTTGATTTCTGTATGCCAAATTGCATTTATCATTATTTTCTTAGACATGGCTTCACTGGTTTAGTTATAGCTGAACTCATCTTTTCATTGATATTTTTCACATAATTTGTAGCAGAATCAATTATGCATTGCTTGCTATGACTTGATTATTAGTTGGCAGGTTTGCATGGAGTGCCAACTCCAGGAACATTAGTTTCTAGAAACAAATTTATGTACCCAAAAAGAAAACTGTGAAAACTATGGGAGCAAAATTGTTGGGTGATAATAGTACCTAAATCTACATGTATTATTGCTACAAATTCTTAATGGCTTGTCCCCTCTTATTCAAATGTCCGAAGTTGTGCATGAATTCTTCTATACTAGACTTTATACCAGAGTAGTTAGATGCTCGTTCACTTTTTCTCTATCTTTTTATTATAATCTTATTACCTTCCTTTCTTCAAATCTCCAATTTCCCACTCTCTTATCATCGAGTTTTATGACTCTTGTGTGTTTGCAGGGATGGAAGCTTCCTGATTTGATGTTTGCAACAAAACGAAGTTTGTCTGATGCTTGTACATCTATTGGTGATCAGATGGGGAAGCTGTATGGAACAATTGATGTAATTTTTCTGCTCTATTGTATATTTTTTTCTCCTTAAATTATGTCATAACCAGGTATTTGTGTTGAAGATGACAATGAATGATAACTTTCTGTTAGGCAAAATAGCAAAGTAAATATTTTTAATAATATAACTATGCATTATTTATTTCGATGTTTTTGAACTAGAAAACGTAAAAAACATATGGACTTGATGACAATCTTAGTTTGTCCATTTTTTAAGTTGAGCTCATGTGCTATTCTTATGGAACATAAATGTGTCCTTTATGGAACTTTTTTCAATGACAATATAATGTTTTTGAGTAGATTTGGTAATAAACCTGTTGAACTCTAATTTGACAAATAAGAATTGCTACTTAATTGAGTTTAGTCTCTCTTTTATGATTGCCTTCATATAATCTTTTAGTTTGATTTCTCTGCCATTAAATTGGTTTGATTCCATTATAAAAAAAAAAATCATTTCCTGCCCTATAAAAGCTAAAGCTTTTAAAGCTTGTGTTCTGCTCAGTTTACTTTTCAGACTTTCTCTGGGCATTAAGAATAACACTAACAGTTGTTTTACCATGGAATCATGTGAATGAATAGTTAGTTATCTGCAATGATTTCAGGATGTAAAGAAGAAACTATCTACAAGAATGAACCGTTTAGATGAAAATTTAGATGAATGTGCTGCCCTTACTGAAAGTACCAGGGAGGAGGTAAGTAAAGATTTTATGATCTCTAGTTTTGCCTTCCTCTTTGTTTAACAATAGAACATTTGCTGTTACAGATAGCTGTAACTCAACAGAAGGCAGACACGATAACTGGAGATTTCAAGTCTGTTCATGTTGCAGTCCGTGTTCTGGTAAATCAATAGCAAGAATTCAGTTAATTCTTTTAACTTTTTGTAATTTGTTTAACATCAGCCTGATTACTTTTCTTCTCAGGAATCTAGAATTAAAGAAATAGAAGAGAAGCAGGTATAGTTAATTTGATTTCAGTCACTGCGAAATTTAATTTTTAATGTTATTGTGTGATTTACTTTATACTAGCTTTAAACTGTGTAGGTGGCCACAACTGAAGGAGTAACCATGTTGTGTCAATTTACTAAGACTATGGAAAATAGCAGCAGAACCACTGAGTATATTCAGGCATGAACCAGACTTTTGTTACAATGAATTTATTTCTCTGGCTTGACTTTGCAGTCTGAATTTCAGATTTGGTTCCATTATCGTTCTATTTTTGTACCAAATAATATACTAACACTAATTTTTATTATATAGGCATCTTCATCCAGTTCTTCCAGGCCAGCCCTTGAGCCACCACCAGCTTCACCCTCTTCCAGGGTAAGAAGTTTTTCGCACTCCCATTTATCAGTGCAAATTGCCTTCCGCGAGCTGTTCTTATCAATCAGACATAATAGTATATTTTATTGTAAATTTATAGGATGTCCTGCTGTTTGTTTAACAGTAAATTTTGTTCATTGTTGGCCTAGGAAAAAAAAAAACTATGAGTCAAAGAATGAATTCAGTCATGAAGTTTGGTTTTGTAGTTCTCCCATCCACACCCAAAGATTTTCCCTTGTTTACTTTGAAAATTATTCTTACGTTTACACCTTAATCTGTGTCATACAGGGTTCGCAATTGGCTTCATCTATGCTATCTCTTGAGCCACTATCTGTCACGCCATCAGCAAGGGTAACTGCTATATAATATACAAATTATATTTCCTGGACATGCATAGTCGTACTGCATGGTTTGGTTGGTGGATAATAGGGGAATTGAGATGCGGGTTAACGGAGACGGGAGGAGCTAGAAAACATAGTATACTTATTTTCAATTTTAGCCATGACTTAAATTTATTTTTTCTTCATTCCAACTTGTTTTCAATCTTCCATTTGTCACTTGCTCAACCAAGCAAACCCTGAATCTAGTAATGCGATTGGTATTTGGAAATAATCAGAAAAAGATATGTCCAAATTAAGGTTGTGGACGTTGATGCATTTGTTTATTCATGCTTCTGTACTCGTTAAGACTTTCCCATGCCTTCCTCTCTTAAAAGTTCTTCTACACAAGGATTCCTTTTTCTCTTCCTTCCTTGCCTCATCCAAATCCATTATAAAAGTACTGAAATTTTAATTGAAAGCTTTTACTGCTGCTTCTCTAGTTGCGCTAATTGTTAGTTCTAAATATCATTTTGTTTCCATAACAGACTGGATCGCCACCGCCAATATCAGCTGATCCACCAACTCCATCAAATTCTGGTGGGCCTGTCCAGGTTTGCAATATTTCTGTTTTGCTAATTCAGGTTAATTTATTAGAGAGGTAGGTGTGAAGTGCGAATGATTATTTTTCACATTTCAGTCTCATTTAGATATGATCAATCTCATTAAATGTGCATTTTAAGATAATTTTTAGTGATTTATAATTTTATATATTTGTGGGATGTGGCTAACTATGGACATGTTTGTGTTCGTATTTGTGAAATGATGTATTTTCCTTAGAAAAACCAGTTATATTTTTATTGATGTGATTTTAGCAATAAAAGAAATATTTTCCATTTGGTTAGAATTGTCTCTTGTTGTAATTTAAATTTTTATTTGCTTGATTTGATTCTGTTACCCTCATTTTTCTTAAATATATATGTTTGATTGACCTTGTTAGTATGGACATGTCTTTTCAGGAGAGTAGAATTAATGGATCTAGTTCTGGCTTGTTTGGGCTGAGTAGGTTATCTGGCGTCTATGCTCCATTTCTGAGTAGAACTCGCAGTGCGACAGATGCAGTAGTCCAACAAACTCGTTCGACTAGTTAACAGTTGTAGCATGTCTCTTTTTCCCTTTTTGATCACCGTAAACAAACAACTAAAGATTATTGGACCTATGGTGGGGGTGGAAATCTTCACCAGTTGGCTTACCCAAGCCAAATTATAGTATGCATGCCCAAGCCAGATTATGAACGACTGGGCATTGAATTTTGCAGAGATGCTGTTTCTCTCGAGTTTCATTAGGATTAAATTAAAATAAGAATTTGTTCGATATTCGTCTGGGAAAAAAGAGTGGCTATTGTTCACCGTATTATTTTGAGAATTTTATACTAAATCTTGTATGGACATTTTTAGCATAGCCTTAATAATAACATGACGCCATCAGAATCTGTTGTAAATTTATTTTGTTAGCATCCTTATGTTATTATGGGTAAGGAGTTCTGCACTTTGATATTGGCGCTTTAGCATAATATAATTTAAATACTTGCTGAGAAAGTACCACTTGATAAATATTTACAGTTTGTGCCAATATTAGCTTAAGTTATATATATGGTCGAACGCATGAATTTAATAAAGTGTGCCTGCTAAAAATTTTAAACATTATTAATAGTAATCATTTTGTAATGGATTAGTGATTGAATTATTGATATTCATTCAATGTTTTAATATCATAATTATGAAGAAATTAAATTTCAAATATTTTAAATTTATATAATGATTATTAGAAAAAATGAAGAAAAAAATTACAATTATTTTTATTCAAATCAATTATTTGAGTTAACTAGTTATTTATTTATTGTGAAAGGTAAGGATGACAATTAAACTTGTATTAGTGGGGACCAGACTCATCTTCGTCTCGAGTTTTAGGGAAAAACCCTAGTTGACCAGGGGGTAAGGCATGTTTGGTTTTCCACACTTTAAAAAGTCGGAGGCGGGGATAGGTAATGCAATCCCTACTCTATCTCCGACTTTATATTTAAATTTAAATTTTAAAATATTAATATTTTAAAAATATTTTTTTTATGTTCCTATTATATATAAAGTCATTTTTTTATATTTCACCATTTTTTTCTTCTACCAACTTTTTATTTTTTTTATCTTTTATATCATTTAATTTATTACATTATTTTCTCTCTTACCTTTCTATTTTTCACATTTTCTTAATTTCTCCCATCAATTTTTTTTAATCTTTTCAACCAATTTGATGAACACAAAGTTAGTTTTTTTTTATATTTTTCTAAATATTTTATATAAAATCTTAATAATAACTAATATCATTTTATTTATAATTTATATTTATTAGATTTTATTGTGTCATCATTTTTTATCTTCCTATTCTTATTTATCATATATTAAATTTTATCTTAATAAAATAATTACATTTTAAAATATTAAAAGGAATTGATAATTTAAACTTTTATTACTTCGAACTAATTAAATAAGAATTAACTTATTACATATTTTATTATAAACTATATATTTTATATTTTTAAATGACAATTTAAAAATAAATTAACTTATATATAATCAAATATTTGAATACCAGTATTATAATAATAATAATAATGTTAGAAGTATTCAAATATTTCAATATAATAATAATATTATAAATATTATATATATATATATATATATATATAAATAATAAATAAATATTTATTTTATATATATTTTAATATAAATACAATAAATTAAAAAATATATTTAATTAATAATAATTATAAATTATAAATATTAATTTTTATATAAAAAATACATAATAAAATTAATTTATTATAAATATAATTATTTTTATAAAAATAATATAAATCGTAACAGAGACGGAGAATCCACAATCTAACATAAAAAAAAAAAAACAAAACTTAATTTCTAACTCAAATAAAATTAAAGACAAAAAAGAAAATAATTAAATATATCAGGAGGCAAAACCCTTCCTATCCCCGCAGAACCCTTCCCATAGCGAGTAAAATGTGACACTTCCATAATAACAAGCCGGTCTGTAGACAAATTAATGCGTCTGGTTCGGTTCCATATAAATGAAAAAAAAAAAATACAATTAAACGACTTTGGTTATGCTAATGAGCTCTCTCAATTACGCTCAATTATATAGTGAAGTCCTTCACTAGTCACTCATTATATATTGTTAAATTTATAATGAATTTACTGGTAAAAATATTAGAAATTATTGGCTTTATTTTTTGTAACAAAGAATATTTATTATATATAGTCATTTAATTATTATATACTTTATAACACTATACCAGATATATTAAGTAATACATTTATGTATTTAAAATAAAGTTTTGAAAATGGTGAAATAAAACCGGTGAAAGTGGCGGGAGATTTAAGGGTTTCACCATTTCCCTCTCTTAACCTTTGTACAGTGTGAAGTGGTGGCAGTAGGAATGGTGCTCAGCGGCAGAGAAAGCTTGATTCGATTAATCGGCAAACGGAGGCGCTTCCTCCCCAATCGCCACTCTATCCTCTCCGATCCCATCCCTAACCCTAATCCCCACCCCAACCCGGTATTGCATCGCGTTTCTTCCAATCTCTTCCTTTTGCTTATGTTTGAGTGACACATCCTCTTCATTTTCATTTCAGGTAGTGGAACAACCGTCGCAGCAACCAGATCAAAACCACGACGTACAATGCCCTGTTTGCGGCCGCAATCTTCCCGCTGATGACTATAACCGTATAAACTCTCATCTTGGTATGTATGGACGTTATTCGCGTTTATATTCTCGCTTGTATCAATGTTTCTTTAAACTCTCTGATTTTTATTTCCACTTTCAGATGCTTGCCTCTCCCTCTCCCAACCAAAGCCGGCAACAAAACGAAAGCTTTCCCAACGCACCCTCTTTCAGTTAAACTTTTCCCTATCCAATTCCAAACCTAAATTCCAGAATCTCACTCACGACTGTGACAATGACCCCTTCCTACCTCTTCCAAACAACGATTCTGAAGAAGAAAAATGCGAGGAACAAGAACTCCCAGAAAATCATGGGACTGGGGTTAATTCTACAGTTGGCGCCACTTCCTCATCTTCCCCGCCCGTGAACAGTGGGGTGCGTAATGATTCTAAACCAGACTACGTGCTTGGTGCCACGCTTGAAACCTTCATCGTTGGCCGGAGGCATGCTGATAATCCAGAAGAACTATGTGTTGGTACCGCCATCTCTCTTTTGAGGGACCCTCAAAATGATAAGGACCCCAATGCCGTCAAGGTTTGTTTCTTTTTGCCTCGTGGTATCTTCTGTATGTAGTTTCAAGAAGCTCGTAGTTTCTCTTTGTTCAGGTTGTTTCGGGGGATTCTGCGTGCTGTAAGTCGTTAGGTTTTCTTCCCCGGGATCTAGCCCAATACATATCTCCTCTTATTGACACCTATGGTCTTGGATTTCAGGTATTCAAAAGTTTAGACTATAAATGAGTTGTCTATGTATTTAGGTGCCTTTATCACTTCTCTTTTGCTATTACGTTTGTCAATTGGATTATTGAAATACAAGGTGCTTGAAGAGTTGAGTTATGCATTCATTTATGTGATTGATCTAGTTCATAAACTTTTTTTTTTAAAGTAAGTATATGTGAGTTGACTGTTAAAGGTTATTAATGCTTGGAGTCAGATTGTCGGAGCAGTTTTTGTTGATTGTTTTAGTCAAGTTATTTGACGTACTTGTATACACCACTGTTTTTTACACGATGTCACATGTATTTTTACTGAAGTTTAATAAAGACCGCTGAGGGGTTCAATATAATGTGTAAGCAGTAATTGAAAATGGGTGACCGAAGTTTCATTGGATTTATATGAATTAAAGGGAATTTCCATGTGGTTTCAATGTTAAATTTGTGATTATTTTTATTATGTGAACAGGGTACGTTCAGCGTTTTGGGTTTTAAAGCTTATGGAGGAAAATCTAGAAGTTGAAACATAACCAATAAATCACCTATTAATAAAGACGGACATTCTTCTACAAAATACTGAATAATTGTCTAATTACATAATTGCTGGCATTCTTTTGAAATTATTGGCCTACTTGTTTATTCTAGTCATTTACACTAAAGATCACGTGATGCTCCTACTAATTACTCAAAATATTGTGGATTGAGCAACTTATTTCTCAGCATCATCATTTGTCTCTTTGGAACTTGTCCCAGGGGCATGTTACTTCTGTTCCAAAACATTCTTTTGATACCGTTCCAATTCAGATTACGTGCCACGAAACATCAGACAGTGAAAGCAAGTATGATGATGAGACTTTTATATGCTTATGGAAAAATGCTCAGCATGTTGTTGAATTTGCAAGCAAGAATCCTCCTTCATCTGTAAAGTATCAGCTGAATTTCTGTCTTATGCTACAAGAAGTGTTAAGAAATAATATTCACCTTTTAACAGGAGATGAAAAAAGCTTTATGGGTACTAATACTTGTTACTTTCAGATTATTTAGAATTTATAATCAGATATTTCAGCAACGTCTCATATATGGATGATTGGACAGATTCATTCACTTTACTCTCGAATGACAGTCAACGGCTTTTTATCCGACTATACTCTAGAAAAGGTTATTTGAATTTTGAAATTTAACTTGTTTGCCAAACTTTTTTTTCATTCCAGTTGTCTTCCATGGGGCACTAAAATTTGTGTAGTGCTAGATTACCCACATCTCGATATCATGATTATTCATATTGTCACAGTTCCACTCATATCTGAATGAAATGCTTCTTTGTTATAAGAAAATGTCTATTGTTTAAAGTGATTTACTGAACTGGCCAGTGATCTTTTAGTTGATTGGGAGTTGATATATTTTCCATGTCGTGTTTTCATGAAGGACCTTGGTTTCGCATGTCTAGCATATCATATCCTGAAATAGTCGATACACAGAAGGCAGTCAAGGAACTTGCTGGTAATTCAATATAATTAGTAAGGTTTATTTCTTCTTTCCATGCTAATATAATTTGATCTCTTGCTATTAATTCATATTGCAGAGAAAGAATACCTGCATTCTATCGAGGATGCAAATCAACTATGTATGAGTGATGTGAATGATATCTTGAATATCCTCAATGTCTCTGAGTTGCGTGAAATTTGGTGCATTTTACTAAAAAAGGTAAGAATTAATTGTTATATATATATATATATATATATATATATATATATATATAGAGAGAGAGAGAGAGAGAGAGAGAGAGAGAGAGGGGGGGGGGAGAGTTTTACTTATTCTTTATCTTTATCATTTTTTTTTTGTAATCTAATAGTCTGAAATAAGAACTTATTTTAACCATTAGATTATAAGAAAATGAATAAGTTTCTAATTCTTATTGTTGGGGTAAGTGCATTCTTTCTCATACATATCTATATCTCTCTCTATATATATACAGAGAGAGAGAGCGAGAGAGGGAGGGGGAGAGTTTTACTTATTCTTTATCTTTATCATTTTTTTTGTAATCTAAGAAAATGAATAAGTTTCTAATTCTTACTGTTGGAGTAAGTGGATTCTTTCTAATACATATCTCTCTCTCTCTCTCTCTCTCTCTCTCTCTATATATATATATATATATATATATATATATATATATATATTCATGTAAAACTTCATTATGAATAGATTGCACCAGTTGTGCAGATAATGCTTCTCTTAGATATTTTTTTATTATGTTTTACAGTATGCAGTTGGTCTTTGTGTACAAGTTGCATGTCCATGAGTTTGTAACCTTTGTTATTAAAAAATGGTTTGTGTCGTTTGACAAAAATGAAGTGATGTGAATTTGCCTTTTTGAAGTCTGTCATGGACAAATTTATTGTCTGTTGAAGGTACCGAGTTTACTGTTTGTTACTTTGCTTCCAAAGAATTAACTGAAGTTGGACAATCATGTTAGTTGATGTTCAGTGCCTACCCGTTAGGTTATTATACTTTTTTTTTGTTTTTTTTTTCTAAATTAAATGGAAGGCATTAGATCATTGCTGATACATTGCCTTTATGTTTTAGAAAAGGAGTTCATTAGGATTTGCGTTGATTTGATTTGATCAGCTGCACAGCTTATCTTGTATTGCAAAATGTTATCGAATGGATGAGTTTTACTTATTTGGTCAATTTTGCATGTTGTGTCAATATTTCAGATCTTACATTTTCCTGACACATTCCCATCCCTTTTTTATTTTTTGCTTTGCTTTTTTTCATTAATTTGTTATCCTTATATAAGGGAGCATCCTGAGCATGTATGTGTCTCCTGTCATAAGTGAATGGAGATTTTTGGATGGATCTGAAATAAGAACTTATTTTAACCATTAGATTATAAGAAAATGAATAAGTTTCTAATTCTTATTGTTGGGTAAGTGCATTCTTTCTCATACATATCTATATCTCTCTCTATATATATATACAGAGAGAGCGAGAGAGGGAGGGGGAGAGTTTTACTTATTCTTTATCTTTATCATTTTTTTTGTAATCTAAGAAAATGAATAAGTTTCTAATTCTTACTGTTGGAGTAAGTAGATTCTTTCTAATACATATCTATATATCTATATATATATATATATATATATATATTCATGTAAAACTTCATTATGAATAGATTGCACCAGTTGTGCAGATAATGCTTCTCTTAGATTTTTTTTATTATGTTTTACAGTATGCAGTTGGTCTTTGTGTACAAGTTGCATGTCCATGAGTTTGTAACCTTTGTTATTAAAAAATGGTTTGTGTCGTTTGACAAAAATGAAGTGATGTGAATTTGCCTTTTTGAAGTCTGTCATGGACAAATTTATTGTCTGTTGAAGGTACCGAGTTTACTGTTTGTTACTTTGCTTCCAAAGAATTAACTGAAGTTGGACAATCACGTTAGTTGATGTTCAGTGCCTACCCGTTAGGTTATTATACTTTTTTTTTGTTTTTTTTTTCTAAATTAAATGGAAGGCATTAGATCATTGCTGATACATTGCCTTTATGTTTTAGAAAAGGAGTTCATTAGGATTTGCGTTGATTTGATTTGATCAGCTGCACAGCTTATCTTGTATTGCAAAATGTTATCGAATGGATGAGTTTTACTTATTTGGTCAATTTTGCATGTTGTGTCAATATTTCAGATCTTACATTTTCCTGACACATTCCCATCCCTTTTTTATTTTTTGCTTTGCTTTTTTTCATTAATTTGTTATCCTTATATAAGGGAGCATCCTGAGCATGTATGTGTCTCCTGTCATAAGTGAATGGAGATTTTTGGATGGATCCTTCTAAATTTGGTTGTATCCATAGTAGAAGCTCCTAAATTGACTATTGGCTTTCGATGACTACATAGTAAGAGAGCTGTGTGGACAGATACGGGCCAAACATTTGAACATTTTTTTCTTCTCTATACTAACATGGATGTTAATAAAGTAATTGTAAGTCAGGTAGTGCATTCAATATGTGTCATTTGCTCTGTCTCTCCTTGTCAGTTTTCTTATGAGGTAGCTGTTAAATTTAGTGTATTCTTTTATTGTTCTAGGGTGGTTGTCATGGGATGAAGAAGCAGCATTTGATTTCATCTATTATTTCTAGAGATGCTGGCGTACCTTGGTATTAAACTTTTAGTTGTGCTTTTATAATTTGTGGAGTGAACTAATGTTTTATTTACTACTTGGTTACTGTTGCATGCAGGCCAAAATTATCAACTATGATTTTGGAAAGAACTAGCTCTTGTATTAGGATTTCTTCTAAAGCTGAATCTCTTATGTGGCGTAGTGAGGTGCCTCTTTGACAGTTACTACTTATATTGATTAAAGGATTTAACCAAATTGGATAATATTTAGATCTATTGTAAAAGATATTCCTTTTGCAGAGACTTTTCTTCTTAAATGGAGAACAGGATATCTCATCCTTCTTACTTGTGGATATGGGAAAAATCAAGTATCCAGCTTACAACTGCATAATATCAGAACCAATTTTCTCAAATCGCAGAAATCTGCTCTCTTATGAAGAGGTACATGTCTATGTTCAGAGATGTTAATGGTCTTCCGTTCCACATTCCATGTGTGACATTAGATTTTCAGGCCATTGAAGTGGCGCAAATTATGGACGAAGTTCTTGATGCAAACAAAATTGAAGTGATATTAAGGTGCATAAAGATAGCTGAATCCTGTGTATCTACTGATTTTCTCGACCAGTACTCAACTTCTGAATCAGTATCTTCAATTCATCACTTATTTACGGCATCATGGGTATACTCCAAAGTGATCACTGTGGGGATTTCCTTCCTTGAGCAAGAGCGAAGGTATGGAGCTTTGTGGTTTATCGGCAAACTCTTTAGTGTTAATTGAATGAATACATAATGACATCATAACCTGACATGTTCTAGATATGTATAAGAGTAGAGTTTTTAAAACTCATAGCAAAAAACGTTTGGAGCTTGTGTAACATGGTATTACTAGAATCAAGTTTTAGGAAAGACAACCTAAATCAGTGGGGCAATAGAGATACAATCAACCAATGCAAATGAAATGTTTGGAGCTTGTGTAGTATGGTATTATTAGAATCCAGTTTTAGGAAAGACAACTATTAAATCAGTGGGGCAATAGATTTACAATAAATCAATGCAAATTTTTATCCTCAATTACTTCTCCACTGTTCCAACCACTTCACAATGACTCACTTCCCAAGTCTAGTCTACTACCTATGAAACTTGGATGATGGTATTATAACTTTTAACTGGTTCTGATTTCAGAATTCCTAAGATCCTTCCATGGATGACTGTAGCTGGCACTATAATGAAGCTCAGAAAGTTAAATCCAAATATATTCGAGTATGTGGGAAATTCTTATAAAATCAATATATGATTGGCTTAGATACATTCAAATAAATTATATGTACAAAATTTTACCCAACACCAGAGACTTCTTCCCCCATCAACCATTTTTCTTTGTATTTACTTGATGAACAGCTTCTGCAAAATGCAAATAGTAAGGTCGATTCCTCCCACCATAGTGTCTATAAAGTGGATAATGTAAACACAAAAGCTGGGTGAGTTTCTCTTATTACTACAGTTGCAGTGAAAATGCAAAAACAGGGGAGGAAGATTTTTGTCATTTATATTGAATAGAACCAATACAAACCCAAATGTACAAGCCCTAACTGTATCTTGTTGTGTGAGCTAGTGGCCAGAACAGAATTGTTGTGCTGCAACCTATGAGAATAGTAGAACAGTGATGTGGTACTTTTTAAGACCCAAAAGTACTGAAAGTCCCATCTGTAGAAGAAGAAACCCATTGCTGCAAGTTGACGCTGCTATTTGCGCTTGCCGTGAACAATAGTGTCAATCTTTGACATTAGGACCCACAAGTACTATTTGTAGAAGACAAATCTGTTTTTGTGGGTCTAAGACTGCTATGTGAAAAGTGTCAAAATAGCAATATGAATGTGTGAAATAGAGTCAGCACTCAGCAACTCCAATGCACACTGTTTTAGTGGAAACAATTTGAATGCGTCCTATCTTGTGGGTTTCAGCTGCATGTATTTCCTTGATGCTGTAGTATCCTGAGTCATGTCAGGGCCCTGTTTCTGGTTACTAAAGATGTGAAGAAACAGAAGCTAGAACAAATGGTGGGATGGTGATTGGATGTTTCTCACAGGTCTTTGTCCTGCACTAGTGGTGCAAATATCTTATGCTTCTTTATGTAACGATTTCAATAAAGGTTTTGATTTAGTGATTGCTGCCTTTAGATCCAATTTGAAGAATGAAAATGTCTGGCAAGGCAGGAGGAGACATTGTGATGTTGGTTGATTCACTGATGCTCCCTTTTGTTATAATTTATGTTGAAAGTATTCAAATCAAGTCTTGAAACAAACTGGTTTTAAGTTGCCTGATCTATCTTCTCAAACCACTTGCACTATAAAACCTAGTCAAGTGTGTTGATCATACAACTGCTATGACAACTTATGAGTACTCTGCATACCAAGTTCCAGGTCTCTTTGGCCACCTCTTATTGCTTTGCTTGCCTCTTGTCCACTTTGTCATTGATTTATTGACTCCAGGTCCGCACATCTCATGTCCCTGTACAATTTTCATCTACAGCCTCAAGAGTAGATTTATTTGTCCAAGTTTGCTGAGTAAAATAGCTTCATATATAAAAGATGCGCTCTAGATCTTGCTACTAACGAAATGAACCTCAATAATGTTTATGATTCTATATTTTATGTTAAGCAAGCATGTATCGGAGATGCTTCTTACAGGTGGGATATGCCATTGCTTATATTGGTCCAGCTTCTAGAAGGAGTAGTAAATTTCTTCATTCATTAAATGCCCTGATGCAGAAGCATCTCTTGATCTCATGGTTCTTTGATTTCCATTCTTGTAGAAATAGATGGAGCATATATATTTGCATAACTGGGCACTCTGAAGAACTAATAGTTGTTTCTCAGGTACACTGATGCAATTAATTTGCTCAAATGGCTGCTAAATGTTTTCCCTTATGACTTAAGAAGAGGATATTGGACAATGAGGTTATCAGTTGATTTGGAGCACCTGGGCCGCATTGATGAGAGCCTTCAAGTAGCTGAAAATGGGTTGCTGGATCCATGGACACGTGCTGGTTCAAGAATGGCGCTTCAAAGGAGGGTTCTTCGCCTAGGGAAACCACCACGGCGCTGGAAACTTCCTAGTTTTTCTAGGTCTGCCCTGCAGAAGATCCCTCAGGTAATGTGCTTTGTTTCTTTTTGATCCCTTGTTTTCACTCCTGATTTGTTTGTGTCCTATTCTAGTCAAATTGACAGTACTGATTTTCTTTAACAATATGGTCTTCTCATTGTAGTGGATGTAATGATTCAGGTTTTTGTTCAAGGGAGACCACTAAATTCTGATTTGGGAGGAAAGAATAGGTACTATAATGAAGAGGGGAAACAATGTGGAGTGGAAGAGCTTGCTTTGCATTACTATGCTGGGGAAGGAGGTGGATGGCAAGGTGTTCACGCAGAGAGTGGGATATGGCTAACCATTTTTGGGCTTCTAATGTGGGATGTCATATATGCTGATGTACCAAATGTCTTCTATACTAGATTTCAGGTACATGTTATTGAGTAATTAACTTCCCATCTTTCTCAGCTTTCAACATTCTGTTGCATTAATGTATTTCCTATATGATGTATCATGGGGATATCATGAAATAAGTTTCCTCAGTTTCATGTTGTTAGAATTATGTAGTTAGGTGGTTATTAGAAGTATTACGGGTGACTGGTAGAATTAATATAGATTGGTAGTAGTTGAATTTAAATATAATTTATGAGTTGTACCTATCTGATATATATATATATATATATATATAGGATCATGAGAGTGGTATGATTAACCCCTCTAAATATACTTCTCTTTTTAATATTAAGTTGGTATCAAAGCAGGTTAATCCCGCTTTGTTGTCTCAGTCGCCGTCGACTGTCGCCTTCGACCGTCGGTTGCCGCACTGACCCCTGGCCACCATCACTGTTTCTCTTCATTATCCTTCGGTCTCCTACAAAAACTCCAACAAACATGTCATCTGGAACTGTTGTCTCTTTGAGATGGATGAGATTGGTTCCCCCTTGCTGTCATGGCTGAGCCTTTAATGGGTGGGGCTGTACTTGACTTTCCAAAGATCACTTTCCTCCTGTTTTCCTCCCTTCTTACTTCCGAAAATACTTTCCAAATTGTTTTAAAAGGTTTGGTTCCAAGGATTCTCCCTCAGACTTCATCAAGTTTTGTGTTCAGCCCCAATATGAACTTGTACATCCTATCTTTCTCCACTATTTCTTTATACTTCTTCTTATCCTCAACATAGCTCCATTGGACGTCTTCATATATGTCTAGTTGTTGAGAAATCACCTTGTCGCAAGTCATGGAGTATGTTCTTGATCTCAAATACCACAAACGTATTGTCCACATTTGAGTAAGTTTTCTTCAATGCATTCCACATCTCCTTGACAGTGTCATAGTACATGAAATTTTCCCCAATTTTATTAGTCATGGTGTTGAGTAACCATGACATGACTAAGCTGATTTTTAGTTGTTATTTGTTGAGGTTAAGATCATCTTTTTTTGGACAGTTGGAGTCTCCTGTGATGTAACCTTCCTTCCCTTTTTCTTGAAGAAAGATCTTAATTGATCACACCCATTGAGTGTAAATCTAACCATTCAATTTGTGATCAATGATAAGAAGAGTAGACTCTTCGACCAAACTGGTCGAATCTTCTGCCTTGTTCTCTCCCATGGTTGGCGGTGCTAGATTAAGGATGGTTCAAATCGAGCTTTGATACCATGCGAAAAATACGTTGTGTATTTCTTATTTTGAAAAAAATACAAAGGAGGTAAAAATAGAATACAAGATAACAAACATGTATATCCTTGAAAATCAGGGAAATATTCTCCCTATAAATGTTGTACATAAATAAAGAAATAAAACTTATTATATTAGCATTAAATCCTATTATGGCTAGTACAAATTAGAGTTGAATTATTCTAATTGATATGTGCTGATATCCAACACTTATTTATCTAACTATCACTAAACTTGATCTGTCGTTTGGTGTAGGTGTTGTAAGTTAGTTTATGCAAACTTCTTGTTCTGACCATTGGAGTGCTATTATTCAAATTCTACGGTACCTCAAGAAGGCTCCAGGACAAGGTCTACTATACGAAGATAAAGGAGATTCCAAAATCTCTGGATATTGTGATGCTGATTGGGCAGGATCCCCTACTGAAGGCGTTTTACTATAGGATATTGTGTTTTCCTTGGAGGAAATATTATATCTTGGAAAAGTAAGAAATATAATGTAGTAGTCCGATCTACTGCAGAAGCTGAATACCGGACAATGACTTCACTTACTTGTGAACTTATATGGGTGAAACAATTCCTTCAAGAACTCATCTTCTGTAATATCCAGATAATGAAGATGTATTGTGATAATCAAATTGCTCTCCACATTGCCTCTAATCAGAACTAAGCATATAAAGATTGTCTGTCATTTTATTCAGGAGAAGTTGTTGTCAAAAGAGATATATACGGAGTATGTTGCTTCTAATGATCAACTTGTAGATGTGCTAACCAAATCCTTAAGGGGACCCTGTATTGAATTTTGTTGTTCCAAGCTTGGAACATACAATTTACATGTTCTAGCTTGAGGGGGAGTGTTAGAATTAATGTAGTTAGGTGACTGTTAGAAGTATTACGGGTTGCTGTTAGACTGAATATAGATTGGTAGTAGTTGAATTTAAATGTAATTTATGAGTTGTATCTATCTGAATCTATGTATATGAGATCATGATCATGAGAGTGGTGTGATTAAAAACCCTCTAAATATATTTCTCTCTTTTTAATATTAAGTCATGTATATATAGATTGTTGGCAAAGATAATTTTCAAGTTCATCTTTCCTTTTTTACCCCATCTACTTTGGTTGTTCCTCTATGTTACCAGTGTATGTAGCTAGCCTTTTCAACCAGTGTTCGTGTTCACAGTCTGGAGTTGTCTTTGATGTGACTTCTCAAAAGCTTCTTTAGGGAAGCCTCCTTGGCTCCTCCAATTAAAGCTTGACAAATAAAGGGATGGAGGGTCTTTTTCTTTCCATGGGCTTCAAATTAATGCATAATTTTTACAATCATCCATCATGAACATGATTATTTTCACGGTTATTCTGTCGTAGTTTAATCAAAGACATTCGTTTAACCATGCTATGCTAGAATTACCACTTCGTACCTCATATCGGGTTCCTTTACTTGATGTCTTCTTCATTATATACCAGCTGCTCTTCATGTTGATTACTTTTACTTAATAGGTTCAAAAAAATTATTGTTAGAAGACTCGTATTTAGTGTTAGTTATGAACAGATACATTCATTCATTGTAATTTTACTTATTGGTTTTTGAATTTACAGAATGCACCTTTAGATTTTGGCACTGATGGCTTTTATGCTGCTAGAAAGAGTATCATAGAATCCCATCTACAGCACATTCGTGATGGCATGGCTGAGGAGTTTCTTATCAAGTCATGGGAAACACATATTGGAACCGCATGCAGAGGAGTTAATTGGGACTGCCATTCCTTAGATGAGCTTCGCGCTGTTGTTACTTGCGTTGGGGGCACTTGTTTGGCGTCTCTCTGCCAATTTCTGGCACAAGACTATCGGAGCTGGTCTAGTGGGATGCCGGATTTGCTGCTATGGCGTTTCCATGGAGAATACAGTGGTGATGCCAAACTTGTTGAAGTCAAAGGCCCCAGTGACCGTCTCTCTGAGCAGCAGAGAGCATGGCTATTGCTGCTTATGGATTGTGGATTTGCGATTGAGGTCTGTAAAGTGAAACCCTTGTAGATCTACACAACACAAGCCATCGCAAGTTGCTTATTATTACCACACACATTGAAGTTTATTCCTCTGGCAAATTTTTCATTCAGAGGAATTCACTTTGTTGAAGTTTATTATTCATTTGCAAGCAGTAGTCTTGGAAAGAAGAGGAACTGCTCCATATCAAATATGAACTACTCTACTCTAGACCGAAAGTAATAAGAGCCCAGCCAGAAGAGAAAGTATTGGAGCCCAGATTGAAATACATTCATGCTGTTAAGAAAAGTTCAGTCATTTAATCATTCTGTTCCATGCCTCGTTATCACATCTTAATTCTATTTTTGTTAGGGAGGCTACTCTATTGTAAATTAAATTCTGAGTCCATAAGTGAGAATGTATAGTAATGTCCTCAATCGCACAAGTAATATGACTGGAACAACCCCACCACCCCAAAAGAAGTGACACTTTTCAATTCGTTTGTCTTTGTCAAAACTCTGTAGCACAGCACAGCATACCATATTCCCGTCAATTGATACAAGAAACATAAATTTCCTATGCCTTTTTATCTGTTTTGCAAAGCTTGTTGCTTCATTGATAAATCCATGTATTTACGTGACTTATGTGTGAACATGTCATTGATATATTTCACAATAAATTTAAAGTATAAAACGAATAAACAATTAATATTCTCTCAAAGTTTATTCATATTTCTTATAATTAGAATAAAAAGCCAAACTCATCTGTTTTTTTCTTCTATGGCACTGGAGGTAGTGTTAGATTGGATTAAACAAAGTCAACAGAAAGCTTTTTCCTTCTGTTTGGTTTTTGCCGATGACGTATGGTAAGTAGGTATGATACATAAAATAGGAAGCTTTTGATTGTGGTTTGTGGTATGCCTTCACTTTTTGAACGAGCATGTCTTTTTTTGTCCAAAATTTTTATATATTGACCATAGAATCTAAAAGCCACGGGGTCTAAAAACTTGAAAAAAAAAATCATGGTTTCTTAAAAAAAACTAGTTGTGTATATTTTACAATTTTAAACAGGATATTAGTGTATATATTCTCTATAAATTTAATAATAATTAAGTAAATTCGATTTAAGTGGTTGTTAAACGATAAATTTAATTGAATAGAGCAGTACAGTAATAATATTTGAAGCAAATTTGAGAAGTGGTAGGGACAAGGTATTAGATTAGGTAGTGCGGTGGAAGATAATGAATAAATTAATATAAAAGAAAAAAAAAACATGAAGAAAAGACGATAGAGAGCACGAGGTTGTCATCATCTCTTTAATTTTTTTTTGTCCACACCACACAATGAATGTCCCTTTTCTCAATTCATATCCACTTATATTCCCATCGCTATTCGCAATGCAATCAATAATACCCATTGCCTTCCCCTCCCGTAGTAATTATCACCTCTAATATTCCAATCATATAAACCCTTTTTCCTGTTACTTCCAACACACTTATGCATTATCATATTATTCATTATTCAAAAAACTAAAATAGAAAAATATATATAATAAATTTATTCATAGTAAAAAAATTAATCGACTGATAATATAAAGGCATTTTGCACTGTTCACGCTTGTCACTAAAATCTAAAATATAATAAAATTGTGTTCAAATGATGTAGTTTGTTTATTTAAGATCTTAATATCGTATTAAATAGTATGGTGATGCATTGGTTAAGAAAAACTATATATTTTATTGATATAGTTAAGGAATTTTAAGTTCATCAAATTTTCAGAAATAAGTAATTTTAGTTTTTTTTTATTTAAATTTAATATTTAATAATAATTTTTTACATTTTTTTTCATAATACGTTTCTAACAATATTGATACGTTTCTTTTGGATCAGCATATTAAAAACTACAAAAAAAAAATAAATTATAATGATAATTACCTTCTTACAAAAGATTTTAAAAATATAGTAAGATATTAAATATTTTATTGATAAGCACCCGTTAAAGAAAGAAACCCTTTTATCCCATTTATTGCTTTATCCAATGCTCAGAATTTTATATCGATATATTAAGATGCAGGAGAAGAGGAAACCGTGTTTCTTTCTTTTCTTCATTCACCTTTTCTAATCCTAGGACGAATGAACGAACACACTGCAATATAGAGAAAAGGCTTGAACTTCGATGCACGAAAGTCTCCATGTCCAACTACGATCACATGAACCCTTTTGATCAAATGGACGAAGACGATTTCTTTGACGAAATTGATGACCAAAACCATGCTGGGGATGCTGCTCTTGATGAATATGAGATGGTTTGTTTCTTTTATTTCCTATTCTCTTTTTAGGTTTGTGTTTTTTTTTTTTTTAATTTCTTTAGTTGTTTTATGTATGTATTCATTGTATTGAGAAGAAATTGGGTTTATTATGTCGTGTGTGTGTGTGTGTGTGGTGATTGGAACAGCTTACTAAGGTGACTGATACATCAGCTGCTCAAGCAAGAAAGGGAAAGGACATTCAGGGAATTCCATGGGAGAGGTTGAACATATCAAGGGAAAGGTACAGGTTGACAAGGCTTGAACAATACAGGAATTTCGAGAACATTCTTACATCGGGGGATGCTGTAGACAAGGTATTTTCCTTTCTGTTTCTTCTTTGCCCCTTTTCTTTGTCCTTTTTTAGGATTGTTGGGGAGCAGGGAAATAGCACTTAATTTGTTTGACTAATGTTTAGGTGTTCAAAGTTTATTTATTTATTTTTCTCCTATTTGGGGTCCCAGGAGTGCAAGCAAATGGAGAAGGGTGGCAATTACTATGAGTTCTTCTATAATACAAGAATGGTTAAGCCTACCATCCTTCATTTTCAGGTTTGTGACTTTTTCATGTGGTGCATGCACCTAATTATTTTCCTGCGATTTGAAAGGCTGACAACCATTTGTACATGGATAAATGTTGTTTGGTTGTCTGTCTTCTGTAATTGACTAAAATGTTGTGGCTTGTGTGACTGTACTTGTTCTACATTGATTTTACTTGTGGTTACTGAGAAACACCAGCCCTGTAGAAGATGGATTGAGGTTTTTGTTCTCACTCGATCAAGAATCTTCAATTTTTTGGTGTCTCTTTTGTCTGTGCTATAGTGTAGAAGATCGATTGAGGTTGTTTTATATTACATAAGAATAAAACAATGATGTGTCCATTTACATTGGATACAATAGTTCTGTTTCTACATATATTTTGTGGTCTTATAAAAGTAGGTTTGAGTTCCTTTTTAAACAGTTTTCAAGCTTAATGTAATAGCTTAATGAAGAAATCAATCTATCCTGATGATATATTTGTCTCTGGCATGCAGCTGAGAAACTTAGTCTGGGCAACTTCAAAACATGATGTCTACCTTGTCTCCAACTACTCAGTCAATCACTGGTCATCAATGAGCGGTATTTTGTCTGAGATAATCAATTTTGCTGGCCATGTGACCCCTACCGAGGTAATGCAGTGTATTACACGACCTTGTTCATCTATGAAGAAAGAGGAATGAAAGTGTCTTATGAATGCAAGACTTATACGGAACCTTTATAACATAAGAAACCTATAGCTGTCCAGTATACATGTCTTGTTAATGAATTGGAGAAGTTAATCATTTGAGAAGACAATTTAGTTAAGATTGTTGATTAAAACTAATTTTATACAAGAATACAATCTAAATGGCTTCAGAAATGCACTATTTAAGTATACATATCTTATTTCTTTGCTTTACTTAACTGTGCTCTCTTTGGCCTTGTAGAGATATTCAGGAAATTTGTTGGAAGGATTTTCTCAGACCCAAATTAGCACATTAGCTGTCAAGGATAAACTTCTTGTTGCTGGTGGCTTCCAAGGAGAGCTTACTTGTAAGGTGAGGCCACATGATTATGCCTTATCACATGCATGTTCTTTAGGCTTCTGATACTTCATTAAAAGATGAATAACTTTGTATGCAATAATGGTAGATTTTATATATGGCTTGAACATCTATCGATTGGGAGAAAAATTTTCTTGAATGTGGGTTGCCGTGAATAAATTCTCCCACGCAAAATATAGGGCAGGTGGTTATAAAGGGCTAAACATTCATTAAAAGAATTGCAGGTCCTCAATATGGAATCAGTGCTGTGGAGGGTTTTGTTCATAGGTGGTCTCCTTGGCATTAAGTTACTAAAAGTTTGAGCTAAACTCACTCTTTTCTTACAAAAACATCATCTTTTGATATTATCCTTATGATCTTTTTATGTACTAAAGAGGGAAACCTTTTGTTGGATTTCATCCTGTTAGATTCCCTATTAAATATTTTTGAACTTTTACTTTGAGGAATAATATCAAGAAGTACGATTTCATTCTGCTAGATTTCATCCTTAATTCACACAACTTGCCATAATAGATTTTCAGAATTCTATGATCGTGGTGTTTTTTTGCCTCTCTTTCTCCTCTTGGGGCTTGCCTCCACTTTTGTTGGGAATATATACTTTAGTATATAGATTAATTGTTTATTTAATTGGATATGTGGTAGTAATTATTGCTACTACACAAGCCTACTATTTCTCTCTGTTTCTCCAGTTTATCCTATTAAGATTAGGATTATGAAGGATGCAGTTTATTATTTCTTATGAATGCAGCGTTTGGATAAGAAAGGAGTAAGTTTTTGTACACGGACCACACATGATGATAATGCTATAACAAATGCAATTGAAATATATGAAAGCTTGAGGTATTTTTCATACCAAGTTTATTTGTCTCATTTTGGAACATGAACATTGCTTGACATTGACACTTTTGCAGTGGCGCGACTCATATTATTGCTTCCAATAACGATTGTGGTGTGAGAGAATATGACACAGAAAGGTTTCAGCTTTTGAATAACTTCCAGTTCTCTTGGCCAGTGAATGTGAGCACTCTCTAATCAATCTGACTTATGAAGTATTTTATTTTATTTTCCTTTTTCAATATCTTCTTGATATCTAATTATTCTCCCATTCAGGTTCATTTCAATTTCCCTTTCTTATAGTTCTGTGTTTTTTTTTTATTTGGTTAGATGAAGAAAATATATTAGAAAGAGAAAAAGAAAAAAGTACCAAAAGTTGCAGGATAAGAACTCATGAAACTGATAGAGAACACAGAACAAAGACACCAAAAAACTGAAGCCCTGTAGGCTAGAACTATAAAACCCAGTTAATGTGGAAAAGTTGTCCAATCTCTTTGCATATCTTAGATGTTTATTCCATGAAATAATACATGTGCTGAACGCCCGAAAAGAAGCCACATACACAATATTCTACCCATAACAAATCTAAACTATATGATAAACTCAGCCATATTGTCTTGTTTTTCATTTTATTCTTATTTTCAAACCCTTGAAAGGGGGCATGAAGAAACTGATTCAACCACCTAGGGAAAATTCATTTCTTGGGTAAAAATTTGACCTTGGAAGAAGCTTTTGATTTCCAAATGGACTTGTCTAGGTATAATCTTTTCCATATAGGAGAATAAGTGAGAAACTGAAAATAAGATCTGCATGAAATATTAAATACCACAAGAATCCAGTTTCCAAATTCCTGTCTTTGTTAGAAGGAAAGAGAGCATAATCAATTAAAGCCAAGATGGATTGAAGTTAACTAGTTTCTGTATTGTTCAATTTTTTCTTGTACTGTTTGTTTGTCTTAAACTGATTTTCTTGCTTCGAGCATGGCAGTTGTATACACAATTTGTTGAACTTCAACTATTTTTTCTACATCATTTCTACACCCAAGGAAATGCAGTTTTGATCTTCCTTGATTCCATACTCTTGTTCTTGATGCAGCACACATCAATCAGTCCAGACCGTAAGCTTATGACTGTCGTTGGAGATTACCTAGAAGGACTGCTAGTGGATCCTCAAAATGGGAAGGTACTCTGATCATGCATTTATTGGAAATTTCTGTTCAAGTACATTCTTTTCCCCAGTGAATTAGTTCATGCATTTGCTAATGGATCAAATATGGGTAGTGAATGTGAAAACAAGTAAAACTTTCATTGAACATATATGCTATGATATATGGCCATGTGGGTAATCATTGTTAAACATCTCCAAGCGATAGTGAATGCGAGCTAGAGTGTTGGGAAAGGGATATGGAATTTCAAGATGCGAACGTAATGAAATTAAGCACTAGGTAGAATCTTCCAAAAACATCATACCATGCTGAAGAATCTTCCACTAACTTCTTTGTGAATTGTTTGATTTCTTAGACTGTTGCCACTTTGGTTGGTCATCGAGATTACTCTTTTGCTTCTGCATGGCATCCCGATGGATTAACCTTTGCAACGGGGAATCAGGATAAGACTTGCAGAGTATGGGATGTTAGACACTTACGATCTCCTGTTGCCATTCTCAAGGGTAACCTGGGGGCAACCCGGTCTATTCGGTTTTCTTCAGATGGACAATATATGGTGGTTGCTGAGCCTGCAGATTTTGTCCACGTTTATAGCACAAAGGCAGACTATAGAAAACGGCAAGAGATTGATTTCTTTGGGGAAATTTCTGGGGTTTGTCTAAGTCCTGATGATGAGTGTATGTATATTGGAATCTGGGACAGGACTTATGCAAGCTTGCTACAGTATAATAGGAGGCACCAATATCAATATCTTAATGCCTACTATTGATCTTGATTCTTGCTAATTGATTTAGGAAAAATCATTGACGTTGATTTATAGAGCAGTCTAAGATTCTAGGTCCTACCCCTTTCGCAGTACTTTATGTAGGTCAGTCTGATTAATCAAGACCACAGTATCATAAGATAGATGTACAATGAAATCATGTCTCACCTTCCTTTTCTTTCTGAGCTTTGATGTGAATGCCACCTTCATGTCTGCATCTAACAATGGTTATAGTTTGGTTCATATTATTAGAAAAGCAAATGGTGCTTGCCTCTTCTAAAGTGTAACCGTGCCTTGGCATTGGCTGTTGAATGTTCTTTTCTAGATAACTGTTTGGAACAAATTCTTTTTATTAGTAGATAAGTTTTATATTGTAAACTGCACTAAGTAAAATATAGTGCAAGTTAATTAGTGGAGTTTATATGAAAATGGTACGTTAAGTTGGTTAAAACATTTCTCTCGTTTTCTATATAGTTTTGTACTTATGTTGCAAGGAAACATCATTGATTGCATCCGGCATGATGTTTTTTCTTAACATAAATTGAATTCTATTAAAACGGAAAGGGATAACAGAAAAGAAAATTATAGAAACTATAAAGTGCAAAAATGTCTTGGTATATGTGGAAAGGAAACAAATTGAGGACTTCTGAGATTATTTCGTATTTAAATCGATGGCAAAGTTTATTTTTTCTCTTGTAATTTTCTCTTTTCGTAAATTACCTTTTATTTCTTCTCCTTTCGTAAATTCACAAATTGCTTAACATTTTTTCTCATTCCTTACACAAACGTAGAGCACAATTTTTTTTTTCCTTTGTCGTTGATTACTTATCTTTCCTTCCAAGCATCCTTTTAATACTTTTATTGTGTTTGATTCTGTTTCAGATTCTGTAAGTTTTGAACGTGATTTTCCAAGTTAACTACATAACTATTACATTTTAAACCTAATTCCTATATCTTCAATGGGTTTTCAAACATGCTATTTAAAGAACTTGAGTTTTGTTGATTTTCTTCTCCACCTTCTTAGCTTTGAGACAAGGGATGCTATATCCATTGCAAAAATTACTACTTGAAAGACTATGGTATGTTTACAACTTAAATTGAGAAAATGAATTCTTAATTCGTAATCATTTTTAGGAGATTTTTAGTTTAAAGCTTGAGAGTATACATCAAGCAATTTCGTCTTCAAATTTTTTTTGTCTTTAAATAATCTTTTATGAATTTCGTGTTCAAATAGTCTTTAAATTATTCTCATGATACCAAATAAAGAAGGCCTTCAAAAGAAATATGTCTGGAAGAATGGTTTGAAATTGAACCATCTAGCACTCTACTGTTCAGCAGGCCCATAACGAGGCGTAGCCACCACCTTGAACTTATAAGAGAAAAATAATTTATTTATTTTGCATAAACCACATGTATTTTTTTATTAGAGACAATTTTGTAAGTAAAGTAAGACTATTATACATAGCAAGACTCTTTTTCAAACTTAAGATCACTTACTAAACTGAAACAAGTTGTGTCATGTTTCTGTGGTAGTAAATTTTGTTTTCTTTTAAACACAAGCTAAAGTACATATTAATGGAAACCATTACAGGAACAACAGACAACATGGAAAGAGGAAGGGTTTCTGGTTTAATGTTTTGGCATGCAGATAATATGCAGGATAAGGTGCATGGAATTGAGGTAAGGATGAGGAAAAAAGAAAACTTTCACTCTATGAAATGGTATATCAGAGTTGAATGAAACAATTGTTATTAGAATTATGACATCATTATAGAGACTAATTTTGAAACATATAGCATCCTTTTTCAACATTCCAAAGAATGCAAATAAATCAGACAACTAATGTCCTATTGTGAAGCACCATAATTAGGGTCGTTGTGTGTACTCCCAAACTAATAAAGGACACTAACCAACTTTAGGCTTTTGATAATCCATTTCATGATATAAATAGAATTCTGCAGCAAAGAATAAGAAGGAACTAATGATGCTTACATTAGTTTGAAATCATATAAAACAATTATGCATCATCACACACAATGTACATTGCATGGGGATGGATATGATGAATCACTGTTTGTTTTGTAGCAGGAAGGTGACTAACAGTTCCCACCATTTATGAGCAAGAAAGTACCAGCTCATCATCAAACAGCAACTTCTCCACACCCCCACATTAGAAGATCATGAGTCTCCAAAACATTAGTGATATTAAATCTCCAAGAAGACAACAGGAAAGAGCATTCACTAACAAATATGCGCTTTCAAATAATTTTATAATCTCAAAATTTGATTTTTATTATCTAATCATTAGGAGAAGGTGTAGGAAGATGAAAATAGAATTGGGTTGCGAAAGTACGGGACAAAGAGACAAATTAAAAAGAGGAAGTTAAGGGCCAAAGGAATCTCGTGAATGAAATTTGGATCTTTGTGTTGTGTGACTTGTGACCACGTTCACGCGCAACCCATGTTGCCGTGGACCCACGCACACCATAAAACAATATTCTTTTTCTTATTTTATACATACATTCCAACTTATTCATTTTCTATATAGTCTTGGTTTAAAAGAGGGTTGAAGAAACTCAAAAGATATAAAAAGGAACCATCAGGTAATTTTTGTTTTTGATGTTATTCATGTTTATTTAATAATTTTATGTTATTTGATGACGATATTCTTTATCACCATGGTTAACGTTGATTGTGTAATTTTTTCAAATTAAAATAAAGTGATCATTTGCCATTAAAAAATACAAAATTTCTCTTAACATATTTTTAATACATCCTTGAAAAAAATTCAAAACAATAAAAATTAAACTTCATAATTTACCAAAAATAAATAAACAAATGATTAAAAAAATCATATAGTTAAAACAAACAAGCAAATATTTTAATTATTAATTATTTCATTTTATTTTTAAGTTTTCAATTAATAGGATAAACTCAACAAATAATAATAATTATTATTATTATAAACCTAGTAGATACTATATATTACTAATTGTGGTAGGGTTTGAAAAAAAAGGTGTACAAACTTTGGAGGAATCAAATTTGAAAAGTCACATGACTTACTCTAATATTGAGTGCAAAGAAAGTTAGAGACGAAAGGGCGGTTGTATGTGTATTCTTGTGTTTGTATTGAGTAAAATAACTTTGTATTTTTGTAAAAAACATTTATATTTTTTAAATTATACCTAGTAATTTTTCATTTAATTAACAAACATTTAGCTTGTGTTTGGATTATAACATATATTTAAGGTAATTTGATTGAATTTGTAGATTATTTGGATCGAGTTAATTTGTTGAAATTTTAATAAATTTATTATATAATTAAATTAATATAATGATCAAATTATTTTTAAAACGAAATGAATAATAATTTAAGCATTTGTTATTACTTTCTGATAATGTATTACTCCCTTCTTCAAAACCTCTGTTACAGTAAAGTACTACACGGAAACAAAGCATTAGAGTAAGAATGATGGACAGGTAACCCTAAAAAAAAGTACATTTAATAAAGGATAATGCTGGTTCAATTTCCTGTACATTGATGGATTTTAGTAAGCTTTCGTTCTTAACGAAAATTATATCTACTAAATTCACACATTGCACTGGTTTTCAAGAAATGTGTGAATCATATTATTTCAATTTTTGTATATGGACATTAATTATACATTAGTAACATGTTGCATTAAGTTTAAAGTTTCAAGTAAAAAAATATATATACTAAATATAAGAAATATAGGTAAAATACCAAAGAGTGCATCTAAAAGAATAAAAACACAATGTTAATGAATATATCTTATTATAACCATGAAAGCAAGGTTCCAAGAAGTCAAAATTTGCTTATAATTGCTTTTAATTCATTACTTGTTATCAATAACACTAGAAGATAATTGAAGAAGGGGTAAGTTGAAAATGTTATTAAAAAATGTTAACGAAATTGTAGATAGTTCTATAAAAGAAAAAGAAAAATTTGACACATAGAAAAAAAGTTAAAGAGTGAGTGATGCTAATAATCTTCATAGATAATAAGAATAATTAAATCTAACAAAAAAAAAGAAAATGCACAAAATCACACAAAATAAAAAAATGATATAATAAAAAACAATGTTAATAGAATTTGTTAATCCTTCACATGATACTCACCAGTAATATTTCTTCATATCTCTCTCACAGAGTAAAACTATGATGATATACTGAAGATTAGAATCAGTTTCTCATTCTCATTTTACAACATGACAATATTGTTTTTGCCATCTACTGCTACTATAGATATAGGATATATTATTCATATATGCAACATCATACTATT
This sequence comes from Sphenostylis stenocarpa, assembly GCA_963425845.1. Lineage (NCBI taxonomy): Eukaryota > Viridiplantae > Streptophyta > Magnoliopsida > Fabales > Fabaceae > Sphenostylis > Sphenostylis stenocarpa. Next base: position 19,576,491 of record OY731398.1, read on the forward strand.
ATAATAATAGAGTGATTGTGACTTAGGCTTTAATAATCAAATAATTCTTATGATGTAGTTGAACTAATTAAATTTTTTTACGTCAGTTTACTATTCACTGTCTCTATTTTTTATACACTTTTCTTTGCCCTGTAACATTTTCTACCACCTTATTGTTGTACTAATACCCACGCTATATTATTTTTTAGTATATACATGCACAGTAAATAGAATATTATTTCTCATTTGAACTACAATCTCTCTGATAAATCAGAACTGATTCTACCAGAATCGGATTCTTTTCTTGTTGAAGGGCAATTATCACAGTAAAAAAATAAATTACAGTGTTTCACAAAGACAAAGAGAAGGTAGTGTCATTGTATCTGTAATTTCAACTAATATATAATAATAAAAAAAGGGTTCCTCCTCATAGACATCAAGATCAATGCATGATATCACTCGGTAACAATCTTCTCAAGAATAAAAAATTCTTCCTCATTTGAATGATTGTAAAACTACAAAAACTCAGAAGAAAATATAGTTAACACGTATATAGATACATGCACACAAGTTTTAACCATATTAACACAGTCAATCGGTATTTGAAAAAGAGAAAAGGAAGGCACAGGAGGTAGAGGTTGTAAGACACGACAAAGGCTTGTTTGGACAAAGGCCTTGTAAGGTGTAATGGGGTGGCAATTTGTCAGTAGCTTAGCCACGTTTGTTGGACCAAAACTGTTTGATCACGGACGACTCTAACAATACCATATTCACCCATTATTTGCTTTCTCAATGACCATTTTTGTAAAATATTCTTCTCTTCCTCTCGTGAGCACACATGTGATATCGTTTTCGCAAATGTAGTGTAACATCTACCAGTCATTACAGTTTTACATACTATGTTATCCCGAACAGAAACAAGCCATAGTCATAGCTATCTACTAAAGATAGTAGGATAACTCCATCGGCCTCGTCAAGAGGAAGAAGAACAAGAATGAATATTTTTCAGTTTCGCTTGAGAGTTTTGAGTTTGCTGATTTCACTTTCTTATTTGCTGAGATGCTTTGGAAACATTGACGTGCCGGTCCAGTTGAATGATGATGTTCTTGGTTTGATTGTGTTCAAATCAGACCTTCAAGACCCTTCTTCTTATCTTGCTTCATGGAACGAAGATGATGTCAATCCATGTTCATGGCAGTTCGTGCAGTGCAATCCTGAGAGTGGAAGAGTTTCTGAGGTATCATTGGATGGTTTGGGATTATCTGGAAAGATTGGAAGAGGGCTTGAGAAGTTGCAGCATCTTACGGTATTGTCCCTTTCTCACAACAACTTGAGTGGAAGTATTAGTCCATCACTTACTCTTTCCAATACTCTTGAGAGGCTGAATCTTAGTCACAATGCTCTTTCTGGTTCAGTTCCTGGTTCTTTTGTGAATATGAACTCAATCAAATTTCTTGATCTTTCTGAGAATTCATTCTCAGGATCAATCCCTGAGAGTTTTTTTGAGACTTGTTCCTCCCTTCGTCACGTGTCTCTAGCTAGTAACATGTTTGACGGACCTGTTCCTGGCTCACTGTCTAGATGTTACTCATTGAATAGTCTTAATCTTTCCAACAATCGTTTGTCTGGTAATGTGGACTTTAATGGGATTTGGTCACTGAACAGGCTTAGGACTTTGGATCTGTCCAGCAATGCCTTATCTGGGTCTTTAACTAATGGAATTTCATTCATACATAACTTGAAAGAGATCTTATTACAAGGTAATCAGTTTTCAGGTTCTTTATCCACTGATATTGGATTCTGCGTCCATCTTAGTAGGTTGGATTTTAGTGATAATCAATTCAGTGGAGAACTACCTGATTCACTTGGAAAACTTAGTTCTTTGAGCTATTTCAAGGCATCAAATAATTTTTTCAGCGGTGAATTCCCTCAATGGATTGGTAATCTGACCAGTGTGGAGTATCTAGAGGTCTCAAACAATCAGTTCACTGGAACCATCCCCCAGCCAATTGGGGAACTGAGATCACTGTCTCATCTGAGCATTTCAAATAACAAGCTGGTTGGAACTATTCCGTCGTCATTAATTTCCTCCACAAAGTTATCTGTGATACAGCTCAGAGGCAATGGTTTCAGCGGCACCATTCCAGAGGGTTTGTTTGGCCTAGGATTGGAGGAAATAGACTTGTCCCGCAATGAATTGAGTGGCTCAATTCCAGCAGGATCAAACAGGCTCTTGGAAACTCTCGCCAGCTTGGATCTTTCAGATAACCATCTCCAAGGGAATATACCTGCAGAAATTGGTCTTCTTTCAAAACTAAGATATTTGAATCTGTCTTGGAATGATCTTCATTCACAGATGCCTCCAGAATTTGGTCTCCTTCAGAATCTAACAGTTTTGGATCTTCGCAACAGTGCCTTGCGTGGTTCAGTTCCAGCAGACATATGCGACTCGGGCAATTTAGCTGTCCTCCAAGTAGATGGAAATTCATTGCAAGGGAATATTCCCGAAGAGATTGGGAACTGTAGCTCTCTTTACTTGTTGTATGCATCCTATTTCTCAAGTTCTAGTGTTATTATCTTTTGTGCAAATCTTTCTGGAAGATACTAATTCCTATCTATTTTTATGCAGGAGTTTGTCTCACAATAACTTGACTGGTTCAATTCCGAAGTCCATGTCAAAGCTAAACAAGCTGAAAATCCTCAAACTGGAATTCAATGAACTAAGTGGAGAGATACCAATGGAGCTTGGAATGCTTCAGAGTCTTCTTGCTGTGAACATATCATACAACAGGCTCACAGGCAGGCTTCCTACAAGTAGCATATTTCAGAACTTGGACACAAGTTCCTTGGAAGGAAACCTGGGACTATGCTCACCCTTGTTGAAGGGTCCATGTAAGATGAATGTCCCCAAGCCACTAGTGCTTGACCCAAATGCCTACAACAACCAAATAAGCCCTCAAAGGCAAAGAAACGGATCATCCGAGTCTGGTCCTGTCCACCGTCACAGGTTCCTTAGTGTATCTGCTATTGTAGCCATATCTGCATCCTTTGTCATTGTATTAGGAGTGATTGCTGTTAGCCTACTTAATGTTTCTGTAAGGAGAAGACTATCATTTGTGGATAATGCTTTGGAAAGCATGTGCTCAAGCTCTTCAAGATCAGGGAGTCCAGCCACTGGAAAGCTAATTCTGTTTGATTCCCAGTCCTCACCTGATTGGATCAGCAATCCTGACTCCTTACTCAACAAGGCATCAGAGATTGGAGAAGGAGTCTTTGGAACACTCTACAAGGTTCCATTGGGATCACAAGGTAGAATGGTAGCTATCAAGAAGCTTATTTCCATAAACATAATCCAATACCCAGAAGACTTCGATAGGGAGGTTAGAATCCTAGGGAAAGCAAGGCACCCAAATCTAATAGCATTGAAAGGATACTATTGGACTCCTCAATTACAGCTTTTAGTAACTGAGTTTGCACCAAATGGTAGTTTGCAAGCCAAGCTACATGAAAGGCTTCCTTCAAGTCCTCCTCTTTCTTGGCCTATAAGGTTTAAAATTTTGCTTGGAACAGCAAAGGGGCTTGCTCATTTGCACCATTCTTTCCGCCCACCAATCATCCACTACAACATAAAGCCAAGTAACATTCTTCTTGATGAAAATTGCAACCCCAAGATCTCGGATTTCGGGTTAGCTCGGCTTCTGACAAAGCTGGACAGGCATGTGATGAGCAACAGGTTTCAGAGTGCATTAGGATATGTGGCACCAGAGTTAGCATGCCAGAGCTTAAGGGTGAATGAGAAATGTGATGTGTACGGTTTTGGGGTGATGATCCTTGAGCTGGTGACAGGTAGGAGACCAGTGGAGTATGGTGAAGACAATGTGCTTATACTGAATGACCATGTGAGGGTGCTGCTTGAGCAAGGTAATGTGCTGGAGTGTGTGGATCAAAGTATGAGTGAGTACCCAGAAGATGAGGTGTTGCCTGTTCTAAAGCTAGCAATGGTATGCACCTCTCAAATTCCTTCTAGCAGGCCTACTATGGCAGAAGTGGTGCAAATACTGCAGGTCATTAAAACCCCAGTTCCTCAAAGAATGGAAGTGTTTTGATGAGATATGCTTCTCTGATGAACTAGCTTGACATATAGAAAAACATCTCTGTTGCTATTAAGAAATTTTTTTTTTTTTTTTTTGTTATGTTCTGTATCCTTTTTTAATTTTTGGCCATTTGACTTATGTGGAATGTTCTTTTAAAGTACAAGCATATTTTCCTCGTATAAATGGAAATCACTATCATATAAATCTGTTATTCTCAACTCTTAACTCTTGTTTTCTCTTTCACTGATATTAGCCTAAGGATTTCATTTACCAAACTTTAATCATGGTACAAATGATAGCAATTTGGCCACGTGCGTTGTTCGTTGGAAAGGACAAATCTAAAACCTTAGGCATGAATGCACAGAACTGTGTTATTATATTGGGAGAGAGAGTTTAGAGCTTCCCAGAAGAAAAATGGAAGTAAAGAACCAAACTTATCTGGTGTAGAAGTAATTTTTATACGCACAAGAGGAATATCAAACATGGGCTCCTTGGTTTAAAAATGAAAGAGTATATGACTTTTTTTTTTTTTTTTTATCAAAATGGTTAAAAATATTTGAATTTCAATGATATGTGTAAAATTAAAAAAAAATTCCTGAGTTAAATTTACTTTATTATATCATTCTAAATAAAAAAAATGGTGTCCTTTAAAACGATTTCATCATAAAAAAATTAAAATAATATTTTCTGCAAAAAATTTATCGTAAATTTCTTTTTATTTTTTTATAAAATTAAAATCATGTTACGATAGTACCATGTTAGTTAAATGACTTTAGTTTTATTTTTTAAATAATTAAATTAATTTTATTAAATAAATATATTATTTAAAAATTAATAATTTATTTATTATGATATATTTATATTATAAAATATTATATTAATTATTTATATTATATAAATTTTATAAATAATAGATATAGAAAAAATATATATTATTAATTTTGAAACAAATAATATAACATAATTTAAATTTAAAAATATATTTATTAATATATATTATCTCAAAAACTTAATTTAATTATAAAAAACTATAAAAATATATATTATTAATTTTGAAACAAATAATATAACATAATTTAAATTTAAAAATATATTTATTAATATATATTTTTAAAAATATTTTTTCTATAATTATTTACATAAAATTTATATAAAATAATAATTAATATAAATAAAATAAATAAATAATTAATATAATATAATATTTTATAATATAAAAGTTATTAATTTTTAAATAATATATTTATTTAATAAAATTAATTTAATTATTTAAGAAACAAAATCAAAGTCATATTACATCATATGACTTAGTTATATTCATATCACGGAAGCAGTACTACGTAGTAGTAAGACATTGATTTTATTAAAAAAAAAACTATTTAACTTATTATAGAGAACACGGTATTAATTTTTTTATCATAAAATTGTTTTATGTTAGATTAATTTTTTTATTTAAAATTATGTAACGTAACATAATTTACTCCTTTTAGTAAATTTTCAAAAATTTGTACCATATCAATAAAATCTAAATATTTTTAATTCATTTTGATTGATAGCTTGAAGGTCACGGATCCTCCCAGTCTAAAAAAAATACAAGGTTTGATAGGTTTAGTCTCCTATTATATTTTATCAATTTTGTCCGTCAATCCTACGGATTGAAGAAAAGTAGATGATATGTTGATATATTTTAAAAAAATATTTATATATTAAAATTAAAATATAAATTATTATAATTAAAATTATAAATTTTTTATTTTATATTAAAATATATAATATATATTATAATATTATAATTTAAATTATAAATTAATTAAATTCAAATTATTAATTATAATTAAGTATTTTAATACATAATATAATAATTTTTTAAATTGTTTAATAAAATTATTAATTAATAAATAAAAATTTCATATTTATTTATATAATTAAAACTATAATTTATAATGTATATATATATATATAAATTATATAAAAAAATAATATCATTAGTCCCCTATCCATCCTTTAATAGGATGAACTGATCTACAATCCATTCCAACTAATGCAGATCGCCCCACCGCACCCCCATCAATTTTTGACAAATGGACAAGTTAAAACAGAATAAATTGTCTCATTTTAACGTCCTAGTTAAGAACCATTATTCATCCCTATTTTCAATCTACACTTCTTTATAATAAAAAATAATAATAAACATATAAATTTAAAAGCTTTATTAATATATATTATTAAAATAAGTTATATAATGAATGTTTATTAAAATAAAAATATCCACTTATCATTTATAAAAAAATAAAAGATGAAAATTAATTAATATACAAAAAATAATTAAAATATTTACCTTATTCTTACTCTTTCTTAACACATAAGAAAAAAATGGAAAAGATAAAATAATAACATTTTTTAAATAAATATATAAATAATTTTGTAATTGCATAATTTATTTATCATTTTAAAAGAGCAAAAAAAAATTTCTTTTAGTATCGATTTCTCCTTAAATAAATACTTTTATACTTTTTTGTCATGTCCCTTTCTTTTTTCTCATTCCAACCGAGAATAACCTCTCCTCTTTTAATGAATAGTTAAAATTTATTAAAAAAAATATGTTTTACAAGTATATATTGTATATCAGAAGTGATGTTATTTTATACCTACTAATATTAATAATTTCCAATCAACCATAAAAAGTCTTCCAAAAAGATGTAACATATTTCTAATATAGATGTTTCAAATTTGTTTTTTTTATTATTATTATTAGCATTAGAGCCATTTGAATATAAAAAATTCAAAACCTTTAGTACGGTGCAACTTATGATCAACAATAACCTTTGAAATGGTTATACAATAAAGTTATTTTTCTACCATTAAATGCAGTATAAAGTGCGAGAATCGGTTTTCTAAGTTCAAATCAAATAGACCTCCTTCTGTCCCATAAAATTTCTAATCATACAAAATATCTTCATAAAAGGTATTATAATTTTGAACATAAATGAATTAGTTGGTTAATATGACTGGATGCTCAAATTTGCAGCACAACTCAAATAACAAGCAACAAGTGGCACTCCATGTATCTCTCTAAAGACAGTATACTGCCTACAATGGACGGGTTCAAAAATAAACAAAAAGTACGGCGCAAAATCATGATCCTCTAATATACTATTAAATTCACCAGAAAATTTCTCATCATCTATGAAAAAGCAATTGACCAAACCATCAGAAATGGCAAACAAGAATTGCCTTCTCAATCCTCATGCAAAGCCTTCATCAAATAGAGTCTGTTAAAGCTCTGCCCTGACACCCTGCAGAACATGCAAGTCCGTACGATTAATAAACTCAATTGGCTAGAAAAGACCATGATAGAAGAAATAAAAGAAAGTCAGAAACATCAAAATCGGTAACTTAGTATATTTGCTCCTCAAACATTTAAAAGAAATAAATAAATAAAAGGGCATAGTCACCACCAAAATCTAGTCACATACCCATTGATTTGATTGCAGTAGTTGGAAATTTGATTTGTAATGAGGAAGCTCTCCAAGCGTGATGGCTCGGGGAGTGGCTTGAAAATGGGATTTGAAGGATCTTCCTCGGGCAAGGGTTCTTCTCCAGCAGATTTACGAGCCATGTTCTCCGCCCTAATATTACAAAAACCAAATATATAATATGCTGAACCAATAAGCTATCTATTGTAACCATCAATTTCCATGTTTACTTAAAATATAAAAAGACACCAAAGAAAAATAACATTAAAAATGCTAATCAGATATGCGAATATCCAAATACTGCAGGATTACCATAATGTTCAGTGAAAATGAAAAAATTAAGAGTTAAAAAATTGTGTTACAATTACCATATGCTCATTTATCATTTTTTGGATATGGGATATAAGAAAATCAAGTATGGTAAACCATAAAGTAAACTCTAATTATTGCAAAGGTCCACCAGCCCCTCCAAAAGAAAGAACAGCAAATCACTATTTCCTAACATATAATCTATTGATGCATACTCAGCACCTGAAATGCGGGAGATGTAGAGGGTGAGGGACCATTTCAAAATGTATTAAATAAATCATTAGAATATCAGAATGTAAAACAAATAGAAAACACATATTCAAAGACAAGGAATCTGAACTAAAACAAACTTATTAATTAGCAAAAAACATCCATTTATATGTTAACTGTATTCTCAAACCACATAAGACTTAGTACAAATCTATGCATCCCTATCTTACAATGAGTACATAATGCATTTATTAGTTTGAACATATACTAGTTCAAAGACAACAAACATACCTTCTCTTTTGAAGCCATGCTTGCTGCTGAGCTTGTTGACGAGACAAGCTCCTATAGAAGAATTGGAACTAAAATGAAAGAAATTTCAGTCAATTACATTCTAAAACAACAAAAAGACCCACAAACTAAATGAGAACCTAAAATAACCTTTTGTTGTTCTAATGACAAGTCATCCATGCATTCAATCAAAAATTCCACATTCCTCTCCATTAATGAACTTGTTGACAATTGCAAGCGATCGTAATCACACTGCAAGGGGACAAAAGCAGATGTAAACACAAAAAAATTTAAAATGATCCAAAGAATCTCTATTAAAGATCATAGTTCACCTGAGTGACTGGAGTATCAGGTTCCAGCTCTGTCATAAAAGCACTGATAAGGGCAGAATTTGAAACTTTAATCTGAAAATAAAAAAATATACATACATATATGAAGCACGGTCATCATTAGTCCCAAAACTACTAACAAAAAATAATCCGAAACTAATTAATACACTTCCATTCTATAAAATATGCAAAATTATTCATCTTAATGACAGTAGCATCTCTAGCTCCTCCTTAACTGTTGCATTAACAAATATGGCAAAGACTATTACCATTCTAATTAACCATGACAAATGTATTTACCAATCATTTCAAAATTTCAACCACCTTGATTGCTAACATGATTTTGTAAGTATAGACATTACTTAAAATATATAGAAAACAAACAGTAATTCATTATATGAAGGACTGACTACTTGGCTAAACCACCCCCAAAAGGGGAGGCAAATTTCAGGAAAAGCTTACCGGTATTTCCTCAAAGATATCCACCCATGACAAGTTCTTCTCCCTCAATCTATTTCACAAGATAGAAAAATAAGTAATCAAATGGTTCAACTTATACACAACAAGAGACCAGAAGAAAATTCATACTTCTCTCCAGTAAAATTATTGCTGCGATAGAGTTCCATGAACGAATCAGAAAGTTTCAGGGCCTTCAGAGCTAGAACACCTTGATCAGACCTCGACGGATCATATATTATGCAAACACAGCGTCTAATATTCTCCTGAAAAGCATTGGTAAGTTTGAAATTAAAGGTCATTCAGAATAGATACTGTTGAAAATAATGTCTTCAACCAAAAAAAATAAAGAAAAATGCACAATGGGCTGCATCCAAAATCACACTTTTCTGTTTTAAATATCAGAAATCACCAGCAGCCATTTATAATAAATTTAAGTAATAGGAAACCTAAACATACGCGGTATATTCACATCATCTGATTCAACCAAACATAGTTCATGTTTGTCATTCTACCTAGGGATAGCAATTAAATCCGTCCCCGTGGGGACCGACCCGTCCCCGCCCCGAGTTTGACGGAGAAAACCCGAGTTGACCGGGAACGGGGGCGGATTCGGGTTTTCCCTGCTTTAAAAAGTCGGGGGCGGGGCGGGGATGGGTAATGCAATCCCCACCCCGACCCCGTCCCAGCCCCGGCTTTATATTTAAATTTTAAAATATTAATATTCTAAAAGTATTTCCTTTTCTTTTTTACATATAAGGTCATTTTTTTATATTTCACCAATTTTTTTTTCTTCTACCCACTTTTTAATTTTTTTATCTTTTTTAATATTTTATATCAATTAATTTATTACATTATTTTTCCTCTTACCTTTCGAGTTTTTCACATCTCCTTAATCTCTCCCATCAATTTGTTTTTTTTTTCAATCTTTTCAACCAATTTGATGAACACAAAGTTAATTTTTTTTTATTCTTTATCTTTTTCTAAATATTTTACATAAAGTAGTAACTAATATTATTTTATTTATAATTTATATTTATTAGGTTTTATTATGTCATATTTTTTTATCTTATTATTCTTATTTATCATATATCAAATTTTATCTTAATAAAATAATTGTATTTTAAAGGATTAAAGGAATGGATAATTTAAATTTTTATTACTTCGAACTAATTGAATAAGAATTAACTTATTAAATATTTCCTTATAAACAATATATTCCATATTTTTAAATGACAACTTAAAAATGAATTAACATATATAATCAAATGTTTGAATGCATTATTATAATAATAGTGTTATAAATATTCAAATATTTTGAATACAGTGTTATAATAATAATAATAATATTATAAATAAAAAATGATTAAATATTTCTTTTACATACACATTTTAATATAAATATGATAAATTAAAATGTATATTTAATTAATAATAATTATAAATTATAAATATTTATTTATATATAAAAAATAGATAGTAAAATTAATTCATTATAAATGTAATTATCTTTTTAAAAATAATATAAATCGGGGACGGGACTGGGGTGGGGAACCCGAAACCCAAGCGGGGACGGGAATGGAGACTTAATTTCTAACCCCGGCAGGGATCGGGGCGGGGATGGTTAAAAAAGTCGGGGGCGGGGATCGGGGAGGCAAAACCCGCCCCCGCCCCGTTGCCATGCCTATACCTACTCCACTCAGCTTCCCTTAATTTCCGAAAACCTATTTCTACTTCAAATCAATATAATAACCATGTTTGTAAATATAATACAATTTAGCTTGTGCAAAATTCCCAGGGAATTGTATCGGGTAAAACTTCCATCCAACAAATTATGCTCCACAACACTTGATCATGAATGACATAGTGGTACATTATTATAAATTTATAATAGATGCCTGTTCAGAAGTTCAAATCCTAGGTGGTGCAGGCCATATCCTGTGTTGGCCAGTTGAACATTCTCCATTTATAGTTTCAAAGGTTATTACGCTATTGAAATCAACTTCCAATAGTGGCCTCAATATACCCGGGTAGAATAGTCATGAGAGGCATGTTATTGTAAATATCAAACTATTGAAGCATTTCCAAAACAACGTATGACTATTCAAGATACTAACAAAAAATCCAAGCCGAAGCAAAAGTACGCAACAATTAATAAATTGACAAGCGTTTATTACCTGGTAATTCATAAAGGTTTCAATAAGCTCCACAGTCTGAAAGGAACCGAGCAATGTAGATTGGTACCTAGATTCAGAGAATTATCCCATGTGTTGGTGAAATGATTACAAAGAAAGAAAGAACGTCTTGAACCAAACTTCCATCGTATTAAACAAGCAATTAAAAGGACAGGTATATATGAAAAGCTAAATCTTCCTCATACATACCATCCAACAGTGTTGTTGTCAACATTAACCTCCCTCAGGCATCTCATCATTTCAAGCTGGTAATTAGCACCATCAGCTTCAATTTCCTCATCCTCTTCCCTCATCTGCAAGTTTTAGTAACAGGATCAACGGATAAATTGAAGAATTCAAAAATGGAGAAACAAAAAAGAAAATCATACTGGAAAGGGGAAGCAGTTGGTAACTTCAAGAACACTGCCAACATCCAGCCCAAGAAGTTGTCCAGTGACCAAAGAAGGCGAGTGGTCCTTACAGTGCTTAATTATCTTAAGGATAACCTGTTCAACCAAGAGACAGAAGCACAAGATTGGTGTCAGTATTCCCCTCACAACGCAAAAAAGTATTGAATATTCTCTTACTAACTTGCCACAAAAGCTTTACTAACTTCCATGGTCCAATGTTAACCAACAAAGAGGTAAATATATGACATGAATCCTACTACCAGATCCCCATCAGCATAATATACTATAACGCTAAATGTTGTCATTTCAAAAATTCATAAAAATGGAGAAAACAAGTATAGATTAGACAGATACGTGAAACAAATTGAAGCTAACCAATAACCCCATATATACATAGGTAAAATTAAACAATAATGGAGCAATTGAAGTTATAGAATTGATACCAGTCCTTCAATTTGGACGACTCTTAGAGGCGGCGCAGCCTCCTCCGTCGCAGCGACCTGGAGAAAAGATCTAGTCGTAGCTGCATGCGTAAAACGAGACATCGAGTCACGTGAGTGAACAAAAACGAAACAAAATCGTGGAGATTGTTGGAAGCGTAATCATACTTGTAGCCATGTTTCTGAACTGAAAGGAGCGAACTGCGACGATGGAGTTTGATGGAGGAAGAAACCCTAACGCCGGAGAACAAGAGGAAGGAGGCTTCTGTCTGTAATTGGGCTCAATAGTCCACACCAACATGATAATTAGCCCAATTTTTTAAAATTATATAATAAGTGGAAAAATTATGATTTTGGTTAATTGATATTAATTTCAGTTAACATGATTTTGAAATCATACTTTAATTATTTTATTAAAATCTAATATTTTTTTAATGTTTATAATTTTGTAAGTTTTAAATATTTACCTTAAAGATTATATTAATATTTACGTAGTTCTTCTATGTTTCTAACAGTATTAAATAAAATAAGTTTTCCACCATAAAATATCTTAAATGATTAAAACTAGGGATGCCGTCCAGTTCTAGCTTGTCCATTCTCTAGGCTCGCGTGGGATGGATTGATATTATGATATATCATGATTAAGGAGATTACGTATCTCAATTGTTCTTTCTGACACTGGATTAATAATTGTTTTATATGTATCTTCTTAAAATATATTTTAAATTTTATAAATAAATTTAAATTTTTTATTTATTGATTAATATTTTTATTAGATAAATTAAAAAATTATTACATTTATATATTAAAATAATTAATAATTTAATTAATTAATTTTTATAATTTAAATTATAATATATTTATATATTTTAATAATATAATATAAAAGATATAATATTTTAAATTATATTTTTTTAATTTTAATATATAAATATTTTTTTAAATAAGATAACCGTAATTCTTCTTTTAGTTCATCGAGTTAAGTAATTAAATAAAATAAATTAATAGATTAAAATTACACTAGCACCATCCACTGTTATTCCTAATTAAAACTATAATAAACCTATAATTACAAATTTAGATTTTTTTTACAAAGACATATTAAAGTTATGTTGAAAGATTATCAAATATTTCAATAAATATTTTTTCAATTGTTTCATTTTATGAATTGTTATCTGAAACAAAAGTAAATTAATTGATAAACATATTAATAAATAACCATTAAATTGTGTTGCACAAAAATAATATCTCAATCAGCAAAACATTTATATATTTCTCTTATGATGCAACAAAACACGACATCAAAAGTGAAGAAAGTTAACAGATAGATATTTTGTTATAACATAAAACAAACGAGATATATATTTTATTATCACATAAAATAAACGAGATAGATTTTTTATTATAACATAAAATAAACGAGAAGAGTGAGAAATTTTGGGTTAAAATATATATATATATATATATATATATATATATATATATAAAAATTAAATAATCTAAATTGTAATGGTTTGCTGGTGCTACATTTAAATTATGTTCTCAAAAAGCTATTTAATCTTTAAAAGGTACACAAATCTTTAAAAGAATTACTGATTTTTTTTAGAATGATAATGGTTAAAATTCTAATTTTGTGAAATGATTAATTCACAAAATGGTAACAGTTCAATTTCTAAACCATTGAAATAATATTTAAAACGTATCCTTTTAAAACAATATTCTTAACACAATTTCGTATAATTGTCCTCTTATTTTAGGTAGGAAAGGATATGATACTGTTTATACGTAAGAGGAAAAAAAATATTAAGAATATAGAAATTCTAAATTAATTAATATCAATAAAAAAATTTCCAAAAGTTTTAATCCACTAGATATTAAAATGAAACTTAATTTGAATAATTACGTCCCAATAATGATTATTACATGCATAAGTAATTAATATTAAAAAATATAATTTATAAATTATTTGAAAAGATTAAACTATTATTTATTTATTTTTAAGATTGAGTGGCCTCAGTATATATGTGCTTGGGAAAGGAATGATTAGTATTATTAATATATATATTAGTAGTATATATCTGGATATACATGTTGAAGGAGAAAGCAACAATGCTAACACAACAAGAGTAGTGAAAAGGGTGATGAACATTCAAGGACGACTGAAAGAGGATATTTCACCACCACTGGACACACACGCAACACAAACTCCTTTTGTCCACCCAACGCAAACCCTTTTTGTCCACGCAACATAACAGAGTTGGTGGTTATATTTTTCTTTCCCCCAACAAACACTGTATTCTACTACTATATAATACACTTTTCTCTCTCCCTCACACTTTTACTAATACGCTTTGCGTTGACAACACCGTTATTTGTTTCTTCTTCGTTGCTACCTTTCTTCCTTCCCACCGTTTCCAATGGATTCTTCTACTTTTTATCCTTCGATCTCTCACGTCAGAGTCTCCGCGAATTCCTTCCTCTCCCAATACGAACCACTTGCTCTGCTTCTCCTTCCACTCCTCTCTGTTCTTCTCGCTCACTCGCTTCACTCCATCTTCCGCCACCTCTCCGAGAACGGACTCAAAGCCACGCTACTAGGGTTTCTCTTGAACTCTGTCAAGTACAAAAAACTACTCCATGCATTGCTATTTCTCATAAATTAACATTGATGTTATTATTCATGTATTTATGTATGTCAGTTACTGTTTTCTATATGATTTTGATTAATCTAATTCATGATCTGTGTTTCGATTTGCAGATTGGTCCCTGGCGTGAAGGGGTACATAGATGCCGAAAAACAGAAGGTTGGGTTCAGTGTGATTCTATTGGATTAATTCGGTTGGGCTTTCGTTTGGTCTCTGTACTGTGTATGAAGTCAATTTCGCATGCATGCGTGTTGTTTTCTTTCATCATGCTCTGGTTTTGTTTGTTGTGGTTTGAGTGGCAATGAGTTTAGTTTGATTAGAATCAGACTAACCAAGAACTCAAAAAATAAAAAGAAAAACAAAACCGACAATACTTAATATTCTCTTTAAAAACCGATAATATGTAATATCTCTTTAAATATAATGACGAGAAAACCATAAATAAGAAAAAGGAAGAGATTTGGGAGGAAGAGAAAACAATAAATAAGAGAAAGGAAGAGATTTGAGGTAAGAGAAAGACGAGTTTTGGGGTGATTTATAGGTAATACTTTCCTCTAAAAAAAGTAAGCACCAGGGACTTCTCATCTCACATTTTGACTACAAGGCCCAATTAGGTGGCTGTGTTGTCTAGAGTTGTATTATTATATTACAGTGACGAAATGGAAGAGAAAAGAGGTAAAATTACACAGGATCGGTATGATTACGGAAGCTGAGTTCTTGAAAGGACTCAGCTTTTCATTCCATATCTCCCTACGATGATATTTCACCGCAGAATTAAATGTGCCATCTTTCTGTACTGTTAAATTGGTATTCATTTCAATGTTGGGATGGAAAAAGGTGTAGGATGGGTCTTCATAAGAATTTTGTTGCTTTACCTTCTTTCTTAGGGTCAGTTTGGTATGGGGTAAAAATGGAGGTGAAATAAGTTTATTAATATGTTTCATTAGCAAAATTGTATTGAGAACTAATCAGCGAACTTAGTGTGCATGAGCTAAAGAAACCGTTTGGGTTTGTCCCATGTCATTATTTGTCAAATTCAAACACAGATTTCAATTGCCATGCCACCTCAAGTGATAGATGTATACTTTGTTTTTAACAATTTTCTGTTTTCTTTAAACCATGGATCATCATCGGTAACTGATTTACTTATTAATCTGGTCATTGAACTCACAGGTTGTGGATAAGTTGCAATCTGACAGCAAATCTAGAAGAGATGGTTGGAATACTGAGTTGCCAAGCATAGGATTAGGGACATCTGTCCTCGAGAAAATGAGAGAGGAAAAAATAAACGATCCACTCTGGCAAGGCAAATGCTCCGGTACAGTGTATGTTCATAATTTTGGTTGAATGTTAAATTCTGATCATTTGTACTTGCAAGACTCTTTCTTTCCTTTTTCCATCCACTTGAGGTTGACGGGTACTGTATTTTTTTAGATGTATTTATCGTTTATTTCTTGCAGGTACATTGGAGGAAGTGAATCTGATGGACATTTTTCTGTGATAAACGAGGCATGTTCAATGTTAGTAAGACACTACAGAGTTTGCAGTTGTGTTTTATGTTTGTGTTAATATGAATGTTTAGTCCACTGATTGACAATTACTTTTTTACTTTTTAATATTCTTGTAGACGGATTTTTGCATAGATCAGTCGTTTTGTAATGATCAAAATTTCTGTTTACCTACTTCAGAGTACCTTGGTTTATTTGCTTTAGGATCTGGAAGCACCCTATTGTAGACCACTATTATCAGTTTATGTATTTTTTTAACTCAACATGAATCTGGCTTCTGACTCTGCTGTAGGCATTATAGGAAATTTTCCTAACTGTTTCAATTTGAAAATATTCAAAGCATGCTTATGGTTAAGACTTCCAGTTTTGCCAATCAGAAATAAACAGGATTCCTCTTTGCTACTTAGACCATTACAGGATTAAGTCATATAATCTGGGCTAGTTCTACATAATTCTGAGTCTCACAGAAAGTTTGAAAATTAAGTTTTGGCATTAATTAATGTTGAAATTACTTAACATTTTGGAGAATTTTACATCGAATTGGCTGCTGATACTGTTGAATATATTGAACAATTGATGACATTGCAGGTTTGCTCATACCAATCCCCTGCATTTGGATGTATTCAAGAGTGTTACACGCTTTGAGGCAGAAGTGGTTGCAATGACAGCGGCACTTCTTGGAAGTAAGGAAAATAGTTCTGGAGGACAAATATGTGGCAACATGACATCAGGCGGGACTGAAAGTATATTATTAGCTGTCAAATCCTCCCGTGACTATATGAAATCTAAGAAAGGAATTACAAGACCTGAAATGTATGTCACCAATGATTCATTATTATATACATGGCAAACTATTTCTTAATATATTTTCAAACTATCAAATTATAGGATTATTCCTGTGTCTGGACACTCAGCATATGACAAGGCTGCAAAGTATTTAAATATCAAACTATGGCGTGTACCAGTTAACAAGAATTTTCAAGCAGATGTGAGAGCGATTCGACGTCATATTAACAAAAATACCATCTTGGTATGAAGACTTTTTTTCTTATTTGAAAAATTCTATTTAAAAGATTCAAATTTCTTGCTACAGGATTTTATATGGCATGCAAACTGCTATTATATTAAATTCTTATTTCCAAATGAAATTTGCTGTCATGATAAACCAGATTGTTGGATCTGCGCCAGGGTTTCCTCATGGAATAATTGACCCCATTGAAGTAAGTTTTTTCATCTAATGCTGAATAAGATATGAGTTCAACTTGTTTGCTCAATTACCATAATGCAGATAATTTTCCAATTTCTTCCTTAGGATCTTGGTCATCTGGCATCAAGCTTTGGTATTTGTTTCCATGTGGACCTTTGCCTTGGTGGCTTTGTATTACCATTTGCTCGTGAGCTTGGGTATAGTTAGCATGACTTATTTTATATTTCTGAACCATCATTCAGTGTTGGTATCTTTTATCCTTGGCCTGGATTTTTACCTTGTCGTTGTTTTAGGGGCTATACTTTCATATTTGAATCTGATCTTTGGCTCTGAACTCATCAATTTATTAGGCCTTTTCTTCTTTCATTGATAATACATTCCATTCCAATTTATCTTTATTTGCAACTGCAAGTCTAATTGTTTTAGGATTATGTTGTTACTGTAGTATTCTCTTCAACTTCTCTTGGGACTTGGCTTAATTTTTTTATGATTATATTAATTATTTAACACATCCAATCATATTATATTGGAAATAATATGTAGCCTTTGTCGTAACTTCGTTTTAGTACGAATTTAAGTAATCCATGCTCAACTTTTTTCTTCCCAGGTACCCTATTCCACCTTTTGATTTTTCTGTTAAAGGGGTTTCTTCAATTTCAGCAGATGTACATAAATACGGTTTAGCTCCCAAAGGAACAAGTGTAGTTCTTTATAGAAACCATGAAATCAGAAAGGTAAGGCAATGATTAACTCAAAAAGCGTTTGGCAGTAACTGATAAATTATTTGTAGCCTTTAGTTTGTACGTGAACTCTGAAGTTGTTATTTAACTTTTTTACTATTAAATTTTGCAACTTATTGGGAACATCTCACGGTATATGACATCTTCTAATCTTCAGAAAACATTATTTCTTTCGTACTCTTGCGCATGGCATATTGGACATCCTAGGCTATACATCCAAATGTCTTAGTTCAAGAGTCCTCTATCTCTTTCTCTTCCTTGGGAAATCATGAAGAGTTGGTAGATGAAATATTCTTGCATTTCTTCATAGGGATAGTAAGGTACTATTATTGGAGGAAAAAACTTTCTTTTGCTGAATACAATTTTAGAGATAAAGATAGAAGAGGACGAATTGTATACTAGGGCCAGTTCTTTGGCTCATAAACGTTAAAGCAATTTCAATATCTGAAATTCAAGTTCATCATTTTTCACATGGATATTCTTAAAATCACCCCTCTCAGTGCATCATATCCAACTCATAAAAATTTATTAAATAAAAACAATTTCAAGTTTTACAACCCTTGTGGACATGAAATTTCATTTATAGGAAAGTCTATTAACAAAAGCAATCATGTTTGTGTCGGACAGTTTCTCCGATAGTGTAATCAGAAAACTATTTAAGGAAGTATAAACCATATTTTTTGCAACGTTAAACAGCTATTTGAGCCTGGTCGTTTTGCTCATGGCTTTTTTCATTGGAGTTTGTATTCTAATAATTGAAGAGACTAGATTAGGTAATCATGGCACGTTCTACAGGTTTTGTTTACCTTGTGTTCCTATTTGTTGTATGGATAACTTCCTCTTCCCTTAGTTGTGTTTTTTTCCTCTTTTCTATCTAATAACATTTCTTTTTCTATTAAAAACAACATGTTCTGTAAAATATTACTTAATTCTTTTATATGTATTCCTCCTTCCCCCCTTTTCATGTCTATTTTATCAAGTACCTTCTCTACAACATGCTTTTTATTGTTGGAAAATTGGTTGTTGAATTACTTGCAGCTGATTACTAACATATTTTCTTTGTCTTCTGGATTATACAGCATCAATTTGTTGCTGGTAAGTTTACTATTTGTTTCTGATTAATGTTATGTCCTGGGTAATTGGGGTTATTTTTTTAATGTGTTTGTGCGTGTGTACAACCTGTAAGGAAAGGAGAAGATGATACGTAGTGACATATACTTTAGACAGGAGCCACTATTTTTTTTAGTCATATTTAGTGGTGGGGCTAGTCATGTTTCTTTTTGGAGGAAATGTTGTCTCTTACTCAAAATAATTCCGTTACAGTTTTTTTACTAATTAGTGTCAAATTGTCAATGTCACAGTTACTGAGTGGTCTGGTGGGTTGTATGTGTCTCCAACCATAGCTGGAAGCAGGCCTGGAAGTCTTATTGCTGGTGCGTGGGCAGCAATGATTTCTCAAGGGAAAGAAGGTTACTGTCCACAACCTCTCTGTGCTGCCTTGGAGATAATAATTTGATTTCTCTTTCTGCTTACTCTGATTGAAATGTATGATGTACGGCCAATTTATGGTGTGCCATATTCTTCAGGTTACTTGAAAAATACAAAAGCAATTATGGAGGGGTCAAGAAGAATACAGAAAGGGTAAGATACTGTGTTCCTCTCTTTCTGTATCTACTCTCAAGCTGTGCCCTGTATAAAAGTTTTGAATGTAATGATTATGTTATATCTGCAGCATACAGGAGATTGCTGAGTTGTTTATTGTTGGAAAACCCGACATGACCATCGTGGCTTTTGGATCTGATGTTCTAGATATATTTGAAGTGAATGATATTATGTCATCCAAAGGGTGGCATTTGAATGCATTACAGAGACCCAACAGGTAGGGCTTTAAGATTGGGGTGGAGTGGGGGCACTGTCTGTATTTCTATCATTAAATTGCCAGTACATGATGGTCGCTTTGAAGAAACTGAAAAAATTTTCATCCGTGTTTTTGAATCAGCATCCATATCTGTGTTACACTGCAACATGTACCAATTATTGAAGACTTTCTCAATGATTTGAAGGAGTCTGTGAAAACTGTGAGTTGCTTACATATATGGAATCCCAGTAATAAATGATTCATTTATTATATTTCTATGGAGTTAAGATATTCTCTCCGGGCCACCAGCAGAGGGTGGTTGCAGGGATTAGGATGGCAGTTGATGTAACAGTTCACTAATTGATACATACAATTCTATTCGATTTGTATTTTCTGTTTCACTCTTTTCTTCCTTTTCAATTTCAGGTGAAAGAAAATCCAGGTCCAATAAGTGGAGGCCTAGCACCTATATATGGCGCCGCAGGGAAGATGCCAGATAGAGGCACGGTCCAGGAATTGCTGGTAGATTATATGGACGGTACCTGCTAATGCCATTCAACATTTGTTTCAGATTTTCCAGGCAACATCTACTGTTCTGGACCTTAATAATATCCATTTTATCCTGTATTCTTTCATGTTTATGATATATTTAAATGCTCATACAAAATAAAAAGTAAAATAACGCCCTGTTTGTCTGTGTCATTCTACTTTTAAACACTTTTATTTTAAGTTACCTTTAACATGTCATTTGAGGATTTTCATGGGCGAAGTTCGTTGCTACTCAGCAACACCTGTGGAAGAACAAAAATAATGCACATGATTGTCCAGAAACAAAAATGTACTTGTGTGATTGGTAATCATTATTAAAATAAGGGTAAAATTAAATGTTATAGCGTACAATACACAGTAAGAACTGGGCATGCATACATACGGACGGTACTTTTTTGTTGTTTCTATACTTCTCCTTCATGAAATGTTTATATTACATTGTTATCCTCTCTAATTTTTCTTAATCATCGTGAATAATCATAAAACAGTTCAAGGAAGATTTTTCTTAAAGATAGTTCCAAAGCGTAGTTTAAGTCACATAAATTGATATTTTCCTCAAATATAGAATAAATTGTTTCTATTTTAAAATAAATTATTAAAATTACGGATTAAACAAAATAGAGATACTCGACTTACGTTATATATTAAAATATATTCAATTTATAAAAGTAAACACATTTATTTTAATTCTTACCTATCATCAACCAAATGACGTGGCATTGCCATGATCGCGTAATGGTAGGCCAAACTGCACAAGTGTTACATGAAACTGTGACTCAAGTCATATTATCTCACCAACTCCATTGCTCCCTCTTCAATCTCCCGCAAATAACACAAAATAATGATTTTCTCGTAAATCAAAAGTGGTAGTTTAGAGAGACGTCTTCAATACTACCTCACATATTATCAATGACATCTTTAAATTTAGTACACAAATTTGACTTCAAAACTTATTATATAAGTTTAATCACTAAACAATTTCAGTAGATTATAATTACTCGACTAATTATCATATGTTAAAAAATACTCTTTCAAATTATAGTTAACATTGGGAGATTCAAATCACACTCAATTAAAACAAATAAAAACAATATTTAACCATTTGTGTTAATAATGTAAATATAATAATAAAAATGTCAATTATAGCTTTAAAGTATCAACTATTTATTTTTCGATCTATAAATAAAATATTTTAAAATATTACTTAATAAAATATTCATCAATATTAATATATTTATTTAATTACATCGAATTGATTTTTTACATATAATAATTTTTTCTTTTTATTTTTCATTTTCTTAATTTTTTTCTTCGTTACTCTTTGATTTATTTATTTTTCTTTTATTCTTCTTTTCTCTTTCACTTATTCTAATTAAAAATATCATATTAAATTTAATACAAATCTGTTAAAATAACTTTTTAAAAATAAATATTAAATTTTAAAAAAATATATTAATTAATTATTTAAAATTATGATGTTAGTAAATAATTAATTTTTTTATCAAAAAGTAACTCCATTCATTAGATCAAATGTTATTACATACATTTAACTAAAACTAGTCAAATAAAAAAATTATTAACTTTAAATTCAATAAAAGTAACTCAATTCAACATTGTATTATAATAAAATAATTTAAAAATGATTATTTACTATTATAAAATATAAAATCATTATTAGCATAATTTTAATTAACTATTTGATATTTTATTAGTTTTAATGTTGATTTAGAAAAAAATACTTTAACATGTTTTTATAACATTTCAATATATTATTTTGAATTAAAATAGAAGCGAGAGAGTAAAGAGAACAACAAAAGATTTGGAGAAGAAAAAAAGAAAGAAATATGGAATAAATAAGAAGAGAAAAAAATAATAAACGAGGATAAAAAAATAAAAGAATAACTAAGAAAAAATTATTTTTCATAATCGATTTTATATATAAATAACAAATATATATTTGGATAAATAAATGAAAATAATTTTTTATCAAAATAATTTTTTATTAAAATATATTATTATATTATTGATTCACGTGCTCTTTTCTAAATTATATTAAAAATTTACATAAAAATTTCTCAAATATTATTAAATAAATTGAATTTCAAAAAAATTTAAATTTGTGTTTTAATCTAAAGCCAGTAATTTCGAGACATGACTGTAAGAAGTAGAATAAGTAGGAAAAATAAAAAAACACGGTAATATATATATATATATATATATATATATATATATATATATATATATATATATATATATATATTCACTTTGTTCTTTTACTGATCTACTTTTACCATTGGCAGATATGTTTGAAATAATAATTCAGTTGAATAGCTATGCAATGTCCATGACTGATGTATAAAAAAAAAAAAACTTAATAAAAAATTACTTTTAACATAACATTTAAATGATTGTTACAAAAATGAATATAATTAAACAATAATGTAAAAGTGTCTTACTCTTCCAAATTTTCCTATTTTCTGATAAGAATTTCCATAAAGTAGTATATAATCAAATAAATATGGACACACGGTTGAGGAATTATTGTCTCTCACTGTCAAATGACAGTATTCTGATATATCTTAAAATTTTGATAGTTTGACAACTTTGGTTTGAGTAAAAGAGTCTAAGTGAAGCAAATTTTGACTGTTGAATTACCCTGGATAGTTCTCTCTTGTCACAAAAACATATCAATCGTTTCATTCGAATCCTAAAGATATAAAAAGGTTGTTTAATTATTTGATCCTGCATAATCATGCAGAAAGAACACTAGGGACACTGTTCTGATCGGGTTGTGCTACTCTTATTCTACTGTGTCATAATCACCCAACATGCCCTAGTTGCACTCCCTTCTTCACTCTTATTCTTGATTTTGCTGCTAATAATATCTCAGGAACATACTCAAATTGTATTTTAAGTTTATTCCATTCACCAGAAGAAGCTTATGTACTTAACTTCTTTAGAAGTTAAGATGGATAATTTAATTTTTTAAGTTTCTATTTCTTATGAATATTAACTGAAAAATGTATTAAAGATGACCTTAATAAAATAGATTTGAAGATCACAATTCAACTTTTCTGCATCCCTCAAGTTAGTTCCTCCTTGGTAGGTTCCTAATAATTTTTACTTATTCCAAAATAGGTAAAGTGTGCAATATTTACTAAGAAAAAAGCAACAAGTTTAGTATACCAAAATAGGTAAAAGTGTGCAGTATCCACTAATAAGCAAGCACCAAGTTGAGATTCAATGAATCATGAACTAGTAAACTGTATAATCTATTTCAGTAGAAATAGATTCACACGCAGACACATAAAAAAATGTCTTTACTTTCACTTTATTTATCTCCACTATTCTTTCTGTCAATAAACCAATCAGAACCTTTTTTTTTTCCTTTTCTTCTTATTTTTATTTATCCAAGTGATGCAACAACAGTTACCAAATCATTATAACCATGTTGGCAGAAAGAGTCAAAGATGTGGATCAAAATTTACAACAAAGGGAAAGTACATTTAACTTTCTTCTGGAAAGAGTGCTTAGTGAATTTGCAACACCAATATGGCAACATTGCTAACGACATATAAAACCCACCATATTCCTTCTACGGAGGGAGGGGGTCCCCTGACCTACCATTTGCTGCAGACTTTCATGAATCATGAATTTTATTATCACTGCTCCAAAGTAACACGAGGTAAACGGTTGCCTAGTGTACCAACTTGTTCTTCTACCAAACCCAACTCACTCTCTTGTACATGGAAAAAGTGTTTAATATTCATTTTTCTTTTCTTTTCAAGAATAAAACGTGTCATTCTCACCACCATTCTAACTTAATTATCATTATTCATATAATCTGCAACATTGCTCAATGGACTATTAGCTTCACACACATGGCAATACTGAATATATAAACTGATATCAAAATTGTAACACATATAGGAAGGGAATAATTGAAAAGGAAATAGGAAACATACCATATCATTTAGCAGGGTCTAAAGTGTGACGTGTCAAGACACTTTGATGGGGCCCTGGATTCTATCATGGTCTAGACTATTCTAACTTCTTGTCTCTGAAGGAGAAAAGATACACTTGTTGGTCAATTGTTTGTCCATTGTTTTGTGCTCTATAGGCATCAACCAATGATTTTGTTGTGTTATCCAATCCCAAGAACCAATGGTTCATCGTGACTACACTACTCAAACTCAACTAATGAGATGCACGAGGCACAATATGTTGCACACACACACGTCGTGGTACTCATGAGTACCAAACTAAACTATTTGACATGGTTAATGTGCTGTTCTAGTACAAATCAGAAAGGGTGAGGCAGTTGATGCATGGCATCTTAACTCTTAACAATGGACAAAAGAATACTGATAAGTAAAATTTTCTACACCAAATCATGCACAAAAATTATAAGCCTTACTGTTAGTCGACCTTGCACATGATCAGAATAGCGTGTTTAGGACCCACTTGATTTAATGCTGAGATATAACAGCAAACAATGTTTGTAAGTATCTCTATGTTTTTCTTGCTGTATCCTCTCTATAAGACATCACTGATTCTCACCAATATTTTATATGTTCTTTTTAAGATATCATTTAAGTACCATAGACACTTCCTTCAATTACCTTATCTTCCCAAGTTAGGCAACCAAACTCGAGATTTTTTTTTTTTTCTTGAATAACAAAGATGAAGGTAAGATCCATTATCAATCATGCCTTGCAGCACAGAATATTCACTACTCTTCTAAGTTGGTTTCATCATATATTTTGCAGCAGTTACTAGGCTGGATGCATAGGAAATTTCGCCAGAATAGTAGTGAACCATTCAAGGACTTGGTCATTGGTAAGTCATATAAGCTGTTAGCAAGCCATACATGCATAAATTATTTGATGTCGATCATGTTAGTGAAAAACCAGTATGAAGCAAAATTTGCCATACTAGATAATAGATAACTTGATTTCTGCTAACCTTGGAATTGTAGAAGGTAGTTCTAAATAGTCTCTTGCATGCACATATCCACAAATATGTAGGACCATGAGGACATTGCAGTAAACTACCTCGGTGCAACCATTTAAAAGCTATGAATAAAATTGAAGTATCGTAAAAATAAAATAGAAGTCTGGCTAGCACAAGTTGGAACAAAAAGTAGACTGTTTAACACTTCAAGGTAATAACTAATAAGGCCCATAAAATCGTTAGTCCGTAAAAATGAAAATTTATATGTTCTCTCATTTGTGAAATACTAGTATAACATCAGAATTAGGCAGCGTGTCACTGAATGCTATTATGGGATTCTACGTCAAGGTTTTGTCTTTCAGTTATTATATTTCTTTAAAATTTTCTTGTTTCAGGGAATTCTTGCAATTGTCTTTCAGGGCAACCACCATTTGATGATGAACAAATCTATCAGAAACCAAACCTTGGAATCAGACTTTCCAAACATGCTCAAAAAGGTCACAACCTTAGAAACTCTTTTGCTGGTCTAGAAGCAGCAAGAGTGGACGAGGACTACGAGGGGGAATTCTTCCCTGGCTTCCTGGCAATTGGAACTCTTGGTTCAGATCAAGTATCTGACCCATCAACACCATCATTTCCAATTTCTGTCGAGAGCATAACTGAAAAGGAAGATGAAGTGACCGAGAATGATCTTAAGCTCATCAATGATGAACTAGAGAAAGTGCTGGGGGCTGAAACCAAGGATGATGTCAGCCTTGATTCTTCGAGGAGGACTAGCCATGTTAGCACTGGGAGAAGTAGCCATGTTAGCACTGGGAGAAGCAGCCATGTCAGCATAATAACACTGAGTGGAAAGCCAATAGAAGGCGCAGAACCAAATGGAAATGGAGCTGTAATTTGTCCACTCCAGGGATACCTCTTTGGAACAGCTATTGAACTATCTGAAACAACTGCTGCAGCAAAGAAAGAACACAGGACATCGCTTGGGGAGCTGTTTCAGAGAAGCAAATCAGCTGAGGAGAATTTCAGTGCAAAATGTGAAAAGGAGGAAAAAAGAACTGAGAAGGAACTGGACAAATCTGCCGTGAACCTGATGAAAGAAAAGCTGAAAAAAAGAATGCTCCATGCTTATTCTAAGAATTCTACTTCAATCAATGGTGGGCCTATTGATTCTGCTTCTGCAGAAACAAAACTGAATAAGGTACACAACTAGCAAACCATAACTTTCTATTTACTCTTGTTTATCTACCTAGAATAAATGTATAACTATTATGCATTACCTTACTCAGCATTCTTCAGATTGAGTTTTATAGCTTTGCATTTTAATGCTCTTTTCACCTTTTTGTTTTTTCTGTTCGCCTTAATAACATATTATTTGTTTATGGTCTTAGTCTTGGCATGTGGTATTATTCTGGTCATGACTCCAGCTATGTTTTTGGCTTCTAGATTCTCCATATGTTCCGAAAGAAAGTTCACCCTGAAAGTTCAACAGCTGCACAAAAATCTGCTAAACACCACAAGAACATGAAGAAGAAGAAACTACTGAATGATGGGGGCTACAACAAAAATGACCTGGTGCATCCAGAGGAAGATTCATCTGTCAACAGGGAGTACTGGATCAAAACAGATGCAGATTGTAAGTATGCTACAACTTTTCATAGCTCTATTTCACAGTTTAACCTACACTATACTATACATTCCTATTTCACTGTAGAATTTCATAACTCACTTGATGAAAATAGCAAGTGATTGCAACATAGAATGTCATTTATAGCATGTCTATTTTCAGTTTCAGTTCCGCGCGAATGTTGCTTCTTCTACCCTAACTCAATTTTTTTCTGTGCATTGCAGACTTAGTTCTAGAGCTGTGAGAGACATTGAAAAAAATGTGGTGTGTTCATAAGTTGTCATCCTCTATCAGTAATAACTAATGTTGTGGTTGTACTGTGAAAACTTATATATAAGAAACGAATAATTGAGGTAGATTCAGTGTCTACCTCAGTGGTCAGTGTGAAATGTAAGATTTGTCTAGTAATAAGCATGAAAGATGGAAAAAAATTAAAAATCATAGCTATTGATTGAGTTGAGATGACAATATAAATTATGAATATCTTATAATGACAGAATCCACCGTCAAATCATGGGGGTGTGCAAGTTGAGCTGCGGAAATTCACGGATCCATTGCAGTGGTGGAGGTCGGGGTGTTGCATCCACATTTGAATGATACTACCAATTCAGAAACTGTATCTTGCAACCATATTATTGAATAAATAACTCCAATTCATCCATGCATCACACCATATGCTTAGATTTTATGAATGTAGCCATTTTCATAAATATCAAACATCCAATCATGATGGAGAAAACTTCTGCCAAAAGTTAAAATTCAGTTCAACTGTTTTCTCATTCGAGAAAATTTTAGGGAGAGAAAAGAAGTGTTCTCAGATACTGAGCTTTTTTTTGGTTGTGCACCTATCATAATCTCGATTTTCTTTCCATTGTTTGAGATAAACTCAAGTTTCATAACCGATTATAAAATCTGATGGGTCACTGAATCAGATAGATTCGATAATACTATAAAATAAAGGTTCAACGAAAATTTAATTAGAATGGTATCGAATTTCATAAAATATTATTATTCTAATTTTTAAAATATATTCATATAATATATAAAGTAGTATTAATAAAAAAAAATAATACATACATAAATTTATAAAAAATAAATTTCATTTAAAAGTGTCATAAAATCGTAACATGTAATAAAAGCAAGTTATATATATGTTAGTGAGAAATCGATAAAGGGATCGAGAAACAAACGAGAGCAAAAAATCGAAAACCATTTTGATTGAGTTAAAGACTGATAAATCGAAAGATAGTTGGAAAATACGTTCGACGACCATGTAACAATATGATCGAGAACTAGAATTGAGAAATCGAAGGAAGAATGTTTTCGAGAAATTAAAATTTTGTAATGTTAAGGTTAAGGAAAACCAAGAGCAATCCAAAGTTCTCGAGATCAAGAGATCAAAATCAAGAGGAAGGCTAACCTGCGTGGATATCGAAATCCCGGCTAGGTCATAAAGAGAGGAACAGTTAAACGCGCACATAGGAAATAGTTTCTAAATCGTGGCATAGGTCAAAGATCATGGGAACGTGGGTGCAGTTTTGATACCGAAGATAGAAACTGCAACATGCACGTAGGACGTGGTAGCAGTTTTCGTTAACTGCTCCTAAGAGGTTACTTGCTGAAAGGATGCCCTATAAATAGAGTGGAGGATGAAGGAGGAAGGGGGGGAAATTGGCAGAGAGAGCAGAGAGAGCAGGAATACTAGTGAGAAGTCTACCGGAGAACGACGAACATCATGAAGTTTCTGGCGATCTGGATTTCCATGTTCATTGATTTCCTTTACCGTTTTCTTTATTTTCCATGGTAATTTACTTTGATGCAGTTTATGTTTAGCAACTTTAAGTTTCTGTATTTTTGATTCCTTGTCATTTCTCTTTAATGAAAGTTAAGTTTCGCGTTTAAGTTCATTGTCATTTATATTAACGTAATTTCAATTTCCTGCCATTTACATCTCTCGCAATCTCGATTTCCTGCTATTTACATTTCTGTAATCTCGATTTCCTGTTATTTACATTTCTGTAATTTCGATTTCCTGTTGTTTATATTTCCGCAATATTCGATGCTTTGTCGTTTACACTTAATGCAAATTTGAGGTTTTCGCATTTTTCATTCCTTCGCAGTTTTACATTCGGTGCTGCTTTTCGATTTATCACTTTACTGTTTTCCTTATTTCGAGTACTTCAAATATAAAATACCAAAAATAGTGCTTTCGATTATTAATCTTAGTATTTTCTATACAGTGGTATTTTCGATTCTCATACGTATTTCGATTGAAATTCAGTTGCTAGCCTAAGTATAAAGAATCTACGTGGTTGAGTTTTGGTTAGAATCAAAATCTCTTAAGAATCGAAATTAATCAAAATTCCATCAGAAACAAATTGGCGCGCCAGGTAGGGGATTTGTGTCGAAAAAACACAAAATTGGTTAGTTCGAAAGTGTATGAGATTAAGGAGTGGGCGAGTAATAAGAATGAGTCAGAATCCACCAAATAACCAGAGTAACAGTGAGGGTTTGAACAGTCTGAATGGTTCACATCCACCAAACACTGGGGGGGCAAGGGCATAATGGGAATATGCCTGTAGTATCGACAACCGCGGGTATGTCGATACCTGTAAGTAATGAACAAAGTTCAGGTACATTAGTAAATACTCAAGTAGGGTCTAACACTGTGATACCAAACAATATGCAAACTATGGGGAACCCCATAACAACATATGCAGGGTCGTATATGAGCGTAAGACCACCTGGTTTTTCGCTTAATAATATGAGTGGGGCTGGTACTTCTCCAATACAACGAAATTCAAGATTTAACTTAGGAATGCCTCAAAACTTAGGTTCATTTCAAACTCTAGGTATGCCGCAAAATTTTGGAGTATCTCCAAATTTAGGGGTGTCTCAAAATTTAGTAACCCCCTAGAATTCAGGGAGTGTGCAGAATTCAGGTACACAACAGACACCTCCAAACATAGATCATAGAATAAATATGGATCATGGGAGATATACATTCGATAGAGATTATCATCGGTCCAACTTCGATACTATCGAAAATGCCAGTACTGGAATCTCCAGTAACTCATTAGGAGTACTTAGACAACAAATGGATGAAAGCAATTTTGAGATGGTTAATATGTTGTCACAACAGTTGACTACAGTTCTAAACTCATTAGTTCAAAACACTACTACTAGTTTTGAAATATTAGCAGACCAAATGGCCCGTATCGGGGATGCATTAGCCATACCTCGACAAACGAGAATAGAAAATCATGCCACTCAAAGCATTAACCAGAATGCTAATCCTCCTTATTTATTAAGAAGGAATCGACACAATGATCAACATCAGAATCTGGGGAACGAATATCAACATGTGAGGAATGATATTTATGGAAATCTGAATAAGGGATTTCAGAACATGTATAATCAAAATAACATGTAGTTTAACCACATGCCAGGGCAAAGGATGAACCCTCAAGGGGTAGAATTAAGGCCACCCAATCAACCATACTTTGTTTCTCCTTTTCCAAATACGATTCTCGAGACAAAATTACCTCGAGGATACAAAGTACCTAAATTCACCAAATTTGCTGGAGAAATTGGTGAGTCCACTATCGAGCATGTAGCTCGATATCAGATCGAATGTGGGGATCTAGCTATGAGTGAAGAATTAAAAATGAAATATTTCCCTAGTTCATTAACTAAGAATGCTTTCACTTGGTTTACTTCGTTGCCACCCAATTCGATATATAATTGGTTGCAATTAGAAAGAAATTTTCATGAGCAATTCTTCAGAGGGGAGACCCAAGTAAGTCTCATTGACTTAATGAATATAAAAAGATACAATCATGAAAGTATAGACGATTATTTGAATAGATTTAGACAGATGAAGTCAAGATGTTTTACTCAAATTCCTGAATATGAATTAGTCATAATGGCCTCTGCAGGTTTAGAATTCTCGATTAGGAAAAAGTTAGTTAATTTACCATTAAATGACATGGCTCAGCTAGCTGATAAAGTGAGAAGAGTGGAACAAATCGAATATGAAAAACAAAGGTATAAGAAATTTGAGAAACCTATGAAGAAAGAAAGAGTAGCATATATAAATGATGTGTATAAGACAGATCCCAAGACAGAAACTGATATTGAAGAAACTGTCGATGAGAAAGTAAATATAGCAGAGCTCAAAGTAGGAGCTCCATATATTTGTAAATTACTATAGAAAAATGAAGTAAAAGATAAAATGGCAAATCGAACGTATACTTTCGATGTAACAAAAGCTGATAAAATTTTCGATATTTTATTGAAAGATAAGCAGATTAAGTTGAGTGATGATCATAAATTGCCATCTGCAGAACAAAGGAATGGTCGAAAATACTGCAAATTCCATAATATTTATGAACATTGGACTAATAATTGCATACATTTCAGGAACACGATTCAAGATGCGATTGACCAAGGAAGATTGAAGTTCGAGGAGATGTCAATGAAAGTAGACACAAGTCCATTCGAGGTTCAAGTAGGATATATCGAATCCCAGACGGGCATGACTGAAGATGTCCGATTGACAAATTCGACCTTTGTAGGCACGGTTGATGTTACTGAAGACATTGATCCTAAGCATGTCAGAATGGACGTATCTGAAGAAGACATGGAATTCGACCTGAGTGAGTTCGAGAAAGAATTCGAGAGAGAAATCTATCCTCGATCAGGTGATTCCCTCGTGGAGTTCTTAAACAGAAAGAAAGAAAAGGATGAGGATGTGGCATTATGTCCACGATGCAGTGCAGTATTCGACAAGTCAGCTGCTAAAACCTTCAGAGCAGGATAGATGAAGAAAATCGAGAAACAAAATGAAAGGGACAATGACAAAGTAGATCAATAAGCCCAAGCAACGATAGGGGAAAGTCAACAAAAATTTGTCGGTTCTGATGCTAGTAGGAATCAGTGGATTAGAAAAGAAATGTATCCTTCTCGAAGAGGAAGGGGCAGACTTCAAAGTCATGACGTCTTCGAGAGACTTTCATATGACGAAGGATCGAATACTGGATTCCCGACATTCCAAAGGAGATTTCGAGGAAGGCCTTGGAGAAGAGGAGGAAGGATCCCTTACTGGAATACTTACAGGAACTTTGAAGAGAGTAATGTATCAATGGGGAGCCAATATGCAAGAGACTTTTCCGATGATAAAAATGAGGGTAGCTGGGATGAACATCAAATCGGAGTAATATTGATACTGCCCGCGGAATATGTTAGTGAGTATAAAGAATACCAAGAGCAAAGTAATGTCGAGCGAGAGGATGACTTCTATTCCGAAGACATAAGGCCAAAGGTAACATAGGTAACACAAGCATCATGCGAGGTACCACATAGAGATGCTGTTTTTATTGATCCTCCATCTGAAGAGATGAGGTTCCACCTGAAGCCTTTATTACTGAATATCAAAATTCAAGGGTAAATGGTGAATAGAGTTCTTGTCGATGGTGGTGCAGCAGTGAACATATTGCCAATCACTATGCTGAAGAGGTTTGGTATCGAATTGAAAGATTTGGTCAGGCACAATATCATGATTTCCGATTTCAGTGGAAAAACATCGAGCTCAGAAGGGATGATTACCTTAGATGTAAAAGTGGGTACTTATTCGAGGTCAACCGTGTTTGTAGTCGTTCAATCACATGTCAATTTTAATGCATTACTTGGCCGGGAGTGGATTCATGGAGTGGGAGTCGTACCTTCTACAGCTTATCAAAAGTTGTTTATGTGGAATCGAGATGGACATCTCGAAGTGATTCCAGGCGACCAACATGAGTTTGTGACATTTGTATCTCAGGCTGGTCGGGCACTGCAGAATTTGGCGCTTACTCAACCATTCACCTTCGAGACTGTCGAAGACTTCAACTCAAAATTGCACGAGGAGCGTTTTTTAGAAATGAATGAGAAGGAGGATTTGTCATGATCAAAGAGGGGGCCAACCTCGAAGTGGCCGATGAAAATGAATAGAGATTATGAGGAGTTCTTGGCTCGATTGAGAAGATATGAAGATGAAAAGAGGAGCCAAGAAAGTAGCAGTGCTAAGATAGAAATAAATAAGTCGATTCACTCGACAGTAGTTGCAAATAACAGCGATCAAGTTATACTTGATTGTGTTTACGATAATTCTCCTTTAGGTTTTGAAAAATTCATCACATCGAATCACAAGAAAGTCGAAGCTCAAGATCCGTTAAAAGAAATTAACTTGGGGAGTATAGAGGATCGGAAACCTACTTATATCAGCAAATATCTCGAGAAAGAAATGAAGAAAGATATGATTTCACTACTAAAAGAGTATAAAGACTGCTTCGCTTGGGAATATGAAGAAATGTCTGGATTGGATCGAAAACTAGTTGAACACAGATTACCTATCATAGAAGGCAAGAAGTCAGTAAAACAAGTACCGAGAAGATTCGCACCTGAGGTGATGGGTAAGATCAAAGAAGAAATCGAGAGACTTCTGAAAGCAAAGTTCATCAGGACTGTCAGGTATGTCGATTGGATTTCTAATATTGTTCCAGTCATTAAAAAGAACAGTAAAATGAGAGTATGCATTGATTATCGAGATTTAAACTTAGCTACTCCTAAAGATGAATATCCTATGCCAATAGCCGATATGTTAATCGATGCTGTAGCCGGTAATTAAATGTTAAGTCTCTTAGATGGTTATTCAGGATATAATCAAATCTTTGTGTCCGAGAATGACATAGCTAAAACAGATTTTCGATGTCCGGGGGCATTAGGTACTTATGAATGGGTAGTGATGTCATTTGGATTAAAAAATGTTGGAGCAACATATCAAAGAGCAATGAATTTAATTTTTCATGATTTAATCAATGATTTTATGCAAGTTTACATAGATGATATTGTGGTTGTATCGAAAGAAAAGCATCAACACTTAAGTAATTTGAGAAAATCTTTTGAAAGAATGAGAAAATATGGATTAAAAATGAATCCTTTGAAATGTGCCTTTGGAGTATCTGCTGGAGAATTTTTAGGATTCATAGTGCATGGAAAAGGTATTGAGATCGATAAAAATAAAGCAAAGGCTATAATAGATACTTCTGCTCCAAAAACTAAGAGACAGCTGCAGTCATTCTTAGGAAAAATAAATTAATTAAGACGATTTACGTCTAACTTGGCTGGCAAGACTTATATTTTTTCATCTTTGTTAAAGTTGAAAAAGAAGCAGAGTTTAAGTGGAAGGAGGAACATCAAGAAGCCTTCGAGCAAATCAAAATGATGCTGACAAATCCTCCGATTTTGATACCAGTAATGAGAGACAAGCCATTGAAGCTATATGTATCAGCATCAGATCGAACAATAGTCAGTCTATTTGCACAAGAAGATGAGAATGGTGTGGAATATGCTGTATACTATCTAAGTAGAATCTTGAATGATGCTGAAACCCGATACAACGATATCGAAAAGTTAGGATTGTGCTTGTATTTTTCTTGTACGAAACTCAAGTATGTAATGAAGCCTCATGATGTAATGGTTTATTCCAGAAATAATATTTTGAAGTTTCTTTTGTCGAAACCTATTATGCATAATCGAATAGGAAAATGGGTTTTAGCTTTGACAAAGTTCTCATTATCCTTTGAATCTTTAAAATCGATAGAAGGACAAATAATTGCCGATTTCATGGCTGATCATACAGTTAATTCTACTAATAACTTGTTTATTGAAATAAGTAAATGGATAATGTATTTCGATGGTTCGAGTACATCAGATAAATCTGGAGTAGGAATTTTTATTATTTCTCCAAGCAATATCCCGACTAAGTTATCATTTGAGATTAAACTCATTTGTTCGAATAATGAAGCCGAGTACGAAGCTTTGATAGCAGGTCTCAAAACTTTAATTAAATTAAAAGCTCGACATGTAATTATAAGAGGTGACTCGCAATTAGTGATCAAACAAGTGCGAAAAGAATATAAATGCATTAATACCAATTTGGTCAGATATCTAGAAAGGGTGATGACTTTAAGCAGAATGTTCGATGATATAACATTCGAATATGTTCCTCGAGAATTCAATCGAGAAGCCAATGAGTTGGCACAAATCGCATCTAAGTATAAGATATCCCTGGAAAATTTACAAAAAATGATTCAAATAAAAGAAAAGTTACCTCGGGGAAGTGAAATCCTACAAATTAGTGACTTAGATGATCAAGATTGGAGAAAATCGATTATAGATTATTTGCAAAATCCAAATGGGAGAACTGACAGGAAAATTAAGTATCGAGCAGTGAAATATGTTTTGTTAAATGATGAATTATATAAAAGAGGGATCGATGGAGTATTACTTAAATTTTTAGGGAACGACGATGCTTACTTAGCAATGGCTGAAGTACATAGTGGAATATGTGGTGCCCATATGGTAGGCCAGAAAATGAGATGGACGTTAACCCGACAAGGTTATTACTAGCCTTCGATTTTAAAAGATTGTATCGAGTATGCTAAATCCTGTGAGGAATGTCAGAAATTTAGTCCTATACAACAGGTTCCTGCTAACGAATTACACTCGATTATCAAACATTGGCCTTTTAGAGGTTGGGTTATAGATTTAATTGGACAGATCTTTCCACAATCATCGAAGGGACATAGATATATAATTGTCGCTGTCGATTACTTCTCGAAATGGGTAGAAGCAATACCGTTAAAAGATGTCGATCAACAAGATGTAATTGATTTTATTGAAGAATACATCGTTTATCGATTCGGGATCCTACAGTCTATCACTACAAACAGAGGGACTGTTTTTACTGGTAAAAAGATGGTTAGATATGCCGAATCGAGAAATATCAAGTTATTAGCATCAACCCCATATTATGCACAGGCAAATGGGCAGGTCGAGACAATTAATAAAGTAATCATTGGTTTAATAAAAAAACATGTTGGTAATAAACCAAAAACATGGCACGAAACGTTATTGCAAATTTTATGGGCTTATCGAAATTCACCAAAAGATTCTTTACAGACTACCCCATACAAGTTGGTCTATGGACATGATGCAGTTTTGCCCATCGAAATAAATACTGAATCAAATCGAATACAAAGGCAGAATGATTTACCCAGTTGTGACTATTGGAATTTGATGTATGATGAATTAAATGAACTTGATGAAATAAGATTGCAAGCATTAAATAGTATGATTTTACAAAAGAATCAAATCGCTCGAGTCTATAATAGAAGAGTTCGAAAGAAAACGTTTAACGAAGGTGACTTGGTGTGGAAAACAATTTTGCCAATAGATAAAAAATGTAAGAGTTATGGCAAATGGTCGCCAAATTGGGAAGGACCTTTTGAAATTATTAAGTTATTATCGAGTAATGCTTATTCGATCATCGATTGGTATAACAAAGAGAAAGTCTTATCGATAAATGGTAAATACTTAAAAGAGTATAAACCTCGAATAAGAGAAATAAACATTCAAAATTAAGTCGAATAATGTTTTACAAAGACAAGTATTCGACTCTAAGTCGATCAAAATCTATTAACAGTTGGGTCCAAGAAGAAGAAATCGAGTTTTCTTCGGTGATCATCTTCTGTTTACGCCCCATGCTCTGCCCCAGAGACAATGCTACTTCTTTCGCAGAGGATTTGATCGAATCTATCTCTGAAGCAACAAAATCCTTCTGCAACTTAAGTTGAGCGAGTCTCTTCTCCAGCTGTTCGATCTCGCTATCAATCGAAGCTCGCGTCGTCAACGCTTCTTCCAGATTGAGCTTCTGAGTGTTTAGCAAATTCGACTTCTCAATCTGGAAAGAAGAAATATCAGTTAATTTGGTCGCGATAGATTGCTTCTTCTTCCTCGCCGCATAAGCTTTGTTGAATAAATCGGTAGCAGCCGCGACTTCCGCATTGAGACCCCTCGGGAGAGCGTATTCAGGGCATGCTTCGATGGAAGTATGGATCTCTTGAAAATATTGCTTCTTGTCACGCGACTCCACCAGAACTTCGAGGGGCGAGGAGTATAAGAAAGACCTGAAACGTTGTTTCAGCTGGTATGGTCCCTCAATTGAAGTCGGGGGCGTTTTCGAAGAGCTCGACGGAGTGACCTCTGCAGACAGCAGAATATCGAGGATTGAAAAAGGATCTTCCTCGATGGCAGCTCGATATTCTGATGCATCTCCGGGAGCAGGGTCATTTATCTCGGGTAATGATGCCGAGAGCAACTCGACAGAAGGCATCGCAAAAGGAGGGGAATCCAATTGCTCTGCGGAAACTGGGGAAGGAGAGTCCTGGACTTGGACTATAGGGATATTTACTGAAAAGAAAATAAATCGAAGAGGTGAATCGAAAATTCGCGATAAAGAATGGAATAAAATGAAACAGTGAAGAGAAATTAAGTACCAGGGGGAAGGAGAGCAAGAGAGGTTGAGGCAGGAGGCGGACTCTGTACAGCCTCAGGTTGCTGTAAATCGAAACAAATATTAGAAAAGGAAATGCATAAGAAGTCAAATAAACATACATACAAAAAAAAGTTGAGAGTTGTACCTCAGGAATAGGGGTTGATGATTAAAGTTGAGAATCGACATTTGTCGATATAGTCGCCGATGGCTGATCCTGAAAAATATCGAGAATTGAAATCATGTAACAAGATCTTATCGAAATCTAGGAATATAAAATGATGTAAAAAAGGGACTTACGTGACTGGAATGTATGGTGGGTGTTGTTTGACCCGCTTTAGTGATAGTGTTGGAGTCCGTCGATAATGGATTGATGGTAGATGGTTGAACAGATCGAGGACTCTTCGATTTTTGTTTCTGAAATTAGAAATCGAAAAACAACAGAAATATGTTAGAATCTAAATGAATCGGCTATAGAAAAAAAGATAGATAAGACAATAAGGAATCGAAAAGAACCTTCGATTTTTTCGAAGATGAAGAAATGGTGGCAGAGTGCTTGCGTTTCCTAACGAAGGTCGATGGGTCCGACTCATCCGAGGACTCCCAGTCCTTCTCCTTCTCTGAGGCAACAATCTTAGAAGGCTTTGAAACTGTCGAAAAAAGAAAACAATTAGCTTACAATATAAAGAAATAAAAAACATTCCTAGAAAAGGCAGCAAAATCTCACCAAAAGGTGATGGAGTCAAAATCGTAACTCGATCGATATGTACAAGCCAGGGAGGAAGAAGAATTTGAGGGAGATTTAGGTAAGGGAAATAAGACAATTTCGATACAGAAATGTCCTTGTTTTTAGGTTTGGGACGAAGAGTTTCTCTTAGGGATCTCAGTTCTCGAACCCATTTGGGATGAGTTAAAGGCTTGGCAATCCCAAAAGGTGTTGTAGGAAAAGTGGGAAGATGATCGGGACAATACATTTCAAATGGGGTTTTACCTCGATGATTAATTGTTTTGTGATTCGATCGGTTAGTGTCTATCTTATTGGCTAAGGAAATAACAACGTCATAAAAGGTCGATTCTAATTTGAAAGGGTTGTAACAAACTTGATAAAAATTCTCGAATCGAGATATTTGAAGATAGTGGGAGTGTGTACCTTTCTTCGCCTTTGATTTGTCCTGCAACACAAGAGAAGGATGAGCAGTCAATTTTTGTCGGACTTCGTCAAAATCAGAATGATTACTCGAGAACCAATCGGCCCACCATTGAGAGAAACCCAGGGTTGATAAATAATTAGACTAAAAAACATAAGGATAAAAATGCATCAGGGTTTTTGGTAGCAGTTTGGTGAGCTCCCGTCCAATTGTCGATTCACTTAACTTGGACTTTGGGGAGGTATCGAGGGGAAAAAAGGTAAGGCTTGACTCAAACCAAACTGCCTCAAGAAAAGTTGGGGGTAATAGGTGACAAGCTTAAGATTTTTTGAGTGAAATCCCGACACTAACACATCGTGAGTCAAATAACTGCTCCATACTTCGACCAATTCTGACTGTAGCCCCGGAGTAAGAGCAGGAAATTTCGATTTAAACCACGTTGGTCCTCGAAGTTGGTCACTTATTCGTCCGAGATTCACAGTGAAAGGAGCCAAAGTTGAGTCAAAATGAAACCTAGTTAACAAAAACTTAAGGTATCTACGATAAGTCACTTCGTCGGGTTTGTGGTGAGGATGGCGAGAAGATAATTGAGCACCCTCTAAATCTACACTTAGGGGAATGTTGGAAGTTGGGGGAAGGATACTCTCAAAAATCCAATTCAGCCATAACTAGATAAACCAAATGGGGCCTGAAAAATTCCCCGAAGCTCTAGGGGTATTCAAAATCTCGACAGCCTCATCTAAAGCAGTATATACATGGGCTAATAAAAGTTTGGCTAAACAAATTCTAGGCTGGCCGGTGTGAAGGAGATAGGCAAGGTTATACAGGTGGGATGAAATTTGGATGGATCGGGGGCAAAAGACGTGAGTACACAACCAGTATACCAAGAAAGCAACGTGCGCCTCATCAGAAACAGAAATTGTTGGATCATCGATAAAATGCTTCTCGAGAAAATGACCATAGGCTTTCGATTCCCAATCGATTTTTGACCTTAGGGAATTATCCGAAGGAAAAGCACCCTTATAGTACTTCTCCCCTATGGGCTTCAAACCAGTAATTGCGGTGACTTCGAAAAGGGTGGGCGAAAGGGGACCACAAGGGAGTTCTAACACATGCAGGTCCTTATTCCACAAATGTACAGTAGACAGAAACATAGCCATATCCAAAAATGACAAATCACATCGAGACAAATGCAAAAAATCAAAAATTCTCACGTCTCTCCAATGGTTCCCAAACTTAGTCTTAACCCTATCAAACCATCTAATGTACAGGGGTTTTTTGGAGGGGGGGTCGTTCGGTACACTTTAGATACATCATTCAGAAAGTCTATCCGAACTTTAGATTGATGAATGGGAGCCTGACTCTTTGGAGAAAGATTGAGGGAAGAAAAAGTTCCGCCACAAGAACGAATAGGACCCCCAAAAGCATAAGTTATATTATCAACAATATAAGGGATGAGTACCTGCGTCTCAGCGACTTTTTGAGAAGCTTCCTCCATTAGAGGAACCGGAGCAAATGTCTTGTTGTTGATCTCCAGCAGGTTAGAGGCCAACGAGGGAAGTGGTGGGGCTGAAAAATCAGAAGATTTGGAAGAGGTTGCCATTTCAGGAGAGTAGAGGAAAATAGAGGATAGAAGGTGAGGGTGCAAGGTTAAGGACAAAGACGCAAGGTAGAAGATGAAGTTGCAAAAGAGGAGTAAAAGTTTGCGTAAAAAACCAGGGTAAAAGACAAACAAAGTGTTTAAAGGAAAACTATCTAGGGTACTGGAAACGACGGAGGCGAAGGACAATTAATGTGGCATGTACAGTAAGACAGTAGACTGATGTGATGGTGACATAAAACCCCAAAAACCCAAAAACCCTAAAAAATCCCAGAAACCCTAAAACCTAAGTTATTGTGGGCCTCCAACACGCGAAGGCGGGAATCATGTTGAAAGAATATAAACAGAAACTATTTATATTCTTCCAAGGGGGCATTTTGTTAGTGAGAAATCGATAAAGGGATCGAGAAACAAATGGAAGCAAAAAATCGAAAACCATTTTGATTGAGTTAAAGACTGATAAATCGAAAGATAGTTGGAAAATACGTTCGACGACCATGTGACAATATGATCGAGAACTAGAATCGAGAAATCGAAGGAAGAATGTTTTCGAGAAATTAAAATTTTGTAATGTTAAGGTTAAGGAAAACCAAGAGCAATCCAAAGTTCTCGAGATCAAGAGATCAAAATCAAGAGGAAGGTTAACTCGCGTGGATATCGAAATCCCGGCTAGGTCATAAAGAGAGGAACAAGTTAAACGCGCACATAGGAAACAGTTTCTAAACCGTGGCAGAGGTCAAAGATCATGGGAACGTGGGTGCAGTTTTGATACCGAAGATAGAAACTGCAACATGCACGTAGGACGTGGTAGCAGTTTTCGTTAACTGCTCCTAAGAGGTTACTTGCTGAAAGGATGCCCTATAAATAGAGTGGAGGATGAAAGAGGAAGGGGGGGAAATTGGCAGAAAGAGCAGGAATACTAGTGAGAAGTCTACCGGAGAACGACGAACATCATGAAGTTTCTGGCGATCTGGATTTCCATGTTCATTGATTTCCTTTACCATTTTCTTTATTTTTCCTGGTAATTTACTTTGATGTAGTTTATGTTTAGCAACTTTAAGTTTCTGTATTTTCGATTCCTTGATATTTCTCTTTAATGAAAGTTAAGTTTCTGCGTTTAAGTTCATTGTCATTTATATTAACGTAATTTCAATTTCCTGCCATTTACATCTCTGCAATCTCGATTTCCTGCTATTTACATTTCTGTAATCTCGATTTCCTGTTATTTACATTTCTGTAATTTCGATTTCCTGTTGTTTATATTTCCGCAATATTCGATGCTTTGTCGCTTACACTTAATGCAAATTTGAGATTTTCGCATTTTTCATTCCTTCGCAGTTTTACATTCGGTGCTGCTTTTCGATTTATCACTTTACTGTTTTCCTTATTTCGAGTACTTCAAATATAAAATACCAAAAATAGTGTTTTCGATTATTAATCTTAGTATTTTCTATATAAGTGGTATTCTCGATTCTCATACGCATTTCGATTGAAATTCAGTTGTTAGCCTAAGTATAAAGAATCTACGTGGTTGAGTTTTGGTTAGAATCAAAACCTCTTAAGAATCGAAATTAATCAAAATTTCATCGAAACAATATATTAAAACAAATAAATCTAATAGTCATATTTAAGTTCAAAAATAAAAAATAAAATTCATTAACCCCTATAAGTCTCCGGAAAAAAATTTACAAAAATATATACATATTTTTTAAATCTTTGTTCATGATCAATTCAATTCAATCTTGTTATTATCTAGACTGAGAAGAAAGTCTAAGCTTTCTTGAATTTTGGAAATAAATTAGAGCAGAAGAAAAATACTTAAATAAAAAATTTTAGATATTTAAGTCAATATTTTTTTTAATGAATAAGAAAATTAATCAATAAAAAAGTAGATACATATTTTTTTATAAAAATAATATTAATTAAAATTATTTATAAATTAATTGATATTTTTCTATTTATACAATATTCTGAATATTTCCAATAATTAAATATATTTGTACAAATATTTTAGATATTCTTATTGGTAGGGGTAGTCGATGCACAAATCTTATCCCAGGTTAAAAATCCGACATTTTTATAAACTTTGGACACAACACTAAATCAATTTTTGGTACAATGTATCATCTGATTTTCATGGATGAATTAAAGGGTTTTGATTTTGTGAACTGCAAATACATAAAACTATTAAATTTATTATGTATATATCGAATTAAAGGAAAAAAAAAAGAATTGACAATAAATTTTAGTAAAAGAAAATTTGGACAAATAATCACCCCTTGAACTCAAAAGATATTTTAAGTTAACATTTTTACAC
Organism: Sphenostylis stenocarpa; assembly: GCA_963425845.1. Classification (NCBI taxonomy): domain Eukaryota; kingdom Viridiplantae; phylum Streptophyta; class Magnoliopsida; order Fabales; family Fabaceae; genus Sphenostylis; species Sphenostylis stenocarpa. The sequence continues at coordinate 19,619,183 of OY731398.1, forward strand.
ACATTTAGTTGAACAAATCTATTTCAAATCTTTGGGGTTGATGATTGTTCAACACATTATTTTCAATTATAAGTCTTTAGTTAAATATTTTCTTAATGACATATGATTTATTATTTGATTAAAATATATATATATATATATATATATATATAATAGAGATGATGATATTAACTATAACAAATAAATTACTTTATGGAGACTAAAAGGTAGTATTTTTAATAAATTATAATACATTAAACAAAATATAGGAATTGTTAGTCTCAACCATAATCACGTGCATACATATATATCTGAAGAGAATATGATGCCTAGAAAATAGATGGTGAAGTTGAAAGCTATGACATTGAAAACACCTTGGACAACTCCCGGTTTATCTTTCACATCCAATTCAACTCTGCTTTGAAGGTGTTTGAGAAAATGTTTCAAAGAGATAGACTCTAAAATGTCACAGTTCTTGGACATGACTGTGATATGAAACCATATGACTTTTATAATGAAGTCAATCACAAATAAAGACTTATCTTTGAAATTTAATCACTGTATTATTTGCCAAATTATTCACCTAATCTCAATCATCTTTATCCACTCATTCACCCTTCAATAATGATAGTTAAAAAGAAAGATGGGAAAAGTTGGCGACTGTTTCTCATTATCTAATTGCTATTGCTGAAAGCTCTCAATTAATTATAATTTCCATTTACTGATTTTAATGTATTTCTTTTCTACTTTTATTTTTTATGATCAAAATATTTATCATCATCACAACACGGTTTAATTATTTAAGAAAATATTAATAACAGGTTATTTAACATGTTTTTACAAATGGTTACTTTTTATTAACAAATTTATTATTTAATTGATTTTTTAATTATTATATTATATAGTATGTATATTACTATTAATTTTATAATAGATTCTTAAAAGAAAATATCACATTCTTAGTTATATGTCTTATTTATCTTATGGCGATTAATGATTAATATTAAATTAACAGAATAAATAATGAAAATAGTACAATAGTTAAATTAGTAATGCAATATAAACTTATAAAAACAGAAAAATATATAAATATATAATATATAACTTATTATTATCAATATTTTGAAGTATAAAATATTGAAACAATAAATTAATACAAATAAACCTCATATAGTAAGTAAAAGAAAGTATCCAAAATAAATAATACAAATAAAGCAAAATTCAGTAAGAAGGTAAATAATAATAATAATAAATCTATCTCAAATAAAAGAAGTAAAATAAAAAAAATATTTGAGAGTGAACGAAAATAAATTATACTAAAAATTAGAATAAGGTTTTGAAAATATAACTTGAATAATGAAAACCACATTGGTACTTCAAATAACCTTATATATTTATCAAAATATAAAAGATAAATAAACTTTTAATTAGTAAAAAATATAAAACTAATACTTTATATAAATTTATGCGAGTCTCATTTTATTTAATACATAGTACTTATTATTTTGTAGTTTTGAAAAAATAAAATGAATAAATAAACAAATGCGTTAGAAAAGGTGCACTGGGATTGGTCTATACTTATAAATTCTGATATTGTTAGACAAATAAAATATTTTAATTTTAAATTTTAAGTTATTATATATATATATATGTATATATTTTAATTATACCATGACATTATTCAATTATTTTTATTAATAGTATATTTAAAATAAAAAATATTTAGAATTTATGTAAGTATGTTTATCACGATTTTTTTTCATATATAAAATTTGACAATAAATAATACTGTTTTTTTATTCTTTTTTTGTTTTCTTTATTTTTCTTTCACTCCATCTTATTTTTTTAATTACAAATATTATATTAAAATTTAATAAAAATAATTTTTATTATTTTTCAAAAATAAAAATATTTAAAATATTATAATATAATATATTATATTTAAAAATATTATATAATAAATTTAAGATATTATAAATATTATTACTATATTATAATTATTACAAAAATATTTATTTTAAAGTAAATTTTTTCAGAAATATTGTTTTGGGTTATCTAATCTAACTAATATTATTTAACCTAATTATAATTAAATTAAATTATTAAAAAAATATTTAACTTATGAATATTTAATATTTTTTAAATTATATTAATAATTAATTTATTATAATAAAATGATTTAAAATTAATTATTTATATTATTATAAATAAAATTATTTACTATATAATAAATAAAATCATATACTCGTATCATAATTTTAAATAATTAATTTATATTTTTGTAGTTTTAATATTTATTTTTAAAAAACTATATATATTTTTATTAAATTTTAACATCATTATTTTTATTAGAATAATAAGTCAAGGAAGAGAAAAAAATATAAAAGAGAATAAAATAAAAACTAAATAATGATAGAAAAAAAAATTATGAGGAGAGATAATAAAAACTATAAAATCATAATAAATATATTTTTTAAGTAAATAAATTGATAAAAATTTATTTAAATAATTTTCTTAAAAAATATATTATTTATAAAAATAATTATGTAAATATCTCTGTTGATTTAATTTTATTTATATACATACATCAAGATTTTATTTTCTAATCATGTTTTTATCATAAAAAACATGTGATAATTTTAAAAAATAATTATGATGATTTATATATTTAAAAATAATAAAGATATACTTTTAAAAAATAGAAAAATAATAAAAATGATTTAAAACAATATTTTATAGAAAACTATTTATTATAAAAATATGCACAGACTTGTTAAGACATGTATTTCTAGCAAGTAAATTAACATGTTCTCATTATAATGTTAAATTTTGTTAGGTGGGTTAATATTTCTCTTAAAAGAAATAAAAAGAAAACATAAATCAATTAATCCCTTTAAAAATAAGTAATTAATTAATATTAATAAAAAAATCAATAAATAATATAGCAAAATAAAACATTTAAACATAAAATTAATAAAAGAAATAACATTATTTAATTTGAATTTAATGTAGAAGAATACAACTATGAGTTGTCAAAATCTTATAAGAATATTATAGATATCATAATTAATTAATAAATAATTAACTTTTGTGTTGTATGTGGACCAATAATTGTGCATATAATTAATAGTAATAACTATTTTGTTTATATTTGCTTGTTAACAAATTAAATTTGTATTTATGGGATTGACGAACGTCCCGAGTTTTTCGGAGAAAATTCGAGTTGATTAGGGTGGGTTCATGTTTTCTTCGCTTTAAAAAGTCGGGGTGGGGATGGGTAATGCAATTCCCACCCTAACCCCGTCCCTGCCCGACTTTATATTTAAATATAAAATTTAAAATATTAATATTTTAAAAGTATTTTCTTTTCTTTTTCTATTGCATATAAAATCATTTTTTTTATATTTCACTAAATTTTATTTATCTTCTATTCACTTTTTAATTTTTTTGTCTTTTTTAATCTTTTATATCAATTAATTTATTACATTATTTTCCCTCTTACTTTTCAGTTTTTCATATTTCCTTAATCTCTCCCATTTTTTTTCAATCTTTTCAACCAATTTGATGAACACACAGTTAATTTTTTTTATATTTTTTATCTTTTTCTAAATATTTTACATAAATCTTAGTAGTAACTAATATTATTTTATTTATAATTTATATTTATTAGGTTTTATTATTCATATTTATCATATATCAAATTTTATCTTAATAAAATAATTGTATTTTAAAGAATTAAAAGAATTGATGATTTAAATTTTATTACTTCAAACTAATTGGATAAGAACTAACTTATTAAATATTTCCTTATAAACTATATATTTCATATTTTTAAATGACAACTTAAAATGAATTAAATTATATATATAATCAAATGTTTGAATACAATATTATAATAATATTATTATAAGTATCTAAATATTTCAATATAATATTATAATAATAATATTATAAATAAAAAATGATAAAATATTTCTTTTACATATATATTTTAATATAAATATAGTAAATTAAAAAATATATATATTTAATTAATAATAATTATAAATTATAAAATTATAAATATTTAGTTATATATAAAAAATATATAGTAAAATTAATTTATTATAAATGTAATTATTTTTTAAAAATAATATAGATCGGGACGGGACGAGACGGAGACGGGAACCCGAAACCCAACGAGAGATGGGGATGGAGACTTACTTTCTAACCCTAGCAGGAATCGAGAGCGGGAACGAGGATAGTTAAAAAAGTCGGGGATGGGGATCAGGAGGCAAAACCCGCCTGTTTCGTCCCATTGCCACGCCTACAACTATGTTAGTGACGAATATGAAACGGTAATTAAAAAAATTAGAAAATAATTATCATATATTTTATTATTTTTACTTTCATGATTTCTTTTTTATTTTACAATTATTATTATTTAACTATTTCTTTTGGGTTTAAAATAAACTCATTCTATTTTTTTTTAAGAAAAAAATAAATTTTGACAAAAAAATAAACATTTCAGGTTTGTTTTATTATAATTAAATTAAATTTTAAATATTTTAAGGTAAATTAAAGAGTAACTGTTTTTCTTTAATTTGTTTATTTATTTGTTACTTAATCATTTCAGGTAAATTAAACATTTCAGGTTTTTTTATTTATTTGTTACTTAATCATATTCATAATCATTATACCTTTCAATAAATTTAAACTATTTTTTTCCTTTAAAAAAATTATGGTAATAATTATCTTAGAAGATTCTAGTTAAAGATTAAGTGATTAAATTTAATTAATATTATTAAGGCATTTCTAACAATAAAAATAATTTTATTAACATTTTAAGAATATGGAGCTTGGTAATATATTTTTGAAGTACATTTTATTATTGATTGAAATTTTTTAAATAGTATTAAATAGTAATAGAATATATTTACATGGCGAGAAAGGTCATAACAACGTTAACGTTCACATCGATCCACGTGTCGAATTCTCCCGCTCCGTCCATCTATCCGTTAACCCTACTCTCTCTCTTCCATTCTCTCTCTTCTGCAATTCTTACCGTTGAACATACAGGCACAAGAAAACCCAAATTCTTTGTTTTCGAATAATCACAAAAAACAAAAAAAAAAAGAGAGAAAACCGGTATTCACACACATTCATTCATCATAATGGGGAAGCTTTTGTGTGATTCAAGCACAGTCGCCGAGCCATTCCAAGGTTCGCCGTCGGCAGCACTGCCGTGGCGGGATCAGAAATCGGAACCTATCGCGGCCGTAGATCTTGTCGTGCCGGCTAGCGTTGGTGGCGCGACCTTCGCTTGCGGCTGGGAAGATGTCGCTGGTCTGGAAGAGCAGCAGAGGCGCCATCTCCAGAAGCTCCACGCCAAAGGCGTGCTCTGGAAGCCGGCGGAGGAGGTAGAGGACTCTTCTTCGTCGCCGTCATCCTCCCCTCTCAGATCCGTCGTTTTCCGGCTCTCGCACGGCGGCGAGGTGTCAGCTGACGGGAACTGTCTGTTCACGGCGTCACGGAAGGCGATGGGAGGCGAGGAGGTGGACGCGCGCGAGCTGCGGCGGCGAACGGTGACGCGTTTTTTGGAGGATCTCGGATCTGTGAGTTTTGTGGAGAGAGAAGCGATTGATGAAGCGATTCGGCACATGTACTCGCCGGATCTGAAGAACGGTTGGGGGATTCATGTCGTTCAGGAGGTGAAGTTATTGGCGAAGAAGGAGGATCGATTCGCTCTTGATTCGGCCATCGACGAGCTCATTCACCTCGGCATGCAAAGGTATTGAATCGGTAGAAGTCTCATTCGTTGATTTTATTTACTCGTTTCTTTGCAGACTTGCTATAAGTTTCATTCATTGATTTCACACAAACCTGAATTTGATTTGTTTAAAATGAAAAGAAGTAATGCAAGAATGAGTTGTTCTGTTTTTATTTTTTTCACTTCACAATATTATGAACTGATCGATTTGTTTTCTCTGGTTTAGGGCTTGAGAAATGTTGGGATAATAAGCGTAGAATAGTTTTATTAGAAGATTCACAGCTACAATTATATAGAAGACGAAAGAAATTAAAGAATGAAAGTCGTTTTGTAAGATTTGTTTGCGAGCTGGATTTCTTTTTCACGCTAAATGAGATGTTCGAAAGAGATTTGTGTTTTGTAATGTATTTTCTATGACAAGTGTTGAAATTGGGCATGGAAGTTCCATCACACTGCTGTTTGTTGCCTTTGGTTTTGGTTGATTTCTTTACCATGTGTTCTTTTTCTGATTGAAGAGAAATGGCAGCGGAGTCTATTTACAAAGAGAGATGTGTTCCCGTGAATGATGGTCCAAGTTGGGCCAAATACATGTTGATCTCCGGTTCTCCTGATGATGAATATGATATCATCACTTTGCAATATACTGAGGAGGGTTTATTATCTGTAGATGAGAATAGAGAGGGTCGTGCTGCAGCTTTCGGTGACGATATTGCAATTGAATGCCTTGCTACAGAGTTCAAGCGAGAGATCTATGTGGTAAGTTAAAATCCAGGAGCTTTCAGCCTAGACTTAGAGTTGTTTTTTGGGTACGTTTCCTTTTTTCAAGACATTTCACCGGTTGTTCTTTAATCTCTATGCAATCACCCTATCTTTTGCAGAGTAGGTTATGATTTTAAATAATTATTAATGTTTGACTACGATCTTTATACTCCTACTTGTTTTAACTTAGCAGTGTATTGCTGCATGACAGTTCTCATCGAAAGAAAAAAAAAAGTAAATTGAATTTACATAAAATTTGTTGTTGAGAGGTTATCATAAAGTATTTTAGATCTGTGGTTTTCTTCAATTGCATTCTTGAAACTAATTGGCAGATTGATGGGACCTCAAGAGCCACTCCAGGTAGTTGGAGTTTTGGCCTGCAATTGCAGATGTATCCTGGAATTCCCTGTAGGCTTGATTATGACTTTAAGTCGTTGAGTCTTTATGAATGGGAATTCTTTATTATTCGGGTATTGATTGCGATTTCTCCTGGTATATTTTACGAGTTATATATAATGAAAATGTAAAATTCATCTTTTTTGTGCTGTTTGTGTACATGTGAGTAATTGTTGTTCACCATGCTTCCATCTGGGTTTGTTCATCATTTCAGGTGCAAGCACATGGTGCAGATGCCATGGTTGATGAAGAAAATTGTGTTTTCTTCCTTCCACATCGTCCAAGGAGCCGAATTACTGAACCTCCATTTTTCCTTTTCATGAAAGGAACAGGTACTAGTGAAAAAAAAGTAGTTTAGTAGACATGACCATGTTTGTTTCAGGCTTTCAGCAGTTGTTAATTTTCAAGCATGTTATGCTTTCTCTAATTTCCATTCATTTTTATTCTGGGTAAAAGTTGTTGAGCCAGCAAAGTGAGATAGTTTTATTCTCTTTTCCTTTCTGATTTTCTTTCATGTCGTAAAGAAATTTCTAAGCAAATTTCCACATACAGGATGGTGTGGTGCTGGAGCTGACCACTATGAGCCCCTGATTGCTCATCCTTCCACCTTTGTTTCCCAAGAGAAGGTTGCTGTGGTACTCTGAGGTTTTGCCGGCCTGCAATTTTGTGGAGTAGAGATCGAGTAGAATTAGAATTTCTTCAACCTATTTATGGGCCACTATTAAAGTCTTTGGCCTTCGTTGTTGTTCTCGTATATCTTGTTCCAAAGGAGAACCTCATTGGGTAGAGCATTTATTTTGTTACTGACATTTAGAATCAATCATCTTTGACTCTCTTGACATTGGACAAGCAGGTATCATACCTGCAGTTTGAGCAACCCTAGAGTATTATTGTATTAGTTTCACCGGCTTCTTCTGTTTTGTTATTCCTGTTGTTGAGTTAATTAGAGAGTTATACTGTCTAGATAGCTGTGTGTTGTTCAAATTGGAAAAGTTGAGTTGTATCAGTTGATTTCATCTCATTAATGAAGTGGCTTCTTCTTTTCTGCACCTCTGCATGTGTCATTTTACAGTGCGATTCAGAAGTGACAAGTTTTTTCACGTTTTGATGCTCCTTTCGGTATGATAAGCTTCCTAAATGGTAAATGACATAAACGTGAGAAGGTGGATCTTTTTCTGCTTCTTAAATGGTAAATGACATAAACGTGAGAAGGTGGATCTTTTTCTGCTTCTTAAATGTGGTTCTGTGCTTTTTATTAAATCTATGATTAAATCATATAGTATCTTATTATAATATGTAATTTTAGTAAGCTTTTAATCGAATTGGCTATTTCAGGAAAGGGACTCCGTAATTCAACTGAACAAACATTTACAAGGAACGCACCGATTGGTAACATCATCATGACGCGACATGTTTTAAAATTTAGAGGGTGATACGTTGACACACCATATTCTCGTTCAACAACCATAGATAATAATATAATAATAAATAATATTATTATATTAATTCATTTAGATGTAAAAAATATTTTAAAAAATATAACAAACCATCATTTTCCTAAAATTTATTGCTACTAGTACCGCCTATATACTTTACATGGTTTTAAATTTAAAAAATAAATTAAAATAATATATATATATATATATATATATATTAAAATAATATATACTTTATTCACTTTTGTATACCATTCATATCAAGATTGTATACAATAATAAATAATAAAGTGACAAGGATAAAATTTAATTAAAATATTTTTTTACACTATCTTTTTAGTCTTCCATTCCTCTACCCAACGGTTTGAGGTCAAGCCTTTTTCACGGTGATGCAACTTTCCAATTCTCCCTCTCCTATGCATTATGAACATCAATTTTTTTATTACCAACTCTTGTGAGTCTTGAAGAAAATCTCGTATGTCCATGGAAATACTATTGACAAAAGTACTTACTAGTGCTCAATAATTCTTAGATTTGAACTTCATTTGTTGGAGTTAATGTGGGAGGATTGGGTAATATCAAAAACACTAACCACTCTGAGGATAGTGAATCAAAACACAAACATTTTTAAGTACTTTGTTAAGGTCAATCTTTCAAAAGCAAACCTCTCTAAGTCAACATCTCAAAGACCTATTTTCTCCTTATTTAATTTTTTTCTAATCTGCATATTCCTTAATGACCAAAGAAATTAAAGTTTACATTAATTTGGAAAAAGTTTACATCATGTATTGTTTACTCATTTATTCAAATTTAGTTTTAAAAACTATTAAATTAAAAAATTAAGCATTATTTTATATCTATTACCCCACATTTTGGTCACGTGACTTTTTTTTTAAGTTATATATTAAAAACTATTTTAAAATTGGATTGATAAGTTAAATCGGGACAGAAATATTTAAAAAGGTGCTTCTACATGGCGTGGAGCGCAGTTGGATTCTGCTTTGTGCCCTATGTGCCATTTATCTTTAGAAGATTCAGTGCATCTTTTTGTGTTTTGTCGGGTAGCATATAATAAGTGAATGAATGTTTTTTGCTGGTTTGGTGTTAATTTTGTTATGTCTTATTCTTTAGTGTCCTTTTGTCTTGTTTGATGTGGGAGGAGTAAAAAGTGATCTCAGTACTTTGTTATTATTTGGGTTGCGGTCATCTGGTCCATTTTGTTGTATTGGAAATGTGTGGTCTTTAAACAAGACGTTGTGGATCGGTTGAAGTTGCTTGACTCTTTTCGTCTACGTTCTTGGAAGTGGATCTCTTCGGCTGGTATGAGAATGTCTTTTAGTCTTGTAAACTGGTACAATAATTCTTGTATTTGTTTTGTTTAACGTGTTTTTATGTATTTTGAGTTTTTTTAATGACTATTATCTCGCTTTGTAATGTACTCTGTTTATGGGTTCTAAGTTATTTGCTTATAAAAAAATCGGGATAGAAATCAATTTATTACTTTTAAATAATTGAATTTTAATTAAATTAGGATAAAACTAAAAAAATACTTAATTTTTAGATCAAATTGATTTTGATAAAAAAAATTATAATAAAATTTTTTAATAGTTTTTTTTTATAAAAAATATAATATATTTTAATTTTTTTATCTCATAATTATATTAATTTTAAATAATAATTATTTTATATATTTTTATCTTATTTTATTAATTATTTATTATTCATATTCTAATATATCTTATATTTATAATTTTTATTATAATTTATAATAATTATAACAATAATTTATATTATTTTTTATAAAAAATATTATTTTATTGATTTTGTTCTAATTATTTTAATTTATTTTAATTTAATTAATGTGCGACTGATAGTCCAATCCGATTTTAAAAAATATTGCATACTAATTATATATATATATATATATATATATATATATATATATATATTTTGGTAACTGTGTATGAAAACCATGAACTATCATCAATAAATCAATGTCATATGAAAATAATCTCAGTATAAATAAATAAAAATTATCGTTAGATTTGTTTGTTACAAATATTGTCATTAATTTAATGTGTTGATTATTGACACATAATGCATGTGAGAGCTATTTTTGACAGAAGCAGTATGAGGAGTGTAGGAGTTTGAAAATGAAAATGTTATTTTTCAAAGTCAAACATTGGAAATAGTTAAATTGACTAGAACGTGGTTAGGTGCAGCGATAGGACATAATGATGCAAAGGCAAAACACAATTAGCATACCTAGATAAAACCGATTAAACGAATAGAAGAAGAAGAAGAAAAAGAAAGGAAACCTAATAAATCGAGAGACCTTGTGTATTGTCCTCTGCCACCCAGGAAGGGAAAGGGACAAGCAAAGCAAAGAAAACATCCCTTCGGAGATCTCAAGGGCCCTTCCCTCGTTCTCTCCGAACCCGCACTCTTTCTCTTCTTATTTGCCCCTTTTTTCTCTTCTCTTCCCCAACTCTTCATCCTCTCATGGCCATCACGCTCTATTCAACGCATTGTCGTTCACTCGCTACTTCCTCCTCCTCGTTCCAACTCTGTCCCTTGTCGTCTAACCTCGCTTATCATCAACGCGTCACCTTCTCACAGCGCTTTCTCGCCTCTAAGGTCTCTCTCAAATCTCAACCCCAATCGTATCAGATTCCCGTCCACACCCAGCAACAGGAAGGTTATTCTTCTTCTTCTTTCACTTTTCTTATACCCTTTATTTTTATTTTTTTACATTTTGAATTTTTTCCTGATTTTTTTTCTGTAGTATACATGAAGCTTGGGATGTGTTTGGGAGAGATGAGAGAATTGGAAATGTGTGTTTATTATGATATGATACGAGTTTAATAGGTATACGTCCGTGTGGAATCTTACCTTGTCATCCAATTTGAAATCATCAACAACATACTTGGTTTTTATTTTGTAAATGGAGTTTGCAAAAGTAATCGAAGTCTTGCTTTTATGGAAACTTGGTTTCTGGCAAAATTTAAGTTTGTGAATGTACTGAATCCAAACTGAGTTTATTCTCGAACTGTGTTTGGAACTCCCCAAAGGGCAATCCGAATATAACCATAGTCCTTATAGTAGTAAACATGTATAAGTAGCTGCTCTGGTATTGAATATCCTTCAGTTTAGTCTTTAAGTTGGTATATTTTTCTAACGTCAGTGACCAGTTTGATGGACTTTTCAGTACTTGAAGGACTACTTATTGTGATTTCTAATGCTTGGAGGATTACCTGTATATTTTACCTTTAGGGATTTAGGAGAGGAAGGAAGTAATACTTTATTGATGAAATTGAGGGTTTATTTCAAGCTTACTATAGCTGGCCGGTTGTGATTGGATGACCATGTAAAAAATTTGAACGGGTAGTGCATATTTTATTTACTCTTATAATATATTGTTTGGGAAATCCTTAGTCATATATGGCGTGTGATTTCTAAATGTAGGTTCAGTAGCAGCTTCTGTGCCTCCTGTTGAAAATGGAACATCTCACAAGCAGTTGAATGCTGAATTATTCTCTGTTAAGTCCCCACAGGAGTCTCGAGTTGAAGATGGTTGTGAAAAGGATGAAAATGAGTCCACTGTTAGTATTACTGTTGTTGGAGCCTCTGGAGACCTTGCCAAGAAGAAGATATTTCCAGCTCTCTTTGCACTTTACTATGAGGGCTGTCTCCCTAAGGTTGGATTCCGATGGATGATTTATTTTTTATTTGTGTTTGGATTGAACTAATGCTTTGGTTTATGGCAGTACTTCACCATCTTTGGTTATGCACGGAGTAAGATGACTGATGCAGAACTGAGAAATATGGTTAGCAAGACCCTCACTTGTAGAATTGATAAGAGGTAATTATTATATCTTATTATTTATTATGCTTAGGGTTAGGGGACATATTTAATGCTTGGAAATTCGTGCTGTGGAATTTCAGAGAGAACTGCAATGAGAAGATGGACCAATTTCTAAAAAGATGTTTCTACCATTCTGGTCAATATGATTCTCAAGAAAACTTTGCAGTGCTAGACAAGAAGCTGAAGGAACATGAGGTAGTTGAAAAGGGGATAATATGAAATAATTGTAATGTATAACTTAAACGTGGTTCAGATTTCTCCTGTTAGAAGCAAACACTATTTTAAATGTAGTTTTCTGAAGTAGTAGAAATTTACTTATGGGAACGAATATTCTCACTTTAAAGGACAATCAGTAGTTCAGAAGCAAATGAAAACGATGAAGAAAAAGAGGTGGGAATAGACAACGAAAACAAGAAAGAATTTGAACAAATTAGCTATCATAGTAGATCTCTATAGTTGATTTTGAATATGTTGCAATTAGAATCAATAAGTTTAATTACATGGTTATTATGTTTCCTTGACATGTATTCTTTTATTTTACTCCCCACTCTGCACTTTATTCTATGTGTGGGCTTTTTTTTTTGCTGGCATGCAATTTTAATTTGGATCAAGTTTGATATACCAACAAAGAAGAAACTTACTGTATTTTTTGTCTGAATAGTTGAAGCTAATATCAAAATCAGATTTTAACCATTCTGTTTGAATGCGAAAATTGTTTTTGCAGGGTGGGAAAACTTCTAATCGCCTGTTTTATCTTTCAATTCCTCCTAATATATTTATAGATGCTGTAAAATGTGCAAGCTTGTCAGCTTCTTCTGGTAATGGTTGGACCAGGGTCATTGTTGAAAAGCCTTTTGGTCGTGATTCTGAATCTTCAGCTGCATTAACAAAATCACTCAAGCAGTATCTGACTGAGGATCAAATTTTCAGGTTTTCCAACTAACACCATTCGTCTTCAACTTTAAGATTGTAATGTACATTTTATAAAATGGGAAATATTATACAGGATTGACCACTATCTTGGAAAAGAACTTGTGGAAAATCTTTCTGTTCTTCGATTCTCAAATCTCATCTTTGAGCCATTATGGTCAAGGCAATATATAAGAAATGTACAGTTGATATTCTCAGAAGATTTTGGCACTGAAGGACGCGGCGGGTAACTTTTGGTCCTTCACAGCTTTCACACTCTCTGTTCTTATAATGGGGATTCTTATCCATTTCCATATGCACTGTGTAGGTACTTTGACCATTATGGTATCATAAGAGACATTATGCAGAACCATTTACTTCAAATACTAGCACTCTTTGCGATGGAAACCCCTGTTAGTTTGGATGCAGAGGACATTAGAAATGAAAAGGTCTCAAATGGTTATTACCTTGAATTCAGTTGTTCTAAGTAATCGTGAATTTTTCTTTCTCACCAGATTTTCAATTACCTAATGATTGTCAGGTCAAGGTTCTCCGTTCTATGAGACCCCTGCAACTTGAGGATGTGGTTGTAGGCCAGTATAAGAGCCACACAAGAGGAGGTGTTACATATCCAGCCTACGTTGATGACAAAACTGTACCATTAGGCAGCTTTACTCCAACTTTTGCCGCAGCTGCCCTCTTTATAAATAATGCAAGATGGGACGGGGTACCTTTTCTGATGAAGGCTGGGAAAGCATTACACAACAAAAGGTGAGTGAGGAAATAAATTTTACTTCTATGTTGTGTCAGTTTGATGCTACCATCTATTTATACTTTTAGGTCTCCACACCCCATTTTAAATATATTTTAACTACCATGCTTTTTTGGGTTCAGAGCTGAGATACGGGTACAGTTCAGGCATGTTCCTGGTAATCTGTACAATCGAAATTTTGGTACTGATCTAGATCGGGCTACCAATGAACTTGTTATTAGAGTTCAGCCTGATGAGGCTATTTATTTGAAGATAAACAACAAAGTTCCAGGTCTGGGAATGAAGTTGGACCGCAGTAATCTAAATCTTCACTATGCAGCAAGGTATTTTCTTTTTAATCTTTTATCAACTTATGAAATACACTCTTCATTAGATTATTATCTAAAAAAATCACTTCATTCATAGTTTTTTATCTTCTTAAACTGGTGGCAATATTTAACATTAATCTAATGTCCGAAATCTTTGTGGGCTTGTAGCATGTTTGCCACTCTTGCTCCATAAATGAAATTGGGCATTTTGAGTGCTATCTATAGATGGCATATTCTATGATCACATAAGCTAACATGTTCATTTTTATTTCATTTCAGATATTCAAAGGAGATTCCAGATGCTTATGAGAGGCTACTGTTGGATGCCATTGAAGGAGAAAGGAGACTCTTTATACGTAGCGATGAACTGGATGCAGCTTGGTCACTTTTTACACCTGTACTGAAGGAACTAGAAGAGAAGAAGATAGTTCCAGAGTACTATCCTTATGGTAGTAGGGGTCCTGTTGGTGCTCACTATCTTGCAGCCAGATACAACGTACGGTGGGGTGACCTTGGTACAGACGTAGAGCACTAAGCCTCACATTTTGTTTACTTGTGATCAGCCTCAGATGGTAGCTATTATGCATGCATGCATGCAATTTTGTGGTTTCTTCAGCAGCATGGTTGCTTCTCTGCTGGAAGACAGATATCAGGCACACATGAAATCATGTAAAGCAATAAAGCATAGTTTCAAAGTAGAGTAATAAAGCTCTTAGATCATTGATTTTTTTAGTTATTGCTGCTATTTGGGAGTTCTATTGGGGCAGTATGGAAGGAGAAGATGTTTGATTTAGTTGCCAACCAATGTAGCTAGGTGATTTGTTTTGATTTTTGAATTTATGTACTTTTTGCATTTTGCTAAACTCAATAGAAGAGGAAAATGAAGAAAATGAGCAAGTTAGTATTAAACTCAGCCCATTCAAGTCTTGCAATCTTGATGGTGTTATTATAGCAAGAGATTAATTTTAATACGTTATCAATGCATTGCATCATAAATTGTCATTAATGCGTTTTTACATTTATCTGACAGAATTAATGACTCCTGTGTAACACAAAAAATACATGATGAAGAGCGAAAAGATACTTCCCCTCTAGCAAAATATAATAGCTACATTAGTCCTTCTCAAAGGACTTCAAAAAAATTATTGTATTTCATAAGGACTAATTTTTTTTTAGGATTTTTTTAAGGATTAAAATAAATAATTATATTAAATCGAGGAATTAGAAACATTTAAGACAATTAGAAGACACCTTTGTACCTTTTTTTTATTCATTTTCTATAATAAAATATAAATTAATAAATATAATTCATATCATCATTTATATTGAAGTTACGTATATTTCCTAGTATTACTTCAATTATTAGTTCTTTTTTAACCATTATAAATGTTGTGAAATACGTAAGACCTAAATGAAATCCAGAGTATGTGATGTAGACTTTTCGTCAAATTGTGTTTTAGATTAATTAATTAATAGGTTTTAGTTTGATTTTATTGCAAGTTGTAATAAGGGCCCAATTGACAATCAAAAGTCAATCAGCTATGCACCCTCTTACTCAACCAACAATATTTGTTGAAGAGCTTCTCTTGCTCTAATTCTTGTCATAGATCATATCCATATCAATACAATAAAAGGTCATGATTAATGTTATGTTAAAATTTACCTAACTTAAAGTCTCCCTCTCGAATCAATTTCTAATTCTAAGAAACATGATATTTCTTAATAGTTGTGGAATAATGCTGGTAATAGTGGTAACGGGCGGATTAAAGAGAAAGATGTTAGCAATATTTCTGGATCTTTGATAATTCATTAGGTGGACATTATGGTCAAAATCCCCATAAACTTGGATATTTATGAATAATATCTATTTGCTATAAAAAAATCAATAATATCTATTTGTAAACCAAACAAACTTGGATATTTATGAATAATATCTATTTGCTATAAAAAAAATCAATAATATATATTTGTAAACCAAGCAAATGAAAAAAAAAAGAAAACAAAAACCACTTATAGTAGTTAATAAGTATGAGTTACTTATTCATCTATGACTTTTGCTTAAATTGTTAAATAATTTAAAAAAAATTTTTTTATTTATTTAGATTTTGGAAATGGAATGATCTTATGACTTATAGATGTTTTTTGAAGATGGGATAATCATTTATAAAAGTCTTCCCATATTTAAGTCAATAATGAATCAACATATAATATATGAACAAAAATACTTAGTAAAAAGATTACTTATATTATATAAAAAGATTTATCACCACCCATTAATGATAACCTAAAATTACTGTTCATTAAGGGTTAACAAATTTGATACACTGATTAAAAATTGAAAAAATTAGAGTTAAAAAGTGTGTGTGAACCAATTTGTTCGGAATAATATTAGATAAATTGGTATGTGAAGATTGCAACTTTTTCAGCTATTAATTTCTGCATAAGTGGTCCCTTTACCAGTTAAATGTTTACAAAACTTTGTATTAGTATGATCCACCCATGTGATATATCATTCACTACAACCTGGTGGCCAATTTATAATGCTATAAATTGACCCAACACAACAAAAGAAATAAGCACTTAAGTATTACAAAATCACTAAAATGTACAAATTAAGATCAATGAAAAAGTGATAACAGCTAGGTTGATATTGTCCTTTGTTCACAATTAACCACAAGGTAATTAAGTGGCCCTCTCACATCCAACCTCAAGTTCAGATATATTACATGTATTAGCTTTGATTGATGATGCATCTCCATTAATTAATCAATTAATTAGCACCACACACACAGCACACACGTCATTTTGCTCTGAATGAGCATGCACGAGTTCTATGCATTAGAAGAAAAAACTTTGGAAAATAGTACTTTATCAGGAAGGTTCTTTTTGAAGGGTGAGATTTAATTTGGTGGTAATTGAACTCACTACACTCACACTCACACTCATTTAACTGGACACTACCAATTGATAATTGTTTGATGCGTGCATCTCTGAAATGAAGTTAATTAATTGATTCTAGTTCTTTTTGGTGCTTGTCTTTAAATAGACTCAGCCAAGAACCTCAGTTTCATAATTTCATTCATTCCCACCACTCTTCTCTCTTTACTTCTTGCTTCCTTGTTACTGGTTCAGTGCTCTATTCACCACTCTCGGCCACCTTGAGATTCACAATCTAAGAAAAGACCTCCTTCACCGTCTCTTCTTGATACTTAACTGAGCATTCTTAAAGCATTACCATTGTAAGGCAACATCATTGTGGTGTGACACATGGGAATGCTTTAAGAATTTCAGTTATGCATCAATCATGGCAGTTATTGAGCCTAGCCAACCAATATTTCATCTCTGAATTAATACATGACTCAGGAATCAAAGCAAAAAAATTATATCTGTAATGTGTTTATGGTGTAAAAAGGGGTTGCATCCCTTTCTGTTATTCTCTGCATTTTTCAACTTAACTGATATGAACTGATAGCATCAGTTAGGCTGTTTCTGGCATTCTATAATGTGTGAGGTAGGATTGAGGTTGAAAAACATTTCAACTTCTTCATGCCTCATTGCATAGAAAATTATACTATACAAAAAATTCAAAATCTACTTTATAATATGAATTACAAGATACACGTATCAGACATTTCAAATCTTGCTTTCAAATTTTGTTCCAGATGGCTGGTGTTGTTATAAGCAACCCTCCATGTTTGTTGTACAACTTTTCTTTTTATAAGATTTATGTATATTGTTACGGGGATTTTGTGGGACGGTCGAGCTTTTTTGTGGTCTTCTCTGATTATGTTAAGGGTAAGAAGAGAACAATTATTGCAGATAATCTAGATCAGATTGTGAAACTAACCAATTGGATGGTTGTTTTACAAGACCCCAAAGTGTTTCTAACAGAAAAGAAAATTGGATCAAGTTGAACCCAATATTTTTTCAAAACACTCTAAATTATAAAATATTATTTTTACAAATAGACAATATAAATGTTATAAAGTCAACTTTTTGATAAAATTACAGAAATGTTAGCATAAAATTATAAATGTTTACAATTATTCATACACTGCTCTTCTCAACACAATGTTTGGTTTAAAAAAGAAAAGTGAGAAAGTTTGATACATGGAGAGAAGAATAGAGGAGACAAGAAAATATTCCCTTATTTGGTTCATGGGAGTAGGAGCTGAGAAGAAAAATATAAACCGTATCTTTTTTCTTTTCATGAAAATGAAAGTTAAAACATTTTTTATGCCAATTTAATTTTTACAGTATAAAAGTTATAAATTTTATTTTATTTTTTCCCTTTGGAATATTGTAGTGATGGAAGCACGTGTGAGTGTGTTAGGATTGAATTGGATGAGACAGAGAAAAGTAAAGAGAGACAAAAAGGAGATAATGATGTGGCAATACACTTAGTTACCGTACGTGTCAGTACTCTGTCTCCCACACTTTTTTTAGGGTTTCCCTTTCACACCACTTTTCTTATAACTTTACTTTGGACCCATAACAAATCACATACACCAAAATTGTTTCAATTTTCTTTTCTTTTTACATGTTTGGAATTTTTTATAACATTCATTTATATAAAATCAATTAGAATAAAGTATTTGATTAAGAAAATGAATTCACTTAATAAACTATTTTGTATATTTTTTAATGAGTACAAAAAAAAATTGTATCTAGATACATGTAACGGATTAATGTAATTATATATATATATATATATATATATATATATATATATATATATT
Source organism: Sphenostylis stenocarpa (assembly GCA_963425845.1). Classification (NCBI taxonomy): domain Eukaryota; kingdom Viridiplantae; phylum Streptophyta; class Magnoliopsida; order Fabales; family Fabaceae; genus Sphenostylis; species Sphenostylis stenocarpa. The sequence goes on from OY731398.1 coordinate 19,638,095, forward strand.
ATAATAAAAAAAATCTCATTTTGACGTCTTGTTTTAACAAAATTATATATGATAATGGTAAGATAAGAAATGGTCTGGTTTTTAAATTGTTAAAGTTTTAAAATAAACTAGTATATAAGTGAATTAAATTTGGTATTACAAACAAATTTTATTATTTTATAAATATAATATCAAATTGTATCTTAAATCCTAAATATGAAACATGAGATAATGAATTATATACCTCACACTTTTTTAACCATATATCCTATAGACAAATTAAATATCGTTTTCTTCTGTTTCAATAAAAATAAAATATTATCTTATATATATATATATATATATATATATATATATTATTATTTCATAATAAAGTACATTAATTAATACATGTCTTCACCTCCTAAGATTCGTAAAACACAATAGTTTTTATTTATATAAAAATGAGTGGTTTTTATATACAAAATATTTTATTATAATTTTATATTTTTTAATCAATAAACAACCTTAAATATAATGTATTGGTGCGATGGATAGGAAATAAAACAATGTCATAAAAAGTAGGAAAAACACCACCTTTAACACAATTGATAATTAATGTTGCCTATAATTAACTCATCGTGATTATGGTGTCAACTCATCTATAAGTGGCATATGATAGGTTTGTTATACACTAATGTCTCTCAATTTTATAGTTTTTATCAAATAAATAGAGTTATTAAAAATCATGTTCTTTTCTTGTTATATTTTTTTTGTTTGGAAAATTCTAACAAAACACAGACTCTGATAAAAAATCTCATAACAGAGATTGAAACCGTCCACGTGGTCACGTTACATTTGAACGAAAAAAAAGTGAGATTCTTGGATTTAGTTATGTAAAATATAACGCACAATCTTACATGGGGACTCAATCAATAAAAAAGCAACACTTTACGATAAAGTTAGAATTTTGCAATCTCACCTCTGTGCTTAAAGGTTGTTCAATCGATAACAAAAAATAACATTAAAAGATTGATTTTAAAAAATAAAATTTGATTTAAAATATTTTTTTAATATATATGTATATATTAATCATGCCATTTGATTTGAATTTGGGATTACAAATAAAAATTAAATAAAATTATTTATTATATTCAACTAATATATTATATATCTATAGTTTATTAATGATTAATAAATGTATAGATATATTAATGATTAAAAAATATATAAATATACTAATATTCATTAGTTTATAACACATTTTTTTATTTGGTTATATTTTTATTATAAATTTTTATAAAAAATAATTTATAATTTTAAAAAAAAATTATAGAAATAAAATAAATAAATAAATCTAAACCAACTTATAAAACATTATTTGAGGGATAATTACAATAATTATTATTTTATGTAAGAGAGATTTTGGACAGTATTAATATTTTTATTATATTAGATATTTATTACTTATTGAATTTTGCAGGATGCCACTTGTTGTGTACATTAAATTTGGGTTGACAGAATGGTAACAGTGATGTTATATAACACTTACAAAATCTTTGCTGTTCACTGTTTTTTTGTCTCAACAAAATGTCACTGCGTAAATGACAAGATCTGTGTCCACAAATATCTCCAAGGAATACTCTGTTAATAAATGAACATGAATGTGGTAAAAATCATAATACTCATCTCAATCTTGAACTTTTTGTATATGAATTTTCCTTTATTCTTATGAGATTAGAATGTAGAAGATTGTGAAAGCTTTAGTTTCAATAGACATTGATGACTGAATTTTTGGGACATGAAAATAAATAGTTGGGTCGAGAGAAGAAGAAACTGAGTTTTGGCCCACTTTAGTGACACACTTGTTTAAATGTTTTAATGAACTTGTAATTGAACACATTGATGCATAGATTATATAAATATTAATTAGTTGGGTCATGTGGTCCTAAACGAGAAAGTGAGTAGAAAGTAAGTAAAAGAAAGAAGATGAAGGAAGGAGTGAAATGGTGATTTAGTATATTTTCCTTATGGAAAACGAGAAGAAGAGGGTTGGAAGAACGAAGGAGAGTCCCAAATGGAAGAAAAGAGACATTTACATTAATGACTGTGGATGCCAACTCATTCACAACCGCTTTCTTCCTTTAAACCAACCCTAGAATGCCAGCTCATCTCTAGACGGTTTGTTAGGAGAGAGGAGACGTTTTCATGCCCTACATTTTTCACACCTTTCACCACTCACCACCAACCCACACGATAAATAATAATATATTTTTAATTATATAAACCAATTTTTATTCAATTAAAAGAGAACTAGTTGTTAAGAAATGAGTTTTATTTAATATCTTTTAAAAAATAAAAACAAAATAGATAAATCAGTTTTAATTTTTTTTATGGGTCTTATTAAATTGCATTTATAATATAAAAAATTAAATTTCTAATATGAATTTCTTGTTTAAATAAAATATGTACAAGAATGATAATATTTTTTTTATAAGTTAAAAAATAAGTCTTTTAATAAATAAATGATAAATTCTTAATCGTAAAACTATTGAATGCCATGTTTATATTATGTTTTTGTGTATGTTTAAATATGTACAAAAGAATAGCATTGTAATTAAATTTATCTGTATTAAGAGTAATAAGATTATTGATATCAGAATTATAATTTAAATATGTTTTTAATCCTACAAAACAAATTTGTTTTAAGTTTGGGCTTGTTAGATTTTGTTTTTATTTTTAGTCTCTTTAAAGTTTTTTTTTTTAATTTATAGTATTACCTTATATTTGTTAATGATTTGTGGTGAAGGAAAAGTGAAGACATTTTCCAAAGATATCTACTAATGTTGTGTGTATAATTGATAAGTAAAATTCTAAATATATACTATTATTTATTTATCGTAAAATGGATATTAAGAAACTAAAATATTTTTTATTAAAATCAAAATCAAAATAAAAACTGGCTCATTTTATAAAATTAAAAATATATTTAAGTGTTATAATTAGTAATAAAATTAAAAATATACTTAAACCTTATAATTATTAATTTTTCAATCTGTAATACATTTTTAAAAATTTAGTTAATGGTCGTTTTTGACAAAAAATTTTAAGTTGACCTCACTTTTATTTAATAATGGTCAGTCAAATTGTTTGCTGTATTAATGTTTTTTTTAACAGTTTTTCCTTAATTAATAAATATTTTGGTCAAGGTAATAAATGCAATATGCTAATTCTTTGATTTGTTTTCCTTTTACGAGGACAGACGATGTTCACAAGTCAAAGCGTCATTACTTAATTAATATGATTAAAAAAATGTATTCCAAAAAAATTGAAAAAAAAAATACAAACTGTTAATAAATTTAATATAAATAACTAAACATCTCGATTTTGACCCAATAAATAAAAAAGTTTATATACAAGGCTATAAATAAATATAATACAGTTCCCACAAATCATAAGTTTTCTCACAAATGTTTAATTATTACTACTATTATTATTATTATTATTTTAGTGAACTTTAGCATTTAGGATTTATTTTTACTTATTTTAGTATAATGTTTTTAGCGAGTAATTAATCATTTATTGAGAATTAATTGCGATAGTAAATAATATAATAAATATTGATTTAGAAGGATGAAGAAAAGAAATGTGATAGTGTGGGAGAGATGTGTGGTGTGTCGACGGGGAACTCTTGGTCCAGCTTAGGAGCCATCCCACCAATCCATCACACGACCACATTCCAAAGCCCCAACAAAACACAAACACAAACACAAAACACAAACACAAACACAACACAATTTCATAACACACAACCCAATTCCGAAGGTACAAATCAAATCAGACACACAACATAACACAAACTCACACCCCAAACACACTCCGTTATCCAAACAAAACCATTCTCCACTCTGTTTTGTTCTGTTCTGTTCTGTTTTCCACCACACCCCCATGGATTGTTGGTCCTCTCCTCTCCCTCTCCATGATGAATTCGAGAAGCTTGTCATTCGAATGAACCCTCCCAGGTTGGCCTCTCTACTTCCACTAATTCTCGTCTTGCTTCTTTCCACTGCTGTGTGTTGTTTATGCAGCATAATAGTGCTTCATGTTGTGTTTTTGCTGCCCTGCAGAGTTGCTGTGGATAACATTTCAAGCAGGACGGATACTGTGATAAAGGTGCTAAATTCACCTCTCATTGACCTTGTCCTTTCTGCATTGCATAAGGGTCTCTGTGTGACCGATTTTTCGTGAGTGTTGTTGCAGGTTGATAGTGCAAACAGGCGGGGGAGCTTGCTGGAAGTGGTTCAGGTTCTCACTGACATGAATCTCAGTGTTAGAAGAGCTTACATTTCCTCTGATGGAGAATGGTTCATGGATGGTACGGTTCACTTCTGAGTTCTCAATTTTCTATCTGCCATGGCTCTGGTGAATTGTGTTTTCAGTTTTTGTGATATATTTATGTGGTTATTGGTCACTGGCCAGTTTTTCATGTCACGGATCAAAATGGGAAAAAGTTTGTGCAAGATGATGTAGCTGACCGTATTCAACAGGTAGTAGATCTGCAAAACTAATCTGAGGCCATTTTTATTTTCGCGTTTTCTGTACTATTTAATTTCCTGTATAAATTGGCAATCAAGTTAGGACTAGTTTTTTTTATAATTTACATTTTATCCCCTAATAACTGTATTCAATTATGAGTTATCGTAGTTTCTTAATTCCTTTATGCTGCTCAATTTTTCAATTTTCAGCTAGAGGTTTGTGAATTCCTGACCATAAATATCCGCTATTCAACTGCTTGTCGCTATCTTTGAATGGAATAGGAGATCGAAAACAAAGGGAGAAGGGATGGTTGGTAGAATTGAACAAGTGATTGTTTGATCTGCATATATCTCCAAGAAGGAAAAAATGCATGATTCTGTTTATGATCTTTCTTTTCAACAAATCAAATTAACAACTAGATTGAAAAAGAACTAGGCAGAAGACGAAGGAATAGTTTGTTTTCATTATGAAACTAGAATCAGCAGTTTTACTCTTGCATGTTATTACTCTCTATGGATCCATCTGAATTACTCATTCGTGCTGATAATTCCTATTTCTTGTTGCAGTCACTGGGTCCAAGAGCCTCTAGTTTCCGATCCTTGAGAAGATCTGTTGGGGTTCAAGCTGAAGCAGAACATACAACCATTGAATTAACCGGAAGAGACAGGCCAGGGCTGCTTTCAGAAGTTTTTGCTGTTCTTACAGACCTCAAATGTAATGTGGTAGCAGCAGAAGTCTGGACACACAATTCAAGAATGGCATCTGTTGTTTACATCACAGATGAGGCGACAGGATTACCCATCGACAATCCGGATCGCCTTGTTAAGATTAAACAGCTTCTACTGTATGTGCTGAAAGGAGACATAGATAAGAAGAGTGCCAACACTGCTGTTTCTGTTGGCTCTACTCACAAGGATAGGAGGCTGCATCAGTTGATGTATGCCGATCGTGATTATGACATAGATGATGGGGATTCTGGTTCAACAAGTGACAGGAACAAGGCCCTCGTAACTGTTGATGATTGCATAGATAAGGGATATACTGTTGTGAACTTGAGGTGTCCAGATAGACCAAAGTTACTGTTTGATACCGTTTGCACACTCACAGACATGCAGTATGTTGTGTTCCATGGAACTGTCATTGCTGAAGGACCAGAGGCATATCAGGTTTGTTGTTGATGTTCTCGGAATTGAAATCATGTTAGTTTTTGTACATCTTACCAACTTAGACTTGAATTACAATTATCATACTTTAGTGACATTACATGTCATGTCATGTTCCTTGAGTGCAAAAGCCTATTGGTACAATTACTTTCTATCACCTTGTTTGTGGTTGACAGTGGAATTCATCATAAAGGTACTGACTATAACATTAAGTTTCACGAATATATTTTGCCCTCTTTTACAGGAATATTATATAAGGCATGTGGATGGATGTCCTATCAGTTCTGAAGCAGAAAGGCAAAGAGTGATTCATTGTTTGGAGGCTGCTATTAGGAGACGAACATCTGAGGTACTACCAGACGTGATTCGCGTGCTAATTCACATGTTCTTACCAAATATTTATTAATGATACAATTATTTTGTATTTGATACTGTAGGGCATAAAGCTAGAACTATGTGGGGAGGACAGGGTTGGTCTTCTCTCTGATGTAACTCGCATCTTTAGAGAAAATGGTCTTTCAGTCAACCGTGCTGAAGTTACAACCAGGGGCACTCAAGCCATGAATGTTTTCTATGTGACTGATGTGACTGGAAATCCAGTTAAGAGTGACACAATTGAAGCAGTTCGGAAAGAGATTGGCTTGGCCATACTGCATGTCAAAGATGATGTCTGCTTAAAACCTCCACCTCAAGAGAGTGGAAAATTCTCTTTGTCTGGTCTCTTTCGGTCAAGCTCTGAGAAGTTTCTTTACAACTTAGGTCTAATGAAGTCTTATAGTTGAACCTACTGTATTTCTATAATTAGGAGCTATATGTAATGTTCTAAATTGTAAACAGTAGCTTAGTTTAGCCTAGATAGGCTGCTTTTAATCCCATTGCAATGCATTGTGGTAGATCTTTCTAGATTTGGTGTAAGTTGTAATTAGATGTCAGATTGTAGAGTTCAATCTAGACATGTTTCTAAGTAAATTGTATATTAATATGTTTTTGTTATGTTGATTTCTGAGAATGAAACTAGATGTCAGATTGTAGTGTTTGGTCCAGGCATGTTTCTTGGTGTATATTAATATCCCTTTGTTACATTCTTCTCATCTCAAAACCTTTGTAAACACAAACCTACTATTGGTATGGAATAGAAACCATAACAAAAACTTTTAGAACATTACATAAAATAAAATAAAGTTTAGAAGGTGCATATGTTGCCATCTTTTCTTGAAATTAGATATGATAATTAGATTTACGAGGTTTCTATGAGAGACGTTGAACGTTAATCCTACTTTAACTGATAATAATTTCATTCAACATGTATATAGTGTTTAATAACGTATCATAAACTGAAATTCATTACAGTCAACATATATATATTTACGCACATCGATATGATATTTTATTTTGGCTAAAATCTTTTAGTTGTAACATTCACGCTGTGGACAATATGTTTTAGATGTCAGATTGAATAGTTTGATTTCGTTGCATTCGTGTATATCGTGATTAAAATCTTCTAGTTGTGGCATTCTCACTTCTACTCCATTCCACATTAGTTATTGATGACAAAACGTATCTTGAAACATGCATGTATTGAAACACAGACTAAAAACCAGATATAAATTTTGCAACCAGAACACATCACATGTTAAACACAACTACACCAATTTACGTATATGAATCCATAGATTATAAAGAGACGTTAGGGGAAAAAAATCTGGCAAGAGGGTGTTATGTGGCACACTAATGTACTAGTAGTAGCACGTGTCTTGTACCTTGTCCAAGAGGTCGTGTAGTTTCAAAATAGTGTCTGCTAGATTGAGACGTTTCTTTTAGCCATCACACGCTGGTTTAAGGGAAGACTACACTTTCTTTTTTGGCAAACGCGTGTGGAAAAGTGTGCAGGTTCAACCACAATCACTCATTTTACCTCATACTTCTGACATATAATCCAAATCCAGATAATAGGTTGAGTTATAAACGTTGTCCATCAAGCATTTCTCAGCTGAAAAATCCATTGCACACAACAAAATCTTACATTTATGAACAGGGACATGATTGTTACTTAGTAGCTATACGCGTAAGATTTAAAGCGTGTTTGATTTTGACACAAACCATTGCAAATGGGAAAAAAAGTACAGATGTCGATGTAAATTTATAGCTGCAGTTAACAAATTTATACAACACTTTTAATATCCATTCACACAAAGAACAAACGTTGCTTTATGTTTCAAAAACAACTATCTTACGTTGTCCCTTACATTAGCAATTGATTAAACATCATCTTTTTAAGTATTTTTAAATCAATTATTGCAAAACTTAATAAACTTTTTGTACATAATATTTTATTATTAGACACCGTATATAGAAAATCTCAGTACTACAGAAACTATTTTTTAAAACCAAGTATGAAATTTAGGTAAAAAGTAACAATAGGAAATTTAATTAGAGCAAAGGTAAAGAGAAATTTTAAAATAATATTATTTATCTTAATTCTTCCTTTTTAATTTAATAACTTTCAAAAAGTATCCACATTTGCATGTTGGATTAAAATACAATAAAGGATTATGCTAAAAAGTAATTTTTTTGAAAAAATTACTTTTGAAATAACTTTTTATTTTCTTTATTTATTATTTTTTTAAGATTACAAAAATTATGAGCAAAAACCATACTTAGACTATTATTTCATTATGACAAAATCTTAGAAGCTGCACATTGCTTATTCATTGCATATGAAAAGAAAGTTTACATCAATTACGAATCAAAATATTCATTTCGTTTTAGAACATTGGAAAAGAATGTCGATTATTTTTTTAAAATTAATATTATGTTTTCTTTATATTTACGTATTTTCAATAAATAGAACAAAAGATACAATTTGTTGAGAAAAAAGTAAAAAGATAATTTACTTACACATAGTTATTATGAACAATAAAAAAAATAAAATAAAAATAAATACATTTCTTAGCAATTTATGATATCCTTCATATTTCACATGAAATGGCGTTGAGACTGAGTACTGTGGTTTCAGGTGTTGGTCCGAGGCATTCGGGGAAACCTAGGTTGAAGTTGAGGTTCGGAGTTAGGAGTGGTTGTTGTGCTGCAGTTACAAATATGGCCTTCACTGAAACCCCTTCAACCTTCAAGGTCTTTGATTCCCATCTCCACGTGTGGGCTTCACCTCAAGAGGTATCTTTAACACAACACAATACAATTTCTTCACCTTTTTTCTTTTTATGTTTTTAATTAATATTAACATTATTGCTATATTTTATTATTACTCTCCAAATTGTCTTCATATTTTTGTATCTATTTGACGTATGAATAAACAGTACTTTTGTAATCACAAAAATTCATACATATTTGGTAAAGACTATTCTGCTTAATCCTATACAGAAACTTTTGTGCAAAATAATGATTTTTCTAGCTTTGTTATCTTTTATTGGGTTGTTCATAAAGAAAGCATTATCCTTTCTTTTTTTGAAAATGAAGGCTGGTAAATTCCCTTATTTTCCTGGACAAGAACCCACTTTACCAGGAAATGCCGACTTTTTGCTCCAGGTATGCATTTAAGTTTATTATCTCTCTATCCATGATTACCCCTGGGTCAACTAACTTGCTTTTTATTATTATGTGTATACAGTTTGTTGATGCCTTATTCTTGTATTTCCTGCATATTTGACTCATCCATTTAGGATGTGATACAGTCTCCCTATACACTGTTTGTCAAAAGTCCCAACTGCATGGGTTTAATTTTATGTGGTTGGATTTGTGTTTGTGTGTATATTATTGATGCTGATGCTCACTTTTTTCAGTGTATGGAGGAGGCAGGAGTAGATGGTGCACTCATTGTGCAACCAATTAATCATAAATTTGATCATAATTATGTCACAAGGTTTGTTTAACATTTTTTTACCCGTTTGGTGTAAGAACTGAGTTATTCAGCGCTTTTGTATTAAACAATACTGAAATGAGAGTTTGTGTGGATGAAATATCTAGTGGAAGTATGAGCTTAGCATTTGACGCGTTTTCCAATGCTGGATTTGCAAAGGAAAAGAGAATAAGGGAGAAGATGGGGAGAAATTCTGATAAATGGCAATGCTTGATAAGATTAGACATTCTGTTATACAAGGAATCTTATTAAAAACAGAGAAATGCCTTTTTGTAATAGTGAAACAAAAGGAAACATCTCCAAAATTATCGGAAAATTAACCATTATATATACTGTAGATCATGTGAAATTACTTAATCTGATAATTTAAAGGCTTGATTTATCAAATTATATTCATTCATTTATGGATATAAATCAGGTCAGTTTTTTCCAAATGGAAAGACATAGTTTATGCATGCTACATGTATCCGAAGGTGGAGAACTTAAGAAGACATGATGAATTTATATGTGTGACGACCCTATGTTTTTTTTATTCAAGCAGTGTTTCTGGTTAAAATGAAATGTGAAAAAAATGCATTTTGTGTGCCATATAGGAATAGTGTTATTCGTAGTAATTTTATCGAATGTAGTTTTAATAGGAAATACAATGCCTGATTGTGAAGGAAAGTTTAAGACCAAAGTTCTGACAGATAAAATTTCTTCTCATTAGATCTCCAAATACCAATTCTATATATCCAAAACAATGGCTTCATTCTAACTATCATTTTCTTTTTCTATTGGCTTAATTGCTTGATGAAAGGAGCCCTCCTAGTTTATTTGTGCATGCGTCTGCACGGGCATGTCCACATTTTAAGGTGCCTTCCTTGTTGGTAAAATATATTTTTCTCCTTTCGTGGGGAAATTTGTAATATCAGAATTTTCAGATGCAGGTGAACAACTACCATCTGTGAGACATGTGATATATGTTGAGCCATGCACTTTATCTGATTGGGGGAAATTATTGAAAGGGATCTTATCCTGAATCATATCCCTGAAATTTGGTTTATAACTTAGTCCAATGGCATTGTAATTTGTATGCTTATGTAGCCAACCTTACCTAGAAGATATGACTATTGTTGTTATTATGCTTTATTTGATTAATTAGTTGCACAGTGAGTTGGATGGCAAATTAGGGAAAAACTTTCACATGGACTTAGTTGTGGAGTTTATTGTAGTCATTACATCTTCCATGTAACGTTTATTTATTTATTTTTATTTTTATAGTGTTATTATATTGTGCTACTCTTGTCATTTTGTTCATTGGACAGCGTTTTGAAGAAATATCCGATCAAATTTGTTGGTTGTTGCCTTGCTAATCCAGCTGATGATGGAAGTGGGCTTAAGCAGTTTGAAGATCTTGTTTTGAAGGTTTTATGGACTATTTCTTTTTATCATGACAGCTTATTTATTGGAAAGCAATTGAATTTTTCTTTTTATCTTTGATAGGATGGTTATCGAGCTATTCGATTCAATCCTTATTTGTGGCCAACTGGAGAAAAGGTAGGTAACCTCGTTTCTTTCTCACGTGTCTGTTTGTTTATGGTTTAGGCTGGAGACATAATTCAGTCATTCTTTTTGACCCCTTACTCGTCTATTATTTGATTTCTTTCACTTAGATTAATGTAGAAGTAGTAACTTATAGATTAAAATTACACTAATCTCCCCTAAGGTTTCCTGAAATTAAACAAGACATCCTCGTTCTTTTAACACTTATACTAACATCCATATAGAGGTATATGCTGTAATTATTTTTGAATGCTTAAGAGATCAACTATCCTTATTGATGGACGAAGGAGATCAACTAAAAAGACCCCTATGTTTGTTTTTAGCTGACCTTTTGAAGCAAAGAACAGATAAATTATAGTCAATTCTGTGATTGATTAAAACAGGATATCCAAAAAAAGTGCTATAAATATGTTCAGCAAGCAACAGAAGATGTGAATAATATTGTGTCTTAGCAAATCTTTTTGTAGGGACAGTTTCTTTCTATGTTATTCTTTTTAGTGTTTAAAATTGACACACTTTTTTCAAGAAATTAAGATAGTGTCGAATTATTGTAATATGTAAACTTGTAGTTAACCGGGTCTTTTATTTCTAGTAAAAAGTTAGAACTGCATTTTAAAAAAGTTGGGATCATCTATTAATAGTGTACAACTTTTTAATTTGTATTGGATCAAAATTAAGATTTTGGACAGCATGCAATGGCATCATTTAACCCATGTAGCCTATCTATCTCTTGTAATGGAAAAAGGATTTGTTATTGTTTTTGTTTATTGGATCAAGATTGTCTTCTTTTTTCTGGTCACATTGCAGATGACAAATAAAGTTGGAAAGGCTATTTTCCAAAGGGCTGGAGAACTCAATGTGCCAGTGGGCTTCATGTGTATGAAGGTGATTTTTCATTTCCTTGTATTGTCAATATAGAAGAACTGTCTTGTAAATCTTCTTCCCCTACCAGTAATACAATTTCAGTTTTCAATTACATTCCTACTTTTGGCTTATGTTATCGCCACCTCTGTATACAGTTGTTGAGACACTTTTATATATGAAGTTGACGAAATTAAGAATGACTGAGTTGAATAATTTCAGGGGCTTGGTCTGCATATTTCTGAAATTGAGCAACTATGCACAGAATTTCCATCAACAGTTGTATTGCTTGATCACTTGGCCTTTTGCAAACCGCCAATGTAAGCCATATGATTATATTTACAACCATCGTATCAAAGACCGAGACATGTTCCCTTATATGGATATTGTGTTGCAGAAATGATGAGGAAGGTCTTGTCTTTACTCAACTTTTAAATCTGTCTAGATTCCCACAAGTAAGTGTTTGATTCTTTCCTCATGAGCAAGACCTCAAGGAAACAAAGCATGCATAAAGTTTTCATTAATTTCATATTTTCTACACTGCGGAAGAGCATAAAAAAAAGAACAATTGTTTAACTCTTGAATATGCTTATTCTTTTTTTGCTAATATCAGACATCAAAGTATCCTCTCATCAATTAAATGAGTAAAATGTTAAAAGCTAAATTTTCACAAAAAAAAAAAATTAAATCTAAAGTATTGATATAATTATCAAAATTCATTTATCTTTCTGAAGTCCCTTGTCAAAATTCTTGGTAGTCTTTGTTTTTTTTTTTTTTTTTTTTTTCATTTTCCTTAATCAGTGAAACCTCCAGCATGAGTGTACTAAATTTTGAATTTATGGCAGGTACATGTGAAATTTAGTGCCCTTTTCAGAGTGTCAAGAGGACAGTTTCCTTATCTGGATTTGTCTCCTCTCTTATCTCAAGTTGTCTCTCACTTTGGTGCTAACCGTGTAATGTGGGGCAGGTAACTTCCAATCATACATTTGTGCAGCTAAAATAGAACTCAACTTAGTGAGGAAACTGTAGAATAGGGAAATGGGTAAGAGAATCTTATCCATAAACAACCAAAGTAACTTTTTTTTTTCTTTTCCAATCATGCTGTCACAGTGATTTTCCATTTGTTGTTGCTGAATGTGGTTACAAAGGAGCCAAAGAAGCAGTGCATAATATTGGCAATGAGATCTCTTTGCCTTTTTCAGATTTAGAGTGGATCATGGGAAGGACAGCTACACAACTCTTCCAAAACCAATTGACTCCACTCAAGAACTGAGAATGGGGATGCTGAGTTGTTCAAAAAGTTTTTACCTGTTATATTATAACTTAGATGTTGAATATTAATTACAATTTTGAATGCGTTGAAGATATATTTTTTTAATTGTCGTACCAAACATTATAAATTTAGAGCAAATCAAATGGTCATTTCTTTCTTTTTTCTTATACTTAAAAAATAGATCTATGTAGCATTATGAGGTTCTTAGGGTTTCTTGTATAAGAAACCGTTTCTTAATAATAATTGCTTTAAAATGTGTGAACTTTTTAAAGTTTCTTTAAATTTCTTGACCTATTTACTACTGGAGCAAAATAATTTATTGGTTTCACCATACATAAATTTTGTAATGTATCAAGAAACTCGAGTTTCTCCCAATGAAGATGACCTTGTAAGCAATTAGTTTATCTGACGCACCCAAAAGATAATGTTTATTTTTTCTTTTGAAAGTACAATTTTCTTAAAAAGAAATCTCAGTAAAAAGAAAAAGAAAAATAGCAAGAATGTGGAGTAGAATTAGAATACACTATGTAAATGTTGTTGTCTTTCAAAATGGGGATTGATTTGGATCTTTTATGGTAACTAAGTCTTTTGCTGATGATAATTTAATTGTTGAATGACAGTTTCTCTTGCTCTGGTTTAACTGTGTGCAAAACTACTACAATCAATCATTTTACCTGAAAGCCTTGGCATATAATTCAAAGAGGTGATAATAGGTTGAATTTGAAGATTAATGTTGTCCATGGTGACAGTTAGAAAATTGCAAATTCCTATATAACACTGTTTTTGGGTGCATTTATGTATGTTTGGGAGCACCTAGATCTGGACAGTACAAGTGTATCAAGTTGGAGTGTCTGTCTAAAGATTCTCTAAAACGTAAGTTAGAGACAAGAGTGGGAGAAAAGGTACTACGTGCTGGTACATACTAAGTAATTATTTAATGTTTTAGAGGTTGTATTTTTTTGTATAAATAGTTTTTTTAATTTTTTACTTTTTGTAGAAGACAATCTTATTTGTTATGATGTTAAAGTTGACTAGTTCTCTCAATTTGAAGCATTATTTCTTATGATGTCCAAGTTGACTAGTTCTCTACATTTCTTATTTTGCAATTTCATGAACTCAAAATAAAGTTAAAAAGGACTAGTATTCTCTGTATCATTATGGAGTTCTTGCTTCTAGATTCAGATTTGGATTGAGAAGGGAAAAATAGATATTTAGAGAGAAGTGAGGGATAACAAAATAGTAAAAGGATGAACAAAAAAAAATATATAAGATGATTTTCTTCCTAATGCGTGCAAAATATGTAATAAAAAAATAAAGTAAACGAGTGTGCTCTGCTTTTAGTTTGTTTCATTTTGGAACTTTGAATGGATCTGATATAGTCAGATTCTCACCTCCATCTATGGGCTTCTTCTGAAAGAGATTTCTTTTTGCACTCCATAGTTTTCTTCTAAAACCTTGCATGTATTTTAAAATGAGTTTTTCAAAATGTAAAAATACATTCGAAAAATGCATGGAATGTGGCTTAATAATATAGTGGGATGGAGAAAGTTGAAACCTTCCATAGTTTAATGGTTTATGTGTTTTGTCACCTGAAGTATAAAGTTAAAAAATAAAATAAAAAAGTTAATTCATTCTGTACACATTTTAGTGGAGCATGCAAAAATTTTATATAATTGTATGTAACGTTTTTAAAACGATAATTTCTAGTTTCTTAAATATTTTTTTCTTTAAAATATTCATTGAATTGGCCTTTTATCATTTTTACGCAGAATACAGTTTATTAACTTAATGTGTTATATCTTTATCGTATTGCTTATTTAGATCATTGCATTATTTACTATTATATTTATTTAACACTGTGCTTCAAAATAACACTTATATATATATATATATATATATATATATATATATATATATATATAAATTAGCGCAATTTATTTTCCTAGATTAAGAAAACTTTAGACAATATTATAATTACTATATCTCTTGAAAGCTATTATATTAAAGTAAAATAAACAATATTTTATTAGTGAAATAATTACTATATCTCTTAGAACTATTTTAATTACTATGACACTTAATAAATAGTGAGTTTTTAATGCATAGTAAATATAAAAATATTAATCATATTGTACATAACAAAAAAGGTTTTATATTTATTTTATATTTACCTATTTTGGTATTTCTGAATTTGATTCATATTGAAATTGTTATCTTTAAAAAATTTCAATATTTTAATATAGAAAAATTAATAAATATATTGATTTGCTCTTTACATTAGTTTAAACTAATAATATTATGTATCATACTACGCTAACTGCTTCACATATATGCCTCTATTATTGTTTATTCCAAATCTTAATGCTTTATTATCGACATCACATTGTAATTACAAAAGTTCTTAACTCATTTCTTGACTGTTACATTTACTCTAATTGTTCAAAATGTTTCTGCATAATCTTTTGCAAACTAAAGATTTTGTTCTGTTACTGAATCATGACTTTGTACATTGTAATTACAAAAGTTCATACTCATCTTTTCTCTATCAAATGCAAAACCATATTTGTGATGACAACTTGCCATTCTTCTACACAATGAAAAGAATACAAAAAAGCCTCAAATTGTATTGCTTTTTGAATTTCTATTATAGAGTTAAGATTCATATCTAATTAAAGAACATAGTTTCCAAAATTTATTGAGAAAGTCACTTCATTATATAGGCAAAATAAATTACATTGATCCCAATGAACACCTGCTTCAATGACAAATTATTACAAGGGGAAGAAAAGTCAAAATCACAAAGATGGAGGAATCCTTTTGAGAGGTGACACAAGTCAGATGAAGTCATTTCTAGGATGATTTTGTTTATGTTTTCGATCAGACTTGCACTTTTTCTTCCTCCTCAGTTTCTCACAAACAAAGGCTCTCTCAAGCTGCTCCACCCTCTGTGAGAGAGAGGTATGAAGTGTAGTCTGTATCTCATTCCTCTGAAAAAGCTGCGCCATCATCTCCATCATCTTCTTGTTGTCTTCCAGAATCTTCTCCAACAACAACTCCCTCTTCTCGTTTCCTTCCTCTCTTTCACAATTCCCTTCCTCCTCTTTCAACAAACAATTCTCCCCAACCAAACCCTGTCCTACCTCACCATCCTCCTTCTCTTCCACCTCCTTAATCCTTAAAGCTTCAATTTCCTCACCCTCCTCTTGCTCCTCACATGTAATTTCACTCTCTTTTCCCTCAACCAAACTTGTTTCTAACCCAATACTTTCTTCTTCCATCCCCCCACTCTCTTTTCCTACCCCCTCATTCCTCAAATTTTCCATTCCATTACCTTGCTCTTCCTTCACCAAACAATTATCTTCTCCCACCACACATTCACCCTCCTTCTCTTTTTTCTCCTCCTCCTCATTCCCTGTAGCCTCCACCTTCACACCCTCAGAATTAGGAACTGCCATGTCATCAAGCATTTCTTGAAGAGCAATAGCCTTTCTTATGACAGACTTTCTGCACTCCCTGAGGCCAGAGTAGTGCAATACCCGAACAGAATCCAGCCTAAGAAGCAAGTTCATGATGGTCTCCGTCACCCTCACCCTCTCTCGTTGGTCCCTCCTCAACACTTCCACTTGAATCTCACTCTCGATCCGCTCCAACTCCACCCCCATGGCGGCGATCTTCTTCATCACGTTCCTCACAAGGAACCCTCTCAATATCCTCTGAATCTTTATGGCAGAATCGGTTCTGGTGTGCTCTGAACCCACAAAGTGAACCGGGATGGAAACCACTTTAGAGGGTGCTCTGTAATAACCAGGCTCAGCCATGCCCAAACGGGTTCTGTGCAAAGGGCTGTTCTTCATCGGCATCATTCCGGTCACGTCAATTTCGAGAATTTTAAGAATTATGTTTTTCTAGGCGAAGATTAAGGTATCAGAGGAAGAGATTTTATACGGATGATGCGACGAGAGAACGAAAGTTCGAGAAGTTTCAGGAGGAAGAGAAAGAATTGAACTTGCTTACGTGGCATCAGTTATACTCTCTTTCTAGAAAATTGTCGACTCTTCTTCTACGTAATCGTGGAGGTGGACTCTGTTTCCAGATACTTCCTCTTCTGCCACGTCATCATCTTTTGATGTTTTATAATGATTTTTTTTAATCTAAATTAGTACATATGACTTTTGCTATACAGTTTTGATCCAAATAATCTTAAACTTTACTCTTTATTAAATAAATATCTAAACTTTAATTTTATTCTAATTAGTCTTTTAAAATTGTCATTTTTATTGATTACATTTTTAAAAAAATTAACTGTCACTGATTCAACTTCTTTTTGTCATAATTCATTTTTATATGTTAAAATATAATAAAAATCAGATTTTGAAATTGTTTATTTATTGTTGGATTAATGGTAAGGAAGGAAATTGATGTGGTTGATTTTCCTTACCAAGAACTGAATATCATTTAAGAATACATGTTTTATACCATGATTGTACTTTCAAACATCATTTCATTTAAATGTAACCTATATCACCCAGTTGAGAAAATCTTGTATTGTTATAGTTGCTTATCAAATCAATTTTGTTTCTGCGTTGTATCTGAAATGATCTCTTCATAAATAACTGATAAAGTTGGGAAGACGATTTTCAAAAGGGCTGGAGAACTCATCAGTGTTGGGTGAGAAGGTGTTTCTTGTTTTTCTTGTAAATATAGAAGAACGCAATGATTGATATTTGTACAATTGTGACTGAAGTTCTAACATTTGATCTTGTTTTTGGTAACTGCTTCTTCAAATCCATGCACCAACAATTAGGAAGGGGTTTTTGCTATTGTTTGCCCTGCTTCTGGTGTAGTTGAATATCCAGCATTAAATAAGCATCTGACTTACTTACATTCTTGTGCATATGATTTGTCGAAATAGTAAGAAATTGGAAAAGCCTCAACTTGTATGATAATTAGATTTCTATTCATGTAGAGGAAAGAAAGATTCATGGCTAATAAAATAAAAAGGCAACGGGTTTCCAAAACTCATCTGAAAGGCACTTTATTAACAGCAGCAAGGAAAAAATAATTACAATGATCCCAATGAACATTAACTTCAACAACAAAACTAGTTACAAGGGGTAAAAAGAAACCAAAATCCCAAAGATGGAAAGATCCTTCTGAGTGGTGGCACAACTCAGATGAAGCAGTTTTTAGGATGAATTTGTTTATTTTTGCCATTAGCCTTTCTCTTTTTATTCCTCCTCAACTTCTCACAAGCCAGGGCTCTCTTAAGCTGCTCCACTCTTTGTGAGAGGGAGGTGAGGAGTGTAGATTGCATCTCATTCCTCTGAAACAATTGCGCCATCATCTCCATCATCTTGTAGTTGTCTTCCACCATCTTCTCCATCAACAACTCCCTCTGCTTCCCATCTCCTTCCTCTCTTCCACAATCCCCTTCCTCTTCTTTCACCAAACAGTTCTCCACAGCCAAACTCGTTCCCACACTCTCCTTCTCTTCCACTTGCTCCTCATTCCTTAAAGCTTCAAGTTCCTCCCCTTCTTCTTGCTTCTCCTCACATTCCATTTCACCCTCCTCTTCCTCAACCAAACTTGTTTCCAACCCAATGTATTCTTCTTCCATGCAATCACCCTTCTCCTTCTCTACCTCATCATTCCTCATATTTTCCATTCCACTGTCTTTCTCTTCCTTCACCAAACAATTTTCTTCTTCCACAATACATTCGTTCCCCTCTTCCATCTTCATATCCTCATCAGAATCAGGGACAGCCATTTGATCAAGCATTTCCTGAAGGGCAATAGCATTTTTTATAACAGACTTTCTGCACTCCCTGAGGCCAGTGTAGTGCAATACCCGAACAGAATCCAACTTGATAAGCAAGTTCATGATGGTCTCGATCACCTTCACCCTCTCTTTTTGTTCCCTCTTCACCAAGTCCACTCGAATCTCGCTCTCTATCCGCGCCAACTCCATCCTCATGGTCGCGATCTTCTTCAACGTCTTCCTCACCAGAAACCCTCTAAACACCCTTTGAATCTTTATGGCTGAATCGGTTCTGGTGCGCTCTGAACCTACGAAGTGAACTGGAATGCAAACCACCTTGGATGGTGCTTTGTGATAAACAGGTTCAACCATGCCCCAACCAGTTCTGTTGAAAGGGGTGTTCTTCATCTGCATCATTTGGATCGTTTTCAATTTTAAGATTCTTGTTTTTGTTTGTGAAGATTAAGAAACAAACAACAAGATTTATACTAAAGGAAGGACCAGGCAGTTAAAAAAATGAAAGTTCCAGAAATTTTAGGAGAAGAAGAATAAACTGTCATCTTAAGTGTCATGAGTTATTCTCTCTTCCAGAAGACTGTGGAATAGAAGTACACGAATCCAGCGTATTTGATATTGAAAAACGATATTTTTCACAACCCAAATTCATACTATTTTTATAAATAACTAATTTTTATATAAAATTTAATAATAATATAATTTATTTTATTTTATTTTCTTAATTTTTAAAAATAAATTAATATATAAATTTATTACTTTCTATTTTATTTATACTTCTATTATATATTTTTCAAAATAAAAAATACACAGCAAGTAACATAAATGATCCACTGCTTGCATTTTAATATATTATTGCTTTTCACAGATTAAAAATTGTTAATCACTTTTTTTAGAATAAAATATTATAAATATTATTTTTGGCAGTTAAAATTATATATATTTATTTTATTCTATATGAATAGTAAACTAACGTATTTATCTAAGATGTTATAAAATCAATTCAATTAATTAAAATAAAAAATAAGCAAATTTTTTTTTTGAAATTGGACTGAAATTATAAATTTTATAAAATCTAAAGATTATAATCTTAAACAGATAAAATAAAAGACCAAAATTAAAATTTAACTTACTTTTTTTTATAAATATTTTTTATTATATATTTTGTCCTCTCTATCTCTTTTCTATTTTTTCTCACTGAAACGTAATTAATGTTTTTTATTTAGGAATCTATTCAATAGATAATGAAATTTAATGAATGCGTGAGGCAATGGTGATTTGTATATATTGACAAATAAAAAATATACAAACTATTTGAATCAAATTAAAAAAAAAGCACCAGTTTTTAAATAAATAGTTAATACATTGGAAATTAATAAGCCAAAGTTGCGAATAAATTAAGCTATAGAAGTATAAAAAAGAAAAATAAAAAATACAATTAAGGTAAGTTAAAAAAGAAGAAAAAGAATGAGAATTGATTTTTTTACAATAATATTATAATATTTTATTTATTTGGATAGAAATTCAAAATTCCAACGTGTTGAAAGTTGAAGTATGAAAAAATAAAAATAAAAATATATTCAAGATTCAAAATCACAAAATTATCCTTAAGCCCTTACAAAAGAATCGCTTCTTCACCTCTCTCATTCTCACACCTTCAATTTTTGCCCTAAAACCCTGGCTGCCGTCGTGGTGGCCGCCGCCGAAGGTAAGTCACCGTAGATCCCTCCGTGTTATCCTCTTCGTTTCTGCATTATTATTGTAATTTGCGCAATTCACACCGTTGCTTTTTCTCTGTATTGGTTCACAGAAAAAGAATAGAGAAGCAAACGGAGTCACACTCTTCGATTCACCATGAAGCTCGTCAGGTTTGTCTCTCTTCTCTCTCTCTCTCTCTCGCTCTTTGTTGTGTTGGTGAATTTATCTGTTTTTGTGTGTGTGCTGTTTTTTTTTTTTTTTCATTTTCTGGGATCGAAGCTTGATTATATATAAACATTACTTGAACAGGTTCTTAATGAAGTTGAACAATGAAACTGTATCCATTGAGCTCAAGAATGGCACTGTAGTTCATGGAACCATTACAGGTTTTTTTTTTTCCCATATTTTTCTTTTCATTGTTCAACTAACAATTTACAAACAACATATTAATTTTACTACTGAACTTGACTTCCTGACCCCCTTGTGTACTTGAAGCGTAGAATCATTTACAAACAACATGCTAGCATTGTATTGGAACAGTGCTTTGTTAGTTTCGAATTTGAATGTGAGGCATTTAATTATTTGCTAGGGTTCGGTATCCTTTAGGTGATTTATTACTGATTATATTGTACTCATTCAAACCTGTTTGTCCACCAGCATTCTACTTCACTACCTTCCACATTTTCAGATTCTGGTTCATTGACTTAGACGACAAAGAAAATTTTAGCGCATTTTCCTCGGTCTGGTACTGATATGACCATTTCATTGGGTTGGTGGGGAGATTTTCTTGGCCTGGAAGTGGAGAGGGACTGAGAATTTTGTTCCCAAAATTAATTGTGCTTTGGTTCCTATATAGCTGAATAATTCTAAATGTTTTCTCTACAGAGTAGTTAATTGTTTGTGTAATTCGGAGTATAATTTACATTGTGATGGGTTGGATGATAACCATGAGATACTGCAATTCCTTCCTGCTCTTAAGATGGTTTGAGACTAGTTGCCTCTGAGGGCTTGGATGATGGTTCTTGTATTAAGGATGTGTAATAATTGATGGGAAATGATCCTGTTGTGGAAAATCTCAAGACTTCAATCACCTGTGTTCTACACATAATTCTCACTCCGAAATTTCTCTTTTCAGGGCTCGGTATATTCTTCAAATTTGCATTTTGGGGTAACTTGCCTGATAGTGAAATTGCTGAACTAGACTCGCTCAATCCCTTGTTGTTTTATTTGATTGTAATCATCTCTTCCTTAATTCAGATAGGAAAGTTTGGATTTCTTTTCCAAGTAGTAATGAGTGTCCTATGACATAAACTCCACGAAATTCCATTGTTTGATTTAAATTCATTCAAATGGATGTGATATTCAGCATGTTATGAATGTCCCTCCTCTGGCTCCGTTTTGTAGATAATAAGTGAACATGAAGTAAGCATAGTTTATGAATTTTGAGTGTAGCGAGGTTTTTTACTTAATGTAAGCATATTTTGCCGCTTCCTAGTATAACTACACCAAGTATGTGTACGTAAATACTTGCTCAAAAATATAACTGAGATAGTGATCCTGGGAGTTTTGCAACAGGTGTTGATATCAGCATGAACACTCATTTGAAGACAGTTAAACTAACTCTGAAAGGGAAGAATCCAGTGACTCTGGATCATCTCAGTGTGAGGGGTAACAACATCCGATACTATATTCTTCCTGACAGCTTGAATCTTGAGACCTTGCTTGTGGAAGAGACACCTAAGATCAAACCCAAGAAGCCAACTGCCGGTACTTTTAATAGTTTGACTACAAATTTTTCATTCATACTCTTAGAACATTGTAATTGTTTCTTGGTGAGTTCCTCAGTTTTTAATGTTAGCATATTTTGATTACTTTTCAGGGAAACCTTTGGGACGTGGACGAGGAAGGGGCCGTGGACGTGGACGTGGTCGAGGCCGTTGAGTTGTGCCCTCCTTCGTTTTCGTCACTTGCGGTTGTAGAACTATGTTGCAAGAATTTATGGGGTGTTTTTAGAAACTTCTGAGGAGAGAAATTATTGATTTATTCCTGGTATTTTCTTGCAAGAGCTATCATGTGCTAGTGTACAATCATCTTCATGCTGAAACTGATGTAATCTGAATTAACTGCCTTATAGTTGTTAATGAGGAAACGTCCATTTGAGCAGTATGACAAATTGCTCATGACTTATCGGTTATACATAACACAGTAAATAGGCCCAAGAGTTTTCTAATGAGTTTGAACTAAAAGATGGATTTCCTGGTGACAGATTCTTATTTTATTTACACGAAGGTCTTATTTTTTGTCGGCTTCCATTGTCTTACTGTCACATATCCCTTGCAAGCTATGTAAATTTATGCAGTAACCTAGGATATACTAGTTAGATACATTTGCTATTGGCACGTTTGGGGCAGTCATAGGGGGATGCACGTTAAAGAAGTTCTTTGAGACAATACTCATTTTTTATATTCACTCTGCTCCTCTAGTACCTGCTATGTAGTATTCTAAAGTAGTACTAAATCAATGCAGTGACTGTTCAATGTACCATATAGGTTCTTATTCTGTTTTTACCTATAAGCTTTGCGGTACATGGCTTCATTTTCAGTAAAACCAGGATTACAACTTGCACGTGTGATTCACACTGAAACCTGCCACCTAAATTTGTTAATTTGTGCAATAAGTTTGTACTGCAGAGAACATGAATGATTGCGTTACATGATTCCTTCTATGAACAGGATACCAAATGAGACTGTATAAAGCGTGCTTTTAACTTTGGTAAACACTATATAGTATTGTACGAAATAAAGAGCATTGTCACGTGGCTAATAGACAGCAAATATAAAGCACAATATGTACGAAATAAAGAGGAATTTAATGCATTCAACAACAACAACAACAAAAAATGCAAAGGAGACTTTCTCATCATTCTGGCAGCTTCCTGGACTGAAAAACAGCAAATTTTGAAACTTTAGAATAGGAATATCTGATTCCATTTTCTTGAAGAAACTCCTCGAGCAGTTTCTTGTGTCTCTCTGGGTTAGCACTTTCACATTCCAACTCGTAGCTGGTCCCAAAATCATAGTTGGTCTCATCCAGTTCCAGTTTCAACCCATTCCATTCATGCACAGCCCTCACATTTCTAAACCCACCCAAGCACACCACCCCATTTGCTCCAACACCATACTCATCCTTCACCCTCTTCAGCACCATGGAAGAATCCACTGACAAGAGTCTCCATGGTTCAGCAATGCATGCACGGCCAAGCGCAGGGTCGAATGGCTCTTCATGTTCCTCCATGCGGCTGATTCCGCCCGAGATCACTGGCTTGGCCTTCAAGGAGAGGACGCAGTGTTCCAGGTTGTAGAAGCGGATTCGGAGAACAGAAAGGTTGGAAGTCAGTTCCTTGTTTGAGCCATCGAAGAAGATGTTTTCTTGGATTAAGGTTTTGGTGTGGAAAGGAGCAAGTACGTTGGAGAGTTTTTGGTGAGTGGCTGAGTCTGGGAGACGAAGCTTGATCTCTACTTCCATATTCACCTTCTCAAAGTGTCCCAGATGAAGAATCAATCAAGTTGGCATGCATAGGTTGGAACATGCACCTGTGGTGTTGACGTTCGACTCTTTTCTGCCTCAAGAAATGGATAAGAATCAGAACGTGACCCGTGATTCTTACTTAAGTCATGGTATACACATGGATATGCTCCCATGTAATTTTTTTATATAACATTTCACACAATTTAAGAAAGACAAAAGGAAAAAAAGAAAGAAAAAAGAAACAATCATGTATTTGTTATTATAAAAATATTGTCATACGTGTTATTCTGATTTAGGACAATTTTTTCCATATAAATTAACGATACCACGTGGCATTAGTCGCTAACATGGCAAAAACTACCTCAAATAATTAGAGGAAATGATATGCTACAAAAAATCCCATGTAAATTGGGTTATTATGAGAATAGAAACATGAGATATTTTCACATGCAGACAAACAGAAGAAGAAACAGAATGTCTATTAACCGTGTATGGTTCACTCAGGAGGATGTTTTGAAAAGGGAAGGAAGCTATTTCTTTCTTCCAGCAATTTCTTTATGCTAAATTCGAAAGCAACCACCAACATGCTTTGTATCTACAGTGAGTTCCCAAGATTGACAATCACGCTTACTTCTCAAGTATTTACAGCTCTAAGCTCTATGGATTCCAACATAGTTCTTATGGTTATCGCTTCAAATCCTACTCAGATAATGCACAATGTCTTTGAGACAGGGACCATTGATAACAAAAAAATTACACGAACATAGCAGGTTGCCACCAACATTTCTAGTCCCACATCCCCCGAGATTACATAATAAAGAGTAGGTTTTTCATTTTTTTTTCATTTTTCCACCTCTTCTTAGTTTCAAAGTCCCACATCGGCCGAGTAAATAGATCAAGTCCCACATCGCCGTACACAATGTAAAATAGGATGAAGTTCTTATTCTCAACTCAACTTTACACAGGATAACGGCTTCATGTTGTAGGAAGCGCAGTTTTATGTGATTGTTCCGCAGGTGGAAGATTCTTTGCACCGGCATTTTGGAATATTTTGGTGTTGGAAAGTCCATGAATCCGACTAATAAATTGTCCATGAATGAATTGTTTTAATGTGGAGGGAAGTTTATTGGGGAGAACTGGATTTGGTGGTGCCAATAGAAATGCGTCAAATGACTGAATTGTTGAGTTTTTTGGTAAATTACATTGGTGTTGCTACCAATTGAGGGAACTTAAAAGTGATTATTTGCAATATTGATTCTATAATCACAACTACTATGATATCAGATAGAATTTAAACTAAGCATTATCATTGGTTGAATAAATTAGAAAAATGAAAAAAACAAGATTTGGCAGAAAACATGGATGTGTGATTTTAACCAGAAATTATATATTATCTATCAACCTCAACCCTTTCTTTTCAAAAATTGTTCATTGAATTGGTTGAGAGATTTATTGAGTGTTTAATAGTTTAATCATAATTGCATTAGAGAATAGTTATTAAAGCCAAGAAAACAGACACAAAATAGTAAGGAAAAAGCTTTAAAGTTCATGTCTATCTTTTAGCCTCTTCCTGTATCTTTGCCACTGGATCAAATCACGTGCGTAGGACACCATAGGACTGTCCTTAAAAATTAGGGTTTATGTCTGAAGTGACCCATTACAGCTTTGTGTAACATACACTTTCTACACAAATCTTGGCACATGAGAAACTCATAATATCATATATCAGATGTATGAAAAAAAAAAGATAAAAAAAAAAGAAGAAGCTTCCATTCATACAGAAGAAAACTTTACTAAAATATATTTCCGTCACTAATTCCATCATAATATATTTTATTTTTCGTGACGCTTTAATATTTTATCTAACCACGCTAAGCACAAAAAAAAAAAGTACGTTTACATCACAGCTTTTCCCAAAAGCTTTTGCGTGGAATATAATTTGCCCCCTCAATATCAGCTATAAGTTATATATATTTAATTTTTTTTTTAATACGTGACCCTACATATATTATTTATATAAACCGACCAGGGTTAAATTCAATAATAAATATATTTTAAACCATACAAAATCTATACACACCGTCATAAGTTTATATTGTTCTTATAATTTTCATCAAATTTCATTAAGCTCTAGAGTATTATGGATATATAGAAAAAGGTTATGTAAATTATATGTCATCGACAAATGCTAAGAGATTGTTATAACTTCATTATTGGTGATGCTGAATTAAGATTCTAAGAATATAAGATTTTATTTATTTCAGATTTTAAAAGATTGTTTATGAAAAAAATGCTTAAAAATATTGATAGCACATTACTTTTTACTTAGAAAAAAGTCTTTTAATAATTTTTTAAATCTCAATTAAATACACGCTTAAATATATTTTATATACAAAACAATTTGTCATGTAATAGTTAATATTTTCTAATTTAAAGATGATGATAGAAAATAGATGTAAACTTAAAAAAAATAATAATAATAATTGATCTATCAAAATTACTCCAAAGTCCTGCATTTGCAGGAACAATGGTGACATATATAATAACTATATTATCATAATTTTTCACACCTCTCATCGACAATAGAAAGCCAAACAAAACAAAACAGGAACAAAATATTTTTCCTTTTCTCTCACTTCATTTCTTATCTTCTTTCTTCTGTAGACACAAAAACATGTTGAATGGCAGAGAAAAAATGGCTATTCTTGTACTTTCTCTTTTCTTTAGTGCACTCATGGTTTGTTTCTGCTTCATCCTGATGATCCATTTCGTCATGGAATTGGCAGCTGTCATGAACAATAGAGCTAGAAAACAGCAAGAAGTTCTGTGGGCAGGATTTGGCATTGCTCTTTTCTTAATATTTTCCTTTGCTTTTGTTGTCTTTGCCATATTTTCTGGTTGTGGCATGGTTTATATAGTGAATAGTAGCACCAAGATTGCACCTGCACCCACTCCTGTGGAATCAGAGCAGCACCCACCCATGGTTTAATACTTTAGATCTTCATCATCAAAGTTCATTTCATGAGTCATCAAGGATTTTATTACAAGTAGGTGCTTTATTTCCCCCTCTCCCAACCTCCTTTTTAATTTTATTTTACTCAACCTTTTTGCCCCCCAGATGCTTGTAATTATGATAATTATAATCTGTACATTTTAATCTTTACAAGGGCATGACTTACCCCAACCAAATGTAGTTACTTTTTATCATACTTTATATAAACTTAAAAGAACTCTGACAAAAGATGGACTCTAACTATAAAGGGTATCATGTAGACTTTATTATTTTTATTTTTCTTGTCACGGATTTTTCCATATCCTCTAAATTAATGACTAATTTATGCACAATATTGTAATTGTTATTAACCTTTCTGATGCATATAGAGTTGTTATAACATGTGAGGTTCGAGTGTCTAATTAGTGTACTAATCTATTGGGTTAGCATATAGACTTAATTAGTTCAGCGCATTAACTGATATCATTACTTCAATTTGAAAGAAAAAGTACATATATGTAACATATTTTGTTGAGATAAAGATGAAGAGAAACTACTCTGAAAATAAAGTTACCTAATCTAACTAGCAAAGCAAGTAGACCGACATATATCCATTCGATTTACAGTGAAACACTCGATTGTTCCCTGTATTAATTTGGTTGAGGTGTTGCTGATTAGATCTTCATGAAGAAAAGTAAAACCTAAGCATACAAAAGTATGCCTACTCAGATGACATGACACGGTGATTGGTGACAAGCATATATCGAGCTCAAGATATGACTCTGATACATTGGACACTGAATATCCCTAGAAACAGCAAGCCTGAAAAAATATTAGCACATGGGACAAAGAACAGAAACAAGCCACTGTTAACGTGTTTGCTCTAATGAGTGAACATTGAAGAGAATCCCCCAACAACTGTGACAGTACATTCACTTGGTCTATGGACTCAGCCACATATATGAAATTATATCCACACAATGAGAGGGGGTAACGAGATGTTCAAATTTCTTTGACACTGATAAAAGCATAGGGAAGCAAATTCAGAAATTAGTAGACTTCAAAACAAACACCAGTTTAAGTCTCACTGGCGTCTTTGCACATGGAATGAATGACCTAAATGCAACATCATAGAAAGATTGAAACACTGTTTATTACTTACTTATTGAGCAATTATATATAGCAGCTAATAAAAGACTTTATCTCCACAAAATTGCAAACGTAATAGTAGGGGCAGTTTTACTTTAACTTCGATCAAAACACCAATCGGTCTTGCAAGAACAATTTCAAAACCTGCACCCTTTCTTAGATCACTATTTTTACATTCATTTTATTGTACCTTAGTTGAAACATGTTGTGTCTCACTTTATTTTACGTGCAAAGCTGTAAAAATATTATAATTTTTTTAACATATACAGATACATATTATCAGAGACTTTGTTCCCGTTAATGACCATAATCTCTTCCCTTCAATGAAGCAAAGATAGATGGATATACAAATTAAACTATACACAAACACTATTTTATTCTTTTACTGAAAATGGTCTCCAAAGAGTAAACATTTAGGTACACTAGGCGAAAAATTGTCGCGTGTCTCTGGTCTCAGATCATTTTACATGTGACGTGCAGTTAAATTATCAGTTAACTTTTACCCTAACAAGAAAATTGGCTAGAATTATGGATATTGTTTCACCAAAACTTCTTGCTCATTTCCATAATACATGTGCTTCTTTATACAAACTACAAAGCACGCACAAACTACAAACTACAAAAGCCAAATCAAGAAAATTGATAGGTTAATTTTTCGTACTGTTCTTGTTCCCTTGCAGGCAATCTAGTTGGCTAGTAATTCTGATAAAATACCATGTATGCATATAACAATATTGTTGGATGATTTCCCGGAGAAAATCAAAGCAGTTGATGTCTTGAGTAAAAACAAATTAAGACAAGACAGTGCTTTGTTTTCGTCTTGATTAGTTTCAAAGCCACAAAGCTCCAGCTTGTTTGAGAAGAGGGACAAGGGTGCCACTGATGTGGAAAGCCAAAACCCTGTCCATGGACCCAACAAGCTTCCCTCCAATGAACACCACAGGAACAACTGCAGCAGTGGAGTTGATTCCATTTCCAAGAAGCCTCATCAATGCTCTCTCCATGTCTTTCCCTTTGGGGTCTTGGTCCAGCTCATGAACAGTGGGATTAACCCCCATGCCACAGAAGAGCCTCTTCATTGCATGGCACATGCAACAGCTACTCACACTGAAAATCACCACAGCACTCTGAGAGGCCAGCCTCAACACTCTCTCCATTTGGTCCTCTTCCATGCTTCGAACCCTCATGAGGTAGCTCCATGCAGCAGCAGCAGACTCCACTTGGTAATGCATTGTTCTCCCTAAAAAACCAATCAAGTGTGTGCTAGTCGGAACTGTTTCTTGAAGTAACTATACTAATGTGAGAGTGAATAGAATGAGAGAAGTGGGAAGATGAGGCATGGTTTTTATAAGGGTGAAGGATGGTTTGAAAAAGTGGAAGAATTGAAGAAGGGGTGCTTTATTTGTCTGTTGTTGTCGCAGGGCGTGTCTCTGATTCAGAGGGAGTGTTGTCTGTTGTGTCTACTATGCTGTGATTTATACCTTCCATGGTATTCTAGCCGTAATGCTTGTTCCATTGCTTACTCGATCGAGGAGAAGAATGCATGCATGCATGTTTGTCACACAGTGTGAACTGAAAAAGCATTCCTACATACATACACATCACAAGGCAGAAAAACCAAAAAGCAAATGCTTAATCTACGTAGCAGATTTCTGAGCATTTAGAGCCGGATGGATGTTTGTCCAAGATTGAGTGAGACCCAAAGAAAGATAAAGCAGAAGCATTAAAATATTCAGAGATAAATGCATACTACTTGGAATTTCTCAAAACTTTCTTTACCAATATATACCACAGTGCTACAGTGTATTATTCTTACAAAAAGTTAATACTGTTTTCACATTATTTTTTCTCTGTTGGATTCGCCATATTTACTAGACACACTCTCTTCATTCATTTTTTTTGGACGTGTTTCTGACCAGCGGCAAAGCTTTGAAAATGTTTGTGAAGTTTTGAGAATGTTTTGTAAAGCAAGAATATAAACAGTGGAACTTGTTTGTTGCCAGAAGAGAAATTCATATTCCAGGAAATAATTATACAACATCAGAACGAGAATGTCTATGTATATATTTATAATTAATTTGAAATTTCTAATATATATAAAAAGAAAATAAAATCTTTAACAACAACAACACAATAACTATTTAAAATTGAAGTAAATAAAAAGGCCATAATTCTTCCATAAAAGATATGTAATAATATAGGTATATGAAAGAAGAAAAGAAAAAGGAGATGAAAACAAGATTTGTAACGAAGGTTAGAGACATCATAGGCAGGACTTTTGGTGGAAAAAGTGAATTAGGATGTGCGTCCTTGTTGTCGACCAAGCAACCACATTTTGCATCTTCATTCTGACATTACCATTCTCTGATAATGTTTCTGTCTTTCCCTTTATCCATGCATTGCCTTCCGTTCCCAATAGTCAACACATGCTTTCGTTTCATCACCATCATCTCTCCTTTCATTATCATTCTCACATCATCATCATTATATTCTATTATTTGACATCAATGAAAGATTCTAAAAGAACATTATATAAACAAACCCACAAACAGGTTAAACCAATGCTAAATATATTTTTCATAAATGGGCTATATTTCATGCATGCACCATATTCTTTCAGACTATTATGAATACTTTGAAACGTAAAATATGCGTGGGATAAAAGAAGAAAGTGAGAATGGAAGAGTAGGGTAGGAATAGGAATAGGATAGAGGGGAAGAGGGTGTTCACCTAAAGCAGTGACAAAGGGGCAGTTGGTGGCGAAGAAAAGAGAATGGAAGAAGAGAGAGAGAGAGAGAAGAAGAAGGCGTGGTGTTTCTTTTCTTTTGTTGTTGCATGCTGTGCTGCTCTTTCAGGCGGCGCAACCATACTCACGTGGCCACACTTTTGGATGAATTGTCGTTTTGGGATAATAACTATTAACTATGCATGCTTTGGAAATCACACTACTTTCCTCTCCCTCACTCACCTCTTCTATCTCTTCTCATCCTTTGCTCAAAAAATATATAAATTTATCCCATTTTTATCCTTACCCAATCCAAACATTATGTTAAAATATTCTTTTAATGAAAATATCAAATATGGCCTAAAGTTAGATGGCCCAAAATAAATGACTATTTTAGTTCTGTATTTACATTTCTTTTTCCTGTGTATATCTGTTATTCGTATAAAATGATTGAAATATTTTTACTCATTTTTATTTGGAATCTTAAATTATTTTTTCTACTCTTTCATAATTCTTGTAATTTCTTTTTTTTGAGATTCCATTTCCATTAAAATTTATTAAATAAGAAATTATTAATATTTTGTATTTATTTAATAAAAAATAAACCGCCAGAATATAAAGATCTACACTTAAAATGTATTTTTAATTTTAAAAATAGTTTCAAAATATTCAATTTTTACTGTATTTCTAAAAGAGTGAATCCAAAAATATATTTTAGAATGGTTAATTTAAAATATATTTTCAGAATATTAAACCGAATAAATAAACATGAAAAGTAAAATATGATTTATTTAATTACGAGGATGTAGAAAAAAACCTATGAAGGTGCTAGAAGCAACATCCCTATATTATAATCTCTATTGAGTTGAACTTAGAGGCCCAGTTAAAAGGTGGTCTGGTTCACTTATTAATAAATGTTGGCCTCATATAATTTTTGGGCCACATTGTAAAGTGGCCTGTTTTGGAGGTACAGATTGAATCTTTAAGGCCCATTTAGTCACATTTATTTACTAATTATTAGCAGTACATGACCTTTGTCGGAAAAATAAAAAGCGTAGAACTTAGTTCTATTTCTAATTCCTTTATTTTGAATTTTCAATCATTTTTGTCTCTCAAAATTTTGTAACCAAATAAATATTTTTGATTCCTTTTAAAGTTAGACAACAAAATGATTAATTATTTTAAATTTTAGAGTAAAAGTATATTAACAATGATGCACAAATAATAACGGACATGAAAGATGGAAAAAAAAATCGTCCTTTTTTTTTAATGAAATGATCGGAACTTAGTTATCACAAATTTCTAAGAAGGATACAAATATTTTCACAATTAACAATTAAACAAACAATGAATAATCATTTATCTTTATTTGTAATCATGAGTTTATTTACTATATATTTTTATTATTATATTAATATAATATGGTAGTCTATACGTAATATTTTTTTTATTTAGTTGTCCAAATATCACTTTCTAAGAATTTAAGCAATGCACTTTAGATTAAGACAAAATTTAGAAAAAAATTTATTATATAAATAAAATTAAAAAATGTGTTTTATTTTATAAAATATATAGATTTTATTTATTAAAAAAGGTTAAATATTTATTTAAAATTATAAGAAATGTGAATATTATTTTATTATTTAAATATAAAGAGATAAATGTTATTTTAACATGTGATTTTCTAAATTTATACTAAAAAATTTGATGACGTCATGGAATACGAAAGAGTGGTGATATTTTGACAACCAAAAACCATATAACCTTTTAAACAACTCACTTTTATTAATATAATAATTTATTAAATGATTTAATAAAAAAATTAAAATTATTATTATAATATTAAAAGAGAGTTGTTTATAAGAGTTGTATGGAATTTGGGTTGTTAAAATATTATTTTCTTAAACTTTATTGATTGAAAAATTTTTACAAGTAACCCTAGTGACTTTGCTTTTCCTCTTTCATGTTATTGGTAGCCTATGGTAAAGTTTATAGAATTGGATATGAAACAAATAAATAAATAATCAAAGTTTAACTTTTTAATATGAGATTTTTTATTATTATAATATTTTTTTAATGTAATGATTTAATATATTAATTTATCTTAATAATTAAAGTATAAGAAAAAATTTAAAAAAGTTATATATTTATTTTTAATATAAGTAATATCTTCTATTTTAAATTAATATAGAAGATATAATAACCCTACTTCTATTACATAAAATGAAATTCATAACAAAATGATCTTCTATATTAATTTAATATTCTTTAAACTTCATTTTATAGACACTGTCACACCGTTACTTCAGTAGAAAGAAACCCTACTCCACTATTTTCATGAAAAGATTGATTCAAAAACATAAAATTAAATTCTAAATAGTCTTGTTTCATACCTACGCTAAGACAAAAATAAATAAATAAATAAATAAAATCATAAAAAATAAAAAGTGTGAAATCATGTTTTAATGAATAAATTCATTGAAGAAAAACAACTCCACTAATTATAATGGACGGCAACTAATGTTTCCAAGTTATTTAGGCAAAGAAAAGTGATATTTTTTTTAAATCGCTTTTCACACTCGCTGCATAGTGCGCGTGGGGCCGCAAAATAATTCAATGAGAACCAAACCTAATCATCATCATCATAACAATCATGACTAGTGTTCCAATATTTTCTGATTCCGTTGTGTTCCATAATTATTTTATTAATATTTTTGAATATTTAATATTAAAATTATTTTTATCAATTTGAGAAAACATTTTATTTTTAAAACATTTTTTAAGAAATAAAAAAAAAACACAACCTATTTTTTTACAAAAATGTGTTAGATGGATGATCTAACATAAATTTATTGAATTAAAACCAGTTCATCAGTCTTCACAATTCTAATTAGAGGAAGTGTGAAACAGTAAAAATAAAAATGAAAGCGTCAAATAACAACTAATATAAATTAATATGGTCGATTTATATACATTTAGATTTTTTATTTTTATTTATTTTAAGATCTCACATCATTATATTTATATGTTTACAACTCCTCCCACAGTAAGAATGTATTCATTTATAAAAAAATAAAATATATTATTTAATATGAACCTCATAATTTATTTATTTTTATATTTTAAATAGTATTTAAAATTTATATTAAAATAATATATGTTATTCATAAAAATTTCTTTAAATAATTTTCAGTTTTTAAGTATCAAATTTTATTCCTTTGTTCAATGAACTCAGTTATCAACTACCAGAAACAAATTACCTGCATTTTAAAATTTATATGTTCCTAAATAAATTGTTGCAAAAAATAGAAAAAATATAATAATATTTGAAATTATAGAGAATTTTAATAATATTATTTCAAATTGAAAGAACCTGTTTGGATTTCCAAGTGATTTTACATAAATAAGCTTAAGCAACTATTTTTTTATGAACTTGATCATTAATTAATATACCACTAAACTCTAGATTCTCATTAAATGTTCTAGAGTTTCAGGAACTACATAGTTTGAAAAATTGGTCTATTAAAAAAAAAACATTTATACACAATAACTATATAATTTTAATTAAAAATATATAAAAGTAAAAAAAGTATGCATGTAAAGCATGGATCTTCAGATTATATTTGGTATGCACTTTAGGTTTAGAATTGCGGAAGGTAAAGTGATTAGTGAACTCGACACTTTTACAGTAATCAATGATATCTTCAGGGCGCCAAATATGCAAACAAGACAATTACAGTTGGCGCGTAAATCCACACGCGACAAAACTAACTTAAATCAATAAACAAAAAATAAAATAATAAAAATCATGAGCCCACTTCTTGATCATTAATTATTGTCTCTGTCATTCCAATTTTTTTAATTCAATTTTTCGAAATTAAATACCAATATTTTACTTACCCTGAGGTTCCATGAGGAATAGTTGTTACGTATCCCTTTTAAGCGAAAATCCACATCTATCTTGACCTGATTGATGTTTATGTCGGCTGTGTCATTTTCCTTCATGGTTTAACAAAAATTGGGTTGCAATGATTCGTGAATTTAATACCCCAATTTGCTTTCTTGCAAAAGGAGGCGACTCTGATTGGTTTTGTTGCATGCAATGAAGTTTTTGGATTATGGGCACCCGCATAATCCAAAAAGGTTTTGCTTTTCAAAGGATTGTCAGAGAAGGTTCTTTCTTCCGCCACCCCTTCTTGTTTTTGCATATACATCTTCTGTTTCACCATCTTATTCTACTTCTCCCTCTTGAATCTTGATTGATGATGATGGTCGTGGTGATGATGATCCATGAGTCTTTTATTGAGGGTGAGGTTTGTGAAGTCAAGATCTTGATTTGCTTGTGCTTTTATCAAAGGTTTCTATTTTTTATTTTGTTTTTAGTTGGATCAGAATCATTTTGTTTCCTTCTGTGTTTCTATGAATTGAAGAACCTTATCATTTCTTTTTTGGGTTGGCTCTTTCAATAATCACACCTTGTTTTGATTACCTGAGTGCTTTACACTGTTACTTTGCTGTCAGTGATTGGACACAGTTGAATCAGATTCATTGACACGTTGATTTCATGATTTCTTCCTCATGTATGCTTTTATACCAATATGATCGATCGTATTTTTATTATTTTAGTTTTTTATGTTTGTTTTGCTGATAAATCGAAAGAGTTAATTAATAGGTTTCAACTTATGGGATGCTTCAATTTTAGACGAATCTCTCTAGTTGCTGCAGTTTTTTTCTTCCACTTTTGCAGTATTGATTTTGTTAGACGTTTATGCCGACGAATATAGTCTAGGTTATGTGTCTCTCCCACGTGAGATTTTATTTTTATTTATTTTTCTGAAATTGAACTTGCTTTAATTCCTTTTTATTACTTTTTCTAGGCCTCTGTCGCTGATAAAGCATTGATCATTCCCAAGAAGTGTTGAAGCATAGGAAGCTCTAGATTCCCCACCCCCTATTTTTTTGTTCCTTTTGATCTACAACAGATGGAATGTAATATAGAAGGTTGTTATCTGACTCTTCGAGTTCACTGTTTGAAAAGGAAAGAAATGACCGAATAGATTATATTTATCACTTATCAGCATGTATTCATCAATTTTGTTTTTTGTAACAGCTATTGGGATTTATTGCAGACAGTTTCATGGAATTTTAGGGAGTGTTCGAGTTCCAGTGCATCAACTTATCTTGTAGAGTAATTATTGCAAGATGGAGTCTAAAGAAGCAGCAAGTGTGATTTTACAGTTAATGGGTCTTGATAAAGTGCCTGCCCAACATCCTGTCAGAGATATACAGAAAGTGCTCTCTGAGAACTACCTGCAGAAAGTTGCTTCCATTGGTGTCAGAAAGAAGCGTTCATCTCGTCAGCATGATTATTTTGGAATGAATACTAATGAAAAGGATGAATCTGAAGATGTTTTAAAAGTGGTCAAAGCACTCAGGCGAGGTAAGCATCATAACCCATCAAAAGGAAATGGGAAAGAGAATCCTAGTTCTAGCCAAAATTCTCATTTGGCTCATGGGATGCTCCGAGAGATATTTTATCCTGAAAGCATGAACGTCTATCATGAAATGCGAGATAGGAAGAAAATATCCTATCACATGAATTTTGGTAAGCCAAGTTCAAGATGTTTTAGTAAAATTTCAGAGCAGATTTCTATGCAATCTGGAAATGTTACAAATAGGGTCTTAGATACTGCTTCAAATTCATTTTTCAAAGGAAATGAAGTATTTGCCAATATGCTGAAGCCTGCTTCAAATATTTCAGCTAATGAGATCCAATGCAATTCCCCAATCTTCTGTTCAGATGGTCCGTATATAGGCTCTCAAGCCAGGAGGAAAACTTTGGAACAGAGGGATATCACTGAAAAGGTTCATGAACTTGGACGGTGTGGTCAAGACTGTACATATAATCAATGGGCTATGATTTCTGAACATGGAAATGGAGCAAGAAACTTGACTCATCGAAGTGGATACAGTAATGATAGAATTAAAACGAGATGTAAGGCTGGTGTTAATTATAGCTTTGCTAGAAGAATCCCAAGACCTCTCTGTGCAGCTTCTGTTATTGCTGATGATTGTGGAACTATAAATCAGGATATCTTGTTTCAGAGATATTGGGGTTTGAGAAAAAATGCATATGGAATTTGGTCATCATGGAAGTCAAAGAATCAAAATATTGACCAGAAAATATGTTTGGAAAATGTGAACCTCAGTTGTGACGGTGAGAAATTCCCTTCTAGTGATCATACCGAAGAGAATTGTATTGGTCATAAGTCGGAAAAGGGATGCTACGAGAACATTTTGTTTGATAAGATAACTATGCCTCCTCAATTGACAAGTGCTAGTCCTTCTCCCACCTTTATGGACAGACAGATGTTACAAGAGAGATGCTTAATGAATGAAGAGGTGATGAACAAAATGAATGAAGAGAATAATTTGTGTAAGCAAAATGTTGTGTGTCCTGATTCATCAGTTGAATTCTTGGTATCTGATGCAACAGCTGAGGTTGTTGACAGGACACATAGTCCAACTAAACATCAATCTGAATCAACAACAGCCTTCATTTTTTCACAAGAAATTGATTGTTTGAATCATACTTCATATGCTTCAAAGCAACAGGTTTGTTTTTTCTCTCTCAAAATGTTTGAAATTATTCATATTTTTCCAGTTAGTTGAATATTCAATCAACGTTTTAGGTGCCATGGATTTTCCATAACAGAGTAATATTATTGTATCATGTGCGCTCTACATTTTATCACTTTATGAATGAATGAAATACCATAGAGCAATGCATGTGGCTTGCTGAAATTTAGTCCTTAAATGCATAAGAAGTATTAGAAGTTTTATTTCCTCATTGACTATTAACGGATTACCTGTGGAAGTTTCCTGTTGAATGTAGTGGAGGTGTCTAAACTTCTGTTGAAGGTAGTTTAACTGTTGCCTTGTGGCCTAATAATCATAAATTCAAGCAGTGTAAAATACCCACCTTGTCTGTGGCTACCAGGCTGTGTAACTCAAATCTTCATAGGGCGCACACGATGATTGGACTCTTTTACACAGGGCCATCCCTTTTTATGTTCTTTTTCTCCTTGCAATTCATACGTGGTATTTCTAATTGTTCTAATGCCTTCGGCTCAAAGTCCCAATACTCACTAACTTGTCAAAATCAAGGTGGAAAAATCAGTTCGTAATAGTTAAAGTATTGTTGTCTTTTGAATTAACACCTCTGTATTTGGGTTACCCTTTTGAATATATTGAAGCTAGATATTGAGTGAACTTTTATTTTATTGTATTATCTTTTTGTTATACTCCATTGATGCAGAACATAATTAAAATGCAAAAAGCGAAATATTTACGACTAAATTTTATAATACAGCTTTCCATTATTTTATCACAAGTTTTCATGAAACAATCAACAGAAGGCACACAGTTTTGCCTTGGTCTTTTGTGACATAAGCAAATACTATTGGATGAATGAATGAGCACTTGTTATGTGCAGCAAATTATTGAAATAAGTGAACTATAGATCTCAGGTAATATGTAAAATTTATAATTTCAGTATCAGAGACATTGAGCATAAACTTCGATTGCTGAGTGCTAGTTATCATGTCAATTTTGGTGAAGTTTAGTTTTAGAAGTTAACGTTGCATCATTAGTTTCCTTCTCAAGTAACATTTTGTAATGTCCTTAGTTGAATTGAATAGTTTGTTTTTGTATTTTTCTTAAACTACAGGATAGATCAGATTTTCAAGAAGATTCTGTTCATTCTCTTTGCTCCGAGGTTGACCCAGATTTCTTTGGTAGTTTTGAGGAGTCACATGAACCTAATCCAATTTCTGTTTTGGATCACTTATTTGGAGAAGACATTCAATCGGACTACGAAAGTGACGATCATGTGTATGGTATGTAATGATTATGTTGAGTCAATTGTTCTACACATCATCAACTTTATTTGAAGTCAATGCTTCATTTTTTAGTGTCCTTCCTGTTTGTGTGGTATTAATTATGAATTTACCATCATTCTTTCATTTCAGATTCCTCTGAAGTGGAGGATGAAGCATTTGGTTTGAATGTTTCAAGTGATGAAGATTGTGAGAGTGAATATGCACATAACTCTGAAGGAAAGAAAGACACACCAGAATTGTATCGAGCTGAAGAAAGTAGGGATTTCTCGTATGTTGTTGAGGTCTTAACAGAGGCTGGTATAAGTAATAGGAGCTTGTTTACAGACTTTTCTACATGGCACTCTTCAGAATGTCCAATGAACCCTTCTGTCTTTGAAATCCTGGAAAAGAAATTTGGTGAGCAGCAAATTTGGAAGAGATCTCAAAGGAAACTGCTCTTTGATCGCATTAACATAGGGCTGTCACAAATTCTCGAGCCATATTTGTACATTCCTACGTGGGAAAAGTCCATCTCAAGAAGGTTGAATGCTGAACCAAGCCAGGACATGATTGAAGAGGAAATGTGGGCGTTGCTTGCTGCAGAAGAAGAGAAATCTAGTAATGAGTTTGCAGACAATATGGTTGGAGGGGAAATTAGGTGGATAGAACTTGTTCAAGAGGTTGAAGATATTGTTACAGAGATAGTTAAGTTGTTAACGGAGGAGCTTGCAAATGAGATAGTTTAGCTTGGAGAATTTTTGTTTTGTGCAATTGGAGCACAGTTTGATTGAGTCGATTTTGAGAGTTTGAATTAGGACAGATGAGTTTGAGTTAGCATATAGGTATATTCTTTTATATTTTGACAATATTGATTTTCACTGTTATAAAAAAAAATTAGTTGATTTGTTGTATTTGCCATGATCTTATACTTCTCGTTGCATTGAAACGAACTTCAATCCTATTTTGAAATGCAGGAGTTTGATTTTATTTTTATTTTTATTTCAAAGAAACACAACACTCTTGTTATTTTCTTGCTCCGTGGCAAATTTTATTTTGTTTTCACATGTGCTTAGACACTATTCTGGGGTTATGTAATTAAACATAGATGAGTAAACAGTTCCCACTGTTTTTGTTTTCTTTGTCAAGTTGAAGACAACAATTCCTCCATTTCATCAACCAGATTCTTTTTCATTACATGTGCAACATATTTTTAACGTGTGAAAAATTAGATCTGAATTAACTCTTTGATTTATTACATGTGCAATATTTTAAATATGCGAAACTATGTAGATTTAAATTGAATCTTTGAGTTATGTATTTGATTTTAGCTAAGGCTTTTTCTTTACTTTTTAATCAGTCTTTCTTTTCGTGTAAATGCCCTTATTTACACAATAAATTTTGTCATTAATTATTGTAGGTTAATAATTATTATGCTGGTGAATATTTATAATGAATTTTGTTATTAATTAAATTTAATTTATTGGTATGTATATTTGTTAAATTATTGACATTTTATACTATTCATAGTAGAATCATAATTCTAATGTGTAATTGTTGTTATTACATACATCTTGTCATTTATATGAATGTGTTTGTGGGATAGGGAGGCCCGCCACTGTGAGAGTTCTGCAAAAGTAAGCAGCGTCAACTCACGGCCAGCCTATTAACCCTTCAAAAATTACTGCACATCAGGATGAGTGCTGCAAGCAGCTCCCACTGCTTGCTTTGTTTTCCTTACTCATTAGTTTAAGGCAACTTTTAACATTGGAAGTTTTCTCTTATTTATTTACTATATGTTAGATGGATACATATGACCAAGCGATGTGGGACTTGTTTCTATTATGCAATTTTTCAACATTTTCTCCGAGTCTCTAAAATTATAATTGCTGAAATCATGAGTAAACCTAGATTACTCAGGTGAAATCATGAGCAAACCTAGATTACTCAGGTGAAATCATGAGCAAACCTAGATTACTCAGGTATATTTCATAAGTGAATTGAATGTTAATAAATTTAATATTACAAAATGAAAAAACTGTATATAAAAAATAAATATCGTCAGTCTAACACTTTCATTATTCACATAAATGAATATAAAATATCGTGGTTCGATGTTATTAATATATAAATATTTACTATTTTACTTTTATAATTTTTTTTAACCAAACACACTATCTTTATTTTTTTCTCATTATCTTTTTATCTTACTTTAATACTTCTCTTCTCCCATATTTTTCACCGTACCCAACAAAATCTTAACAAGAATCTAACTAACAAATATTGTTACTGACGAAACTCTAATTTTTTTTTCTCAAAAACATTACTGTCTACATCATTGATGGGACAGGAAATAGGAAAATGTGTGGAGGGCAGAAGTTTAGCTGTCATCAGTACATTTTTCGCAGCTAATACCAGCATACCGGTTGACCCGGAGACATTGTTGGAGCTCAATCTTCAGTAGTACCTCTTTTAAAAGATTTTTTTTCAATTTTTGATTCCCTGTTATGTCAAGGATGAACCAATCCTTTTTACTCCGGACTGGATTCCTATGTTATTTTTTACCTGTTCTTGCTTTTGTATCTTCAATTGCGTTGTTACTTAACCTTTTTTTATGGAAGGAAGTTGCATGTAAGTGATTGTTTGACTGGTGATGTTAAAAATCGTTGTATGTTTTCTTAAGTTTCATCTTTAGCCTTCAACTCACTAATTTCATGAATTATGTTTTCTCATGTACAATATAAGATTATGAAGTTATTTTGTTGTCTGCATATTAATTTATCTGTGCACAATCCAACATCCATTTGGGTCAAGAAAATCTGTCACCTTTAAAATTCAACCTCATACCATTCTTTCATTCGTTTAACAGTGTTTTGCTTCATGAAAATCAAAATATTCTTTCAAAATGGCAAACTAAAAAAATCTTATTTTAGTATGTGTATGATTTTACGAAGAAAACTGTGACTGCGAATATTTTAATAACTCCAAAGTATGATTCTGACTTATCCCTAGATTTTATGCAATTAAAATCCAAAATAGAATAAATATATACACGTAAACATTGTTCTTACCTTAACAAACAACTAAAGACATCCCTCTTCAACGTCATACATGAAAAGCGAATTATCAGAAGCAAAACCATGAACAAAAACACTGTTTTTGTTTGCCCATGTCTCATTGTTTTTTCTTTAGATGAAAGATTCCTGTTTAAAATAATTCTCTCTTCTAGCTTGGATTTCTATCTAGAGAGAAAGTAGTAGGAAAGCCATTGGTTCCAGAGATTACAATATAATCCATGGATAGGGTAAAGTTGTAGCCAAATTGCATGATTTCTGCTACCTAGACCTGGCTGCTACTTAGCCACTACATGGTTGTAGTTAAGCAATGAGACAAACTGTAAGAGTAGAGGAATCTCACTTTCTACACATATATCAATGTAATAGGAAACCCTAAATAAATAAAAATATGTTTATTTCGGAACCTTCTTCGTCGTTTTCGGTCTTCTGTGTCTTATTTATGCAGATCCATCGATGAATAATACATGTCATCTATTCCTTTATTAAGATATTATTGTTATTACTGTTTTTGTGCATCCTTTGTGTCCACCCTACTAACCTACGTTAGGCCTTGACGGAGTCCCACCTCGGTAGTTAAGGGAATCTTTTCTCACCTCTTTAGGTTTTTTTGTCTGTACCTTCAAAACAAAATTTTAAATGTTTTTAATTATTCTAAATGCGTAGGGGCTAAACCTACGTTATTATCATCATTAAATATATTACCCAAATAATTGTGTTTTCTCCCTTTTCTTAACGCTTTAAATAAATATTTGTAAAATTGATTTCAAGTGAAATTTAAAATTTAAAATACTTATTAATAACAAAATTTAACATCAATGTAAATATTACATCTGAATTAATTTTGGTCCTCAGATAAATCTTGAAATAAAATCAAAATTATTATATATATATATATATATATATATATATATATATAATTTAAAATTATCTAATGGCCCAGTTTGAGTGCAAATTCTAATAACAACAGTCTATAATTATTAATAAAACCTATAACCTCTTACAATTAATTAAAAAGTTATTCATATTTTCAGAATCACGTATAAAAATTACGGATTATACTATATTATAAATAGATTAACATGTTTAGTTAAGGAAAACAACCATAACAAAATATATATATATATATATATATATATATATATATATATATATATATAAATAAAGGAAGGCATATAATGTTTTGGTTTTCAAATGTTCAGACCTTTTTCTCGAATAAATTTTTATTTATCTTTAAATTTGCTAATTTCATGATAACAATAATAATAATAATTAAAAAAATGGTTTAGACCCATAAATTTTGAAAGCAGCTATTATATGATTACACTATCAGAATAACATTGTTTATCAATATATCAGCTAACTAAGTTACACATAGTTATAGGATTTCAACGATAATCAAAAGTAAAAGAAATCAACCTATACCTAGAAGGGACAAGAAGATAAAATCAAAACTACACCAAATGAATCAATTTAACTAAATTCTTGATCACGTGCTTTATAAAGAAAAGAAGAATAGATAATAAGGTAATACAAAACGGCATGTGAACATGATTTAACCTAAAGATAAAGTTGAAGATATACTTGAATTACTCAAATGATACAATGCATAGATGGTTGTGGTGGGATGATTCTTGAAAAAGTTGGTGACCTGAGGAAAAAATAAATGAGCATTGTCAGTATTTGTTAAGGTTAACAAAAGATGATGCTAATATGTTTTGTATTGATGCAACCAGACAAATTTTTTACTCAGGCTATGTGCTCACGGATTCATATTTAAGGATGTTTGTCGTTTTGTTTTTATGTAAACTCTGATGTCGCATCTATGCACATCAATACAAGAAAGTGTGCACAAACCAATCAACATTAGCCACACCAAAAATTCAAATTTCACCTTCTTTGGATGATACGATACAGAGAGACGTGAACAATGTGTAAAATGATTGAATAAGACCAAAACCATTTCAACTGAATCCAAAAACCGAAGTTACTGGAGAATGGTGTCGAAAAATCTGACTTTGTTTTCACAAGTGGGATCCTGCTCCATCACCCAGTTGTCAATGAAGCTGGTGTGGTCTCATAATCTATATTACACCAAAGTTAACTTTTAGAGGTCATATATACAAAAGCTAAAATGAAAAAATATAAATTATCATTAAATTTTAAAACCTTATCAACATTTAAGACAACTTAACATTGCAATGTTTACATTTTATTTGCTAATATTCATCAACCACTGGAAGTTTTGTACTTCACAGT
The DNA here is from genome assembly GCA_963425845.1 of Sphenostylis stenocarpa. Classification (NCBI taxonomy): domain Eukaryota; kingdom Viridiplantae; phylum Streptophyta; class Magnoliopsida; order Fabales; family Fabaceae; genus Sphenostylis; species Sphenostylis stenocarpa. Next base: position 19,682,383 of record OY731398.1, read on the forward strand.
AAAATTAAAAGATAAGGTAATTAATTCAATGTTAATTAATAATATATATTATTATTTGTCTGAGTGATTTCACCACGTTAATCTTAAAACTTTTGGCGGATGTGGGACATGGGGTGAATGTATGAACTTCCTCCAATGTGGGACATACACGTGTATGTTCCAATTAAAAAATAACCTATTCTCAACGAGAAATGATAGTGTCTGTGACCGTCCTCCTTCTCGAGTACCATTTCCATTTTTATACTAATATTCATGCGATACGACAAGACACAAACCCTAATATCAGTCCTATGCGATAGGACACACACAGAAGCGGACCACTCATCATGCTCCTAAATCACTCATACACAACATGGAGATACGCCTGTTGCATAATGTTGACGTTACACTAAGTTTTGTGATTATTGTATGTGTACAAGACACACATGTTGTATTGGCCACATCAACCATAAAATTATATAACGTTATCCCAAATCAAATTACAAGGAAATCTTTCACCTGCTGATATGGCACACTGTTATTTGCTAACTCATACACCCTCTACCAATAGCATTTACATAAAAGATAGAAGGGAGACTCTATGTTTCTGATCTTCATGAGGACCACGCTACACTGCAGTCTCCGTGCGTTCTTCCGTATGAGAACCCCATTTTGATTACATAGATATATAACAGCATATATTAATTGAACAATGATAAATATATAAGAAATATCCATGCATTGGAATGTTGAAGGGACCACTTATGCATGCATAGTGGTGAAGCTAAAAGGCAAACAGAGAGAGAGGTGAGATCATTTTCAATGGCAGAATATCAGTCGTTGCCAGCACCTTTAGAGGAATCTGAGATCATCTTCTGTATCATTTGGCTTGTCTCTTCCTCCGACATTCGGTCGTCTTTACTCTTAGCTTTGGCATACTCCTCAAAAAATTCCTTGTTTTCTTTCTCTAGCTCGTTCCACACTGCACACATATTCATTCAATATTATACACAATAAGTTCACTCAGTGTACGGATGCATCTTGTGTGGTTCTTAGAAATGTGAACGTCATGTATGCAACTTCATACCTTTTCTGTTTTTGGCTTCTTTGGTAACTGGAACGTACTGGAAGTTAGTGAACAGTATATATACATGAATTCCTAAAATTTCTTTCATTTCATTTTAGTTTACACATTAATTACTTTTAACTTGTAACAACAATTAATTCATTTTTATCATCTTATTTTCTTTCCTGCAAATTTTTATTCGGGAGTTTGTACAAAAATGGTAAATTATCAGGCCAAAGAAAAAATAACAAAGATCTGCTCTGATCTTTAATTGGTATATATGATTTTCTCAATTAATTAAGTGACACATGAAATTTGTGATATAATATTCCATTGAGAAAAATTAATCTCTCACTCTGGTCTTTGATTCAGATTTACTTGAATCTATTTCATACACAGCGATAACTCACGTATTTAATTAGTAAGAGCTAGGTTATGATTGAATTGAAAAGATGGTAAAGATTAAAACACAATATTTTGTCTAATTTAAATACATCGAATTCTAAAACTTTTCTCAAGGTTGAATTCTAAAATTTAATATAGACACAAAATGTTTGAAACATGTTTGGTAAAGAATGAATTATTTTATCAGACAGCATCAGTCTTGTTGTCAGCTTGCAAACTGAGTAGGTCACTGGTGTAGAAGTTTCAAGGTGGACACATTCTCAAAGCCAAAAATTGAAGGTTTCAATTTGCTAATCAATCAAAATTGATTTAGCTAGAACATATATAGCAAGTCAGAGGCTCATATATATATAACTAGTTATAAAAAGTCAATTTACATTTTTAAAATGATCTGATCACGTATCTCTTCAATCCTGTAAAATATGAAATGATGTGTAATCTTGCATAATGTGTACGTGTTGTTTCTAAGTGTATGAGAACGGTTGGAATGAAAAAGAAGAGATTATTCATACCAGTGGATGTTATGACAGGCTTGATATTTGCATGCTTGGACAGAGCCTCCATGCATTCTTCCTTTGACATGTGAAAGATCAAACACTTCTCAATCAGGTGCTGCACCTAATTTGGTACAAACATGCCACCACGATGATGTATATATATGATCAACACAAAGTGAAAATCAAAGATAGAGAGAGATGATGAGTCTCTTACCATGTGAATGTAAGAAGCAGAAGAATTAGAAGACTCTCCCATGATCGATCCTACAAAAGTAGCTATATATTGCTAGTGAACTTGACAAAAGTATGTGCACTAAATGTGAAACTGTGGAGGTGAAAGCAGTGTGAGAAGAGGATGAATAAGAGGTAGAAGGTGCAAATGTGATGTGAAGAAGATTTAATGCAGAGGGAAGACAATAAAAGAGAGTATATATTATGAGAGGGTAGTGAGGTAGGGCCAAGAGTCCCACGTGAGGGATAGATGATAATTGGCTGAGAGGGGATTAGAGGAGATTGTAAATGACCACTCCTTTGTCTTTGTGCAAGTGCCAATAGAGGTGCCCCTTCCACGTGATTTGTGGGACACCCCCACATACTATTCCCTCAAACAGACAAACTCAGATCATCAATTGATGCCCCAATTTTCAACCATTTTCATCAAAGTCTCTCTGGTTAACACAAACACAGCAACATCTTTCATTTGATCATCAGACTAATATATGTATGCTTTCTATTTTCTCACCATCCAAAACTGCCATGCTTTCGCATATGATTCACCCATTGCTCCATATCACTTCCTTATTTGTAGTTAATGTTCACGTAATCAAGTACTTTTTTATGTAATAAAAAACTTGAGTTTAATGCTTATGTAAAAGTAGTTTTTATGGTAAAAGGGGTCAAGGTTTTATGCTTATCCATCTTACGTGAGTTATGGTAAAGGTTAATTAATTTAACTTCATAAAATATAACTATTTTATCATGTTTATTGGACAAGTTTTCATACATAATAAGGATCAAACAAAAAATGGTGATATGGACATGCAATGGGAAAATGTCAAGATAAAGTGGCATGGTATGTAATAAGTTAGATTGGTTTATACTATAATTTTATTATTATAAAACTTTATTTTAAAGAAGTTTTAAAATAAGTTTGGTTGACTTTTTATATATATTTCAGAAAAAAATATATAAATTAATTAAAATAAAATAACAGAAATTATAATAAAATATAGAAAATAACTTATTCCTTTTTCGATAACATGGGAATATAGAAAATTATAATTTAATTTGTTTATAAAAGGATACTTGCATGCATAAGTAGGTCTCATATAAAAACTAATTTTGCTTTTGTTTTTGGATTAGATGATGGATTTTGAGAAAGTAGAAATTAGTGGATTTAAAGGGAAAGAAAATTAAATTTGAGATTGTTTAGATTAAGAAAAAAAGATTAGAAATGAGATGAAAGTTTGTGAATAATGTAATTGATTTAATAGATTAAAAAAATTAAGTAATTGATAAAATTGTTAAATTACTATTTTACTTTTGGCTTAAATAAATATTTAAGAATAAAATATAAGTTAAGTAAATAATGTTAAAATTAGATATGATATATTATTTAAAAGATATTATTATTTAATTATATGAATTTATTATAAAATAAAATATATGAGTTTGAAATTAATTTGAAAAAAAATTGACATAATTTGTTTAAATGAAATAAAATTATAATTTAAATTATTAAATTTATTTTAAATTAATTAAAAAGTTAATTCAAATTTAAGTATATGATTAAGAATTAAAATTGATAAAATAAATTTTAAAATTATAGGAAAAAAATGTGCAACAAAAAAATAAAATAAAAAGTCAATATAAATAAATATTGAAAGTGTAATGTTAGAATGTCATGGTGATACATAATAATAAAAATAAATATAGTAGTAAGCAAATTAAGACATCAACTATATTGAAAAGAGTCTTGAAAGTCATCAACTCACTCCTCTAAACCGTTAATTTTATTATAAATTATGTTGAAACTTGTGCTAATAGTTAGGTTTAGATTAATTAAATCATCTTCATTCGTTGCATTTTTGCTTGCATCTTCTGAATCCCCCTAAATTTGTGATAATATTTGACTATCATGAAAATCTGAATGCGGTTGAACTGGTTGATGGTGGACAGGGTTTTCTTATCCAATGTCAGTTACATCATATTCAGGTATTGCAGGGTCTTCATCATCATTTTCATCTTCTTGTTTGACCCTTATATGTTGCCACATGTCATTAACACTAACAATATTTAATTTGTTCAACATTCTTTTACTAAAGTAATCAGTCCAACATCAAATTCATGTCATAACGTACCATTATACGTGTTATGAATATGGCGTATGAAAAATACATGTTATTGTTCTTGCATTTCAACATGTGTTGCATAATATGATGCGACTAATTAATCAAAATACTACTTTTTAATGCCCAATACTACTTTTCAATGCCCACAACATAAAGATATCCTCTGTGTTAATTTTGTAAAATTTGTTGCCCAAGGAGTTAATATATGAACTAGAACATAATGCAAAAGTTTGTCATTGATTTGCAAACTTCCTACATTTCTCACATTCCGACCTTGGACCTATGGTCTAAGCATGAAGTTCAATGTCATTTCTTAGTCGTATTTCATGTCTTCTGAAAGAGATATCAGGAAATGACATCTTGTGGCCCTCATATTTAAGATAGATCAGTCAAAGTTAACCAATCCACAGGTGTTATTTTGATGTTTGTCTTATTGACCTCACTGAACAAAATCCCTTGTTTTGTGATTTTTAAGTTCGTGTAAAAGTTATAATATTTTGAATTTAACATACAAAATTGTGTCAGACCTTGAGGCTAAATATGATTATGGAAGTGTAACCCTGATGTGGCGAAGAAGGACATTACTTTTCACTCGTTAAATGTGTTATTATACTGTACCATTTGTTCATGTGTGTTGAAACAACACATAAGATGTAATACATTCTCAACCTCAATTTGTAACAGAGGATCTTCATGATCAGAAGCAGTACCTTTTCCTCTCTTTTTTTTTTTCTTTGTCACTTTGATGTCTTTTTTTAAGAAGAGGAAGTCATGCCTACAAATATAACAAAAAGTGATAACTATGAATGGAAGGCACAATATAATACATACTTCAATTAATGATAAGTTATAAATGAATAACTCAACATAAAATATAGTTAACGTAGATGACATAAATAGTAAAAAGTAGTTTAGTACAAATTTACATTAATATAAGCTACTAAAATAGTTTTCAATCAAATTACAAACAAAACATCCCTGATCTCCCAACATCATACTAATTAATTTGTTCAAACGACGAGAAGTTGGCATCCTAAATAAGCGTTTTATGTGCGATAGATGCACACTCAAGAAGTCGTTACGATGGTCTATCACTTCTTCATCACCAATTTGCATGTCAACTAATAATTGTCATATGTTGGTATCAGAATGCTAAAAGTTTGCATTCCTGCACTGTAGCTTATTTCTATTTTCAACAATCATGACTTGTCTTTCCGCATACATGACTCATTTTTCGGAAATATTGTTGTCTTTGCCAATTACTTCAAGAACAACATCTAGTTTGGTATTTAAATTTTCAAATTGGGGTTCCACCACATCTATCATCAAGGTTTTCCTTTTTGAGCCCCAGGAAGAAGATGTACCACTAGATGGGATAGATGGTGTTGGTGCTGGACTATGTGAATTCATATATGGGGATGAGCAAGGAACACCTTTTGTTGTCCCATGAAATGCAGGCTCCCTGGGGATATGCTCCATATCACACTACAAGAAAAACATCAAATAGTGACCGAAAATTCGGTCACTAAATGTGCAAAATCGGTTACTAATTAAAATAGTGACCGAAATAGTGACCAACTGGAATCGGTCACTGATTTTAGTAACCGAATCAGTGACCGATTTATATTTATTTCTCCTATCTCTTAATTATATTATATTTTTTAGAAGTTTAACTTATTATTAGGTGGTTTATTGTCATTGTCAGGATTCGAACCCGGTACCTTAGAGTTGGAGGTCGAAACTCCAACCATCGAGCTACTAGGATCTTTTAATAATAACTTACAAATAAATTATATTTATATACAAATAAATGTATATCCGTACAAATATATAAATATAAAATTTATAAATAAAAATATATTTATATATTTTAATATATATTTAAATATTGATATATTTATATATTGATATATTTATATCTTTATATATTTTTACATATATTTATATTTTTATATATTTATATCTTCATATTTATATATAAATATATTAGTTTTCTATACAAATAATATTATAATATAGTATATTATACTATTAGTATAGTATACAAATAATATATTAGTATAGTATAGTATACAAATTATTAATTTTGTAATTTATATACAATGAAAATAATATAATGGTATATTAGTATAGTATAGTATATTTGTATTCTAATTTTTAATTAAATTAAAATTATGCTAATAATGTATATTAATATATGAGGGGATAATATTGATATATTTGTATATATATATATATATATATATATATATATATATATATTATATATATATATATATATTTATATATTGATATATTTATATATTAATATATTAATATATTTATATATTTATATATTTATATATTTATATTTTTATATATTTATATTTTGATATATTTATATATTTATATATTTATTTATATCCTTATACATTTATATCTTTATATATTTATATATTTGAAAAAAATATATTAAATTTTAAAAATAATATTATATTTTTAAAAATAAATATTAGAAAAAGATTTAAAAATATATATAAATTATATTTACATTTACAAAATATTAAAGATATATGTTTATATCTTTACATATTTTTATATATATTTATATGTTTATATTTTTACATATCTTTACATATCTTTACTAACAGTGCGGTTGCACCATCGCTCGAGCGAGATTAGAGTCGCTCAAGCTAAATACAACCCGAGAATGCCACTTTTGTGCAGGGGGCATTTCGCTCGAGCTAGAATTTTTCGCTCAAGCGAAATACATTTTAGATAGTCGTTAGAAGGGGAATCGCTCTTAAAAGCTCACTTAGATAGCGTTAAACCGAAACCGCTATTATATGGTTTCAATTATAATCTGATCGAATGCGCTTATGACCGATCATAATTAAAACTTACATTAACTATTTTTTTTATATTATGTTTTTAAATTTTCTATTAGAGAAAACCTTTCAGAATTTAAAATGTTAAATACTTTTAAATATTAAAATTAACTTTATAAAAAATTAGGAAAAAGAAATTAATCCAAAAGAGTTCAAAAATGTATTATAATATTGTCAATTTTGAGTTTAATTATATTGTTCATTCTCAAAGGAGAAAAATATATTGTAATTATTTTAATTTAATAAAATATAATTTAAAATTTTAATACTAAAATTAAAAGATTAAATAATAATAAATTTAATTCTTTAAATTCAAGTAGCTAGAAACTAAAATTATAGTTTCTCTGTTTGAAATAATTAAAATAAATATTTAAAAATAAAAATCAAAACTAGTATTATCTTAAATTTATTAAAAGTGTAATTAAGTCTCTATTTTCTTAATTTTATTTGTTTCAAACTTCTCAATTCTATATTTTTGTAAGTTCTATCATTATATTATCATCCTCATCTCCTCCCATGTTCTACTTTATCTTTACAATAGTCAATATTCTTAACTAATTTATAGTTTTAATTATAATTTTTTAGTATATATTTTAGAAATTAATCAATTCTAATCTATTATTTGAAAAACTAATCAATTCTAATCAATAATTTAGAAAACTAATCGATTATAATTAATTATTTGAAAAAATTATCAAATATGATCGGTCATTTTGAAAATATAATCGATCAGAATCGGATTTTGCTTGAGCGAGAGTAGTCTCGCTCAAGCGAAATACACCTCAGATGTCTAATATGCATCTTTAGATAGCGGTTACGAGGGAACCGCTATTATATCCTCTCAATTATGATCGGTCATTTCAAGTTATGATCGATCAGGATCGTATTTCGCTCGAGCGAGAGTAGTGTCGCTCAAGCGAAATACAACCCGAGAATGTGAATTCTGTGCAGTTGGAGTTTCGCTCGAGCGAGAATATTGTCGCTCAAGCGAAATACATTTTAGATAGCGGTTACACAGGAACCGCTCTTAAAAGTGCACTTCTAATAGCAGTTAACCATTAACCGCTATCTTAATTATACTTTAGATAGCGGTTAAGGTGGAACCGCTATCATATCATCTCAATTATGTTTTGCAAAATGCCTCTACAAATGTTTTTAACAATTAAAAACAAAGTATTTTGACAAAAGCTTTCTCAAATGCCTCTACAAAGTATTTTTAACAATTATATTGAGTTTAATTCTACAAATTAAAAGATTAAATAATAATAAATTTAATTCTTTAAATTCAAGTAGCTAGAAACTAAAATTATAGTTTCTCTATTTTAAATATTTAAAAATAAAAATCAAAACTAGTATTATCTTAAATTTATTAAAAGTGTAATTAAATATCTATTTTCTTATTTTTATTTGTTTCAAACTTCTCAATTCTACATTTTTGTAAGTTCTATCATTATATTATCATCCTCATCTCCTCCCATGTTTCTACTTTATCTTTACAATAGTCAATATTCTTAACTAATTTATAGTTTTAATTATATTTTTTTAGTATATATTTCAGAAATTAATCAATTCTAATCTATTATTTGAAAAACTAATCAATTCTAATCAATAATTTAGAAAACTAATCGATTATAATTAATTATTTGAAAAAATTATCAAATATGATCGATCATTTCGAAAATATAATCGATCAGAATCAACTATCGCTCGAGCGAGATAGACTCGCTCAAGCGAAATACAACCCGAGAGTACTAATTTTGTGCAGGGGCGTTTCGCTCGAGCGAGAATGTTGTCGCTCAAGCGAGATGACGTTTAGATAGCTGTTACACAGAACCGCTCTTAAAATATGACTTAGATAGCGGTTAACCCTTGAACCGCTATTATATGGTTTCAATTATGATCGGTCGAATGCATTTATGACCGATCATAACTATTTTAATCGATTAAATCTCGTTTCAATCGATTAAAACAATTCTGCACAATGCGTTTTAATCGATTAAAACTTATTTTTATCAGCTTAAAATAACTTGAAAAGTTTTAGGAGAAAGTTTTGCAGTATTTCAATCGATTGAATCGTGAAACAATCGATTAAATCAACTTAGAAGATTTTTTGTAAAGTGTTTTAATTGATATAAACGTTGTCGTGATCAGTTAAAACAAATCTGTTAAAGAATCAAGAACGTATTAGTGGATTAAAAGAAGTTTTAACAGATTAAAACTGCACTTTTAACAGATTAAAAGAATCTTTTAACAGATTAATTAAACCAGATAGCTTTGATAATCTTCTATAAAAACAGTTTGGCTTGAACTTTTTTAACATACATTGAATATATCATCTTTAAAAAATAAATAAATTTATATATATATATATATATATATATATATATATTTTGCATTTTAATTTTCAAATATTAATTTTTTATGAAATTAATTTTAATTAAAAAAATTAAAGTGATATATATATATATATATATATATATATATATATATATATCCAACTATTAAATTATTCAAGATATTAATATAAATTTAAAATATCAATTCAGTAATTAAAATAATTTTAATTTTTTATAAATACATTGAAATACATTTTTATTAACATACAAGTAATATATATATATATATATATATATATATATATAAAGAGACTAAATTAATAATTAATTTAATTATTGATTTAGTGACCGATCTAGTGACCGATCAGTGACCGATTCGGTGACCGATTAGTGACCGAATCAGTGATCGATTCTGTGACCGATTCGTGACCGAATCAGTGACCGAATTAGTGACCGATTCGTGACCGAATCACTGACCGATTCGTGACTAATTTAATAATCAATTTTAATTTTTTTATTCACATGCTAAATAAAAAAATAAAATCAAATAATTATATTACTAAATTATTTAATAAGTTAGTAAACAATTTTTTTTAAATATTTATAATGTTATTAAAAATGTTATCAATTATTTTAAATTATTAAGTAAATTTATATTTAAAATATTTTAAATAAAATATTTATATAAATGAAAAATAGTTATCGATGTAAAAATTATTTTTTTAGTGACTGAAATTTTAGTCACTAAATCGCTTACTAAATATAAAAAAAATTAATAATTACATAAATTAAATATAGATTAATTAAAAAAATAAATTAAATAATAAAGTGACTGAAATAGTAACCGATTTTATGTGACCGAAAATTCTGATTACTATTTCTGCTATTAGACTAAAAAATAATAATTTGGTTACTTGATTCGGTCACCGATAGTAACTAAATTTTTCGGTCACTCGATTTCTGTTACTATTTGACATTTTTCTAGTAAGTGCATCATTTAAATTCATCGTGAATGATTGTCATTGGATGTGTCGGAAAATTTGACGTGTCATACTCACCCCATAGGCAGTGGAACGTTAAGCACCCCTTAGTTCCTCCATAAAGTCATAATATCTGATGAGGATGGTTCTCCACTTAGTAATAGAAGGTTTTGCGTATAATCCAAAAACACACGTAATAAATAAGAAATCGACAGTGTTTGATTATTTATTATAATTAACAAAGGTATAATAAACACATGCATGAGGTCATCCCAAACTTTCAGTTCAGCCTCGAACAATCTTGTGGCTTAACTCCACACAAAGCCACTTAGGCCAATAAAAAGGCCATGAACCTCTCGCTCCATGTCTTTCAAACTCTTCTGCCTATTTTTGATATTATTTTTTGTGATATTATTAGTGAAAAAATCGATATAGGGATCGAAAAGCGGAGGAAAGAAAAATCAAGGATCATATGATTGGTTAAAAAATTGATAAATCGAAAAGATGGTTGGAAGACATTCGATGACCACGAGACAGTATGAACACATAAATCGAAAATTGGAATCGAGAATCAAAGGAAGAATATTTGATGTCTATTGTTGAAGAAAATCGAGAAATTAGAATCAAGTGTAATATTAAGGTTAAGAGGAATTAAAAGCAATTCGAAGTTCTCGAGATTTGAAATCGAGATCAAGGGAAATGTTAACCTACATGGCTATCGAAATTATGGCTAAGTTATAAATTGAGGACCGGTTAAACGCGTATGGAACGTGGAAACAGTTTTCTAAAACCATAGAACTAAAGTAAAACTTCAAGGGACGTGCACGTAAAACGTGATAGCAGTTTTCGTTAACTGCTCTCAGGAGGTTACCTGAATGATGCTCTATAAATAGAGCGAAGAGTGAAGGAAAGGGGGAAATTGGCAGAGAGAACAGAAACGCTAGTGAAAAGTCTACAGGAGAACGACACATCATGAAGTTTCTAATGCTCTGGATTTCCATTATCGTTGATGGCATTTACCGCTTTCTTTACTTTCCTTGGTAATTTATGTTCATGCAATTTACATTCATCAATTTAAGTTTCTGTACTTTAAATTTTTTGTCATTCACCTTCAATGTAATATAAGATTCTGTACTTAAATTTCCTGCCATTTATTGTTTCTACAATTTCAATTTCCTGCTATTCACATTTCTGCAATTTCAATTCCTTACCATTTACATTTAATGCAATTTGAGGTTTCCACATTTTTACATTTTTTGCAATTTGATATTCTGCACTGTTTCTTCGATTTGATATTTTCTTTTTTACTGTTGTCTTTACTTCGAGTTTCTTAATACAAAATATCAAAAATAGTACTTTCGATTGTCAATCGACACACTAGGTTGCGTTGTTAGCATTTCTTGATACTATGAGATTTTCGATTCTCATACATATTTCGATTGAAAAATCATTTGCTAGCCTAAGTAAAAAGAATCTACGTGGTTGAAATTTGTTTAGAATCAAAGTCTCCAAAAAATCGAAATCAATCAAATTTCCACCAGAAACAAATTGGCGCGCCAGGTAGGGGCATGTTGTGTCAAAAACACAAAAATTTGGCTAGTTCAAAAGTGTATGAGATTAAGGAGTGGGCGAGTAGTAAGAATGAGTCAAAATCCACCGAATAGTCAGAATAACAATGAGATTCCAAATAGTCCAAATCCACCAAACACTGAGGGGCAAGTTCACAATGGAAATGTGCCTGTAATATCGACAACTGTGAGTGCGTCGATACCTGTGAATACTAAACAAAGCCCCGGGACATTAGCAAATACTCAGTTAGGGTCTAGTACTGTAATGTCAAACAATATGCAAACCACAGGAAACCCCGTAACAACATATGCAGGTCCGCATATGAGTGTAAGACCGCCTAATTTTTCATTTAATAATATGAATGGGGCTGGTACTTCTTCAATACAACGAAGTACGAGATTTAACCTAGGAATGCCCCAAAACTTAGGAACATTTCAAACCTTAGGTATGCCTCAAAATTTTGGAGTATCTCCGAATTTAGGTGGGCCCCAAAATTTAGTAACACCTCAGAATCCAGGGAATGCGCAAAGTTTAGGAACACAACAGACGTCTCCAATATCAAACCTAGATCATAGAGCAAATCTAGATCACGGGAGATATGCATTCGATAGAGACTATCATCGATCCAATTTCGAGGCTATCGAAAATGCTAGTACTGGAATTTCCAATAACTCATTAGGAGTGTTTCGGCAACAAATGGATGAAAGCAATTTCGAGATGATTAATATGTTGTCACAACAGTTGACTATAGTATTAAACCCATTAGTTCAAAACACTACCAATAGTTTTGAGATATTAGCAGATCAAATGACACGTATCAGGGATGCATTGGCAATACCTCGACAAACGAGGGTCAAAAATAATGCCAATCAGAATAATAACCATAACGTTAATATCAATCCCCTTTATTTATTAAGGAGAAATCGAAATATTGATCAATACCAGCATATGGGGAATGAATATCAGCATGTGAGGAATGATGCTTGCGAAAATTTAAATGGGGGATTTCAAAATATGTACAATCAGAATAACATGCAGTACAATCATATGTTGGGACAAAGGATGAATCCCCAAGGAGTGGAATTAAGACCACCTAACCAACCGTACTTTGTTTCTCCTTTTCCAAATACGATTCTTGAGACAGAATTACCTCGAGGATACAAAATACCCAAATTCACCAAATTTGCTGGAGAAATTGGTGAATCCACTATCGAGCATGTGGCGCGATATCAAATCGAATGTGGAGACATAGCGATGGGTGAGGAATTAAAAATGAAATACTTCCCTAGTTCGTTAACAAAGAATGCTTTCACTTGGTTTACTTCGTTGCCACCTAATTCGATATATAATTGGTTGCAGCTGGAAAGAAATTTTCATGAGCAATTCTTTAGGGGGGAGACTCAAGTAAGTCTTATCGACTTAATGAATATAAAGAGATATAATCAGGAAAGTGTAGATGATTATTTGAATAGATTTAGACAAATGAAGTCGAGGTGTTTTACTCAAATTCCCGAATTTGAATTAGTCAGAATGGCCTCTGCAGGTTTAGAATTCTCGATTAGGAAGAAGTTGGTTAATTTACCATTGAATGACATGACTCAGCTAGTCGATAAAGTGAGAAGAGTGGAACAAATCAAATATGAGAAACAGAGGTACAAGAAATTTGAAAAACCTATAAAGAAAGATAGGGTAGCGTATATAAATGACATATATGAGGAAAATCCCAGGATAGAAGTAGAAATTAACGAATCTGTCAATGAGAAAGTAAATATAGCAGAGCTCAAAGTAGGAGCTTCATATATTTGTAAACTGCTACAGAAAAATGAAGTAAAAGACAAAATGACAAATCGCACATATACTTTTGATGTAACAAAAACAGATAAAATCTTCGATATTTTATTGAAAGATAAACAGATTAAGTTGAGCGATGATCATAAATTACCTTTTGCAGATCAAAGAAATGGTCAAAAATATTGCAAATTTTATAATATTTATGGACACTGGACTAATAATTGTATACATTTCAGGAACACGATCCAAGATGCGATCGACCAAGGAAGATTGAAGTTCGAGGAGATGTCAATGAAAGTGGATACAAGTCCATTTGAAGTTCAAGTAGGGTATGTTGAATCCCAGATGGGCATGACTGAAGATGTCCAATTGATAAATTCAACCTTTATAGGTATGGTCGATGTTACTGAAGACATTGATTCTAGACATGTCAGAATGGACATGTCAGAAGAAGACATAGAGTTTGACCTAAGCGAGTTTGAGAAAGAATTCAAGAGAGAGATCTATCCTCGATCAGAAGATTCCCTCGTCGAATTTTTAACCAGAAAGAAAGAGAAGGACGAAGGTGTGACATTATGTCCACGATGCAGTGCGGTGTTCGACATATCAACTGTTAAAGCCTTCAGGGCAGGACAAATCAAGAAAATAGAGGAACAACATAAAAGTTGCAATGTTAAAGAAGATCAAACAGTCCAAACAACGGTAAGGGAGAATCAGTAGAAATTCGTTGGTTCTGGTGCTAGTAGAAATAAAAAACAATGGGTTAGGAAAGAAATGTATTCTCCTCGGGGGGGAAGAGGCAGACTTCAAAATAATGATGTTTTCGATAGACTTTCATATGATGAAGGATCAAATACTAGATTCCCTACATTCCAAAGGAGATTTCGAGGAAGGCCTTGGAGGAGAGGATGAAGGATACCTTACTGGGAAAGGATCAATAATTATAAGAACTTTGAAGAAAGTAATATACCAATTGGGGGTCAGTATGTAAGAGACTTTGTCGATGACAAGAATAAAGATAGTTGGGATGGATATCAGATTGGAGTAATATCGATACTACCCGCGGAGTATGTTAGCGAGTATGAAGAGTTTCAAGAGTAAAGTAATGTCAATCAAGAGGACGATTTCTATTCCAAAGAAATGAGACCGAAAGTGACATGGGTGACACAAGCGTCATGCGAATTACCTCATAGAGATGATGCTTTTATCGATCCTCCATCCGAGGAAATGATGTTTCATTTGAAGCCTTTATTGTTGAACATCGAAATTCAAGGACAGAAGGTGAATAAGGTCCTTGTAGATGGTGGTGCAGCGGTGAACATATTGCCAATCACTATGCTGAAGAGGTTTGGTATCGAATTGAAAGACTTAGTCAGACATAATATCATGATTTCTGATTTCAGTGGGAAATCATCGAGCTCAGAAGGCATGATTGCCTTAGATGTGAAAATGGGTATTTATTCGAGGCCCACTGTTTTTGTAGTTGTCCAATCACATGCCAACTTTAATGCGTTGCTTGGCAGGGAGTGAATTCATGGAGTTGGAGTTGTACCTTCCACAACTCATCAGAAGTTGTTTATGTGGAATCGAGATGGACATCTCGAAATAATTCAAGGAGACCAGCATGAGTTTGTGACATTTGTGTCTCAGGCTGGTCGGTCATTGCAGAATTTAGCGCTCACTCAACCATTCACCTTCGAGACTGTCGAAGACTTTAATTCAAAATTGCACAAGGAGCGTTTCTTGAAAATGAATGAGAAAAGAGGGTTTGTCATGGTTAAAGAGGGGGCCAGCCTCGAAGTGGCCGATGAAAATGAATGAAGATTATGAGGAATTCTTGGCTTGATTAAGAAGATATGAAGATGAAAAGGAAGAGGGCCAAGAAAGTAGTAGTACTAAGATAGGAATAAATAAATCGATTTACTCGATAGTAGTAGCAAATAATAGTGATCAAGTTATACTCGATTGCATTTATGACAATTCTCCTTTAGGTTTTGAAAGATCCATGACATCGAATCACAAAAAAGTCGAGGCCCAAGATCCGTTAGAAGAGATCAATTCGGGAAGTATAGAGGACAGAAAACCTACTTATGTTAGCAGGTATCTCAAAAAAGAAATGAAAAAAGATATGATTTCATTACTAGAAGAGCATATAGACTGCTTTGCTTGGGATTATGAAGAAATGTCTGGGTTGGATCGAAGTCTAGTCGAGCATAGATTACCTATCATGGAAGGCAGGAAGCCAGTAAAACAAGCTCCGAGGAGATTTGCACCTGAGGTGATGGGTAAGATTAAAGAAGAGATCGAGAGACTTTTTAGAGCAAAGTTCATCAGGACTGCCAGGTATGTCGATTGGATTTCTAATATTGTTCCAGTTATTAAAAAGAATGGTAAAATGAGAGTATACATTGATTATCGAGATTTAAATTTAGCAACTCCTAAAGACAAATATCCTATGCCAATAGCCGATATGCTAATAGATGCAGTAGCTGGTAATGAAATGTTAAGTCTTTTAGATGTTTATTCAGGATATAATCAAATTTTTGTTTCCCAGAATGATATAGCTAAAACATCTTTTCGATGCCCGAGGGCGTTAGGTACTTATGAATGGATAGTGATGCCATTTGGATTGAAAAACGCCGGGGCAACGTATCAAAGAGCAATGAATTTAATTTTTCATGATTTGATCAATGATTTTATGCAGGTTTACATAGATGATATTGTTGTAGCATCGAAGAAAAAACATATACATTTAGATGATTTGAGAAAATCTTTTGAAAGAATGAAGAAATACGGATTAAAAATGAATCCCTTGAAATGCGCCTTTGGTGTGTCTGTTGGTGAATTTTTAGGATTCATAGTACATGAAAAAGGGATCGAGATCAATAAGAATAAAGCAAAAGCTATATTAGATACTTCTACTCCAAAGAATAAAAAGCAGTTGCAATCATTGTTGGGAAAAATAAATTATTTAAGACGATTTATTTCTAACTTGGCTGGTAAGACTTATGTTTTTTCGTCTTTGTTAAAGTTGAAAAAGGAAGCAAGATTTCAAATGGAAGGAGGAACATCAGGAAGCCTTTGAGCAGATCAAATTGATGTTGACTGAATCCTCCGATTTTGATACCAAGAATGAGGAACAAGCCATTAAAGTTATATGTATCAAGCATCATATCGAACTATAGGCAGCCTACTAGCACAGGAGGATAAGAATGGTGTGGAATGTGCCGTTTATTATCTAAGTAGAATCTTAAATGATGTTGAAACTCGATACAATGATATCGAAAAGTTAGGGTTGTGTTTGTATTTCTCTGTATCGAAACTCAAATATGTAATGAAGCATCACGATGTGATGGTTAATTCCAGAAATAATATTTTAAAATTTCTTTTGTCGAAACCTATTATGCATAATCGAATAAGAAAGTGGGTGTTAGCTTTGACAGTAATTTTCATTATCATTCGAGTCTTTGAAATCGATAAAAGGCCAAATTATCGCTGATTTTATGGCAGCACCATATAGGTGACTCAATTGATAATTTATTTATTGAAATAAGTAAATGGATAATGTATTTCGATGGATCGAGTACATCAGACAAATCGGGAGTGAGAATTCTTATCATTTCACCGAGTAATATCCCGACTAAGTTATTATTTGAAATTAAGCCCACTTGTTCGAATAATGAAGCTGAGTATCGAAACTCGATCACAGGTCTCGAGACTTTAATTAAGTTAAAAGCTCGACATGTAATTGTAAGAGGTGATTCACAATTAGTGATCAAACAAGTACGAAAATAGTATAAATGTATCAACACTAATTTGTTCAGATATCTAGAAAAAGTAATTACTTTGACCAGAATGTTCGATGACATAATATTCAAATATGTTCCCCGGGAGTTCAATCGAGAAGCCAATGATTTAGCGCAAATAGCATCTAAGTATAAAATATCCCCGAACAATCTACAAAAAATGATTCAAATTAAAGAGAAATTACCTCAAGAAAGTGAAATTTTACAAATTAGTGACTTAGATGATCAAGATTGGAGAAAATCGATTATAGACTATTTGAAAAATCCAAACGGGAGAATCGATAAGAAAATTAAATATCGAGTAGTAAAATATGTTCTGTTGAATGATGAATTGTATAAGAGAGGTATCGATGAAGTATTGCTCAGATGTTTAGGGAATGACGATGCTTATTTAGCAATGGCAGAAGTACATAATGGAATATGTGGTGCCCATATGATAGGCCAAAAAATGAGATGGATGTTAACTCAACAAGGATTTTACTGGTCTTCGATTTTAAAAGATTGTATCGAGTATGCTAAGTCCTGTGAAGAATGTCAAAAGTTTAGTCCTATACAACAAGTCCCTGCTAGCGAACTACATTCAATTATTAAACCATGGCCTTTCAGAGGTTGGGCCATCGATTTAATTGGACAAATTTTTCTACAATCATCGAAAGGACATAGATATATAATCGTAGCTGTCGATTATTTTTCAAAATGGGTAGAAGTCATTCCGTTAAAAGATGTCGATCAACAAGATGTAATAAATTTTATTGAAGAATACATTATTTACCGATTCGGGATACCACAGTCTATTACCACTGATAAAGAGACAGTTTTTACCGGTAAGAAGATGGTTAGATATACTGAATCGAGAAATATTCAGTTATTAGTATCAACTCCATATTCTGCTCAGGCTAATGGGCAGGTCGAAGCAATTAATAAAGTAATTATTGGTTTAATCAAGAAACATGTCGGTAGCAAACCAAAAACCTGGCATGAAACGTTATTACAAATTCTGTGGGTCTATCGAAATTCGCCGAAAGATTCCTTGCAGAATACTCCATATAAGTTAGTCTATGGGCATGATGCGGTTTTACCCATCGAAATAAATATTGAGTCAACTCGAATACAAAAACAAAATGATTTACCCAACTGTGATTATTGGAACTTGATGTACGATGAATTAAATGAACTCGATGAAATAAGATTGCAAGCATTGAACAAGATTATTCTACAAAAGAATCAAATTGCTCGAGTTTATAATAAGAGAGTTCGACAGAAAACATTTAGCGAAGGTGACTTAGTTTGGAAAACGATTTTGCCGATGGATAAGAAATGTAAAAGTTATGGTAAATGGTCGCCGAATTGGGAAGGGCCTTTTGAAGTTGTTAAAGTGTTATCGAGTAATGCTTATTCGATTGTTTATTGGCATAATAAAGAGAAAGTCTTGTCGATAAACGGAAAGTACTTGAAAGACTATAAACCTCGAATAAGGGAAATAAGCATTCTGAATTAATTCAAACATGATGTTCTACAAAATTAGATATTGATATTTGAGTTGATCAAAGTCTAGTAACAATTGAATCCAATAAGAAAGGTTCGAATTTTCTTCGACAATCATTTTCCGTTTGTGCTCCATGCTTTGTCCTAGAGAAAGTGCCACTTCTTTTGCAGAGGATTTGATCGAATTCACTTCTGTTGTGAGGAAATCATCTTGTGCTTTGAGTTATTGAAGTCTTTTCTCTAATTCTTCGATTTCACCTCTAACCAAAGATTGTGCCTTCAACGCCTCTTCAAGATTAAGCTTTTGAGTTTTCAACAAGTTCGATTTCTCAGTTTGGAAGGAAGAAATGGTAGCCAACTCGGTCGTTATAGATTGTTTTTTCTTCCTTGCAGCATAAACTTTGTTAAATAAATCGGTGACCGCTGCGACTTCAGTGTCAAAACTCTTTGGAAGTGTGTCATCAGGGAATGCCTCTATAGAAGTAAGAATTTCTTGGAAAAGTTGTTTTTTCTCGCGCGATTCCACCAAGACCTCGAGAGGTAAAGAATAGAAGAAAGACCTAAACTGTTTTATCAATTTGTTTGCTTCTTCAGTTGATGTCGCGGGTAGTTTAGATGAATGGCTTGAAGGAGTGGCATCTTCAGACAACAGAATATCGAGAATTGAGAATGGATCTTCTTCAATGGCAGTTCGATATTCTGATAAATCTTCTGGGGTAGGATCACTTATTTCAGGTATTGTCGATGAAATCAGTTCGACAGATGGAACCTCGAAAGGAGGAGAAATTGGTTGTTCTGCAGGGGATGATGAAGGAGAATCTTGGATTTGGACTGTGGGGATATTTACAATATTATCTGAAAGGGAAATGAGTTTATTCGAGAAAATGAATTTAAAATATAATAGAGATAAGGTAAAAATAGGCAGTAAGGAAGAAATTTTTACCAGAAGGAGAAGGTGGGTCGAGGTGCGTTGGTGCGGGAGAAGAGTTTTGTACATCCTCAGGTTGTTGCGGTTCAAAATATAGGTTAGAGAAGGGAAACATGTAAAACGAGTCGAGAAAAACAAGATTTTTAAACTTTACCTCTAAAATTGGTACTGTTGACTGAACCAAAGAATCGACATTTGTCGATACTGTAGCTGATGAAATATCAAAATTTGGAATCATGTTATAAACCTTGTCGAATTTTAGATGTACAAAATATATATGAAAAGAAGGGAAACTTCTTACGTGACTCGAATGAGTCCGAGTGGTCTGTGTCGTTTGACCTGCTTTGCTGACCGTATTAGAGTACGTCGATAACGAATTTATGATAGGTTGAGCGACTCGATGACTCTTTTTGGATTTTTGTTTCTGGATGAGAAGTGAATCAGCTATAGAAAAGGAAATCAAATAAACAAGATAATGAGAAATCGAAAAGAAACCTTCGATTTTCTCGAAGATGAGGAAATTGTAGCTGAGCGTTTTCGTTTTTGAGCGGGGGTAGATGGGTCCGATTCATCAGAAGACTCCCAGTCTTTCTCAGAGATGGTGACTTTATGAGGCTTCGAACTGTCGAGAATGAAAAACAGTTAGATTACAATTTGAAGAAAATTAAAAATATTTCTAAAAGAGGCAATAAAATCTCACCAAAAGGTGATGGAGTTAAAATCTTGACTCGATCGATATGGACAAGCCAAGGAGGAAGAAGATGTTGAGGAAGGTTTAGGAAAGAGAAGTAGGACAGTTTCGATATCGAAATTTCCTTGTTCTTGGGTTTTGGTGAAATAGTTTCTTTCAAGAATCTCAACTCTCATTTAGGATGAGTTAAAGATTTTGCGATTCCAAAAGGGGCTGTAGGGAAAATGGGAAGATGGTTGGGACAATCTTTCGATTGTCAACCGAGCACACTAGGTTGCGTTGTTAGCATTTCTTGATACTATGGGATTTTTTATTCTTATACATATTTCGATTGAAAAACCGTTTGCTAGCCTAAGTAAAAAGAATATACGTGATTGAAATTTGTTTAGAATCAAAGTCTCCAAAAATTCGAAATCAATCAAAATTTTGGAATCGCCAAACCATCTTCCCACTTTCCCTACAGCCCCTTTTGGAATCGCCAAACCTTTAACTCATCCTAAATGGGTTCGAGAGTTGAGATCCTTGAAAGAAACTATTTCACCAAAACCCAAGAATAAGGAAATTTTGATATCGAAATTGTCCTACTTCTCTTTCCTAAACCTTCCTCAACATCTTCTTCCTCCTTGGCTTGTCCATATCGATCGAGTCAAGATTTTAACTCCATCACCTTTTGGTGAGATTTTATTGTCACTTTTAGAAATATTTTTAATTTTCTTCAAAATGTAATCTAACTCGTTTTTCATTCTCGACAGCTTCAAAGCCTCATAAAGTCACCATCTCTCGAGAAAGGTCGGGAGTCTTCTCGATGAATCTGACCCATCCGGCCCCGCTCAAAAACAAAAAACACTCAACTACAATTTCCTCATCTTCGAGAAAATTGAAGGTTTCTTTTCGATTCCCCATTATCTTGTTTATTTGATTTCCTTTTCTATAGCTGATTCACTTCTCATCCAGAAACAAAAATCCAAAAAGAGTCATCGAGTCGCTCAACCTATCATAAATTCGTTATCGACGTACTCTAATACGGTCAGCAAAGCAGGTCAAACGACACAGACCACTTCTGACTCATTCGAGTCACGTAAGAAGTTTCCTTCTTTTCATATATATTTTGTACATCTAAAATTCGACAAGGTTTATAACATGATTCCAAATTTTGATATTTCATCAGCCTGACAGGATCGACAAATGTCGATTCTTTGGTTCACCAACAAGCACTCAATTTTAGAGGTAAAGTTTAAAAATCTTGTTTTTCTCGACTCGCTTTACATGTTTCCCTTCTCTAACCTATATTTTGAACCGCAAGCAACCTGAGGATGTACAAAACTCTTCTCCCGCACCAACGCACCTCGACCCACCTTCTCCTTCTCGGTAAAAATTTCTTCCTTACCGCCTATTTTTACCTTATCTCTATTATATTTTAAATTCATTTTCTCGAATAAACTCATTTCCCTTTCAGCATAATATTGTAAATATCCCCACGTATCCAAATCCAAGATTCTCCTTCATCATCCCCTGCAGAACAACCAATTTCTCCTCCTTTCGAGGTTCCATCTGTCGAACTGATTTCATCGACATTACCTGAAATAAGTGATCCTACCCCAAAAGATTTATCAGAATATCGAACTGCCATTGAAGAAGATCCATTCTCAATTCTCGATATTCTGTTGTCTGAAGATGCCACTCCTTCAAGCCATTCATCTAAACTACCTGCGACATCAACTGAAGAAGCAAACAAATTGATAAAACAGTTTAGGTCTTTCTTCTATTCTTTACCTCTCGAGGTCTTGGTGGAATCGCGCGAGAAAAAACAACTTTTCCAAGAAATTCTTACTTCTATAGAGGCATTCCCTGATGACACACTTCCAAAGAGTTTCGACACTGAAGTCGCAGCGGCCACCGATTTATTTAACAAAGCTTATGCTGCAAGGAAGAAAAAACAATCTATAGCGACCGAGTTGGCTACCATTTCTTCCTTCCAAACTGAGAAATCGAACTTGTTGAAAACTCAAAAGTTTAATCTTGAAGAGGCGTTGAAGGCACAATCTTGTTAGAAATGTAGGCTGAGATCAAGAGGGGGGTGAATTGATCTTTGAAAGATTTTCGCAATTTACAGATTATCTATTTCAAAGATTAAGAAATCTGACCAGTTCTTGAATCACACACAACAAGCAATCAAAAGAAAAGCAGTGACAGAATTAAAAGAGAGAAATGTTTAGAAAGATACAACCAAGATTTATACTCGGTTCACTCCAATCCTGTGGCTACGTCCAGCTTCCAACATGGTTCCATTAGATTGAATGTTTTACAGATTACAACTTTAATCTCACACTCAATCTACCACAAGAACCAAAATTTCAGTCCCCGCACCTAAACCTTCACCAAGAACCAAATTCCAGCTTCTGACTAACCCTGCAGCCCAAATTCCAGCCTACGTAAAACCAAGTGCCCACAATACCAGACACCCACAACACAGTAAAGAAACTAAAGAAACAAATAGAAGAAACTTAGAACGCTCAAACCAGATTTATGCAGCTCTAAGAGCATGAGTTTCTTCTCCAAAAGAATGCAAGTTTGCCTCAAGAAAGAACTTCTATGAACTTCACAAAACTAGCATGATTCTCTCTTGAAAGTAGCATTAATGATTGCTTGATTGATTGCTAAAAGATGATGTTTTAAAAAGTTCAAGAAACTCGTTTATATAGAAGATTTTCAAAACTGCTTGGTTTATTTAATCTGTTAAAATAATCTTTTAATCTATTAAAAGTTTTGTTTTAATCTGCTAAAATTTCTTTTAATCTGTTAAAAGTTCTTGATTATTTTCCAAATTTGTTTTAACTGATACTGACACCGCTTATATCAATTAAAACTCTTTGTAAAAATCTTCCAAACCGCTTTTAATCGATTGTTTCGTCTTTCAATCGATTCAAATACTACAAAACATTCTTATAAACTTTTCTAAGTTATTTTAAATGATAGCAAGCTTGTATTAATCAATTAAAACATTCTGGAAAAACCTCTTAGTTGTTTTAATCGATTATTTCGCATTTGTATCGATTAAAATACTGAAAAAATAACTTTCAAAACACTTCAAGTTATTTCAATCGATTATTTCGAGTTTGTATCGATTAAAATTCTGCCAGTAACACTTTTCAAAATATTCTAAGTCATTTTAATCGATTATATCAATTCTATATCGCTTAAAATATCGCGTAAGGTTTTCAAAAATCCTTCTAATGAAAACAATCGATTATTTCGAAAACATATCGCTTAAAAACCCGTTACAAAAGTGTTAAGAACATTTTAGTTGATAAAGCTTATATACTATTAGTTAAAATAGTTAATTAAAAACCTTTTAACATTTTCTAGAGGCATTTGCAAAATATTTTAAATGAAGAAACCTCATGCAGCAGAGAGATAAAAATGATTATACCTAAGCAGAGATGCAGACTCACTAATCCCACTACCCTTTTATCTAAGTGACCTTTGACTGCCACAAAGTAGCCTTTGACTTCATTTTTTACTTCATCAAATCAACAAGATCTTTGCCAAAGTAATTCAATAAGATCTTCATCACTTTCAATCTCCCCCTATTTGATGAAGACAAACACCTCTTTGAATAATAACTCTGCAGAAGAAGTCACTTGAATATATAGATTAGTGAGTATTCAAAAATTAATCATTTTCTCCCCCTATATTGTTACTCCCCCTAAATAAAGAAAATCAATATTATTTCTCCCCCTTTTGACTTCATCAAAAATAGGGAACAGAGGAACAAAGCAAATATAATGCAATGTATGCATCAAAATTTTAGTTTTTGAAAAACAGTAAAAGATTTGAACAAGATACCTTACTCATGTCAAGACCAATCAAATTTGATTCAAACTTATCTTCATTAACACGTTTGTAATGAATACAATTAACACGTGTAAAGATAAGGGAATCATGCTTTAGTAGCATGTTACAAGAACAACCATTAACTAAAGCCTTTAATTTTTCTTTCCAGAGTAATAATCGATTAAAAACAGGACGAAATCGATTAAAATGATCTTGTTACTAGTTTTAATCGATTAAAATAATGTTTTAATCGATTAAAACAGTGATGAATTTCGAAGGTTTGAAACATAAGTTGATTTAATCGATTAAATCGACATTTAATCGATTAAAACAGTAAGAAAAATGTTGTATAAGTGCTTTTAATCTATTTAAAGCTTGTTTTTATTGATTAAAACAATCAGTTTTGAAAAACTAAGTAATGTTTGATGCATCTAAAATGCCTAATTTAGTGCGGATTTTGTAAAAACGATCACGAGCAAAAGGTTTTGTAAAATTATCTGTTAGTTGTTTTTCCGTTTCTATAAAGAAAATTTCACAATCACCTTTCAAAACATGATCTCTAATGAAATGATGTCTAATTTCTATATGTTTTGTCCTAGAATGTTGAATTGGGTTTTTAGTTAACATAATGACACTAGTATTATCACATAAGAGAGGAATTTTTATGAGAATTAAACCATAATCCTCAAGTTGTTGTTTGATCCAAAGAGATTGAGCACAACAACTTCCAGCTGCAATGTACTCGGTTTCAGCTGTAGAAAGAGCAACACATTGTTGTTTTTTACTATGCCATGAGATTAGACTGCTTCCAAGGAGATGACAGGTGCCACTGGTACTTTTCCTATCAAGCTTACAACCTGCAAAATCCGAAGTCGAGTATCCAATTAAATTTAGTTTGGACTCACCAGGATACCATAACCCAAACATTTAAAGTTCCTTTGAGATATTTGAGGATTCTTTTGCAGCGAGTAAGATGGGATTCTTTTGGTGCAGATTGAAACCTGACACACATACAAACACTAAACATAATGTCAAGTCTACTTGTTGTTAGATATAGTAAAGAACCAATAAGCCCTCTATATTTAGTTTCATCAACAAGTTTTCCTTTTTCATCATAATCAAGATAGCAATTTGTGGACATTGGTGTTGATGCTTCTTTGCACAGTTCCATCTCAAATTTCTTTAAAAGTTCTGTGCAGTATTTAGATTGATGAAGAAAACTTCCTTCTTGAAGTTGTTTAACTTGTAATCCAAGAAAGTAGTTGAGTTCCCCCATCATAGACATCTCAAATTCTCACTGTATATCTTTGATAAAATCTTTACATAAAGACTCATTAGTGGCTCCAAATATGATGTCATCAACATATACTTGAACTAGAATTACATCATTATTCAATTTTTTTAAGAATAAAGTTTTATCAACCAAACCTCTTTGATAGCCCTTTGAAATGAGAAAGTTACTTAACCTTTCATACCATTGTCTTGGGGCTTGTTTGAGACCATACAAAGCTTTCTTTAATCTATAAACATATTCTGGATGAATATGATCTTCAAAACCAGGTGGTTGTGTAACAAAAACTTCTTCATTCAAGTAGCCATTTAAGAAAGCACTTTTGACATCCATTTGAAATAACCTGAAACTTTTTATTGAAGCATAAGCAAGTAAAAGTCTAACAACTTCTAATCTAGCAACTTGAGCATATGTTTCATCAAAATCAATTCATTCTTGCTGATTATACCCTTTAGCAACTAATCTGGCCTTGTTTCTAGTTATTATGCCATTTTCATCCATTTTATTTCTAAAAACCCATTTTGTTCCTACAATATTGGCATTATCTGGTTTTGGAATTAATTCCCATACTTCATTTCTTGTGAATTGATTTAATTCATCATGCATAGCATTAATCCAGTTATTATCGTTTAATGCATCAGATATGGTTTTTGGTTCAATTTGTGATACAAATGCCATGTGATTGCAAAATTTATTTAAAGATCTTTTAGTGGAAACTCCCTGATTTATTTCACCAATGATGTTGTCTATTGAAAGATTTCTTGGAGTTTTCCATTCTTTAGGCAACCGCTCTTCAGATTCTTCAATATCTTCGAATTCGCTTTTGAGAAACTGTCGATTTGGCAGCTTTAACTCGATACATTTTATCAGCTTAAAACATTATCTTCTCGTACTATACTCAGAAATTTTCTGCATACTTGGGTTAGTCTCATCAAATACAACATGAACAGATTCTTCTACAGTATTTAGCCTTTTGTTAAAGATTCTATAAGCATGGCTATTCAATGAATATCCCAAGAAGATACCTTCATCTAATTTGGAATCAAACTTTCCAAGATTTTCCTTTCCATTGTTTAAAACAAAAACTTTACTTCCAAATACTCTGAAATAGTTTATGTTAGGTTTTTTACCTTTGTATAATTCATAGGGAGTTTTCTTAAGAAAAGGTCTGATTAAAACACGGTTTAATACATGGCAAGCAGTACTAACAACATCAACCCAAAAATATTTTGTTAATGTTTTCTCATTAAGTATTGTCCTAGCTAACTCTTCAAGAGAACGATTTTTCCTTTCAACTACACCATTCTGTTGAGGAGTTCTAGGAGCAGAAAAATTATGCTTGATACCATGTTTATCACAAAATTTATTGAAATTTTCGTTTGAAAACTCTCCCCCATGATCACTTTGAATACAAGAGATGAAATAGCCTTTTTCATTTTGAATTTGTTTCGCAAATTTCTTAAACAAATGGAAAGTATCAGATTTTAATTTTAAAAATAATGTCCAGGTAAATCTTGAGTAATCATCTACTATAACCAATGCATATAGATTTCCTCCTAAACTCATAGTTCTTAGAAGGACCAAAGAGATCCATGTGCAAAAGTTCAAGAGGTCTAGATGTTGAAACAATATTTTTCTGTGAAAAAGAATTCCTTACTTGTTTCCTCTTTTGACATGCATCACATACTTTGTCTTTCACAAACTTAAGTTTAGGTAAGCCAACTACAATATCTTTAGAAATCAGTTTATTAAGATGATTCATATGAATATGAGCTAACCTTCTATGCCACAACCATGAATCATTCTCTTTAGAGATTAAGCAACAATTTTTAGCAGAATTAGTATCTAACATGTAAATATTGTTGATCCTCTTACCAGTAATCAGTGCATGTTCTGAATCTGATTTGATTATTTGACATTGATCTTGACCAAAGACAACTTTGTGTCCTTTATCACAAAGCTGGCTAATACTAATCAAATTGTGTTTTAAACCCTCAACATATAATACATTGTTAATAATACATGATTCTGTGCATTTCATGTCACCTATTCCAAGGATTCTTCCTTTGTTATTATCCCCATAGACAACAGTCCCACCATTCTTTAGTTTTAAGTTGTAAAATTTTGTAATATCACCTGTCATGTGTTTAGAACAACCACTGTCAAGGTACCAGAGATCTTCAGTTTGTTTTGCCTGAAAGAGAAATTAGTATAGTTGCAGTACAAAATGAAACAGAATTGAAATAAACAATTAATTCTGTCCTGGAAGTAAAATTTTAATCGATTAATTTGATATTCAATCGATTAATCAAGTTATGGAGAAAATATATCAGAATAATAATCAATTTAATCGAGGAATAATCGGTTAAATTTATCCTTTTAATGATTTTAACTGATATAAATTCATTTTAATCGATTAAAATAGCTAAACTAGATTCCAGAGAACATTTTAATCGATTAATTCGTATTTCAATCGATTAAAACTGTACGGACAACTTTTCTGGTATTCTCTGTAAGTGATTTTAACCGATTAAAATAGTTTTATATCAATTAAAACACTCAGTCCATGAATCCAGTAAATAGAATTTGCTGATTTGATCCCCAGGGACTTCCAGATTTTGTTCCTGCAAAACAGATTTGGCATATTTCTCGTACCCCTTTTAATTACTCGGTCCAATCATGTTATTTGAAATGAATTTTTGGGTATCCACTTCATTCTACCTTTAGGAATAACATATTTCTTAATTCTACAATATTTCACAGTAATGACCTTTTTTCATGCAAGAAAAACATTTAATAAATGGAGACGTAAACAGATTTACTATATGCAAAATAGTTTTTAAATGCTCTAGTTTTCTTTCCAATAGGAGGTGTAAAACCTATACCACCACGATCAATAACCAATTTTTGAGAATCAAGTATCATATCAAGACTAGTTTTTCCTTGTGCAAGTTTAGATGCAGTTTTTAGTAAATATGTTAATTTCTCTTGTAACTCAGGACAATTTTTACAATCTTTATCATTACACATGCAATCAGAGTTATTACCTATTTCCAGATTTTCATTCTTGGTTTCTTCATCAACTATTTTCTTTTCAAGAAGAGTGATCTTGTTTTCTAATAAACTATTCATGCTTTTTGATCTTTTGTTTTCAATTTCTAATCTCTTAGCTACTGCATGCATTTCATAAAAAGCATCTTGTAATGAACTATAATTCATAGTAGTTGTTGAGTCAAAACTTACACTGGTTATTGGAGAATCCGAATTGACCATTAAGCATATCTCTGTTGTTTCTTCATAGGTCATTTCAAGGGATTTCCACATTTGTGCAGCAGTTTGACAATGTGCTATCCTGAAAAAATCTTTTCTGTTAAGTGCAGATATGATGATATTCTTAGCAATACAATCATCTTGGATTAATTTCTTTTCACAATCATTTAAGCTAGACCATTCTTTGTTAAAAACATAAGTTCTCTGTTCAATGATATTCTAAACATTTATACCAACAAATTCAATAAAGATCTTCATCCTAATCTTCCAAAAAGAGTAATCTGTACCACAAAATAGTGGAGGTCTATCAATACAAGCACCCTTAGAAATTTATTTCCAGCCTATTTGGATCGAAAGACTTGAATAATTCTCAAGAACCTTGCTCTTGATACCAATTGTTAGAAATGTAGGCTGAGATCAAGAGGGGGGGTGAATTGATCTTTGAAAGATTTTCACAATTTACAGATTATCTATTTCAAAGATTAAGAAATCTGACCTGTTCTTGAATCACACACAACAAGCAATCAAAATAAAAGCAGTGACAGAATTAAAAGAGAGAAAGGTTTAGAAAGATACAACCAAGATTTATACTGGTTCACCCAATCCCAGGGCTACGTCCAATTTCCAGCCAAATTCCAGCTGGGTTCCACTAGATTGAACGTTTTACAGATTACACTTTAATCTCACACTCAATCTACCACAAGAACCAAAATTCCAGTCCCTGCACCTAAACCTTCACCAAGAACCAAATTTCAGTTCTTGACTAACCCTGCAGCCAAATTCCAGCCACAAAAACCAGTGCCCACAATTCTAGGCACCCACAACACAGTAAAGAAACTAAAGAAACAAATAGAAGAAACTTAGAACACTCAAACCAGATTTATGCAGCTCTGTAGTATGAGTTTCTTCTCCAAAAGAATGCAATTTTGCCTCAAGAAAGAACTTCTATGAACTTCACAAAACTAGCGTGATTCTCTCTTGAAAGTAGTACTAATGATTGCTTGATTGATTTCTAAAAGATGATGTTTTAAAAAGTTCAAGCAACTCGTTTATATAGAATATTTTCAAAACTCGCTGATTTATTTAATCTGCTAAAATAATATTTTAATCTATTAAAAGTCTTGTTTTAATCATGTTAAAACTTCTTTTAATCTGCTAAAAAGTTCTTGATTATTTTCCAGATTTGTTTTAACTTATACGACACCGTTTATATCAATTAAAACTCTTTGTAAAAAATCTTCCAAACTGTTTTAATCGATTGTTTCGTCTTTTTATCGATTAAAATACTGCAAAACATTCTTATAAACTTTTCTAAGTTATTTTAACTGATAGCAAGCTTGTATTAATCGATTAAAACATTCTGGAAAAACCTCTTAGTTGTTTTAATCGATTATTTCGCATTTGTATCGATTAAAATACTGACAAAATAACTTTCAAAACACTTCAAGTTATTTCAATCGATTATTTCGAGTTTGTATCGATTAAAATTCTACTGGAACACTTTTCAAAATATTCTAAGTCATTTTAATCGATTATATCAATTCTATATCAGTTAAAATACTGGCAGAAGGTTTTCAAAAATCCTTCTAATGAAAACAATCGATTATTTCACATTTGTATCGATTAAAATACTGACAAAACAACTTTCAAAACACTTCAAGTTATTTCAATCGATTATTTCGAGTTTGTATCGATTAAAATGTTAGAATCGCGCAGCAGAATGTTCGCGTGGACGGACAAAAACTAAGAGGGGGGTGAATTGGTTTCTTAACAAAAATTAGGTTTTAAAAATTTTCCCCAAATTTTACCGATTAAAATACTGTGTAAACGTAAATAGAGTAGAGATAGAATCTTACACAGGAGATTTATACTGGTTCAGATCAAAAGACCCTACGTCCAGTTGCTAATCACTCAAACAGAGGATTAACGCTGTCACTATAATCAAAGTTGTTACAAACATATTACAATGGAAAAGATAAAGTAAAGAAAACACCTCTCTTGAAATCCACAAAAGATGAAGAACAACTTTCCCCAGAGACGACACAACACACAATCCACTAAGAACTCCACTTAGTGATTCTTATTGCTTCTAGCCCACACCAGGTTTCAAAAGCCCCTTTTTCTTGCAACAAACAGTTCTCTTGCACTCACAACACTTAAATTTTGTATGAAAAAGGTTGTTCTTCTTTTCTGAGTGCCATAGAGAAGCTAAAGTAGAGAAATTAGGGTTTGGGAATTGGGAATTTCGGAACTAGGAGTCTTGGGAATAGGGTTTTCGAAAATAGGGTTGATTTGAAGTTGAAAATCAAAATCTGACTGAAATAATCGATTAAATGAAGTGTTAATCGATTATTACAGAGCCAAAATCAACAGAACCCCAAAACTCTCTGTTTTAATCGATTAAAAGACTTGTTAATCGATTAACAAGCCTGTTAATCAATTAACAAGCCTGTTAATCGATTAACAGGTGTGTTAATCGATTAAACCAGTGAGCAGATACAGAAAATGGTTTTTCTCAATGTTTTAATCGATTATTTCACCATTTTATCGATTAAAACCGAGGCACTTTGATAAAATTGAGCTTTTTGAAGCTTCTAAGGTGCAGACTATGTACCGGCTATCTCAAACTCTAATATTACGGACTCAATCTAATCAAAACAGAGTTATTACACAGTAAAACAAGTCTTCAACTCTCTAAGTCTTGTGTTCTTGAATCATCATCAAAATCAACAAGCTTCATGTCCATGTACGTTCAACATCAAGTCCTTGAATGTTCAACAATCTCCCCCTTTTTGATGATGATCAAAATTTTCTTTTAAAGCCTTGTAATAACCTGTTTTATCTGTCATACTATCAAACACATTAAACATACCAGATAATATTTAAAATCAATCGTAGTAGGCTTTAAATATTTCTCCCCCTATTTTGATTATAATAAAAAAGAATTCTTCAATAACAATCATAAGGGCTCCCCCTCAAAATATGCATAATTTGGAGATAACTCTCCCTCAATCAAAGCATTAAAAGAACACCACATTTTATTTCAGAAATGAAAATACATTACAAATAAAAAGCAAATTTAAAATTCTTCACTATCATCACTATGAAAGTGTGCATCAAATCTATTTTCTAAATGGCACACTTTATCATCTACATCAGATATACGGCGAATTATTTCCTCATGCCGTACTCCGTAAAGAGTGAAGAATGCCTGCATCCTCTCGATTCATATCGGATAACATGTCTTCCATAGATTGTCGGTTTCATGATGAGCAGAGGAAGTTCCAACACTTTGGATTTGATCAGAGGGAAACTCAGCAGCAGGAGGCATATCTTCATCAGAATCTTCATTATTGTCACCTTCGTTTGGAATGTCATCCTTGTGAACATAAATATCGTTGACACGCACCATTTGGAGTTGGATTAATGTGTTGTCCAGCATGCGATTTAAGTTATTCGTTCGAACTGTTTATTCACCTTCGACATTTACTCCTTTGTATTCAAGAATGCGAGAGACAAGGAGGGCATATGGAATTTTGAAGGTGGGATGGCGTTTGGCTTTTAACATAGTCATGGTGACAAGAACGCCCCAATCTAAAGGCTCACTATTCATTATGGCATGAATAATACGAAGATCAATTGAAGAACATTGAGCATGATTCGTAGCCCGGGAACATAGGATCCAGACAATTAGATGTAAAATCATGCGTTCCTCCTTCTTCAAAGGTCCAGCAAGAAGGAGACGCCAATTTCCATGGAAGGGTTTCGCAGAAAAGAGCGGTAGGCCATGATCCTGTCAAAATTATCTAACTCACCATACACGTTAATAACATCTTCTCTAATAGGAAACTGGGCAACGTTTTCCCATATATCATCATCAAGAATAATTGTGACCCCCTTTACTCGAGAGGTAGCAATTTGATCTCTAAATTTGAACCTAGAGTAAAATACCCTAACTAAGTCAGGATAATACGTACCTTGCATTTGGATGAAAGGGAGAACTCCTTGAATTTCAAGGAGATTAGGAAAGTTGAATCCCCTATTGATGAACTGCTCACCAATAAGGAACTTAGGAGAAATAATAGCACGTTCCTTCCAATAGGACAGAAATTCCTGTTGGCCATCTGCATCAGAGATCCATCCTTCTACAGAATTAGGACAGGGATGAGATGAGTGTGCAGATCTTCTTCTAGTTGGGATTTTTGCATGAGAAGATGAGGTCATTGAAGGATTAGAAGAGTAACAAGAAGATTTAAGAGGACAAGTTAAGTGAGAAGAAGGCAAGATTGATAGAATGAGGCAAGAAAGCTTGATTTCAAGATATAGAAGTGAGTAGAAGTGAAATGGAGGTCCCTATTTATAGTCAAGCATCTCCAACGGACATATGATAGAGAATAAGGGGCAAAAGAGCCGTTGGCAACGGCTAGGAATCCAAACTTGCCAGGTTTAATAGATTAAAACTCAAATTAATCGATTAAACTAGTGCCAGACCCATTTAATCGATTAATTTGAGCTGTTAATCGATTAATACTGATTTTAATCGATTAATAGGTGAATTAATCGATTAATCCAGAGAGGAATGTCATGTTTTGGGTGTTTTGGATGCAAATAATCGATTATAACTCTAATTAATCGATTATTCCAGAGAGTTCATCAAATATTTGAGGTTTATGCACATGATAATCTATGAACATCCTACATAATGAATTATAACATTATAACCATCCAAAAACTGTCTAAATAAGCAGAATTTAAGCTATTTCTAATATCCCTAAGTCTCTTCTAAGATCATAGAATCTATCCTTGGGTAGAGGCTTAGTAAAAATATCTGCTAATTGATGCTTTGTATCAACTTACTCTATTTTACAATTTCCTTTGCTGATATGATCTCTCAAAAAATGATGTCTAATCTCTATATGCTTAGTTCTAGAGTGCATTACTGGATTCTTAGTGAGATTGATTGCACTCGTATTATCACACATCAAAGGTATGTCATTCAGAAATATACTATAATCTTCTAACTGTTGTTTCATCCACAGAATTTGAGCACAACAATTACCAGCTGCAATATATTCAGCTTCAGTGGTAGATAAAGCAAAACATGCCTGTTTCTTAGAATGCCAAGATACTAAGGATGAACCTAACAAATGACATGTCCCACTAGTACTCTTTCTATCAATTTTGCATCCACCATAATCAGCATCAGAATATCCTATTAAACTAGTACAAGCATCAGATGGATACCATAAACCAAAACCAAGTAGTTCCTTTTAAATATTTTAAAATATGTTTTACCTGCAATTAGGTGAGATTCTTTTGGACAAGCCCTGAAATCTAGCACACATACATGCACAGAATGCATAATATCGAGTCTACTTGCAGTTAAGTATAACAGTGAACCTATCATACCTCTATACATAGATTGATTAACTTCCAAACCTGATTCATCCTTGTCTAGATAGCATGAAGTTCCCATGGGTGTGTTAGCTTCCTTTGAGGTGTCCATTCCAAACTTTTTAAGGATCTCTTTGCAGTATTTGGTTTGAGAGATGAAAATGTCATCTTTAAGTTGCTTGATTTGAAGTCCAAGGAAGAATGTCAATTCTCCCATCATAGACATTTCAAACTCTCCCTGCATTATCTTAGCAAATTCTACACATAATGAATTATCAGTTGATCCAAAAATAATATCATCAACATATACCTGGACCAATAAGATATGTTCTTTTACTTTCTTTATAAACAATGTAGAATCAATTTTTCCTCTAGAAAAATCATTTGAAGTTAGGAACCTACTTAGCCTTTAATACCAAGATCTAGGAGCTTGTTTCAACCCATATAATGCTTTCTTTAATTTAAAAATATGCTTAGGATAACTAAAATCTTCAAATCCAGGGGGTTGTTCCACATAAACTTCTTCTTTAATAAAACCATTCAAAAATGCACTTTTAACATCCATTTGATATAATTTAAATTTCATCAAAGATGCATAAGCAAGAAGTAGGTGTATAGCCTTTAACCTGGCAACCGGAGCATAAGTTTCATCATAATCTATACCTTCCTCCTGACAACAGCCTTTGGCAACAAGTCTGGCTTTATTCTTTGTTATGTTTCCATCTTCATCAAGTTTATTCCTAAACACCCATTTGGTTCCAATAACTTGATGTGATTCTTCTCTTGGGATTAATTCCCAGACTTGATTCCTTTCAAATTGGTTAAGTTCTTCTTGCATTGCTATGCACCATTGGTCATCTTTAAGTGCTTCCTCAACATTTTTGGGTTCTATCTGTGACACAAAAGCTACAGACATGCAGAAATTAGTCATATTTCTAGTTCTTACCCCTTTTGAGATATCACCAATGATATTGTCCATTGAGAGTCCTCTTGGTGATTGCCATTCTTTTGATAATTCAGGCATTTGAGAAGGCTCATTTTCTTCCAAATATAATTCATCAAGAGCCTCTCTTATATACTCATCATCACCTGCAAGTTCTTTATTTGACTCAAGAGGATTTCCCCCAAGGTCTACAATCTCATCAAAAGTAACATGAATAGATTCTTCAATATTTAAGGTTCTTCTATTAAACACCCTGTAAGTCTTGCTAGTTAATGAATAACCTAAGAAAATGCCCTCATCGGCTTTTAAGTCAAATTTCCCTAAGTTGTCCTTTCCATTATTTAACACAAAGCACTTACATCCAAATATTTTTAAATGAGCAACATTAGGCTTTCTACCATTTAACAATTCATAGGGAGTTGATTTTATAATTGGCCTAATGAGCATCCTATTCAAAACATACTAAAAGATCAATTTTCTTTGAATAAATACAAGAGACAAACAATTCATTTAACTATAGGAACCCAAATATATTTTCCTTTAGGAACACCAAAATGCTTAATTTTACATCTATTTGAAGTATGACCATGTTTCATACAATAAAAGCATGCTTTTGATGTAACTTTTGAATATGATGAATTTTTAACCATAGATGTTCTAGTTCCTTTTTCTACCCATACTCTTTTATTTTTCCTTTTAGGCTTTTTCAAAGAAACTTGATGGTTTACACTATTTTGAGTTACAACAACTTTATCCTTCTTAAAATCACTTATCTCCTTTTCGGCTTTATCTAGCAAATGATTAAGGATATCTATGTGATATTCATACTCTTTACAAGTTGCACATGCTAAGTTCTTATCATCAATCTCATCTAAACATACAATTTTCGTTTCTAAGATTTCCTTTTCCTCTAAACATACAATTTTCGTTTTTAAGGACTCCACCTCCTTTTCGGATCTATTCAAACTCTTTTTCACAGATTTGTATTCATTTTTCAAGTCCTTAAAAGCATTAAACAATTCTTCATATGCATTTTGTAATTCATCAAAATCATTTTCATCATCACTTGAGGATGAGTCGGAATCACTAACCTCAAAGTCGGAAGATATATTGTCTTTTGCCAACAAGCAAATGTTAGCTTCTATTTCTGAGTCACTTGATTCCGAAATCGAGTCACTATCATCGGTTCCTTCATAGGTTACTTTTAGTTTTTCCCACATCTCTTGAGCACTTTTACAAACAGAGATCCTGTAAAACTCGTCAAGGGTTAAAGCAGATGAAATAATATTTCTAGCCCTAACGTCAAATTGTGCTTTTTTGTTTTCCTCTGTTGTCCATCTAGAAAAAGGTTTGGGAACGTCAACACCGTTCTCAGTAACTTTAGAAACATATGGACCGTTTAAAATAGCGTCCCAAACGCCTCTATTAACAGACTCTAGAAATATTTGCATTCTTACTTTCCAGAAAGGATAATTTTGACTCACAAAAAGTGGGGGTTTGTTGATAGACGCACCTTCGGCAAAAGTTTGATTTTGTCCGGCCATTTTCGAAAAGTTTGAATGACTATCAAAGCAAGCTCTGATACCACTTGTTAGAATTGTGCAGCGGAATGTTCGCGTGGACGGACAAAAACCAAGAGGGGGGGTGAATTGGTTTCTTAACAAAAATTAGGTTTTAAAAATTTTCCCCAAATTTTACCGATTAAAATACTGTGTAAACGTAAATAGAGTAGAGATAGAATCTTACACAGGAGATTTATACTGGTTCGGATCAAAAGACCCTACGTCCAGTTGCTAATCACTCAAACAGAGGATTAACGTTGTCACTATAATTAAAGTTGTTACAAACAGATTACAATGGAAAAGATAAAGTAAAGAAAACACCTCTCTTGAAATCCACAAGAGATGAAGAACAGCTTTCCCCAGAGACGGCACAACACACAATCCACTAAGAACTCCACTTAGTGATTCTTATCGCTTCTAGCCCACACCAGGTTCCAAAAGCCCCTTTTTCTTGCAACAAACAGTTCTCTGGCACTCACAGCACTTAACTTTTGTATGAAAAAGGTTGTTCTTCTTTTCTGAGTGCCATAGAGAAGCTAAAGTAGAGAAATTAGGGTTTGGGAATTGGGAATTTCGGAACTAGGAGTCTTGGGAATAGGGTTTTCGAAAATAGGGTTGATTTGAAGTTGAAAATCAAAATCTGACTGAAATAATCAATTAAATGAAGTGTTAATCAATTATTACAGAACCAAAATCAACAGAACCCCAAAACTCTCTGTTTTAATCGATTAAAAGACCTATTAATTGATTAACAGGTCTGTTAATCGATTAACAGGTGTGTTAATCGATTAAACCAGTGAGCAGATACAAAAAATGGTTTTTCTCATTGTTTTAATCGATTATTTCACCATTTAATCGATTAAAGCCGAGGCACTTTGATAAAATTAAGCTTTTTGAAGCTTCAAAGGTGCAGACTATGTACCGGCTATCTCAAACTCTAATATTACAGACTCAATCTAATCAAAACAGAGTTATTACACAGTAAAATAAGTCTTCAACTCTCTAAGTCTTGTGTTCTTGAATCATCATCAAAATCAACAAGCTTCATGTCCATGTACGTTCAACATCAAGTCCTTGAATGTTCAACATAAAATTCTACTAGAACACTTTTCAAAATATTCTAAGTCATTTTAATCGATTATATCAATTCTATATCAGTTAAAATACTGGCAGAAGGTTTTCAAAAATCCTTCTAATGAAAACAATCGATTATTTTCAAAAACAATCAGTTTGATATTTCATCAGCTACAGTATCGACAAATGTCGATTATTTGGTTCAGTCAACAGTACCAATTTTAGAGGTAAAGTTTAAAAATCTTGTTTTTCTCGACTCGTTTTACATGTTTCCCTTCTCTAACCTATATTTTGAACCGCAGCAACCCGAGGATGTACAAAACCCTTCTCCCGCACCAACGCACCTCGACCCACCTTCTCCTTCCGGTAAAAATTTCTTCCTTACTACCTATTTTTACCTTATCTCTATTATATTTTAAATTCATTTTCTCGAATAAACTCATTTCCCTTTCGAGATAATATTGTAAATATCCCCACAAGTCCAAATCCAAGATTCTCCTTCATCATCCCCCGTAGAACAACCTATTTCTCCTCCTTTCGAGGTTCCATCTCGTCGAACCGATTTCATCGACATTACCCGAAATAAGTGATCCTACCCCGGAAGATTTATCAGAATATCGAACTGTCATTGAAGAAGATTCGTTCTCAATTCTCGATATTCTGTTGTCTGAAGACGCCACTCCTTCAAGACATTCGTCTAAGCTACCCGCGACATCAACTGAAGAAGCAAACAAATTGATACAACAGTTTAGGTCTTTCTTCTATTCTGCACCTCTCGAGGTCTTGGTGGAATCGCGCCAGAAAAAACTGTTAGAATCGCGCAGCGGAATGTTCGCGTGGTCGGACAAAAACCAAGAGGGGGGGTGAATTGGTTTCTTAATAAAAATTAGGTTTTCAAAATTTTCCCCAAATTTTACCGATTAAAAACTGTGTAAATGTAAATAGAGAAGAGTAGAGAAGATTACACAAGAGGTTTATACCGGTTCGGATCAAAAGACCCTACGTCCAGCTTGCTAATCACTCAAAAGAGGATTAACGTTGTCACTAAGAACAAATTGTTACAAACAGATTACAAATGAACAAATAAAGATCAGAATACACCTCTCTTGAAATCCACAAGAGATGATGAACAGCTTTTCCCGTAGACTACGACATCACACAATCCACTAAGAACTCCACTTAGTGATTCTTATCGCTTCTAGCCCACACCAGGTTCGAAAGCCCCCTTTCCTTGCAACAAACAGTTCTCTAGCACTCACAAGCACTTAACTTTTGTATGGAAAAGGTTGTTCTTCTTTTCTCGAGTGTCAAAGCAGAGTTTAAGTAGGGAAATTAGGGTTTAGGAATTGGGGATTTCGAAACTAGGGTTCTTGGTAATTGGATTTTCGAAAATAGGGTTTGTTTGATGTTTAAAATCGAAACAGATCTAAATAATCGATTATTTGGAGTAATAATCGATTAAAACAGAGCCAAATACGTCGTAACCCAATCCTCTCTAGTTTAATCGATTATTTGATGAAATAATCGATTATATGTACTGAACCTGCACGGAATAATCGATTATTTTGCCTGTTTAATCGATTAAAGCAATGAGTTTTAGATAGAAAATGGTTTTCTCACTTGCTTTTAATCGATTATATACTTATTTAATCGATTAAAGCCGAGTCTGAATGATAAATTTGAGCATTTTGAAGCATCTAAGTTATAGACTATGTAACTGGCTATCTTAGACTCTAAAATTACAGACTCAATCAAGCTAAAACAGAAGTTATTACAATACGTAAATCATCAATCTTCAATCTTCAATACTCTAAGTCTTTAAGCTCTTGGATCATCATCAAAATCAACATTCTTCATGATCATTATTTGCAACATCAAGTCCTTGAATGTTCAACAATCTTCCCCTTTTTGATGATGATCAAAATTATCTTTTTAAAGCCCTTGTAATAACCTCGCTTTATCTGTCATACTAACAAACACATTAAACATACCGAGATAAAAATTAAAATTGAATATAGGCTTTAAATTTTTCTCCCCTATTTTGATTATAATCAAAAAGAACTCTGAAAGAACAAACTTTAGATCTCCCCCTCAAAATATGCATAATTTAGAGAAAGCTTCTCCTTAATCATAGCATGAAAGAAGCATCATATTTTATTTCATAATCATTCATCTATTACAACATCAAGACAATAACAAAAGAAAATACATAACAGAATTTAAAATTCTTCACTATCATGATCATTAAAGTGTGCATCAAATCTATTCTCTAAACGACACACCTCAATATCCGTTAGCAACGGCTAGGAGGCAAGACTGGTCGCATTTAATCGATTATATCTCAAAATAATCGATTATCTTTATATCAGATAGCTTTAATCGATTATTTCTAGCAAATAATCGATTATCTCGAGGCATTTAATCGATTATTTCACGAAATAATCGATTATTCCGAGGAGAATACCTCGCTTTTGGACGTTTTGAGGGAAAATAATCGATTATCACTTCCAAGTAATCGATTATTCCAGAGGCTATATCAAGTTTTTGAGATTTATATGCATAATAACCTATAAACATGCTACACCATGAATTTTAACATAACAATCATCCAGAAACAGTCAAATTAAGCAGATTTTAAGCTATTTCTAATATCCCTAAGTCTCTTCTAAGATTATAGAATCTATCCTTGGGTAGAGGCTTAGTAAATATATCTGCTAATTGACGTTTAGTGTCTACATACTCTATCTTACAGTTTCCTTTGCTGATATGATCTCTTAAAAAGTGATGTCTAATCTCAATATGTTTAGTCCTAGAGTGCATTACTGGATTCTTAGTTAGATTGATTGCACTCGTATTATCACACATTAATGGAATGTCATTTAAATATATGCTATAATCCTCTAATTGTTGTTTCATCCACAGTAATTTGAGCACAACAACTACCAATACGCAATATATTCAGCTTCAGTGGTAGATAAAGCTACACATGCTTGTTTCTTAGAATGCCAAGATATTAAGGATGAACCTAACAAATGACATGTCCCACTAGTGCTTTTCCTATCAATTTTACATCCACCATAATCAAGCATCAGAATATCCTAATAAACTAATACAAGCATCGACCGGATACCACAAGCCAAACCCAGTAGTTCCTTTTAAGTATTTTAAAATATGTTTTATCGCAATTAGGTGAGATTCTTTAGGACAAGCCCGAAATCTAGCACACACACGGACATAATGCATAATATCGGTCTACTAGCAGTTAAGTATAATAGTGATCCTATCATACCTCTATACATAGTTTGATTAACTTCCAAACCTGATTCATCCTTGTCTAAATAGCATGAAGTTCCCATGGGTGTGTTGGCTTCTTTGGAGGTGTCCATACCAAACTTTTTGAGAATCTCCTTGCAGTATTTGGTT
Organism: Sphenostylis stenocarpa; assembly: GCA_963425845.1. NCBI lineage: Eukaryota > Viridiplantae > Streptophyta > Magnoliopsida > Fabales > Fabaceae > Sphenostylis > Sphenostylis stenocarpa. The sequence continues at coordinate 19,723,925 of OY731398.1, forward strand.
TGAGAGATGAAAATGCCATCTTTAAGTTGCTTGATTTGTAGTCCAAGGAAGAATGTCAATTCTCCCATCATAGACATTTCAAACTCTCCTCGCATAATCTTAGCAAATTCTACACATAACGAATTATCAGCTTGATCCAAAAATTATATCATCAACATATACCTGGACCAATAAGATATGTTCTTTTACTTTCTTAATGAACAGTGTAGAATCAATTTTTCCTCTTGAAAAATCATTTGCAATTAGGAAACTACTTAATCTTTCATACCAAGATCTAGGAGCTTGTTTTAACCCATATAATGCTTTCTTTAATTTGAAAATATGATTAGGATTATTAAAATCTTCAAATCCAGGGGGTTGCTCTACATACACTTCTTCTTTAATAAAACCATTTAAAAATGCACTTTTAACATCCATTTGATATAATTTAAATTTCATCATAGATGCATAAGCAAGAAGTAGGCGTATAGCCTCTAACCTGGCAACAGGAGCATAAGTTTCATCATAATCTATACCTTCCTCCTGACAATACCCTTTTGCAACAAGTCTGGCTTTATTCTTTGTTATGTTTCCATCTTCATCAAGCTTATTTCTGAATACCCATTTAGTTCCAATAACTTGATGTGACTCTTCTCTTGGGATTAATTCCCAGACTTGATTCCTTTCAAATTGGTTAAGTTCTTCTTGCATGGCTATGCACCATTGATCATCTTTAAGTGCTTCCTCAATGTTTTTAGGTTCAATCTGTGACACAAAAGCAACAGACATACAGAAATTTGTCATATTTCTAGTTCTTACCCCTTTTGAGATATCACCTATGATATTGTCCATTGAGAGTCCTCTAGGTGATTGCCATTCCTTTGCTAATTGAGGAGTTTGAGAAGGCTCATTATCTTCTAAATATAGTTCATCAAGAGCCTCCCTTATATATTCATCATCACCTGCAAGTCTTTTATTTGACTCAAGAGGATTTCCCCCAAGGTCTACAATCTCATCAAAGGTAACATGAATAGATTCCTCTATATTTAAAGTTCTCCTATTAAACACTCTATATGCCTTGCTAGTTAGAGAATAACCTAGAAAAATGCCCTCATCAGCTTTTGAGTCAAATTTTCCTAGATTGTCCTTTCCATTATTTAGCACAAAACATTTACATCCAAAAATCTTTAAATGAGCAACATTAGGTTTTCTACCATTAAATAATTCATATGGAGTAGATTTAATAATTGACCTAATGAGCATTCTATTTAAAACATAACATGCAGTGCTAACCGCATCAGCCCAAAAATATTTAGGAACATTAGATTCATTTAACATAGTTCTAGCAAGTTCCTCTAATGACCTATTTTTCCTTTCAACTACACCATTTTGTTGGGAAGTCCTAGGAGCAGAAAAGTTATGTAATATACCATTTTCCTCACAATAATTCTCAAACTTTTCATTTTGAAACTCACCACCATGGTCACTTCTTAAAACTTTAATTCTTAGGTCTTTCTCATTTTGTATTTGTTTAGCAAACTTTCTAAAGACCTTAAAAGCTTCACTTTTCATAGTTAGGAAAAATTTCCAAGTGTACCTAGAGTAATCATCAACAATTACAAGTCCATAATAATTTCCACCAAAGCTTTTTATCCTAGAAGGTCCAAATAAATCTAAATGTAATAATTCTAGGGGTTTTGAAGTGGAAATCACATTCTTTGATTTAAATGATGATTTAACTTGTTTACCTTTTTGGCATGCATCACACAATCTATCTTTTTCAAATTTCAATTTAGGCAATCCAATAACTAAGTCTTTTGATATCAATTTATTCAAATGATGCATGTTTATATGAGCCGCTCTTTTATGCCATAACCAAGGGTTCTCTTCCTTAGCAACTAAACATGTTATACTTGTTAGGATCGAGCGCTTACCACTAGGCCAAAAGCTATAGCCATTAGTCAGAGCGCAACTCTTTTTACTTTAACAGCCCAAGCGCCACGATTCAATTGTGACTCGGCCCACCTGACCTTCGTCACAGGACAATTGATGCTACCTGCAACAATCTCCCCCTCAGCAATTGTCCTACAAGGTATCCCACTCTTGGATTGTGACTTGGCCCACCCGGCCTCTGCCACGGGACAATTGTGCAACCTGCAACAATCTCCCCTCAACAATTGCCCACCAGGAATCGAACTCGTGACCTTGGCTCGATACCAATTGTTAGGATCGAGCGCTTACCACTAGGCCAAAAGCTATAGCCATTAGTCGAGCGCAACTCTTTTTACTTTAACAACCCAAGCGCCACGATTCAATTGTGACTCGGCCACTCGACCTTCGTCACAGGACAATTGATGCTACCTCGCAACAATCTCCCCTCAGCAATTGTCCTACAAGGTATCCCACTCTTGGATTGTGACTTGGCCCACCCGGCCTCTGCCACGGGACAATTGTGCAACCTGCAACAATCTCCCCCTCAACAATTGCCCACCAGGAATCGAACTCGTGACCTTGGCTCTGATACCAATTGTTAGGATCGAGCGCTTACCACTAGGCCAAAAGCTATAGCCATTAGTCAGAGCGCAACTCTTTTTACTTTAACAGCCCAAGCGCCACGATTCAATTGTGACTCGGCCCACCTGACCTTCGTCATAGGACAATTGATGCTACCTGCAACAATACTAGACTCATGTAAACAATCCAAATCAATCAAATATATATTGTTATGCCTAATGCCTTTTAATTCTACTTTTTCGGAATCTATTAAATGTATGGTGCAAAATTGGCTTTCAAAAGTTACCTTGAATCCTTTGTCACACAATTGGCTTATGCTAAGAAGGTTATGCTTTAGCCCATCAACAAGAAGCACATCCTTAATCTCCAATGTGTTTGCACCACCTATGTTTCCAATTCCGAGAATCTTCCCTTTGTTGTTATCCCCATAAGTCACATATCCTTGTTCTTTGGCTTTGAAACTTACAAATTTCGTTTTATCTCCAGTCATATGTTTTGAGCATCCACTATCAAGATACCACATAGACTTCTTTGATTCGGAAGTTTCCTACAAAACAAGAACATAGTAAACTTAGGTCCCCATAACTTTTGGGTCCTTGGGGTTAGAGATAAACAAAATTATTTAACAATTGGAACCCAAATGTATTTACCTTTCGGAACACCAAAATGTTTAATTTTACACTTATTTGAAGTGTGACCTTGTTTCATACAATAGAAGCATGCATTTGAAGTAGTTTTAGAACAAGATACATTACTAACATGATATGCTCTAGTTCCTTTTTCTACCCATACTCTTTTCTTTTTAGTTTTACTCTTTTTCAAAGGAACTCTATGATTTACATTATTTTGAGCAAATACCATTTCATGCTTCTTAAGATCATCAATTTCTTTTTCGGCTTTGTCTAGCAAATGGTTAAGAATATCTATGTCATATTCATGCTCTTTACAATTTGCACATGCTAAGTCCTTATCTTCATCTAAGCATACAATTTTCGTATTGGCTACCTCCTTTTCTTCTAAACATGCAATTTTCATTTTTAATGACTCATTTTCCTTTTCGGATCTTCTTAGGTTCTTCTTTACAATTTTAAATTCGTCTTTCATATTCTTAAAGACAGTAAATAACTCATTATAAGCATTTTGCAATTCATCATGGTCATTTTCATCACTAGAGGATGAATCGGAATCACTAACCTCAAAATCAGATGATATGTTGTCATTTGCCATCAAGCAAATGTTTGCTTCTATCTCCGAGTCGCTTGATCCTGAATTTGAATCACTGTCATCCCAAGCAATATAGGTTTTCTTCTTGAATTGCTTTTTGCCCTTATGTTCATCATTTTTCTTGTTTGGGCATTCGGTCTTCATATGCCCTGCTTCACCACAACCATAGCATTTTATATTAACGGAAGAATTTTCTTTTACCTTTCCCTTACCTTTGAAAGGATGTCTTCCTTTTGCTTTCATGAACTTGGTGAATTTTCTTATGAAAAGACTCATCTCTTCTTCATCATTTTCAGAGTCTTCTTCTTTTTCTTTTTTATTTTTTCCTTTTGAAATCTCGGTCTTGAAAGCTAGGTTCTTCTTTTGATATTGACCCTCTTCCTCATTTAGCCTTCCAAGGTCAAGCTCATGCTCCCTTAGCTTTCCAAATAACGCCGCCATAGACATAGTGGCAAGATTTTGTGACTCCGAGATGGCCGTCACCTTAGGTTGTCATTTCCTATCCAGAGATTTCAAAATTTTAACATTTAATTTATCAACGTCAAATACTTTACCTAATCCGGTGAGATGATTCACAATATGAGTGAAACGCTTTTGAACGTCGAAAATCGTTTCTCCTTGTTGCATCCGGAACATCTCGTATTCTTGGATTAGGGAGTTTTTACGTGCTCTTTTGACGTCGTCGGTTCCTTCGTGGGTCACTCTAAGCATTTCCCACATTTCCCGTGCACTTTTACAAACTGAAATTCTATAAAACTCATCAAGGGTTAGAGCAGATGAAATAATGTTTCTAGCCCTAACATCAAATTGTGCTTTTCGACTTTCGTCTGCAGTCCATCTAGAAAAAGGTTTAAGAACGTCAACACCGTTCTCAGTAGTTTTAGGAACAAATGGACCGTTTAAAATAGCGTCCCAAACGCCTCTATCAACAGACTCTAAAAATATTTGCATACGTACCTTCCAAAAAGGATAATTTTGACCCGCAAATAGTGGGAGTCTGTTGATAGACGCAACTTCGGAAAAAGTTTGATTTTGTCCGGCCATTTTCGAAAATTTGAATGACTATCAAAGCAAGCTCTGATACCACTTGTTAGAATCGCGCAGCAGAATATTCGCGTGGTCGGACAAAAACCAAGAGGGGGGGTGAATTGGTTTCTTAATAAAAATTAGGTTTTCAAAATTTTTCCCAAATTTTATCGATTAAAAACTGCGTAAATGTAAATAGAGAAGAGTAGAGAAGATTACACAGTAGGTTTATACTGGTTCGGATCAAAAGACCCTACGTCCAGTTGCTAATCACTCAAAAGAGGATTAACGCTGTCACTAAGAACAAATTGTTACAAACAGATTACAAATGAACAGATAAAGATCGAATACACCTCTCTTGAAATCCACAAGAGATGATGAACAACTTTCCCCGCAGACGTGCACAACACACAATCTACTAAGAACTCCACTTAGTGATTCTTATCGCTTCTAGCCCACACCAGGTTCGTAAAGCCCCCTTTCCTTGCAACAAACAGCTTCTCGGCACTCACAAGCACTTAACTTTTGTATGGAAAAGGTTGTTTTTCTTTTCTGAGTGCCAAAGCAGATTTTAAGTAGGGAAATTAGGGTTTAGGAATTGGGGATTTCGAAACTAGGGTTCTTGGTAATTGGATTTTCGAAAATAGGGTTTGTTTGATGTTTAAAATCAGAAATAGACTGAAATAATCGATTATTTGGAGTAATAATCGATTAAAACAGAGCTAAATACGTCGAACCCAATCCTCTTCGGTTTAATCGATTATTTGATGAAATAATCGATTATTTGTATAGAACTGTACGGAATAATCGATTATTTTGTCTGTTTAATCGATTAAAGTAGTGAGTTTTAGACAGAAAATGGTTTTCTCATTGCTTTTAATCGATTATATACTTATTTAATCGATTAAAGCCGAGCTCGAATGATAAATTTGAGCATTTTGAAGCATCTAAGTTACGGACTATGTACCGGCTATCTTAGACTCTAAAATTACAGACTCAATCAAGCTAAAACAGAGTTATTACAATACAGAAATCATCAATCTTCAATCTTCAATACTCTAAGTCTTTAAGCTCTTGGATCATCATCAAAATCAACATTCTTCATGATCATTATTTGCAACATCAAGTCCTTGAATGTTCAACAAAAACAACTTTTCCAAGAAATTCTTACTTCTATAGAGGCATTCCCTGATGACACACTTCCAAAGAGTTTCGACACTGAAGTCGCAGCGGCCACCGATTTATTTAACAAAGCTTATGCTGCAAGGAAGAAAAAACAATCTATAGCGACCGAGTTGGCTACCATTTCTTCCTTCCAAACTGAGAAATTGAACTTGTTGAAAACTCAAAATCTTAATCTTGAAGAGGCGTTGAAGGCACAATCTTTGGTTAGAGGTGAAATCGAAGAATTAGAGAAAAGACTTCAACAACTCAAAGCACAAGATGATTTCCTCACAACAGAAGTGAATTCGATCAAATCCTCTGCAAAAGAAGTGGCACTTTCTCTAGGACAAAGCATGGAGCACAAACGGAAAATGATTGTCGAAGAAAATTCGAACCTTTCTTATTGGATTCAATTGTTACTAGACTTTGATCAACTCAAATATCAATATCTAATTTTGTAGAACATCATGTTTGAATTAATTCAGAATGCTTATTTCCCTTATTCGAGGTTTATAGTCTTTCAAGTACTTTTCGTTTATCGACAAGACTTTCTCTTTATTATGCCAATAAACAATCGAATAAGCATTACTCGATAACACTTTAACAACTTCAAAAGGCCCTTCCCAATTCGGCGACCATTTACCATAACTTTTACATTTCTTATCCATCGGCAAAATCGTTTTCCAAACTAAGTCACATTCGCTAAATGTTTTCTGTCGAACTCTCTTATTATAAACTCGAGCAATTTGATTCTTTTGTAGAATAATCTTGTTCAATGCTTGCAATCTTATTTCATCGAGTTCATTTAATTCATCGTACATCAAGTTCCAATAATCACAGTTGGGTAAATCATTTTGTTTTTGTATTCGAGTTGACTCAATATTTATTTCGATGGGTAAAACCGCATCATGCCCATAGACTAACTTATATGGAGTATTCTGCAAGGAATCTTTCGGCGAATTTCGATAGGCCCACAGAATTTGTAATAACGTTTCATGCCAGGTTTTTGGTTTGCTACCGACATGTTTCTTGATTAAACCAATAATTACTTTATTAATTGTTTCGACCTGCCCATTAGCCTGAGCAGAATATGGAGTTGATGCTAATAACTGAATATTTCTCGATTCAGTATATCTAACCATCTTCTTACCGGTAAAAAATGTCCCTTTATCAGTGGTAATAGACTGTGGTATCCCGAATCGGTAAACAATGTATTCTTCAATAAAATTTATTACATCTTGTTGATCGACATCTTTTAACGGAATGACTTCTACCCATTTTGAAAAATAATCGACAGCTACGATTATATATCTATGTCCTTTCGATGATTGTAGAAAAATTTGTCCAATTAAATCGATGGCCCAACCTCTGAAAGGCCATGGTTTAATAATTGAATGTAGTTCGCTAGCAGGGACTTGTTGTATAGGACTAAACTTTTGACATTCTTCACAGGACTTAGCATACTCGATACAATCTTTTAAAATCGAAGACCAGTAAAATCCTTGTCGAGTTAACATCCATCTCATTTTTTGGCCTATCATATGGGCACCACATATTCCATTATGTACTTCTGCCATTGCTAAATAAGCATCGTCATTCCCTAAACATCTGAGCAATACTTCATCGATACCTCTCTTATACAATTCATCATTCAACAGAACATATTTTACTACTCGATATTTAATTTTCTTATCGATTCTCCCGTTTGGATTTTTCAAATAGTCTATAATCGATTTTCTCCAATCTTGATCATCTAAGTCACTAATTTGTAAAATTTCACTTTCTTGAGGTAATTTCTCTTTAATTTGAATCATTTTTTGTAGATTGTTCGGGGATATTTTATACTTAGATGCTATTTGCGCTAAATCATTGGCTTCTCGATTGAACTCCCGGGGAACATATTTGAATATTATGTCATCGAACATTCTGGTCAAAGTAATTACTTTTTCTAGATATCTGAACAAATTAGTGTTGATACATTTATACTATTTTCGTACTTGTTTGATCACTAATTGTGAATCACCTCTTACAATTACATGTCGAGCTTTTAACTTAATTAAAGTCTCGAGACCTGTAATCAGAGTTTCGTACTCAGCTTCATTATTCGAACAAGTGGGCTTAATTTCAAATAATAACTTAGTCGGGATATTACTCGGTGAAATGATAAGAATTCTCACTCCCGATTTGTCTGATGTACTCGATCCATCGAAATACATTATTCATTTACTTATTTCAATAAATAAATTATCAATTGAGTCACCTATATGGTCTGCCATAAAATCAGCGATAATTTGACCTTTTATCGATTTCAAAGACTCGAATGATAATGAAAATTCTGTCAAAGCTAACACCCACTTTCTTATTCGATTATGCATAATAGGTTTCGACAAAAGAAATTTTAAAATATTATTTCTGGAATTAACCATCACATCGTGATGCTTCATTACATATTTGAGTTTCGTACAAGAGATATACAAACACAACCCTAACTTTTCGATATCATTGTATCGAGTTTCAACATCATTTAAGATTCTACTTAGATAATAAACAGCACATTCCACACCATTCTTATCCTCCTGTGCTAGTAGACTGCCTATAGTTCGATATGATGCTGATACATATAACTTTAATGGCTTGTTCCTCATTACTGGTATCAAAATCGGAGGATTCGTCAACATCAATTTGATCTGCTCAAAGGCTTCCTGATGTTCCTCCTTCCATTTGAAATCTGCTTCCTTTTTCAACTTTAACAAAGACGAAAAAACATAAGTCTTACCAGCCAAGTTAGAAATAAATCGTCTTAAATAATTTATTTTTCCCAACAATGATTGCAACTGCTTTTTATTCTTTGGAGTAGAAGTATCTAATATAGCTTTTGCTTTATTCTTATTGATCTCGATCCCTTTTTCATGTACTATGAATCCTAAAAATTCACCAACAGACACACCAAAGGCGCATTTCAAGGGATTCATTTTTAATCCGTATTTCTTCATTCTTTCAAAAGATTTTCTCAAATCATCTAAATGTATATGTTTTTTCTTCGATGCTACAATAATATCATCTATGTAAACCTGCATAAAATCATTGATCAAATCATGAAAAATTAAATTCATTGCTCTTTGATACGTTGCCCCGGCGTTTTTCAATCCAAATGGCATCACTATCCATTCATAAGTACCTAACGCCCTCGGGCATCGAAAAGTTGTTTTAGCTATATCATTCTGGGAAACAAAAATTTGATTATATCCTGAATAACCATCTAAAAGACTTAACATTTCATTACCAGCTACTGCATCTATTAGCATATCGGCTATTGGCATAGGATATTCGTCCTTAGGAGTTGCTAAATTTAAATCTTGATAATCAATGCATACTCTCATTTTATCATTCTTTTTAATAACTGGAACAATATTAGAAATCCAATCGACATACCTGGCAGTCCTGATGAACTTTGCTCTAAGAAGTCTTTCGATCTCTTCTTTAATCTTACCCATCACCTCAGGTGCAAATCTCCTCGGAGCTTGTTTTACTGGCTTCCTGCCTTCCATGATAGGTAATCTATGCTCGACTAGACTTCGATCCAACCCATGCATTTCTTCATAATCCCAAGCAAAGCAGTCTTTATACTCTTCTAGTAATGAAATCATATCTTTTTTCATTTCTTTTTCGAGATACTTGCTAACATAAGTAGGTTTTCTGTCCTCTATACTTCCCAAGTTGATCTCTTCTAACGGATCTTGGGCCTCGACTTTTTTGTGATTCGATGTGATGGATCTTTCAAAACCTAAAGGAGAATTGTCATAAATGCAATCGAGTATAACTTGATCACTATTATTTGCTACTACTGTCGAGTAAATCGATTTATTTATTCATATCTTAGTACTACTACTTTCTTGACCCTCTTCCTTTTCATCTTCATATCTTCTTAATCGAGCCAAGAATTTCTCATAATCTTCATTCATTTTCACTAGCCACTTCGAGGCTAGCCCCCTCTTTAACCATGACAAACCCTCTTTTCTCATTCATTTTCAAGAAACGCTCCTCGTGCAATTTTGAATTAAAGTCTTCGATAGTCTCGAAGGTGAATGGTTGAGTGAGCGCCAAATTCTGCAATGACCGACCAGCCTGAGACACAAATGTCACAAACTCATGCTGGTCTCCTTGAATTATTTCGAGATGTCCATCTCGATTCCACATAAACAACTTCTGATGAGTCGTGGAAGGTACAGCTCCAACTCCATGAATCCACTCCCTGCCAAGCAACACATAAAAGTTGGCATGTGATTGGACAACTACAAAAACAGTGGGCCTCGAATAAGTACCCACTTTCACATCTAAGGCAATCATGCCTTCTGAGCTCGATGATTTCCCACTAAAATCAGAAATCATGATATTATGTCTGACTAAGTCTTTCAATTCGATACCAAACCTCTTCAACATAGTGATTGGCAATATGTTCACCGCTGCACCACCATCTACAAGGACCTTATTCACCTTCTGTCCTTGAATTTCGATGTTCAGCAATAAAGGCTTCAAAAGAAACCTCATTTCCTCGGATGGAGGATTGATAAAAGCAGCATCTCTATGGGGTAATTCGCATGACGCTTGTGTCACCCATGTCACTTTCGGTCTCATTTCTTCGGAATAAAAATTGTCCTCTCGATTGACATTACTTTGCTCTTGAAACTCTTCATACTCACTAACATACTCTGCGGGTAGTATCGATATTACTCCAATCTGATGTTCATCCCAACTATCTTCATTCTTGTCATCGACAAAGTCTCTTACATATTGACCCCCAATTGGTATATTACTTTCTTCAAAGTTCTTATAATTATTGATCCTTCCCCAGTAAGGGATCCTTCCTCCTCTCCTCCAAGGCCTTCCTCGAAATCTCCTTTGGAATGTAGGGAATCCAGTATTTGATCCTTCATCATATGAAAGTCTATCGAAAACATCATTATTTTGAAGTTTGCCTCTTCCCCCCCGAGGAGAATACATTTCTTTCCTAACCCATTGTTTTTTATTTCTACTAGCACCAGAACCAACAGATTTCTACTGATTCTCCCCTACCGTTGTTTGGACTGTTTGATCTTCTTTAACATTGCAACTTTTATGTTGTTCCTCTATTTTCTTGATATGTCCTGCCCTGAAGGCTTTAGCAGCTGATCTGTTGAACATTGCACTGCATCGTGAAAGAATTAATGGTTGAGTTCAAGAGGGGGGGTGAATTGAACTTAAAAACTTTTTCACAAAACTTTACTTTCTTTTGGAAGAATGAGTTATCTTTATTCAATTCTTGAAAAGATGATTTGATTTAAAACACAGCAAGATTATATTCAGAATTTAAAAGAGATGATAGAAAGAAATCAACACACAAATTTATACTCGGTTCACTCTAATCCAGGAGCTACGTCCAGCTTCTTGACAAAACCTGTCAAGTTTCCACTAATACCAAGTGACAATTACAACCCGTAGATCCTCACCAATCTACACCAAGAACTATCTTTTCAACCTATAAGATAGAATCTTGAAAAACACCCAAGTAACCAAATCCAGCTATCTGTACCAAGTGTAGCTTACAATCCAAACTACACAATTCACACGATACAAAAGAATAAGGAAAGAAGAAACCTGGACTTTGAATTCTAATTGCCCAAGACCAATTCTAAAGCACTCTCTCGCTGAATGACCACAATGTTGATCAAAGCACCTTATGATATGACAAAATCTTGAATGCAGAGAGAAAAACGTAGATGAACGATTCATAGATTGATTTCTCAAGTTTTCTCAAGTAGTGTGTTGTATTGTATTGTATTGTATCAAAAGTTAGATCAAATCAGTATATATAGAGTAAATCATAGAATCAGACTGATTCAATCTGTCAAAAACTGTTTCAGAGAGTCAAAAGATCGATTAGATTGAAGTAAAACAGTTTAGAAGAGACTCGATCGATTAGAATCGAAGTATGATCGATCAGACCAAGTTATGATCGATTAGAACTGAAGTATGATCGATCAGATCGAGTTATGATCGATTAAAATGAAACTATGATCGATCGAATATTATTTCAATCGATTAAAATATCGATTCAATCGATTGATTTCATTTAAAGTTCCTTTTAATCGATTAAGACATCGATTCAATCGATTGATTTCGTTTAAAGTTCCATTTAATCGATTGATTCGAAGTTTTAATGGATTAAAACAACTTAATGAAAAATGACAGGACTCTGCTTCAATCGATTGAAAATCATTTCAACAGATTAAATTCCTGCAAATACTTAGTTTAAGAAAAATAGTCTCTTCGTTTCAACAGATTGAAAAATCATTTCAACTGATTGAAATCCTGCAGACTTTTAAGACTCGAAAATGACTTTCTGTTTCAACAGGTTGAAAACCATTTCAACATATTGTTTTTCTGAAAACATTTAGACTTAAAAAATATCTTTATTTTAACAGATTGAAAAACGGTTCAACTGATTGTTTTTCCGAAAACTCTTAGATTGAAAAATATCTTTCTTTTTCAACAAATTAAAAAGTATTTCAATTGATTGTTTTTCCGAAACCTTCATATTGAGAAATTTACTAAGTTATTTTAACTTGTTGATTCTCGCGAATCAATCAATTGAAAATACAATTATATAGAACCACTTACTCTGTTAAGTGATTTTAACCGATTGAAAATCTTTTTCAACAGATTGAAAAACTTAGTTTGTTCTTTTAATGCGTAAAATGATTTTCAATGCTATGCGTAAGATTAAGGCGCTTCATCACAACATATAATGGCCTATCAAGGGATTAAGTGCTCAAGCTAAAAACCTAATCATCTACACACCCACAACCTAAACTAAATTTATGTCTTCATCAAATTATATCTAAGTCTTCATCAAATCCACCAAGTGCTTCAATCTCCCCTATTTGATGGAGACAAATAACCACCGCACTCGCATAAAATCGGACCGGAGACATGCATACCGAGAGACATATATTTTGTGATGTGGTGTGTGTGTAGTGGCGGCTTTAATCAAAATAATTCTCCCCTATTTGACTGCATCAAATAGATTGTCATGGATACGACCCAATGGGGCCACTTGGGAACCCCTAAATAAAAAGCGAGAATATAAAACCAACTAAGAAAAGAAAAAGAAAAAAAAAGCAATTATCAGCGAGACATTGATCAAGAAACTTCAATCATCTCCTGGACCTAGGTTGAATTGTATTTCCACAATTCCGTTGTAAATGTCTTCAAGTTGATTATCGATGTGCTGGAACCTTGCAATAAAATTCTCATCCAAATAGTGTCTGTCGAGCCCTTATAGCTGTAGTCATATTCATATGCCTCCTTTGATCAGCTTGAAGTTGATTCATTTGTCTGCAAGCATTGTTCTTTCAAACCGTGATGCGAGGTGTGCCACTGGTCGGGGGTGGATTATATGGAATCATTTCCAGTGGGATCACTTCTTCCATAGGATCGATGGATGAGCTCCGAAGTGCCAGGAATATCGGTGTTGATATTTTCTTCCTCTTGTTCATCTTCATCACTTTCTTCATCTCTTCCAAAGATCCTCCTTGGAGACCCACTCACCATCAACTTTCATAAATCCCATTTTGTGAAGCATAGAGTTATTTATTTCGTTTGTTGAACGAACTGTCTCGACAAGTTCTCCTTCAAGATCAACACCAAAATATGTTAAAAATTTGGAAATCGATATAGCATAGGGGTACCTGAAATCACCGAGTCTTTTTGCCTTGATCATGTGGTCTTTGATGACAAAAACCCAGTTCACCCGAATCTCGTGGTGAATGCAATACATTAGTACTAAATCTCCCTCATTTAGCACCGCATGATTGCTCCCCCTCGGAGTGAGCCGCCAAGACACAATGCAGGCAAGCAACCTTTCTTCCAATTTTAGTTTCCCGGTATTGAACGAGCTGACGAGTCATGCCTATTCTTCATGCATGACCGAAAATATTGAACCTTATTAAATTCCTCCACATCGAAGTACACCCTTTGGTGACTTTCACTCCTAAATCCTTTAAACCAAGCAACCTCCTTCCGGATGTTAGGAGTAATCTCAATGTCCACACCTTTAACTTGGGTTTTCAAGGTGGAACCTTCAAAGGACAAATTTGTGAAGAAAACTTTGATCAAGTCTGGATAAATCCTACCGTCCAACTCCGAAACTTCGAAGCTTTTGATGTTGCAGCAGACTTTCTCGATGCCTCTAAATCCTTCAGCATCAAACCAGGAAAACTTTAACAGCTTTGGTATGTTGACTTGTTTTCTCGCTTCAACTCATGGATAAACAGATTCATTTGCTCTTGGTCCCCGTTGAACCAAGTCTCAATCCTTCCTCCAACATTCCGTTCTTGCCTTGCCGTAGAGGACTCGCCTCTGCTGGACTTCTTCCTACCGGACTTTGTGCGCTTGAACATATTTGATTTTTGGAATGAACAGAATGATAGAAGAACCGAGAAAAGAGAAGCTCAAAGAAGAAAATAATACTATAGGAATGAGAATACACAATCTTTATCGGCTTAAAAAAAATTTTGTCTTTACCGATTTATTGTTTCTGCAAGTGATGATGATAAAGAGGAGAGAGAATTGCTACTGTACACTTTAATTACCCACACATCCGATATCCAATCGAGTCATTCAACTTTTATTGGATATCTTTGATATTTAAGAGAGTAGTTGAAGTTTATCTTGTTGTAAATGCTTTCAGTTTACTCTGCAGAAATTGGTTAGAGACAGAGTACATACAACTAGCCCTAGAAGAAAAATAATCAATTGATATTTCGTGAAACCAACTGATTTTGTAATCGTAGATACTTATAAGTGAAATACACCGATTGAATCAAAAAATAAATCGATTATTTTGTAAAAGAAAATGATTCAGAGTACCATTAGTGAATTCAATCGATTGAATCGAAGATTTAATCGATTGATTTATAGAAGAAAATTTGCAGAGCAACAAGATTAATGAAATAAATCGATTAAAAACTTATTTAATCGATTGAACTACTAACACATCAATACCAAAGAGTAAGAATCAGGAAATCAACAGATTATTTCGCAATTTCAATCGATTGAAACAAATAAAATTCAGTTATTCATGCAATTATTAATCGATTGAACTTGTTATCAGCCTGTTGAAAAGCATACAATCACTGTAACGAATTAGTTATGCAATACTAGATATATCTAGAATTCCTAATTCAGTTCTAAGCATATTAAGTCTATCTCTAGGAAGTGGTTTAGTGAATAAATCAGCCTAACTGTTTTTCGATTCAACGAATAAAATCTCACAAGTCACCCCTAGATACGTGTTCTCTAATAAAGTGATGTCTAATTTCAATATGCTTAGTTCTAGAGTGTTGAATAGGATTCTTAGTTAAGTTTATCGCACTAGTATTGTCACAAACCGGAGGTACCTTGTTTAGAGTCACTCCATAATCTGTTAGTTGTTGCTTGAGATAAATGCTTTGAGCACAATGTACTCCTACCTGCAATATATTCAGCTTCTGCAGTTGACAGAGCAACACACGCTTGCTTTTGCTCGTGCCACGATATAAGACTGCTCCCTAGTAGATGACAAGTACCAGAGGTACTTTTTCTCGTCCAATCTACATCCTCGCAAAGTCGAATCGGAAAATCCAACAAGCTTAAGGGACGCACCTTCAGGATACCATAGTCCAACATTGATCGTTCCCTTAAGGTACTTCAGAATCCTTTTGGCAGTAGTAAGATGTGATTCCTTTGGATTTGCCTCGAAATCTTGCACACAGACATACACTAAACATAATGTCGAGCCTACTAGCAGCTAGATAAAGCGAGAACCAATCAAACCTCTATATTTAGTTTGATCAACAGATTTCCCTTTTTCATCTAAATCTAAACAGATAGTTAGTAGACATTGGTGTAGAGGATTCCTTGCAATTGTGCATATCAAATTTCTTTAACAGCTTCATTGCAAGTATTTAGATTGACTAAGAAAAATGCCATTTGTTAATTGTTTAACCTCGTAGACCAAGGAAGAAATTCAATTCTCCCATCATAGACATTTCAAATTCACTTTGCATTTCTTTTACAAACTTATTACACATGGCATTATTGGTGGAACCGAAAATGATATCATCTACATACACCCGCACTAGAATAATATCAGCTTCAGATTTCTTAATGAACAGAGTTTTATCAACCTCACCTCGCTTGTACCCTTGATCAATTAGAAAATTACTTAACCTCTCATACCATTGTCTAGGTGCTTGCTTCAAGCCATAAAGAGCCTTTTTCAATTTGTAGACATGGTCAGGATGCTTGTGATCTTCAAACCCAGGAGGTTGAGAAACATACACTTCTTCATTGATAAGTCCATTAAGAAAGGCACTCTTTACATCCATCTCGTAGTAATCCGAAACCACTTAAACGAGCATAAGCTAATAATAATCTAACAGACTTCAAGCCTAGCTACAGGTGCAAATGTTTCATCAAAATCAATGCCCTCTTGTTGGTTATACCCTTTGGCTACCAACCTAGCTTTATTCCTAGTGATAATGCCGTGTTCATCTAGCTTGTTTTTGAATACCCACTTAGTACCAATTATATTGATATCTTTGATTTTAGGAACTAATTCCCACACTTTATTTCTTTCAAATTGATTAAGCTCATCATGCATGGCACTAACCCAAGTATTCATCATTTAATGCTTCTTTAACTGTCTTAGGCTCTATTTGTGAAATGAATGTCATATGATTACGGAATTGATTAAGAGAATGTCTAGTAGATACTCCCTTATTAATTTGCCCGATGACATTGTCTAGAGAGAGATTTCTTGGGACAATCCACTCTTTAGGAAGCTCTTCCGTAACACCTTCTTCCTGTTCTACAGTAATTGTAGATGGATCAGCTTTCGCAGGGTCCACAGATGGATCACCCTCTTCAACAAGATGCCGATCTCGTGCTATCGGACATTTCAACCGATAAGAATTATCAGCTTAAATCTTCTTCATCAGCTAGATACTCGTTGATCTATTCTCGCACAACTCGAGGAGACTCATTAAACACAACATGTACAGATTCTTCAACTCGATTTCAATCTTAAATTGTAAACTCTATATGCATGGCCGAATTTCATTTGGATGTTTTGAATATGATTTTCAAGAACAAACTGATTAAACAAATTATTTTACTAATTTGGTCTTTAATATTCGTTTTGAAAATGCAATAGTAAAATGATCGAATAATACTTGAAAGAATCGATTGTTTCGTATTGGAAGAGATCTAGAAGATGATACTGTAATTTAAATCGATTAAAACGAAAATGAGTCGATTAAATTTGATACCTTAGTGATTTTAGTTGATATAAATTCATTCTAATCGATTAAAACAACTAAAACTCAAATCATGAGAACATTTTAATCGATTGATTCGCATTTCAATCGATTAAAACCGTATCGACAGATTTACTAATATCTTTTGTAAGTTATTTTAATCGATTAATACCTGGTTTATATCAATTAAAACAATCAGCTTTAGACAAACACAACCTGATTCGTAGCTCGAACTTCAAGGGATTCCCAGTACTTTGTTCCCGCAAAACAAGTTAAGTATTTTTCTGGTACCCTTTAAATATTTTGGGTCCTTAGGAGTCAAACTTTCTACTTAACATGTTTTGGAACCCATCTCTTCCTACCTTGCGGCACAAAATATTTTCTAGCATGACAGAATTTTATAGTATGTCCTTTCTTCATGCAGTAATGACAAGATGAGAAAGGGGATGCCGTTGTTTTTCTATATGAAAAGAAGTTCAAATATTTCTTAGTTTTTACCCCATTCCTAGGTTTGTACCCGATTCCGTAACGTTCAAACACACAGCTTTGAGATCCAAGCAAGTGCATCTAAATTCTCTTTACCTTGAGTAAATTTTGTTAAGGTTTTAGTTAAGTAATCAACCTTATTTTGTAAAACAAGTACACTTTTCACAATTCTTATTAACAGTGAACATTATCTCGCAGATGAATAGATAATATCTAGATGTTCTAAATCTGTTTTGCTTTCTAGCAGTTCTTTTTCCAAAGTTTTAACTCTATTTTCTAACCAGCTTATTTAGCCCTTTCAACCGATTATTTGTATGAGATAAATTTCTGGCTTCACTATGCATTTCATTGAAAGCATTCAGTAATGTGTTGTAATTCATTTCATTTTCTCGTAGAAGTTGAACTTACATGTGATGAAGAGGATTCACAACCGACCATCAAACACAAGTTCACCTCTTCACCTTCGGATTCGGAACCTGGAAGAAGATTCATTGTCTTGCCAAGCTATGTAGGCCTTTTTCTCTTTGTATCTTGAATCTTTCTTGGTCTGATTCTTGGTCTTTTCTGGACAGTCGCTCCTTATGTGACCCTGTTTACCACAAGAATAACAAGTAATATTATTTTGAACAGATTCAGTCTTTCTATCATTGTACCTTTTTACTTGGCCAGTCTTGTTCTTTCTTCTCGAAATTTCCCGAATTTCTTAACCAATAAAGTCGAGTTCTCGGACTCATCTTCTTCAGAACCATCTGTTTTCTTCAATCGTCTTGAGAACAATATTTCTACTTTTCTTTTCTCGCATTCTCTTGTTCTTTGAACCGATTGATTTCCAACTCGTGTTCCCTTAACTTACCAAAAAGTGAGGCAGTAGTCATTTTAGTCAAATCTCTTGATTCGAGATATTGCTGTCACCTTTGGTTGCCAAGTTCTATCCAAACACTTCAGTATTTTGATATTCAACTCCTCCTTGTCAAAGGTCTTTCCTAGCCCGATCAAATGATTAACTATGTGCGTGAATCTTTCTCGCACATCTCGCAATTGTCTCCCCTTGCCGCATTTTAAACAACTCATAGTCCCTGATTAACTCATGCTTTCTTGCCCTTTTCACATCTCGATGTTCCTTCATGTGTGACCTCTAGAATTTCCCACATCTCTTTGGCGTAAGCACACCGAGACACCCTGAAAAACTCATCAAGATTTAAGGCAGAGGTAATAATATTCTTTGCAAGTATAATCATATTGCACTTTCCTATTTTCTCGCATCGATCAACTCACTCCAACTTTTCTCAACAGCTTTACCATCTACTATATGAGTTGGTTTAAAAGGACCATTAACAATTGTTTCCCAAATGCCTCTATCAAGGGATTCAATAAAGATTTTCATTCTAACCTTCCGTAAAGAATAATTCACACCAGAAAAAGTGGAGGCCTGTTTATGGAGGCTCCTTCTGAAAAATTCATCTTTCCCTCGACCATTGGACCGATTACTTGAGTAACTTACAAGAACCAGCTTCGATACCAATTGAAAGAATTAATGGTTGAGTTCAAGAGGGGGTGAATTGAACTTAAAAACTTTTTCACAAAACTTTACTTTCTTTTGGAAGAATGAGTTATCTTTATTCAATTCTTGAAAAGATGATTTGATTTAAAACACAAGCAAGATTATATTCAGAATTTAAAAGAGATGATAGAAAGAAATCAACACACAAATTTATACTAGTTCACTCTAATCCAGAAGCTACGTCCAGCTTCTTGACAAAACCTGTCAAGTTTCCACTAATACCAAGTGACAATTACAACCCGTAGATCCTCACCAATCTACACCAAGAACTATCTTTTCAACCTATAAGATAGAATCTTGAAAAACACCCAGTAACCAAATCCAATTCATCGTACCAAGTGTAGCTTACAATCCAAACTACACAATTCACACGATACAAAAGAATAAGGAAAGAAGAAACCTGGACTTTGAATTCTAATTGCCCAAGACCAATTCTAAAGCACTCTCTCGCCGTGAATGACCACAATGTTGATCAAAGCACCTTATGATATGACAAAATCTTGAATGCAGAGAGAAAAACGTAGATGAACGATTCACAGATTGATTTCTCAAGTTTTCTCAAGTAGTGTGTTGTATTGTATTGTATTGTATCAAAAGTTAGATCAAATCTGTATATATAGAGTAAATCATAGAATCAGACCGATTCAACTGTCAAAAACTGTTTCGAGAGTCAAAAGATCGATTAGATTGAAGTAAAACAGTTTAGAAGAGACTCTGATCGATTAGAATCGAAGTATGATCGATCAGACCAAGTTATGATCGATTAGAACCGAAGTATGATCGATCAGACCGAAGTTATGATCGATTAAAATGAAACTATGATCGATCAGAATATTATTTCAATCGATTAAAATATCGATTCAATCGATTGATTTCATTTAAAGTTCCTTTTAATCGATTAAGACATCGATTCAATCGATTGATTTCGTTTAAAGTTCCATTTAATCGATTGATTCGAGTTTTAATGGATTAAAACAACTTAATGAAAAATGACAGCACTCTGTTTCAATCGATTGAAAATCATTTCAACAGATTAAATTCCTGCAAATACTTAGTTTAAGAAAAATAGTCTCTCTGTTTCAACAGATTGAAAAATCATTTCAACTGATTGAAATCCTGCAGACTTTTAAGACTCGAAAATGACTTTCTGTTTCAACAGGTTGAAAACCATTTCAACATATTGTTTTTCTGAAAACATTTAGACTTAAAAAATATCTTTATTTTAACAGATTGAAAAACGGTTCAACTGATTGTTTTTCCGAAAACTCTTAGATTGAAAAATATCTTTCTTTTTCAACAAATTAAAAAGTATTTCAATTGATTGTTTTTCCGAAACCTTCATATTGAGAAATTTACTAAGTTATTTTAACTTGTTGATTCTGCGAATCAATCAATTGAAAATACAATTATATAGAACCACTTACTCTGTTAAGTGATTTTAACCGATTGAAAATCTTTTTCAACAGATTGAAAAACTTTTTCAACAGATTGAAAAACTTAGTTTGTTCTTTTAATGCGTAAAATGATTTTCAATGCTATGCAGAAGATTAAGGCGCTTCATCACAACATATAATGGCCTATCAAGGGATTAAGTGCTCAAGCTAAAAACCTAATCATCTACACACCCACAACCTAAACTAAATTTATGTCTTCATCAAATTATATCTAAGTCTTCATCAAATCCACCAAGTGCTTCACATCGTGGACATAATGTCACACCTTCGTCCTTCTCTATCTTTCTGGTTAAAAGTTCGACGAGGGAATCTTCTGATCGAGGATAGATCTCTCTCTCAAATTCTTTCTCGAACTCGCTTAGGTCAAACTCTATGTCTTCTTCTGACATGTCTAGGATCAATGTCTTCAGTAACATCAACCATACCTATAAAGTTTGAATTTATCAATCGGACATCTTCAGTCATGCCCGTCTGGGATTCAACATACCCTACTTGAACTTCAAATGGACTCGTATCCACTTTCATTGACATCTCCTCGAACTTCAATCTTCCTTGGTCGATCGCATCTTGGATCGTGTTCCTGAAATGTATACAATTATTAGTCCAGTGTCCATAAATATTATAAAATTTGCAATATTTTTGACCATTTCTTTGATCTGCAGAAGGTAATTTATGATCATCGCTCAACTTAATCTGTTTATCTTTCAATGAAATATCGAAGATTTTATCTGCTTTTGTTACATCAAAAGTATATGTGCGATTTGCCATTTTGTCTTTTACTTCATTTTTCTGTAGCAGTTTACAAATATATGGAGCTCCTACTTTGAGCTCTGCTATATTTACTTTCTCATCGACATATTCGTTAATTTCCACTTCTGTCCTGGGATTTTCCTCATATATGTCATTTATATACGCTACCCTATCTTTCTTCATAGGTTTTTCAAATTTCTTGTACCTCTGTTTCTCATATTCGATTTGTTCCACTCTTCTTACTTTATCGGCTAGCTGAGCCATGTCATTCAATGGTAAATTAACCAACTTCTTCCTAATCGAGAATTCTAAACCTGCAGAGGTCATTCTGACTAATTCAAATTCGGGAATTTGAGTAAAACATCTCGACTTCATTTGTCTAAATCTATTCAAATAATCATCTACACTTTCCTGATTATATCTCTTTATATTCATTAAGTCGATAAGACTTACTTGAGTCTCCCCCCTAAAGAATTGCTCATGAAAATTTCTTTCCAACTGCAACCAATTATATATCGAATTAGGGAAGTATTTCATTTTTAATTCTTCACTCATCGTTATGTCTCCACATTCGATTTGATATCGCGCCACATGCTCGATAGTGGATTCACCAATTTCTCCAGTAAATTTGGTGAATTTGGGTATTTTGTATCCTCGAGGTAATTCTGTCTCGTGAATCGTATTTGGAAAAGGAGAAACAAAGTACGATTGGTTGGGTGGTCTTAATTTCGCTCCTTGGGGATTCATCCTTTGTCCCAGCATATGATTGTACTGCATGTTATTCTGATTGTACATATTTTGAAATCCCCCATTTAAATTTCCACAAGCATCATTCCTCACATGCTGATATTCATTCCCCATATGCTGGTATTGATCAATATTTCGATTTCTCCTTAATAAATAAAGGGGATTGATATTAACGTTATGGTTATTATTCTGATTGGCATTATTTTCAACCCTCGTTTGTCGAGGTATTGCCAATGCATCCCCGATACGTGTCATTTGATCTGCTTAAAACTATTGGTAGTGTTTTGAACTAATGGGTTTAATATTGTAGTCAACTGTTGTGACAACATATTAACCATCTCAAAATTGCTTTCATCCATTTGTTGCCGAAGCACTCCTAATGAGTTACTGGAAATTCCAGTACTAGCATTTTCGATAGCCTCAAAATTGGATCAATGATAGTCTCTATCGAATGCATATCTCCCGTGATCCAGATTTGCTCTATGATCTAGGTTTGATATTGGAGACGTCTGTTGTGTTCCTAAACTTTGCGCATTCCCTGGATTCTGAGGTGTTACTAAATTTTGGGGCCCACCTAAATTCGGAGATACTCCAAAATTTTGAGGCATACCTAAGGTTTGAAATGTTCCTAAGTTTTGGGGCATTCCTAGGTTAAATCTCGTACTTCATTGTATTGAAGAAGTACCAGCCTCATTCATATTATTAAACGAAAAATTAGGCGGTCTTACACTCATATGCGGACCTGCATATGTTGTTACGGGGTTTCCTGTGGTTTGCATATTATTTGACAATACAGTACTAGACCCTAACTGAGTATTTGCTAATGTCCCAGGGCTTTGTTCAGTATTCACAGGTATCGACGCACTCACAGTTGTCGATATTACAGGCACATTTCCATTGTGAACTTGCCCCCAGTGTTTGGTGGATTTGGACTATTTGGAATCTCATTGTTATTCTGACTATTCGGTAGATTTTGACTCATTCTTACTACTCGCCCACTCCTTAATCTCATACACTTTCGAACTAGCCAAATTTTTGTGTTTTTGACACAACATGCCCCTACCTGGCACGCCAATTTGTTTCTGGTGGAAATTTGATTGATTTCAATTTTTTGGAGACTTTGATTCTAAACAAATTTCAACCACGTAGATTCTTTTTACTTAGGCTAGCAAACGGTTTTTCAATCGAAATATGTATGAGAATCGAAAATTTCATAGTATCAAGAAATGCTAACAACGCAACCTAGTGTGCCGATTGACAATCGAAAGTACTATTTTTGATATTTTGTATTAAGAAACTCGAAATAAAGACAACAGTAAAAAAGAAAATATCGAATCGAAGAAACAGTGCAGAATATCAAATTGCAGAAAAATGTAAAAATGCGGAAACCTCAAATTGCATTAAATGTAAATGGCAAGGAATTAAAATTGCAGAAATGTAAATAGTAGGAAATCGAAATTGCAGAAACAATAAATGGCAGGAAATTTAAGTACAGAATCTTATATTGCATTGAAGGTGAATGACAAAAAATTTAAAGTACAGAAACTTAAATTGATGAATGTAAATTGCATGAACATAAATTACCAAGGAAAGTAAAGAAAGTGGTAAAGGCCATCAACGATAATGGAAACCTAGAGCATTAGAAATTTCATGATGCGTCATTCTCCTGTAGACTTTTCACTAGCGTTTTTGTTCTCTCTACCAATTTCCCCCTTTCCTTCACTCTTCGCTCTATTTATAGAGCATCCTTCAGGTAACCTCCTGAGAGCAGTTAACGAAAACTGCTACCACGTTCTACGTGCACGTCCCTTAAAGTTTTACTTTAGTTCTACGGTTTTAGAAAACTGATTCCATGTTCCATACGCATTTAACCAGTCCTCAATTTATAACCTAGCCATAATTTTGATAGCCATGTAGGTTAACATTTCCCTTGATCTCGATTTCAAATTTTGAGAACTTCGAATTGCTTTTGATTCCTCTTAACCTTAATATTACACTTGATTCTAATTTCTCGATTTTCTTCAACAATAGACATCAAATATTCTTCCTTCGATTCTCGATTCCAATTCTCGATTTATGTGTTCATACTGTCTCATGGTCATCGAATGTCTTCCAACCATCTTTTCGATTTATCAATTTTTTAACCAATCATATGATCCTTGATTTTTCTTTCCTCCGCTTTTCGATCCCTATATCGATTTTTTCACTAACACATACATATTTCGATTGAAAAACCATTTGCTAACCTAAGTAAAAAGAATCTATGTGGTTGAAATTTATTTAGAATCAAAGTCTCCAAAAAATCGAAATCAATCAAATTTCTACCAGAAATAGATACCCATCAAGGTTATTATAGGCATGTGTGGTCCAACTACTATCAATTTTATTGCCCAAACGGACCTCGTCAACCATGGTTGTTAATAGGCGTAAATTCATCTCTGTTGTACATTTAGTAAACTCTCTAATGTTAGTAGATGACTTAGGAGCAATACTCTTGCCTTTATTCATGATTTCTTTATTCAAAACAGACTTGTCTAAACATTTTAAGACGATAATATGTAAATATGATAAAAAATAAATACTTCATTAATAAATCATAAATATCCATCACAAAATATTTGTATATTAGAGAAATAAGTACAACATACTAATTATTTTCATAACCTCTACACATATTGTGGGCGATAAAATCTCTAAGGTTTGACACTAGCCTATAATCATCATTTCAATCTTAAGTGTTAGATGGGTGCACATCTTGGTTCATCAACTCTCGATCAACCTCAGCTATCAATGAGTTATCATTATCGACTCCACAAAGATAGTTGTGAAGAATACAACATGCTAAGATAATCTTTGTCATAGACTCCAATGAGTAATGTGGTTCAGTTCCACTTGCTATCAATGAGTTATTGATGTATGTCATTTTACCCTTTATTTTTTGATCTAGTAGCATTTTCTAAGCTAGTTATTTTATTCATAAACCATGCATTTAACGTATTTTCATTAAAAGTATAGCATAATTCAGTTTTTCTTAATTTATTGCATTTTATAGTTTTAGAATAATAAATAATATACATGCATACATCCATATTGCATTTTTTTTTCTTCTTTTGTAAGAGAGTTAATTTGAGATGTGCTAAATTGATATAAAGAAATGTCCAAATTGATGTTGTCAAACTTCACTCTTCTTGAGAGTCCAAGTTTGTTTGTGCAACCCACTTGTAGAATGTTACAAATGGAAATTTTGAATCAAACAAATTAACTAGTGCGGAAATCCAATTTAGCTTAAGTAAAGGCAAGAAGAAATCAAGAATTAAATGCAAATTAGTGTTGGATCACTCAAAATAGGAAAGAAACATATTATTTTCTTCAGATCATTCCTAGGAATTTCTCTTCACAACAATCAGATTTTGCAATTATTTATTTGAATAATATTTGATTTTATTATAATTAATTTCAGGTTTAATTTCTCTTGTTCAAAACCCTATAAATAGAGGTCTTACAACAACCCATAACCATAATCTCCTAGTTTGGGATGAGAATTTTTATTTTGTTTCATCCTCATTTTCTTCTCTTATTCTCAGTTCGTAGTTTAGTTTTTAGTTAGACAAATTCATCTAGTGCTACTTGTACTTCGATTTGTTCTTTTTTATTTAATTTATAATTTCTATTAAATTTTTCAGTTTATCTTGTTCTAATTATTTTATTTATTCAGTGCTCATTTTAATTTCTACTATATAATAGTTTAAAACTTTTATTCCAGTATTGCATAATTTTCATTTTCAATTCGTCTTGTTTCTAATTCAAATTCGCAATTTAGTTTTAGAGTTATCGCTTTCGAAATTTCAAATTTAATTACTGCACTATTTTATTTCAAAGTAATTCTTTACTCTTGCACTTTTAACTAACAATACTTTATTTTAATTTTATAAATTTCAGTTATTTAAAGTTTGCATCAATTTAATTTTAATTACTTCACTATTTTGTTTTAAAGCAATTTTTTATTCCTGGACTTTTAATTAAAAACACTTTATTTTAATTTTATAATTTTTTTCTTTTTCACTCTTTCATTCATCCTCTTATTTACTTGTTTTAGAGAAAATGATATGTGATAATGAGTATGTTCCTATAATTGTGTCCTTGTGAGATTCGACACGGGTTAGCTATATTGCATTAGTTTAGCAACTTGTTTATTATTTTTTATCAGTATTTTATGCGACCAAAATGTTATTATTAGTTATCATTGTCAACTCCACGAAGATAGTTGTTATGAATATAACATGCTAAGATAATTTTAGTCATAGACTCTAATGAGTAATGTGGTTCAGTTCCAGCTGCTATAACCGGGAATTGTTCTTCAAAACACCAAATGTTCTTTCTATTGTAAAAGCTGACAGAGACACGAACAAACTCTATTCCTGAGGCGTGTATAATCACTGCCCTTAAAGACTTATCCGCGGTGTATTGCGCAAGTCTCCCAGGATACAACAGGAACTTCTCGGAATATCCGAGGATCTCAGAAACTAGCAAGAAACTCTCAAAAGAGTAAATTAACCCAAAATCACAGAAAGAAGATCAGAGAAGAGAAGATGAGAGAGGGTGGTTCCAAAGAGTGTGAAGTGGTCTCTATTTATGGAAGACTTGGTAGTGGGTCTGTAACGTTCTCTGGAACAGTCTTCTGCAACGTTCTCTGAAATAGTCTTCTGCAACGTGTGTGAGAGCACGTTCTCTGAAACGGTCTTCTGCAACGTTCTCTGAAACAGTCTTCTGCAACGTGTGAGAACACGTTTTCTAAAACAGTCTTCTGCAACGAACACGTTCTTTGTTTTGCAATACCTCTTAATTTATAACAATCCCCCACATATTGCAAAACAAAAGGGATAAAAGAAATAAAAGAAGAAAATTCAGGGTCTCATATAAGATGTAATGCATCAAAGCTGGTGTAGCAAGCTATATGCACCAGTCTTAGACTAAAAAACTTAACACACAGTGTAGTTGGTGTAGCAAGCTATATGAACCAAAACACTTAATGTGTGTTAGTGGTTTTAATAATCACAATACACCCCCATAATTCTTGTTGTTATCGCTGTGGTTCGCTTACTAGGTCATGCGTGTGCCCGGTATTCATGAGTGCTCTAGAAATCTTGCAAAGATCTCATACAAGCGGCCTCACTAGACACTCATATAGGTGACTTCATCAAGCATATGCTGCAAATCATACACCACCCTTAAGGGATATGAAATCGTTTAAAAACTTTTTTTAGACTAAAATTCGTACACCACATAGAATTTTAATTACAAAGTTTAACCTCTCAATGATGCAGTATCTAGTACTTTCACATATACACCATAGGAATGGACATAATTGATTTTAATCAATTTTAGTGCTAGCAGAACTAACAAGTGACTTGTTTTTACCTATATGAACCTTATTCATGGGATCTCTAATCCCAAAGGTTGGGTTACCATCACCTGTTTGTTTGCAAGTTGCTTAAGTCTCATTCCCCTCAATGTTTCTAAAATCATATTTCTCGCTAAGGGTTTTGTCAGAGGATCTGTTAGATTCCAATCTGACTTCACATAGTCAATGGAGATTGTTCCATTCTTTAGCAGCTGCTTCACTAAATTATGTCTCAACTGTATATGTCTGTTTTTTCCATTGTAATTCTTATTTTTTGCTATAGCTATTGTCGATTGACAATCACAATGTATTGATACCGACGAGATCGGTTTCATTCCTAATTAGAATATTTACTAAAAAAATTTTCAACCACTCAACTTCACTACCAGCCATTTCTAGAGCAACAAATTCAGATTTCATTGTTGATCTTGCAATAATTGTTTGCCTAACTAATTTCCATGTAATCGCACCACCCCCGAGTGTGAATACATAGTCACTAGTGGATCTTGTCTCATCTGAATCAGAAATCCAGTTAGCATCACTGTATCCTTCTAGTACAATGGGAAATCCACTATATTCAATGACATAATCCATTGAACCTCTTAAGTATCTCATAAGTCTTGTAAGTGCATTCCAATGTTCTTGATTAGGACATTGAGTGTACATACTCAGTCTACCTACTGCATAAGCAATATCAGGTCTAGAAAAGCTCATTAAATACAGTAAGCTCCCAATTACCTAGGCATACTGAGGTTGAGAGATTGAGTCTCCTCTATTTTTATTTAACTTAGAGTTAGCATCATAAGGGGTATTCACTGGTTTGGCGTTATAACACCCAAACTTCCTAAGAAGTTTCTCAATATATTGTTCTTGGGATAGAAAATACTATCGCCCTTCCTTATGATTTTAACTCCCAAAATCACATTGACTTCACCCATATCTTTCATTTCAAATTTAGATCCCAGAAACAACTTAGTTCTGGAGACAATGTCAATGCATGTACCAAATATTAGTATATATAAACATATAATGACACATTCACCACTCTCAAATTTAGAGTACACACATTTATCAGCATCATTAGTTGAAAAGCCATTACAAAGTAGAACACTATCAAGTTTTTGATTCCATTGTTTTGGTGCTTGTTTTAATCCATATAAGGATTTTAAAAGTCTGCACACTTTGTCCTCTTGACCTAGAACAACACACCCTTCAGGTTGAGTCATATAAATTTCCTCCTCTAATTCACCATTCAAAAAGGTTGTCTTAACATCCATTAGGTGTATAATTAGTTTATGGATAGCTGCTAGAGGTAACAAAACTCGAATAGAAGAAATCCTAGTCACAAGGGCAAGGGTGTCAAAATAATCAATGTTGGATTTTTGAGTAAAACCCTTTGCTACTAATCTTGCCTTATATTTATCTATGGATCCATCAAGATGATATTTTTTCTTAAAGATCCACTTAAAACCAATAGGTTTTGTTCCTTTAGGCAAATCTACCAAAGTCCTAGTATTATTTTTCTTAATTGAATCAATTTCAGTCTTACTGGTCTTATCCTAATTGTAGACCCCTAATTTTGCCCGGCCTCTCAAATAAAGATAAAGGAGATCACCCGTAACAAGATAAAGCTCGTCTAGCATTACAAATAAGAGCCAAGGAGACTTCTCATATGAAGATAAAGCTCCAATAGACACATATCGGCATCAACTGACGTCCAAAACAGGCAAGGAAAGCTTCCCGGAGTCCCGAAACGCGCGAAACTGGCCAGAACAGGTTGAGACGGCCGTCCCAGTTGGGACGGCCGTCCCAACCTGCCCCAGCCAGTTGGGACGCGCGTCCCGAAGCTGGGACGGCCGTCCCAAGCCCCAGTTATGTGGGACGGCCGTCCCGGGTTCCTGGGGGTCCCAGCCTGTGTAATTTTGCCATTTGGGACGGCCGTCCCAGTCCGGACGGCCGTCCCACCCGGACGACCGTCCCAAAGTGCGCCAACTGCGAAAAACTATAAATAGGAGGCTCATTTGCCACTTTTTGAGACCACAGTACACTCCGAGAGCTCGAAACACTTTCTACAACTCGAGCACTTGTCTATTTCTTTCTTTCTCTTGAATGATCTTTCCGATTGCCTTAAATAGGTAACAATCGGTTAAGGAATTATATTCCGGCATTCGATTCTTCTTTAAATTTTTAGTGGGGTCGATCTTGTATTGGTGAGGAGAGTCTCGTGTAGAGAGAGGGGTTGCCAAAACGCATCCTCATAGTTGGAGATTCTCAATACAAAGCTTGCTACGGAGGTTCTTTTCAATTCTCTTCTCTTTTATTGCTTTATTTATTGTTTTATTTAGCTTTATTTACTATTTATGCCATGTAGAGTAAAATCATGTAGATAGCTATTTTAATATCTCTTTTATTGCTTTATTTAGCTTTATTCATCATTTTATGCATATAACATAGAATAAAATCATGTAGATAGCCATTTAATATTATGTAATAAAATAGGGTAATCGCGTAATTTCTCGTAGTCTTTATTTAAATGAATTAATCTGTCATAGGGAACCCGAAAGGGGCGTTGTGGGGTGCTAACACCTTCCCCACACGTAACTAACTCCCTTACCCAACTCTGGTTATAATGGCCAAGTGCGGTTTTTCTTAAAATCAACATTTTTTCCTTTTCCAATGTTTAAGGTTAAAACATTGGTGGCGACTCCATAAGAACCTCTTTTCGAAAACCTTTTAAAACAAATACGCGAGTCTAAACCATCTTTTCGCGACCGCTCGCATAAACGTTTCGAGACGTCCTCCGGACGTCTGAAAGGGACTGCGGCGACAGATGGCGACTCCACTCGGGGAAGCTAGAGAGTTGATCCCATTTAGTGACAGATAAATTCAAACTAAGTAAAGATTTGAAATTATGCCTTTACCCTTCTGTATGTTTTTTATTGTATGGCTTTAAATAACTCGCTGTATGATTATTTCGCAATTGTTTGAAATATAAATTGCACACAAAAACCCTTGCACACAACAGTCCCTCTATACCCGGGGCAAGAGTGAATATCTATAGGGAGTGGGTGGCAGATACGATCGGTTAGTTGGCACACGGGCTACTGCCGTTGTCTGAAAACCACCAACTCAAGGTGATAACTCTCTTCTTTTGGTCTAAGGGTGTCGCCACTGAGTTCCGTGCATGACCCGAGGATTGAGAGATTGAGAGGTCCCTATAATGGGGGCACCTTGGGGACCTTTGGCCTGGTGAGAACAGCTTAGAACCACCTAAACCAAGCACGTTTCTGCAGGAAAACCCTACCTCGTGATTAAATAAGCGTGGCTCTGCTCGTGGATGTATGAATTGTGTGTGCATACGTTTGCTGCATTTGTATTGATGCATTAGCACAGGGTAATCATACAACAGACAAAAAAAAATGAAAAAACCTAAAAATCATAAAAAAATATAAAAATATTAAGGTCATAAAAATACCTTTTTAAAAAGATTCTTGGCAAAGTCGTATCATTCATACCATATCATCCAATAAGTGGTAAAATTAAAAAAAAAAAAATAATTGCAGCATGCTCATCATTTTAATAAACCCCTAAAAAATGGGTCTTAGAGACGTTTTTTGGAAAAATTACTGGGCCAAATCGCCTTCGGCAATTTGCAGCTTGGTTCTTCACCTTTTTCTCTTCGTTTTGACATGCTGTGCGTCCAAATCGGACAACCCAGTCAAAAGTTATGCCACTTTCAATATCTGCTGTCATAAAAAATATTTTTGTAGTGCATGCATAAAACACATTTATTCTAGGATGCATTAGATATCCTTAGACAATAGCGAAAGAGACTCAAGTGCGTTTATCACCTTCCTAGAAGAGATGAGTGCGCTAAGGTATGTTGGCAACCTTTGAAAAAAGGGAACCATCACACTGAAGTGGGTATGGTACTCCTTAAAACATAGACTTTTGAGAAGATACCAAAGCTATTGTCTAAAGCATATCTATTTCACACCAATCATTTAAAAAGCTGTAATAAAAATCTTTAAATCATTTAGAAAGTGGCTGGTCTTCTACCTGTTCTCACTCGCGCTCAAAAAGCCAACAAGATGGAGAAATTAGAGGAGCAGAACCGCATGCTCACCGCTGAGCTTAATGTCATAAAGGAACAAATAGCGCAATTAACGGAGTTAATGTACCAACAATACTTCCACAATACGGTCTCTGAGCAACGAATTTTTACCTTAGAGGAGAGATTAAGGACATTAGAGGGATACAACTTTGATGTAAAGGAGGTAACCGATGTCAAGAATACTCAATTCCCTCCCAAGTTTAAGAAATCTCACGCATCATTCAAGAAGCCCTTTGGCAAGAAAAAAGAGGGAAGTGTAAATGCCATGAACTTTGCCACTCCTTCTTCCTCCTCGCAACAAACCAAGCCACGCAGACAAGAGAGGAAATTCACTTCCATACCTACCTCCTACGGAAGTCTGTTTTTGAAATTGTTGGACACCAAGCTCCTCGTACGTGTCCCTCCTAAGAAGATGGAGCCACCATACCCGGAATGGTATAAATCTAATGAAAGCTGTGATTACCATTCAGGTTCTCCAGGGCACTCCATCGAAAACTGTGTGGCTCTAAAGCACAAGGTCCAGAATCTAATAGACGCGGGATGGATTACCTTTGACGCATCTACTCCGAAGGTGGATGACCAGCCCCTATCAATGCCCGAATAAAAGACGGGATAAGGAAGACCAAGCAATTTAGGGTTCATCATTTTTACCATCTCTAAAAAAAATGATACTACAAAAATATAATAAAAATATATCAAAAAGCTTCGATGTATCTCTCATGATCCTTGCCCGTGATCATGAGATTTTTTAGGTGGGCCTTGTGAATATTTGCATTTATCGAGTACAATGAGGCATTTTCCCTTTCTCTTTCGTTCCTTTCTCTCTCATTCCAAAATAATTAAATAAAATCTAAACCCAAATATAGACCGTATAATAAACAAGTCATGTCTCGTGATTGAAAACTCTCTCGGGATCTGAAAGTCGAAGGCGAATGGATTGAGTCGACAGATGAGGAGGGGACCATTTCCCCGGACTTGCAAAGACTGTTGGAAAAAGGAGCTCAATTAATACAGCCCCATTAAGAAAAAACTGAGGCCATCAATCTGGGACAAGGAGACAATAAGAAAGAAGTAAATGTCGATACCCAAACTGATAATGACAGGGAAGGGGCAATAACACCTTTGCGCTCATTTATGCCTCGTCTTTTCCCTTATACATCGGATAAAGTTGTACTATGGATATGCACAAAAGAATTGTCCGTCAATGAAGATATCTCCAATATAGCCAGCATTGAGGGCAGGACGATAAGCGAAAGAATTTATTCCCCCAAGGAGCTACAAGATAATGCTCCTAAAAACGAAGGAAAAATAAAGAAACCGAAGAGGAAAAGAAAAAAAAGAATCCCAAGGGAAGATTGAGCAGACCTTGGATTCAAAGTGCTAAGGCAGTTTCTTCAACGCTCCACCGAAAAATCAAATTCGTGGTAGACAACAAATTGATCATGGTTCAAGTTAAAGACTAGATTCGAATCAGCGAACCGTCTACCATACCTTAAATGGATGCGGCTGAAGAAGACATTTGAAAAATATGGAAAGACATCCTAGCAGTTTAAAAGTGGCCCATATAATGAAGAAATATGGATACAGCCCAGGCAAGGGCTTGGAAAGGATGTTCAAGGAATAAGAGACATCCTAGATTTTAAGGATAATCCTTTAAAGAACAACCCTACAAAAGGACAAGTTGTACGATGAAAAGGGAAGTCTCCCCTCCATACCTTAAAAAGACGATCATCCAAAAAGGAGGGATATTAGCATCAAGGGTAACATTAGTCATTAGATGTCCTTCTTCTGATTCTAAGGGATGTAAACCCAATGACTATTAGAGATCACTCCTCGGGGTGTGCCCGATCCCCGAGCATCTTTAGGGCACGCATTTCCCTTTGAATTACAAAAGAATGCTATTCTTACTATCTGCTTCTCTTCTAGCTAAACATTTCTATACCCCATTAAATAACCAATGTTTAGACAAACGTTTTGTTCCAAAATGCGTCAAAATGCCATAGACAAAATGAAGCCAAAGTTAACATGATTGATTAGCTAGAGACACAAATAAGAAAATCGTGTTTCGACAATGTTTGAGAAAAGAAATTATTATTAAAAGAAGCCCGTCAAGGTCAAAGACCAAGACAAAAAGATAAAAGGGCAAAATCCTAGGCAGACTAGGAAAGTTGATCAGTCACAAATAGGCAGTTGATGACGCCACATCATTAAAACAAAACGTTTGTTTAAACTAGCCTAAACACCGACCAACCTTGGCTAGCCATTCTTACAAAAAACTATTATTTCAAAAAAAAAAAAATCCCACTAAAACACAAGCCTTTGCAATAAATCCCTTTTCTTTCTCTTCTCTTGACCATTCATTGTAAAGCATTCAAGTAATTGACTCGGGAAATGTGGAAATATAGTGATCAATAGGAGGATTGAAATCCCTAAGGAAAGGAAGAGGGGCATTGACATGACAATTGCTCTACATTCAAAAGAATTACTCTTCGGTTACAAGCAAAGATCCGAGACGGAAAATCGAGTACAGCTAATCATGTTGACAAAAGCACATGATGATGGAATTCAACTTAACGTAAGCTGAATGGGTTCAAAGCCGATATGACCAGCTAAACCTTATTGAAGAAGAACAACTGAATATGATATGTCATGGACAAGCCTATCAAAGGAAAAGAAAAAAAGGCTTACAAAAAAGGTCAACCCTCATATTTACCATAAGAAGGACTTAATGGTAAATAAGTTGCTTCCAATCCAGAATAATAAAATTGGAAAATGGGCAAGTGAACTATGAAGGACCCCTTGTGGTCAAATGAGCTTTCTGAAGGGGCTCTTATCCTCGTTAGTATGGATGGAAAAGAACTGTGACACCTAATCAACTCCGGTACGATGAAGAAGTATTATGCTTGAAGACATTGCTCAAGACCCGTCAGGAATGAAAATCCGCAAAGGACATTCTTAGGCAAAAGATAGGGTCCATATTCCTCGCTAGGATACGTCCTAGGCAAAAAGAAGAGGTAAAAAATAAAAGTATATAAAAAAAAAAAAACTAACTAAGAGCAATGGTTACTTTAGTCGAAAACCGAAAGGCGGCTAAGGTAGCATTCTTCCGAGTAAGCAGCCTGCATGATCTTCACTCGAGCTCAGGCATCTCAACTGAAGCAATTAGGAGAACCAGGGAGCGAGATATCATAGACATGACTGTATAAGCCTAAACAAGATGACCAACCCCGACCACCCATTCTTCTAAATACCTTTTGAAATCCTTCTATAAAAGAAATAAAACTTTTGCTCATTTATCAATAAAATTCCCTTTCATTTCCTTTCTCTTGACCAAATATTATGGAAATGCCTCTTTATTGATAAATCATAAATATGCGCAAAGACTTTTTCTTAGGTAAAAACTAGGGTAGCCTGCTAGATCGGAAGCCCCCTAAGATATTCTAGGCAAAAATTAAGGCAGCCCGCTAGATTGAAAACCCATAAAGGGCGATCTAGGCAAAAGATAGGGCTAAAAACAAGAGATGGTTAAAAAGAGAAGTCCATCATCATGATCATAGATAGGAGCCCAAAATAGTTGCATAATACGACTTTGTCAAAATTAAGAAAAAATAATTTTCTTCAAACAAGAATATTAAACATGCATATAAGGAGGCTAGTCTCCATACTCGTGATTGAAAACAGGAGGCGCCAGAATCTAGTCTCCATATGAAAATCAAAATCGCAAAAGACAAAACCAAAAACCATTTCAGCAGAATAAGGAGCTTCAAAGAGACCAGCTCCAACCATCTACAACAATAAAAGAAGGTACATCAAAAACGGAAAAGAGCCAACGGAAAGACTTGATGATCCCCAAGCAGACCCTTGCCTACTCCAGAGGCAAAGCAAAAATTACTTCATGACTCATCCTCATCATCATATGAGTCGTTGACCATAATCATTTGAAGCCTCAATCAACATCTTTCCATCCAAAAAGAAGGAAGCCATCAAAACAGAAAAGCTAACAGAAAGGCTCAATTATCCCCAAGAGGATCCTTGTCTACTCTAGAGGCAAGACAAAAAGATTACATCACGACTCGAAGACATCACCGCGTGAGTCATCAAGCACACTCATTAGAGAGTCGCCGCCTCAAGGAGTCCATCAAAAAAAAAAAAAAAAAAAAAACAGAGTCAAAATCCCCTACATCACTCGGGGGCAACAAAAAGAAGGAAGAGAAAAGCCTTTCATCCTCTAACAAAGGCCACTGCAAGAAAAAGCCGAAAGAAAAATCCCCAAGAAGAGCACATCAAGAAAAATCTATAAAAGAAGAAAATGAGAAAATTCCATCCACAGGAAGGCAAATCAACCCCCCGGTGGATCACCAAAAAGAAAATTTTCTCCCCAGTAAGCCTAACCGCAAAGAAAAAAATTACAAATTACAAATCCACAAGGAATTAAGCACCCAATATGAATATCCCCAGCGAAGTACAAAACCTTCACTCCCAAGAATGCCTATGCTCACTCAGAAACAAGCAAAGAGCCGATATCCCCAAGAAATGGGAAATCAACCTATAAGAGGTAATACAAGCAAAGCTTTCAAGAAACATCTACCTACTCAAAGGTATTATCAAGAACAAATATCCTCAAGTAGAACATCAGTCTATTCAGAGGCGAACAATAAGTAAAAAGCCTTCACCACTATCGAAGCACCCGCCTAATCAAGAGGCACAATCAAAAATCAACAAATCCCCAGTGGATTCCCGCCTAATCAAGAGGCACAACAAAATCCCCAAGTGGATCTTCGCCTAATCAAGAGGCACAATCAATGAGAGAATTCAAAATCCCCAAAGGATTCCCGCCTAAAAAGAGGCAATCGACGGAATCCCTGCCAATACCGGATGGTTAACAAGAAAAGCCAAAATACAAGCAATCCTCGGTAAAACCGGATGACTAAAACAGAAAAGTCAAAAAGAAAAATCAATTACTCCCCGTAGGCGCATGATCGAGACAATAAGCCGCCAACACATATCCAAAAACCGGGTGAGGGTTTGTACTCATCAAAAGATTGACCGCCAAAAGAGAATCCTAAGAGCCTTGCAAAACGAGGCTCGTCGGAGAGTTTAGCAAACGCGAACTCAAACATAGTGGGGGAAAGTACCCACAAAAAAAAAAAAAAAAAAATCTAGCAAATACAGACTCAAACCGGGTGGGGGTTTGTACTCACAAGAGCCTTACAAAAGAAGGTTCGAATCAGATGAGGGTTCATTCTCATCAAACCAGATAGGGGTTGGTACCTATCAAAACTATTCATCATCCGAAGGATCAGCTACATCTCCAAAGGAGCATCCTGCAAAACGAAGGATCGGCTACCTCTCCAAAGGAGCATCCTGCAAAACGAAGGATCGGCTACCTCTCCAAAGGAGCATCCTGCAGACCGAAGGATCGGCTACCTCTTTAAAGGAGCATCCTGCACACCGAAGGATCGGCTACCTCACCAAAGGAGCATCCTGCACACCGAAGGATCGGCTACCTCACCAAAGGAGCATCCTGCACACCGAAGGATCGGCTACCTCTCCAAAGGAGCATCCTACACAACGAAGGATCGGCTACCTCACCAAAGGAGCATCCTGCACACCGAAGGATCGGCTACCTCTCCAAAGGAGCATCCTACACACCGAAGGATCGGCTACCTCACCAAAGGAGCATCCTGCACACCGAAGGATCGGCTACCTCACCAAAGGAGCATCCTGCACACCGAAGGATCGGTTACCTCACCGAAGGAGCATCCTGTACACCGAAGGATCGGCCACCACATTGAAGGAGCATCCCAAAACTACAAAATTCATACTCATCAACCACAGGATCAGCTACTGCATCGAAGGAGCATCCTGAGGTTCACATTCATTATCCGAGGGGTCAGCTACCGCATCAAAGGAGCACCCTAAGGGAAAAATCTTCATTCACTAGCCAAAGGGTCAGCTACCGTATCAAAGGAGCATCCTGAAGCTTCACACATATCGACTGAAGGATCAGCCTCCCTAGCAAGGAAGCATCCTGAAGACAACAACACAAAATATTTATCATCCGAAGGATCAGCAAAGAGCAGCATCCGAAGGATGACCGGGCAAAAGGGTTAACTCCTTCCCCTACCAACTAATTTTGTCGACATATCTAGCCGACCAATTAGTTGGGCAGGTGAAGGGGGGGCAGCTGTAGACCCCTAATTTTGCCCGGCCTCTCAAATAAAGATAAAGGAGATCACCCGTAACAAGATAAAGCTCGTCTAGCATTACAAATAAGAGCCAAGGAGACTTCTCATATGAAGATAAAGCTCCAATAGACACATATCGGCATCAACCGACGTCCAAAACGAGCAAGGAAAGCTTCCCGAGTCCCGAAACGCGTGAAACCGGCCGAACAGAGTTGAGACGGCCGTCCCGGCTGGGACGGCCGTCCCAACCTGCCCCAGCCAGCTGGGACGCGCGTCCCGAAGCTGGGACGGCCGTCCCAAGCCCCAGTTATGTGGGACGGCCGTCCCGGTTCCCGGGGGTCCCAGCCTGTGTAATTTTGCCATTTGGGACGGCTGTCCCAGCCCAGCACGGCCGTCCCACCCGGACGGCCGTCCCAAAGTGCGCCAGCTGCGAAAAACTATAAATAGGAGGCTCATTTGCCACTTTTTGAGACCACAGACACTCCGGAGAGCTCGAAACACTTTCTACAACTCGAGCACTTGTCTATTTCTTTCTTTCTCTTGAATGATCTTTCCGATCGCCTTAAATAGGTAACAATCGGTTAAGGAATTATATTCCGGCATTCGATTCTTCTTTAAATTTTTAGTGGGGTCGATCTTGTATTGGTGAGGAGAGTCCGTGTAGAGAGAGGGGTTGCCAAAACGCATCCTCATAGTTGGAGATTCTCAATACAAAGCTTGCTACGGAGGTTCTTTTCAATTCTCTTCTCTTTTATTGCTTTATTTATTGTTTTATTTAGCTTTATTTACTATTTATGCCATGTAGAGTAAAATCATGTAGATAGCTATTTTAATATCTCTTTTATTGCTTTATTTAGCTTTATTCATCATTTTATGCATATAACATAGAATAAAATCATGTAGATAGCCATTTAATATTATGTAATAAAATAGGGTAATCGCGTAATTTCTCGTAGTCTTTATTTAAATGAATTAATCTGTCATAGGGAACCCGAAAGGGGCGTTGTGGGGTGCTAACACCTTCCCCACACGTAACTAACTCCCTTACCCAACTCTGGTTATAATGGCCAAGTGCGGTTTTTCTTAAAATCAACATTTTTTCCTTTTCCAATGTTTAAGGTTAAAACATTGGTGGCGACTCCATAAGAACCTCTTTTCGAAAACCTTTTAAAACAAATACGCGAGTCTAAACCATCTTTTCGCGACCGCTCGCATAAACGTTTCGAGACGTCCTCCGGACGTCGGAAAGGGACGGCGGCGACACTAATGTATTGCATCAGCCGCCCTAGTAGCCTTTAAAAAACTCATTGGATCATTTTCAACTAAGTGTAGAAATCATCTCCAAAGGAGGTTTCCTTCCTCTGTCTTTTACTTCTCCTCAAATCCTCATATATTTTATCACTATTAATATCTATAGATTGTTTAGGTATCTTACTAACCTTTAGAGAAAAAAATATGTTCAAAGAACTCAACATTTTTTGTCTCCACTATAGTATTATGCTCAATTGTATCACTTTTGAGCACAAAAAACCTATAGGCAGCACTATGTTCTGCATAGCCTAAGAACATACAATCAGAAGTTTTAGAATCTATTTTTCTTTTCTTATGATTAGGTAACATTACCTTCGCTAAGCACCCCCACACTCTTAGATATTTAAGATTAGGTTCATAACCTCTCGATAACTCATAGGGAGTTTTACCAGTTTTCTTAAAAAAACACACTGTAAGTATATCTTCTCTCAAGGGTGATTAGGTGCACTAAAGCTGTTTGATTAAGTATACTTTGGTTAATCATCTATAAATGTCACAGATCATATGAATCAATAATATAAGCAGAAGAATAAAATTTATTAACAACCTCAGAGATGTTAAGTACAAAAAAAAACCTTGATCATAATATCTCTTCCCTACAAACATATTATTTTATTTCTTTTGGCATAACAATCTTATCAGATTCGATTGACACTTTAACCCCAACTTTTCCCAGCTACAAGGATTAGATTAGCTCTGATTAATGGCACATGTAGCACATCATTCAAGGCCAGAGTCTTTCTAGATGTGAGCTTTAGAAGAACTGTTCCTTTTCCTAAGACAGGAGTTGTCCTAGAATCACCGAGATAATATATGTTCTTCTCCATCCCCACACTAGTGTAGGAGGTAAAAGCACTTCTGTTTGCACAGATGTGCCTGGTAGCACAAGAGTCTACCACTCATTTGCTCACATTTGTCACAAGGTTTATTTGAGAAACAACCGCAATAATTGTATCTTCTCCCTCGGCTAAATTTGCCTTAGGAGGATTGTCGTTTTTCATTCTGCGTCTGTACTGAGGTGCATGATGACCTATCTTTCCACAAAAATCAATTTTCTTTCTTTCTTGAACGTAAAGTGGGGTTAGATCCACTGGTTTCATACAGTCTCAACCCTTTCTTATACGTATGTACAAAATAATATGGGGACAAAATAATATTCTACTATATGTATACGTATGTACAAAATAATATGTGGACAAAATAATATTCTACATGAATGTACAAAATAATATGTAGATCTAGTCATACATTGTATACATGTAATTGCTAATTATTCATAAATAAAATCTCTCATAACATATAATAATTTTGCATAATTTCTCCCATAACATAAAATAATTATGCATAATGCATTTTTCATTTTCTCTGTTGTATTGGTGTAATAAATCCGAAAAAGGAGCTTGTGTTTGACACGTGTGCTCTATGGACAAGTTGCATGATGTATACTGATAGCATTTGATATAAAAGTTTACCTTTCTTTCATTATAATTATAACATGCAATAATCAATTTCATATACGATTCACCTTTAACCCAATCATGTAATTTTCTTTTTCAATTAAACTCAATTACAGGGTCATTCACATTTCAATAAGAATTACAGTGTCATTCACACAGGGGCTATGAAATTAATTTCAATTTGAAATTGATTGCAGCTTAAAACATAGATTAGGATTTATTCCTTTATTCAATTTTGGGAAAAACATAATTTAAAAATTATCATAAGAGAAAAATCATAAATCTAATAAGTATGACTCTGATACCACATGTATTTTAATTTGTAGTTTTTATACATTACTAATTCTATAAAACTACTCTTCACGTTTATATTCTTTATTCTCACATAATAGCATACATGAATCACAATCATATAATAACATATGTTGTAAAAGCTGACAGAGACACGAGCAAACTTTATTCCTAAAACATGTATAATCACTGCCCTTAAGGACTTATCCGCGGTGTATTGCGCAAGTCCCCCAGGATACAACAGGAACTTCTCGGAATATCTGAGGATCTCAAAAACTAGCAAGAAACTCTCAAAAGAGTAAATTAACCCAGGATCACAGAAAGAAGATCAGACAACAGAAGATGAGAGAGGTCTGTTCTGAAGAGTGTGAAGTGGTCTTTATTTATAAGAGAAAGTCTGTAACAGTTATGGAAGACTTGGTAGTGGGTCTGTAACGTTCTTTGGAACATTCTTCTGTAACGTTCTCTAAAATAGTCTTCTGCAACGTGTTTGAGAACACGTTCTCTGAAACGGTCTTCTGCAACGTTCTCTAAAATAATCTTCTGCAATGTATGAGAACACGTTCTCTAAAACAGTCTCCTGCAACGTGTGAGAACACGTGCTCTGAAACGGTTTTCTGCAACATGTGAGAACATGTTCTCTGTTTTGCAATACCCCTTAATTTATAACAATCCCCCACATATTGCAAAACAAAAAGGGATAAAATAAATAAAAGAAGAAAATCCTGGGTCTCATATAAGATGTAATGCATCAGAGCTGGTATAGCAAGCTATATGAACCAGTCTTAGACTAAAAAGCTTAACACACAGTGTAGTTGGTGTAGCAAGCTATATGAACCAAAACACTTAATGTGTGTTAGCGGTTTTAATAATCACAATACACCCCCACAATTCTTGTTGTTATCGCTGTGTTGCGCTTACTAGGCCATGCGTGTGCCCGATATTCATGAGTGCTCTAGAAATCTTGCAAAGATCTCATACAAGCGGCCCCACTCAACACTCATATAGGTGACTTCATCAAGCGTATGCTGCAAATCATACACCACCCTTAAGGGATATGAAAATCGTTTAAAAACTTTGTTTAGACTAAAATTCGTACAACACATAGAATTTTAATTACAAAGTTTAACCTCTCAGTGATGCAGTATCTAGCACTTTCACATATACATCATAGGAATGGACATAATTGATTTTAATCAATTTTAGTGCTAGTAGAACTAACAAGTGACTTGTTTTTACCCATATGAACCTTATTCATGGGATCTCCAATCACAAAGGTTGGGTTATCATCACCTGTTTGTTTGCAAGTTGCTTAAGGCCCATTCCCCTCGATGTTTCTAAAATCATATTTCTCGCTAAGGGTTTTGTTAGAGGATCTGTTAGATTCCGTTCTGACTTCACATAGTCAATGGAGATTGTTCCATTCTTTAGCAGCTGCTTCACTAAATTATGTCTCAACTGTATATGTCTATTTTTTCCATTGTAGTTCTTATTTTTTGCTATAGCTATTGCCGATTGACAATCACAGTGTATTGATACAGACGGGATCGGTTTCATTCCTAATGGAATGTTTACTAAGAAGTTTTTCAACTACTCAGCTTCACTACCAGCAATTTCGAGAGCAACAAATTGAGATTCCATTGTTGATCTTGCAATAATTGTTTGTCTGGCAGATTTCCATGTAATCTCACCACCCCCGAGTGTGAATACATAGCCACTAGTGGATTTTGTCTCATCTGAATCAGAAATCTAGTTAGCATCACTGTATCCTTCTAGTACAGCGGGAAATCCACTATATTCAATGGCATAATCCATTGAACCTCTTAAGTATCTCATAAGTCTTGTAAGTGCATTCCAATGTTCTTGATTAGGACATTGAGTGTACCTACTCAGTCTACCTACTGCATAAGAAATGTCAGGTCTAGAAAAGCTCATTAAATGTAGTAAGCTCCCAATTACTTGGGCATACTGAGGTTGAGAGATTGAGTCTCATCTATTTTTCTTTAACTTAGAGTTAGCATCATAAGGGGTATTCACTGGTTTGGCGTTATAACACCCAAACTTCCTAAGAAGTTTCTCAATATATTGTTCTTGGGATAGAAAAATACTATCGCCCTTCCTTATGATTTTAACACCCAAAATCACATTGGCTTCACCCATATCTTTCATTTCAAATTTAGATCCCAGAAACAACTTAGTTCTGGAGACAATGTCAATGCTTGTACCAAATATTAGCATATCATCTACATATAAACATATAATGACATATTCACCACTCTCAAAT
Source organism: Sphenostylis stenocarpa (assembly GCA_963425845.1). Classification (NCBI taxonomy): domain Eukaryota; kingdom Viridiplantae; phylum Streptophyta; class Magnoliopsida; order Fabales; family Fabaceae; genus Sphenostylis; species Sphenostylis stenocarpa. The sequence continues at coordinate 19,767,212 of OY731398.1, forward strand.
TTAGAGTACATACATTTATCAGCTTCATTAGTTGAAAAGCCATTACAAAGTAGAACACTATCAAGTTTTTCATGTCATTGTTTTGGTGCTTGTTTTAACCCATATAAGGATTTTACACTTTGTTCTCTTGACCTGGAACAACACACCTTCAGGTTGAGTCATATAAATTTCCTCCTCTAATTCACCATTCAAAAAGGTTGTCTTAACATTCATTTGGTGTATAACTAGTTTATGGATAGCTGCTAGAGCTAACAAAACTCGAATAGAGGAAATCCTAGTCACAGGGGCAAAGGTGTCAAAATAATCAATGTTGGATTTTTGAGTAAAATCCTTTGCTACTAATCTTGCCTTATATTTATCTATGGATCCATCAGAATGATACTTTTTCTTAAAGATCCACTTACAACCAATAGGTTTTGTTCCTTTAGGCAAATCTACCAAAGTCCAAGTATTATTTTTCTTAATTGAATCAATTTCAGTCTTAATGGTCTTATCCCAATGTATTGCATCAGGAGCCCTAGTAGCCTCTAAAAACCTCATTGGATCATTTTCAACTAGATAAGTGTAGAAATCATCTCCAAAGGAGGTTTCCTTCCTCTGTCTTTTACTTCTCCTCAAATCCTCATATATTTTATCACTATTAATCTCTATAGATTGTTTAGGTGTCTCACTAACCTTTAGAGGAAAAATATGTTCAAAGAACTCAACATTTTTTGTCACTACTATAGTATTATGCTCAATTACACCACTCTTGAGGACAAGAAACCTATAGGCAGCACTATGTTCTGCATAGCCTAAGAACATACAATCAGAAGTTTTAGAACCTATTTTCCTTTTCTTATGATTGGGTAACATTACCTTAACTAGGCACCCCCACACTCTTAAATATTTAAGATTAGGTTTATAACCTCTCCATAACTCGTAGAGAGTTTTACCAGTTTTAAAAAACACACTGTAAGTATATCTTCCCTCAGAGGTTATTTGGTGCACTAGAGTTCTTTGATTAAGTATACTTTGGTGTATGTAGAGTAGTCATCTATAAATGTTAGAGATCATATGAATCAATAATATAAGCAGAAAAACAAAATTTATTAACAACCTCAGAAATGTTAAGTACAGAAAAAAAACATTGATCACAATATCCCCTTCCCTACAAACACATTATTTTTTTTTGTCATAACAATCTTATTAGATTCAAATGACACTTTAACCCCAACTTTTCCTAACAGTGCTACAGATATTAGATTAGCTCTGATTAATGGCACATGTAGCACATCATTCAAGGTCAGAGTCTTTTTAGATGTGAGTTTTAGAACCTTTTCCTAAGATAGGAGTTGTCCTGGAATCACCGAGATAAATATGTTCTTCTCCATCCCCATACTAGTGTAGGAGGTAAAAGCACTTCTGTTTGCACAGATGTGACTGGTAGCACCAGAGTCTACCACTCATTTGCTCACATTTTTCACAAGGTTTATTTGGGAAACGACCGCAATAATTGTATCTTCTCCTTTGACTAAATTTGCCTTAGGAGGATTGTCATTTCTCATTTCACGTCTACACTGAGGTGCATGATTACCTTACTTTTCACAAAAAGCAATTTTCTTTCTTGAACGTAAAGTGGGGTTAGATCCACTCGTTTCATACAGTTTCAACCCTTTCTTACGTATGTACAAAATAATATGTGGACAAAATAATATTCTACTTGTATGTATGTACAAAATAATATGCAGACAAAATAATATCCGTATGTACAAAATAAAATAATATGTAGATCTTGTTGTAAAGGCTGACAGAGACACGAACAAACTTTATTCCTGAGGCGTGTATAAACACTCCCCTTAAGGACTTATCCGCGGTGTATTGCGCAAGTCCCCCAGGATACAACAGGAACTTCTCGGAATATCCGAGGATCTCAGAAACTAGCAAAAAACTCTCAAAAGAGTAAATTAACCCAGGATCACAGAAAGAAGATCAGAGAAGAGAAAAGAAGATGAGAGAGGTGTCTACTGAAGAGTGTGAAGTGGTCTCTATTTATAAGAGAAAGTCTGTAACAGTTATGGAAGACTTGGTAGTGGGTTTGTAACGTTTCCTGTAACGTTCTCTGTAACGTTCTCTAAAACGTTCTCTGAAACGGTCATCTGCAACGTGTGCTCTGAAACATTCTTCTGTAACGTGTGCTCTGTTTTGCAATACCCCTTAATTTACAACAATCCCCCACATATTGCAAAACAAAAAGGGATAAAATAAATAAAAGAAGAAAATCCTGGGTCTCATATAAGATGTAATGCATCAGAGCTGGTATAGCAAGCTATATGAACCAGTCTTAGACTAAAAAACTTAACACACAGTGTAGTTGGTGTAGCAAGCTATATGAACCAAAACACTTAATGTGTGTTAGCAGTTTTAATAATCATAATACACCCCCACAATTCTTGCTATTATCGTTGTGTTGCGCTTACTAGGCCATGCGCGTGCCTGGTATTCATGAGTGCTCTAGAAATCTTGCAAAGATCTCATACAAGCGGCCCCACTCGACACTCATATAGGTGACTTCATCAAGCATATGCTGCAAATCATACACCACCCTTAAGGGATATGAAATCGTTTAAAAACTTTGTTTAGACTAAAATTCGTACTTCACATAGAATTTTAATTACAAAGTTTAACCTCTCAATAATGCAGTATCTAGCACTTTCACATATACACCATAGGAATGGACATAATTGATTTTAATCAATTTTAGTGCTAGCAGAACTAACAAGTGACTTGTTTTTACCCATATGAACCTTATTCATGGGATCTCCAATCACAAAGGTTGGGTTACCATCACCTGTTTGTTTGCAAGTTGCTTAAGGCCCATTCCCCTCGATGTTTCTAAAATCATATTTCTCGCTAAGGGTTTTGTCAGCGGATCTGCTAGATTCCGTTCTGACTTCACATAGTCAATGGAGATTGTTCCATTCTTTAGCAGCTGCTTCACTAAATTATGTCTCAACTGTATATGTCTGTTTTTTTCCATTGTATTTCTTATTTTTTGCTATAGCTATTGCCGATTGACAATCACAGTGTATTGATACAGACGGGATTGGTTTTATTCCTAATGGAATGTTTACTAAGAAGTTTTTCAACCACTCAGCTTCACTACCAGCCATTTCGAGAGCAACAAATTCAGATTCCATTATTGATCTTGCAATAATTGTTTGTCTGGCTGATTTCCATGTAATCGCACCACCCCCGAGTGTGAATACATAGCCACTAGTGGATTTTGTCTCATCTGAATCAGAAATCCAGTTAGCATCACTGTATCCTTCTAGTACAGCGGGAAATCCACTATATTCAATGGCATAATCCATTGAACCTCTTAAGTATCTCATAAGTCTTGTAAGTGCATTCCAATGTTCTTGATTAGGACATTGAGTGTACTTACTCGACCTACCTACTCGCATAAGCAATGTCAAGTCTCGAAAAACTCATTAAATGCGGTAAGCTCCCAATTACCTGGGCATACTGAGGTTGAGAGATTGAGTCTCCTCTATTTTTCTTTAACTTAGAGTTAACATCATAAGGGGTATTCACTGGTTTGGCATTATAACACTCAAACTTCCTAAGAAGTTTCTCAATATATTGTTCTTGGGATAGAAAAATACTATCGCCCTTCCTTATGATTTTAACTCCCAAAATCACATTGGCTTCACCCATATCTTTCATTTCAAATTTCGATCCCAGAAACAAATTAGTTCGGGAGACAATGTCAATGCATGTATCAAATATTAGCATATCATCTACATATAAACATATAATGACACATTCACCACTCTCAAATTTAGAGTACACACATTTATCAACATCATTAGTTGAAAAACCATTACAAAGTATAACACTATCAAGTTTTTCATGCCATTGTTTTGGTGCTTGTTTTAATCCATATAAGGATTTTAAAAGTCTACATACTTTATTCTCTTGACCTGGAACAACACACCCTTCAGGTTAAGTCATATAAATTTCCTCCTCTAATTCACCATTCAAAAGGTTTGTCTTAACATCCATTTGGTGTATAACTAGTTTATGGATAGTTGCTAGAGCTAACAAAACTCGAATAGAGGAAATCCTAGTCACAGGGGCAAAGGTGTCAAAATAATCAATGTTGGATTTTTGAGTAAAACTCTTTGCTACTAATCTTGCCTTATATTTATCTATGGATCCATCAGAATGATATATTTTTTTTCCTTAAAGATCCACTTACAACCAATAGGTTTTGTTCCTTTAGGCAAATCTACCAAAGTCCAAGTATTATTTTTCTTAATTGAATCAATTTCAGTCTTAATGGTCTTATCCCAATGTATTGCATCAGGAGCCCTAGTAGCCTCTAAAATACTCATTGGATCATTTTCAACTAGATAAGTGTAGAAATCATCTCCAAAGGAGGTTTCCTTCCTCTGTCTTTTACTTCTCCTCAAATCCTCATAGATTTTGTCACTATTAATCTCTAAAGATTGTTTAGGTGTCTCACTAACCTTTAGAGGAAAATATGTTCAAAAAACTCAACATTTTTTGTCTCTACTATAGTATTATGCTCAATTATATCACTTTTGAGGACAAAAAACCTATAGGCAGCACTATTTTCTGCATAGCCTAAGAACATGCAATCAGAAGTTTTAGAACCTATTTTCCTTTTCTTATGATTGGGTAACATTACCTTAGCTAGGCACCCCCACACTCTTAAATATTTAAGATTAGGTTTATAACCTCTCCATAACTCATAGGGAGTATTACCTGTTTTCTTATGTGGTATCCTATTTTGTAAAAAACATGATGTAAGTGTATCTTCTCTTAGAGGTTATTTGGTGCACTAAAGTTCTTGATTAAGTATACTTTGGTTTATCTAGAATAATCATCTATAAATGTCACAGATCATATGAATCAATACTATAAGCAGAAGAATAACATTCATTAACAACCAAGGGCTTTGGTCACACTATCTCTTTCCTACAAATACATTATTTTTTGTCATAACAATCTTATCAGATTCGAATGACACTTTAACCCCAACTTTTCCAATAGTGCTACAGAGATTAGATTAGCTCTGATTAATGGCACATGTAGCACATCATTCAAGACCAGAGTCTTCCCAGATGTGAGCTTTAGAAGAAATTTTCCTTTTCCTAAGACAGGAGTTGTCCTGAATCACCGAGATAAACATGTTCTTCTCCATCCCCCACACTAGTGTAGGAGGTAAAAGCACTTCTGTTTGCACAGATGTGCCTGGTAGCACCAGAGTCTACCACCCATTTGCTCACATTTGTCACAAGGTTTATTTGAGAAACGACCGCAATAATTGTATCTTCTCCCTTGGCTAAATTTGCCTTAGGAGGATTGTCGTTTCTCATTCTACGTCTACACTGAGGTGCATGATGACTTAGCTTTCCACAAAAAACAATTTTCTTTCTTGAACGTAAAGTGGGGTTAGATCCACTGGTTTCATATACTCTCAACCCTTTCTTATACGTATGTACAAAATAATATGGGGACAAAATAATATTCTACTTATACGTATACGTATGTACAAAATAATATGTAGATCTAAGTCATACATTGTATACATGTAATTGCTAATTATTCACAAAGAAAATCTCTCATAACATATAATAATTTTGCATAATTTCTCTCATAACATAAAATAATTATGCATAATGCATTTTTCATTTTCTATGTTATATTGGTGTAATAAATCCGTAAAAGGAACCTGTGTTTGACACGTGTGCTCTATAGACAAGCTGCATGATGTATGCTCATAGCATTTGATCTAAAATTTTACCTTTCTTTCATCATAATAATAACATGCAGTAATCAATTTTATATATAATTCACCGTTAACCCAATCACGTAATTTGTTTTTTCAATTAAATCAATTACAGGGTCATTCACATTTCAATAAGAATTACAGTGTCATTCACATAGGGACTATGAAATTAATTTCAATTTAAAATTGATTGCAGCTTAAAACATAGATTATCATTTATTCCTTTATTCAATTTTGGGAAAAGCATAATTTAAAAATTATCATAAGAGAAAAATCATAAATCTAATAAGTATAGCTCTGATACCACATGTATTTTAATTTGTAGTTTTTATACGTTACTAATTTTATAAAATTACTCTTCACGTTTAGATTCGTTATTCTCATGTAATAGCATACATAAATCATAATCATATAATAACATACATGAATTGATTCTCACATAATAACACACATAAATCATAATCAGAAGACTAACCTTGATCCATGAGCACTTCATAATTCCCTTTCTTTCACTATCCAATATTCTAAAACTGTTAAAGGAAGTTGTTGATGTTCGTATTGTTAGCCTTAAGTCCTTAAGATTGTTGTAAAAGCTGACAGAGACACGAACAAACTTTATTCCTGAGGCGTGTATAAACACTGCCCTTAAGGACTTATCCGCGGTGTATTACGCAAGTCCCCCAGGATACAACAGGAACTTCTCGGAATATCCGAGGATCTCAGAAACTAGCAAAAAACTCTCAAAAGAGTAAATTAACCCAGGATCACAGAAAGAAGATCAGAGAAGAGAAAAGAAGATGAGAGAGGTGTCTACTGAAGAGTGTGAAGTGGTCTCTATTTATAAGAGAAAGTCTGTAATAGTTATGGAAGACTTGGTAGTGGGTTTGTAACGTTTCCTGTAACGTTCTCTGTAACGTTCTCTAAAACGTTCTCTGAAATGGTCTTCTGCAACGTGTGCTCTGAAACAGTCTTCTGTAACGTGTGCTCTGTTTTGCAATACCCCTTAATTTACAACATATCTAAGTCATGCACACGTAACTGTTAATTGTTCACTACCAAAACAAATCTCTCTCAACATATAATACTCATGCATAATTCATATACTCATGAAGCATAGTTTCATTGGTGTAATAAATCCAAAAAAGGAACATGTGTTTGACACGTGTGCTCTATGGACATCTTGTATGATATATGCTGATAGCATTTGATCTAAAAGTTTACCTTTCTTTCATCATAATTATAACACGCAGTAATCAATTTCATATATGATTCACCTTTAACCCAATCACGTAATTTGCTTTTTCAATTAAAATCAATTACAGGTCATTCACATTTCAATAAGAATTATAGTGTCGTTCACACAGACGCTATGAAATTAATTTTAATTTGAAATTGATTGCAGCTTAAAACATAGATTAAGATTTATTCCTTTATTCAATTTTGGGAAAAGCATAATTTAAAAATTATGATAAGAGAAAAATCGTAAGTCTAATAAGTATGGCTCTGATACCACATGTATTTTAATTTGTAGTTTTTATACGTTACTAATTCTATAAAACTACTTTTCACGTTTAGATTTTTTATTCTTACGTAATAGCATACATGAATCATAATCATATAATAACATACATGAATTTATTCTCAGATAATAACATACATGAATCATAATCAGAAGACTAACCTTGATCCATGAGCACTTCATAATTCCCTTTCTTTCACTATCCAATATTCTAAAATTGTTTAAGGAAGTTGTTGATATTCGTACTGTCAGTCATAAGTCCTTAAGATTGTTGTAAAAGCTGACAGAGACATGAGCAAACTTTATTCCTGAGGCGTGTATAATCACTGCCTTTAAGGACTTATCCGCGGTGTATTGCGCAAGTCCCCCAGGATATAACAGGAACTTCTCGGAATATCCGAGGATCTCAGAAACTAGCAAGAAACTCTCAAAAGAGTAAATTAACCCAGGATCACAGAAAGAAGATCAGAGAAGAAAAGATGAGAGAGGTGTGTTCTGAAGAGTGTGAAGTGGTCTCTATTTATAAGAGAAAGTCTGTAACAGTTATGGAAGACTTGGTAGTGGGTCTGTAACGTTCTCTGGAACATTCTTCTGCAACGTTCTCTGGAACATTCTTCTGCAACGTTCTCTGAAATAGTCTTCTGCAACGTGTGTGAGAACACATTCTCTGAAACGGTCTTCTGCAACGTTCTCTAAAACAGTCTTCTGCAACGTGTGAGAACACGTTCTCTGAAACAGTCTTCTGCAACGTGTCAGAACATGTTCTTTGTTTTGCAATACCTCTTAATTTACAACACTTTCAATAGCATTTTTAAGTGATTCATCACGAACAGTAAACAACTCTTGAATTTTGTGGACCTTTTCAGATGTACTCCTTTAGGATATATCTTACACCATGATATGGTGTTAGTATATTTGACTTTAACATAAAGTCAACATCTCCAAAATAATATTTTCATATAATTATTATACTTAACATTATTCAATGACTTCTAAGTAACCATAAATCAAGTTCAACAAAATCACTACAATTTATGTTGTGGAATAATAAATGGATCTTCTCAAATAAGGGTATCCTTTAAAATTCGTGAATTAAATGCACTTTCCTCCCACCCAACTAACACATATGTAAATTTCATATCAAAATCATATGTTGCAAATACATTTTGTGTTGGTCAATCTTTTCTTTCACGATAACATGGAGCATCCACTTGCGGAATCCTAACACGTACATGAGTGTCATCTATTGCCCCTAAACAATCCTAAAGGGAAAAAATCGAGTATAAACAATAATAAATACATTATGTATGTAAATTAACATTTGAGTTTGGACTATATTACCTTAAAGTATAAGTAAAGACTGTTATTTAGAATATGAGGTTGGACTTCAGTCTCATATAGTTTAATTAAGAATTCAACTTCCAACATCAATATGACATTCAACACATTATAAAAATGTATGAAAACAGTTACCTCAGAATGATGAAAAAAGAATGAAACACTTTTATTCTTCACGTTATGGCCAATAATGTGAAGAAATTTAGTTATTTGTTTTTCAACAGTTGATCGAAATGCATATTTTACCAATCCAGATACCCTTAATTGTTTGTATATTGTAATGAACGATTGAGGTCACATTCGAATAATGTCATGAGATTGTTCCATATGTACTAAGTAAGACAACAACTTTTGACGATGACACTTTTTTTTTTAAAACAAATTCTGAAATATTTGGAGTTGATAAACGTAACACATTCAACGCATAAGCAACAATGCAAAGGATTGTCACCATTGCTATTTCGGTATAAAGTTTTATTTATTATTGTAAATATTCAATTAAATTAAAGTTACTGCCAACGACATCATTATCAAGATCTTCATGAGAAAAACCTTTGACCGATTGTTATAATATGTCATTTTACAAATCCTTTAAACAAATATATCCTTAGAAACCTCTAAATTTTATTAATTATATTATTAAGTAAGTAAAAATTAAATCTGAATTATAATATTAAAATTCGATAATATATCTAATATTTTATGATTCACCTTATAATTCTAATTAAAATAATTTAATATAATCTCTAATAATTTAATACTAAATTAATACAGAATTTATAAATTCATATTTTGTTCTATTATTAATAAAATTTAATATTTCGTTAATTATTCTTGAAGTTCAGACCTAATTTATTATATATTATTAATAATTTAAAAATTAATGGAAATCTAATATTTGATAGAATATCTATTATATATTTTAAAGTTCAAACCAAATTTATTATATATTATTAACAATATTAAAATTAATGGAAATCTAATGTTTGATTAAATATCTATTATATATTTTAAAAAAATTACGTTTATATTTAATATATAATATTAATTTAAATATAATTCATAATTTTTATACCTATATTAATTTAACTTAAACAATTACTCCAGTCTCAATCTCAGACAAATATTTATCACATAATTTAACTTAAAACCCTACTCTAATATCATTATAATTTTTCATAACATATTTATATTATTAATTAAACGGATAAGCAAAAAATTAAACCTATAATCAACCTACCTCTAAATTGTAACACTAATAATGATTATCACCACACGACCAATACCACCAAAACAACGGCAACATGACCACCACCACAAACCAACACCAAGTACGGCGGATAACAACCAAGAGCACCACTATCACCAACGCCAACGCAACACGAGAAGCATCAGCACCACTACAACGCGAGCTCCACAGCGCCACGACCACCAACACCACATGACCAAACGATGATCAGCACCACCACCAGCGCACGAGGAGCACGACTACCACGAATGAACGAACACGAAGCAGGATGAGACCAACGACACAACAACCACCACACAGCCAAGAGGAGCTCCACCACCACCTTGCTGCCAGGAGCACCAACTCTACTCAATGATCATTGCATAAAACCTGTAATATAACACACATCAATGGTTGAAACACATTATAACTCACTCACACGAGAATTAATTGATTCTCGTTGCAAGAAGAAGTGAATGAGAATCGATTCTTATAAACGGATAATCGATTATAGCCCTTGAGAATCAATTCTGCATTGACTGAGAATCAATTATCCTTCATTGAGAATCGATTCTAGCCACAGAGAATGGAAATTGTTGAAATAAGGGAGACGAGAATCGATTATCATAACAACTCGTAAAGAATCGATACTCTACAACATCCACAACCATTTTCTTTGTCACTCTCATCCACTAACACACAACACACACCAAAACCAAACCACAATCACCAACCCCGCTCTTATGTAAACGAGAACCACCATCAACCTCGATACAAACAAATAATGTATCACTTGTCTCCTCTCACGAGTATTTAATGGCACACAACTTCCACTGATCATGGTTCATGGTCGCGGTCAACACAACGTGGATCTCATCTTTATTGTGGTTGTAGAATTATTTCTCCATTCAGATGAATCTTTGTATATATGCAAAACTTTTTCAGATGATCATTATTTCTAGATTCTATGCACAGTTGCTTCACTTTGAGATGGAGAGGAGAAAATCATAAATAGAAATTCGATTAATTATGTTTCTTCCATCATTTTTTGGTCAAGAAAGCTTCCATCCCTCTCTCTCAAATTAGCACTTATAAGTTAAAACAAATATATCTAATACTCAGCTTTTCATCCGCGAATAATAAATAACTGAAAACTACACAACGTTAAATGACATGCACATGTTTGACACTAATTTTGGATGCTTGGCATCAATTTCCAACGTGAAAGAGTAGACATTGGAGATAGAAAGCAAAGTGATACTATTAATTAATGACACTACGTTAGAAACGTGTCAATAATGTATTGTCGTTTTGCAACAATTATTGAGTTCGTGTAACAATAAAATAAATGCAATATATTCCACTAAAATTGTACAACGCCAAACATGCTGCATTTTCTATCGTTGATGTATATGTTTAGTTCTCAAAAAGAATTTATTTATAATCTTTTAAAAGAAAAATTCTATTTGCTTGGGCCTTTTAGTTGCAAACTTTATTGGGCCTTTTAGTTGAATACTTGCTTGGGCCTTTTCTTTTTAATACTTTATTTGTGTCTTTTCTTTGTGCACTATGATAGTTTCTTTCTACACCTTCTTACAAAATTGTTTGTATTTATTGTTTATGACAACTTTTCCCAATCATACTCGTATATTGGATGGTCCCAACAACGCTTCCAAAATTTTAAAATTTTAAATAGTTCACATTCTAAGGATAAGTTATAAATTGGTGTCACCAAATACAAATAAAGAAAAGTCTTAAGCAACATATTGATCTTCATGCGTGAAAAAATTAAAATAATTCGAACTTTTAATTATTCGAATTAATAATTTTAAATATAAATAACTCAAGATTAGTGAAATACAACCAAAATAGTAATTACATGCTTTATAAGTTAATTTAATAACTAAAGTTTTCAATTTTCAAGCTAATTTGATTAGTTGTAAAGTTCCCTCGGTGTTTTTATTTAGGGCACATATATTATTTATACTTAAAAGTAATTAAAACAAGATTAAATTGGAACTTTTTATAATGATTTAGATGGATCCAAGATTTAGGTTCTTATAGACTAGGCTGTCTTGTCGTGGATCCAAGTTGAAGTTTAGAACAATTTTTAAGAGTTAATTGGAAAAAAGTGGCATTGATTGGTCAAATTACACACCCTCAATGTTATAACTTTTTAGGTTTACATTAAAGTATTCAACAAAGACATAAAAGGAAAAATAATACAAATAGATTTTCAATAGATGCAAAAGTCGATAAAAGAAAAAGGCAACTAAGTTTAGTTAAAGGGTAAACATCAAAGAATAAACAATAATTGAAGAAAGGTGATGATAGATGAACGAGAGATTTACATATATATTTTTTATGAGGATTTTGTTTAAATAATTTGCACAACAACCACACTATAATACGATACTACACTTTGTTTTATTAAGTTGAATACTCTTTAATTGTAGAATTATGGGAAGTAGAGCTGTCTGAAAACGACGTGTGAGCTTTGCGTTTGGTTTAGGGTGACATTTGTTATTTTTTTATTTTAAGTCCACAACACAAGTTACATAATTTACTCATTATTCTACTCATTTTGATTGAATAAATTATCCGTAATTGTCCACATTTGGAAAACAGCCATAGCAGTTTTGACTTTAGTAATAATTAATTGTTTTTTAATCTCCAAGAAGATTAGTTGAGATTGAATTTAATTCTAAAGAAAACGTTATTATTTTTTATTACAACATTAAATAAATATGTTTATTTTTTTCTTCTGTTTTTTTACAAAGTATCTTAATTAGATTTCATAATTGATAGTTTCCATGACTAACGATTGACTATCTTTAATAAGGGAAACAGATTTTTTCTTAATTACGTTTTCTTCATTCACAAAATTTAAACTCGAGATTTCACTTAAGAAAATCAATACAATATTGGTCCAACTAATTAGTATTAATTTTATGATTTTAAGGGTATGTTTAGATTGATTATAAAAATTTAATATTATATTCATAATTACTTTTGACTCATTATATACACTTTCCCTTTAAAGTGTATGTAGCTTTTTTTTCAATTGGTTAATATTCTCAGTTATTAATTCATTTATTCTTAATTTTTCTCCAAATAAATTACATCATTAAAGTAATGCAAGAACAATGTTATTTTAAACTATTTTAAGAAATTTCATTTTTATTAAATATTTATTATTATTGTTAAACTATGTAAGAAAAGTAAGAAGAATGAGTAGAATTAAATTGGGATTTGGATTGCTGCCACATCTTATGGAAACAAAAGGTTGATTCATTAAAATTTTGACGCCATACACATCATCCACAGAACGATGATACATTCTTTATTTTCTCAGACAAAGTAGCAAGCAAACACTCACACTATGAAAAGGTGATTGTTCATTCTTCATCCCATAGATCATCAAGAAGAGGCTTGGTTGGTCCTTTGATGAGCCTCTCTTGATGGATTTCACTTATCTTCTTGTAATCTTCCTCAGTTAATGACCAATCAAAAATCCCCAAGTTTTGCTTCATCCTCTCCTTGTCATAGCTCTTCACCACAAAGGTTAATCCTTGTTCATACAGCCATCGAAGACAAATCTGTAATATTTTTGTATCAGTTTTCTGAACATAGAAACACAGTACATCTAATAATACTACACACACACATATGTTATATATGTATCATAAATTGGTGCTACGTAGAAGAAACTAGTATATACCTGAGCAACAGTTTTGCCATGAGCATCAGCCAATTCTTTGAGTACATCATTGTCCATCACAAGATTAGCACCTCTACTAGCACCCTTCCTCAGGGGTGAGAAAGCAGTTACAGTGATACCCTTTTCCTTACAGAATTCTCTTAGTTGCTGTTGTTGCCAGCCAAGGTTAACTTCTACCTGTTAGGATTGTTTAAGGTGTAGTTCAATCAGTGATTGAATAGGTTTTTTATATTGTAGTGGATCATCAGAACAAGTATAATAATTCAACTAATGTATGTGGTTAACTTAAATATTGATAATTAATTACTTGATTCACTGCAGGAGGGATGGTAGCAAAAGAGAGCAATTTTTCAAGCTTCTTGATGGAGAAGTTGCTGACTCCAATGGCTTTGGTGAGGCCAAGTCTTTGGCATTCCTCCATGGATCCCCACACACCCTTCACGTCAAACTCCACTATCTCTGATACTTCGATGGGGTACACAACTTTCCCAGGCTTAGTAGCAATGGGCCAGTGGATCAGAAAGAGATCCAAGTACTCGAGTTGAAGTGTCCTGCATGGTTTCAACGTAAAGTTAACACACAAATTATTACATAGTTAAAATTTTGATTACTTGTTACACAAACATTAGTTAGGACAAACATCCATGTTAAAAGTTTTGATTACTTGTTACGTAAAGATTACTCTGGAGTGTAAACAAGTGGTATGAAGTAGTAATTGTGATCATTACCTGAGAGATTTCTGGAGAGCTGAAACAATGGTCTGTGCATGGTTATCAGTGACCCACAATTTGGAAGTGACAAAGAGTTCATCCCTTGATGCAACTAGTCCAAGTTTAAGTGCTTCTGCTATGGCTTCTCCCACAGACTGTTCCACGCCATAAGCAGAAGCAGCATCAAAGTGCCTGTAGCCCTGCTTGATGGCCTCAAGGACAGCATCTTTGGTGGTGACTGTGCTGGTGGCTTCCGGCGCGGTGCCCAGGCCCATCACCGGCATCTTTCGCTGGCCAGAGGAGGACCGGAGAGTGACTTCAGAGACTATGGTGGCAGTCATTTTGCTAAGAATTGGATGAGAATGCTAAATTGGCTTTAGTTACTTTGTTGGTGATGTTAACAAGAGGGTCACCATATATCTTTTATAATGGAATTTGAGCAATAGAAAAATATGAACATGCAAGTGGGTAGGTGGGATTATAGTGCTTCCATGGCTATCTACTTTGGGGTAGCTGATACTGGTATTAATGAATACATGTGTTTTGAATTTTTAATGATGCTTTTTTCAATGGGCATAGAACAAAGAAAAAACACACACTTCGTAGAATTCTGCAACATCACTTCACTGTGGTCTTCGCCTCCTTTTCAAGACTTAGTTTCTCATTTTGCACCAGCAATGCAAATAAAATTCTGTTTTGATTTTATTTTACCACAATATTATGCAAATATAATTTTAGTATTCATCACAATATTATAATATATAATATAATTTTTTAAAAATGATTTATAAAATAAAAAATAAAAAATTTTTATAGGTTTGATTATCACCGTTAATAGTGGTGAAATTTTCCATAATAAAGTTGATGAAAAATGCTTAGTCACTCTTTTTTAGTCTGAAATTTCTAAAGACTACAACTTTATATGAAATCATAGTTGAAAAATAGCGTACAAGAGGACAACATTGAAGTCAAGAACCACATTATTTTATTTTAGTATTTGTAAAGTAACACAATTATCAATATTAAAATATTACCTAATTTTAAGAAAAATATTCGTGTACAGCTAAGAAATGCAACAACTGTCTTGAAAAAACGTGTAACACTTAAATTATAAAACGACAATCATAAATCAAAATAAAAATAAAGATTAAATGTATTTTATTAATGGTTAAATTTTTTGTAAGATTTTAAACAAATATTAGGCGTGACTTGATGGTGACTTTATTGTAATAGTTAAACGAAATTTTGGACCGACTTAGTCATTTTTTTTTCAACAGGAACTATGATTAAAATATTCCTAAAAATGACTTAGTGGTACTTTTATTCAATCAGAGAAACTTATAAACAAAATTAAAATTTGACTTGTCGACTCTGTTTTTCTACTGTTTTAAAACAAATCCAAAATTTGGTTTGATGATTAAAATATGAATTTTTTTACTTAGTGTGGGTCTGCATCAACTTTTATTTGAATATTTAACCATAATATATTATGTTACGACTACAGTGCAAGCCTTTTATTTGTTTTGGAATTATGCAAGGTTTAATTAGTTTTGTCAAGAAAATATTCTTCGTTGGTTTTAAAATTGTACCAGTTAATAATAATAATAATAATAAACTTTAAGATTTTTTTTTCATTTTCACTTTGACTGCCTTGATCCTTTGCTATAATATTTACTGAATTAATGTTGTGAGAACAATAAAATCAAAATAATTTTAAATTTGTGTATTCATGTTATTTAATTAATTAAAAAAATAACAAATTATTGTGATTAATATAATTATATATATAAAGTATCTCCAGTTGTTTATGAACAACGTATTTTCATTTTAAAGTAAGTTATTTTAAGTAATTTTTATTAAATTTTTATAAATTTTGTTTAAATATATTCTTTTATAGACATTCATATTTTTATTTATATTTGACGTTTTTATAACTTAAAAAAATAATATAATTATTATAAATAAATACTAATTTAATTTAATATTTTAATATAACAAAAAATAAAAAATTCACATATTTATCTCGATATATACTAAAAATAAAAAATATATAATGAAGAAAAATTATACTCCTCTTTGTGAAAGCAAATAATGTTTAACAAAGTTCTAATAGAATATTGAATAATATATAACGAATTATATTTGTCATATTATTATAATAAAAGCTAAAATTTAAAGTATTTATATTTTTTTCTTAAATAATAATAATATTTTAACGTATTGATGTATCATATTTATAAATTAATTAATCCAATTATTGATATACTATTTTAATTTTAAATTCATGAAATTTAATCATGATAAAAAATTTAAATTCATATTCATAAATAAATATTATTTTTTATATATACTAATTTATAATATTTTATAATTAAATTTTTTATAAAAAAAGTAACTAATAATTTTTAAAATTTTAAATAATATGAATATTTAAACAAAAAAAATTATTTTCAAAATAAAATAAATAATTAATTGATTGTTGGGATCATTGAAAGGAAATAAAATAATTATAAAATACAAATTAAGATATATTTTCTATCGTTGAAAATATTAAGACAAAATATTATTTATAAGATAACTTTTTATTTGTTTTTTTATTATAATTATTAATTTTTATTATCATTTAGATAAATTCTAATGTATAATTTTATAAGGTACAATTATTTTTTATTAAACATTGAGGTAAGCATCATCCACTAGATATATCCGTCACAAATATTTTATATTTTACAGAGTAACAGGAATATTTAAATTATCAAATGTAATAAAAATATTTAAAATGATATAAAATATTAGAAGAATGTTTAACTTTCAACAATTTTTTTCTTTTACACATGTTTATTTTTTATGATTGTAAATTTCAAATGTATAATTTACATGTGTGCGTGGGAATCAATAAATAATATATTTAAAAAACTATATTAATTTTTTTAATGGATTTATTATCTAAATAGATCTTTATTGTTCATGTAATTTTTATTTGTCTTTTCTTAAATTCTCTTGTTTTCATTCACTTATCTGTGTTTTTTTTTCATCACCACCGCCTAATTTCTTTTATTAAAACTACTATATTAATATTTAATAAAAAATATTAGAGTTAATTTTTTAAATCAATATTAAAATTAAAAATATATCAATTAATTAATTTAAATTATGATGATGATAAATAATTTTGTTTATGATGAAAGTAAATAATTATGATGATATAAATAATTAATTTAAAATTTATTGTTTATTTACTCATTGATTAAAATATTATATTAAAATTTGATAAAATAAATATTTAATATTTTAAAAAATAAAATTATTTAAATTATTTAAAAATATTATAATTAATAAATTTATAATAATATAATATAATAAATTTGAGATATTACAAATATTATTCTTATATTATAATTATTAAGAAAATTAAATAATTATTTTAATGTAAACTTTCTAATATTTTTTTAAATTACCTAATTATTATTATTATTTAATATAATTATAACCACATTAAATTATTAAATAAAAATATATTTAACTTATCAATATTTAATATTTTTTTAATTAAATGAGTAATTAATTTATTATGGTAAAATAATTTTAAATTAATTATTTATTATCATTATAAATAAAATTATCTATGTTTATTATCATTCTAAATAATTAATATTTTTTAATTTTAATGTTGATCTTTAAAAAAATTATTTTAATATATTTTTATTAAATTTTAGTATAGTAATTTTAATTAAAAGAATGAAGAGAGATAAATATATAAGTGGTGGAAAACAAATAAGAAAAAAAATAAAAGAATTTATGTGGAGAGAGATTTTTTGTTTATATGAATAATATACAAATTTATTTAGATATATCTATTTTAAATTGTATTATTTATAAGAATGATTAGGTGGCATTGATTTTAGATTTTAATTTTAATTTTTAATCTCGTGAACGTAGAAGAGGACAAAAAAAATTCAGAACGAAAAAAAAAAACAAATTGAAGCTGGCGCGGAGCTTGGCGCGAAGCAAAATTAGGGCGCGAAAGAGGTTGTTTGTTGTTTATAGTTCAAATTTCTTCACTCTTTGTTCTTGCATTTGCATCAATGGCTTCTTCACTTCCTCGAAGAAGAACCCACGCTCCCAAATCATCCTCCGCCTTGTACGACGACGTTTTCTGCCAGGAATGCGCCTCCGGTCACTCCCCTGCGAAATTACTTCTCTGCGACAGATGCGATCGAGGCTACCACCTCTTCTGCCTCCGCCCCATCCTCCCTTCCGTTCCCAAAGGCTCCTGGTTCTGCCCCTCCTGCTCCAACACCCAACCTCAGTGTAAGCATTTTATTTCTCTCATTCCAGATCCCACATCGATTCATTCCAACAAAGCAAAAGTTTATTCACGAGCTGATTTTTAGGGTTGAGTAAGATCCTATGCAAATTAGGGTTCTCTCTATTCTCTATTTAACCCCTTGTGTTTTCTCAATCTGCAGCCTTTCCCCTTGTCCAGACCAAAATCATTGATTTCTTTCGAATTCAGCGCTCCCCCGAGGCATCGTTGAATCAAGGTAAGACTAATTGATTCTCAGTTTATTAGTATTGTTGTTTTCAGTTGTTCAATGTTATGGTTTTGATTTGAAGATTGAAACTTGAAACTGGTGTGGTTTTAGATACGCGGAAAAAGCGAAAGCGGGGTGGGAGCTTGGTGGTGTCGAAGAAGAAACGGAAACTGTTACCCTTCGTGCCGAGTGAGGATCCGAAGAGGAGGTTGGAGCAGATGGCCTCGCTGGCGACGGCGTTGACTGCAACTAATACAGACTTCAGCAATGAGCTCACTTACATGCCTGGAATGGCACCGAGGTCTGCTAATTGCCCTGCTCTCGAGCGTGGTGGAATGCAGGTACCTGATTACTGATTAATTACCCTAATTGTTTTGTGCTGAAATTATCTGATACTATTTGTAAAGGTGTGTACATTTTGAGCGTTGTTTAGTTAAGCATTATGTCAATGGAACAGTGTATTGTCGTGTGATTGCGACCTCTCAGAATTTTGCCAATGTATTTAAAAGCTTGAGTTAGTCAAGTTGAGAAAATTAGTTTAAAGAAAGGGGTTTTGAGTTTGTGTTGTTCCTTCCTTGCATGTAGTTAAATTTGTTTCTCCTGTGTTAAACCAACGTATAGTATGCTATACCTTTTTACTTCTCGCTGCCACTTCTTTGATTATTGGGTTAACAATCATTTTAAGGTCCTGGTTGATGCAAAAGATGTCTTTTGTTCACTTTCGTATGATAGGGATCTTGGCAATTTGAATGTTTCGGTAGGATAAAGCAGGAGCAAGACATAAATGGGAATAGGAAAAAAATGTTATTGTTCTTAGTGTTGTCATTCATTTGCATGTACATGTTTATTAGAACAATGTATTTCGCAATCCTCAAGCCTTTTTTTTAATGAGGAAAAAGTTTTATAAAATAATCACACTTGCATTTAGCATCCGCGGTGGGGACTGGTTCTTCTCCGTTCTTTATGTATTTAATTGCTAATTCGCTTGTGTTTTTTATTTATTTTTTTCACTCAGGTCTTGTCAAAAGAAGACACTGAAACCTTAAACTTGTGCAAAAGAATGATGGAAAGAGGAGAATGGCCACCCCTAATGGTCGTTTTTGATCCTCTAGAAGGGTATGTATACGCGGCTTAATTGTTTCTCCTTAAAATGTAGCCAATAAATAAATCTTAATATTCTGGCCAAAAGATGCAGCGAACCCATGGTGCACCTATTACATAACCATTTAGCAACAATCTCATTGTTCACATTACAATGGAAAAAGATACTTAACACTTTTAAATTTCTATTTGTGCAGCTTCACTGTTGAAGCAGATAGACCCATCAAAGATTTAACCATAATTACAGAATATGTTGGAGATGTAGATTTTTTGAAGAATAGGGAAAACGATGATGGAGATAGCATAATGACACTTCTTTCAGCTTCTGACCCTTCAAAGACACTTGTGATCTGTCCAGACAAACGTAGCAATATAGCACGTTTCATTAATGGCATCAATAACCATACACCGTAAGTTTTTTGCACCTCAGATTTCATCCTTGCTTCTGTTTTTGAAAAGTATGAACCTAAGGATTTTAAGGACGATTTACATTAATTGTCAGTTAAAAATCCTTTACTTTCAATTCAAGTAAGGGGATTGTTTGATAGAAACAACTATTAATGAAGGCTTTACCTTTTGATATAGGGAAGGAAAAAAGAAACAGAACTTAAAATGCGTGAGATTTGATGTTGGAGGCGAATGTCGAGTTCTTTTAGTCTCCAATAGAGATATTCCAAAGGGGGAAAGGTTGTACTATGACTACAATGGAGATGAACATGAGTATCCAACTGAACATTTTGTCTGACTGCCTTCAGATGTATGCAAAGCATCCCAACCAAGGCAGAATTGTAAGCCTGTCATTTTTCATCAGTTGATTTCGCCACCCACTTTAGAATGGCTGCCTTGTGACCGTCCCATGTTGGATGCACTATATTTTTTAAATTGTTTATTGATTAAATTAGCGTATAATTTTATTATATATGCAATGATCAACGCATATTTTTAGCAAAAGTTGATGTTTGCCTCTTCGTTTGGGGTATTCATTTTATTTTTTTAAAACACATTAATCTATAGTCTTTATTATATTTAGTGTAGATAATACATTAATTTAAGGTATGTAACTCAGTTCTTTAAGATTATTTGAAATAATAATAAAATTTTAGTTTCTAAGTTTATGTAAATTGTTTTATTTACCCAATTAAAGGAAAAGGAAAATGAAATATCTGTGGCTTAAAAAATAAAATAAAGATATAGAGGGTGACTAGGAAATTTGAAGCACAACTTGTTAGTTGATGATTCCTTAACTCTAATTTATGGTATTTAAAGTTAAAGAGTTTTCTCCTTCTTATCAATATCTTTCCTTTGCCTAACATTTATCTCATTCGTCTCTTGGTAAACAATCATGACTTTCTCTCCGTTTAAACTCTTTTAAGCTCTTTCCTGAGAAAGAAGAAACACGAGGAGTCACACTACTCATAAGAGATCTTGGCTACAAGATATTTTGATCCCAGCCATGTTTTGCTTAAAGGTTTTGTGATAGTTTACTCTTAATTTTAATGACTGATAGCAGGTAAATGTCCTGGAAAAAAAATGTAGGTCTTGTTTACTCTTAATGACTATAGATGTTACTGAAAATTCGTGCTTCCCTTGTTAGTATGGATGGGTGGGATTACGAAGCAGCAACCTGTGCAAGATATAATATTGTTCATGCATTGTGATCACACGTCAATAATTACTTATGCATGTTATAAAGCAAGGGAGATTACACTAATAACTTGAGGATGGTTTAATGGTATCATGTTATTCATTTGTTATGAGTAAAATTGCAGGTTTTATGTATAGATGTCTAAGAATCGCTGTACATGTGTACAATACCATGTCCATGCTATTTTTATATGATCAGTCGATTCTGACATGGGAAGTTTTCTTGGTTGAGTCACACGATTGTAGAATTAGTAAAAGGGTAGGTGTGATTTCTTAAACAAGGTCAAATTGTATTAGTTAGGTTGTCGAAGATTGGTGTCTCTTTATGACATTAAACTTGGTTGTTCAATAAGATGATTTATGTAGAATTGAAATAGGATCGAAGAGGTCAGAAACCTACGAACCACAAATCCATTACGTATCTAACTTAAAAGATAAAAAGAATTTCAAATATTACAACAACGCCATTCTTAAAATTCATTTAGTACATTTTCTACAACAATGGGGCAATAAAATATTACACATTATTTTTTAACATTGGCTTGATACACTGGGCTAACCTATTCGGTTTTTATTAAAGAATGGATAAATACATTTTTTACTTATAGGATACAAAGCAGACGTCATCGTTCATTCGACAACAGTGGCTCCAACTGGGAATCTCTGTCCCTTGGGAGTGGAGGTCTGCCATTACCAGCCTCTAAGTCGGTTGAAAGGTTCTCCGCTCTCTCTTTCGACAATCGCCCTAATAAACTTGGTTTGTCTTCTAATGAAGAGAGTGATGTGTGGGAACTGTTAAATCCCGCTTTCAAGCTTTGAACATGTTGCAAGCAAACTTGAACAGCATCATGTACTCTCACGAAGTACCATTCTTTGCCTATCAACTCCACCAGACCGGATTTTGACAAGGTGAGCAGAACTTCTGGGCTTGGATTGGATATTGCAATCTGCAAGAAGAATAAGTTGCAGTTGGTTAGCGCGCCCACTGTAGATCTTTGATGATAATTTCAAGCAATCTAACAGTAGTTGAAATTTCATAATCTTATTCTACCTGAACGTCCCGTAATTTGTACTCCTGATACAAGTCTTTCAAAGCTTGAACAGCACTGGAATCTATATAGGTCACAGCTGCAGCCATAATCACATGCTAAGATTAGAAGAAAGAAAGAAGCAGAATTATCATCATTATGCCTTTCATAGTTTAGTTATGAGCAACTATAGTGCAAAACAACATTTAAAAACTCAATAAAATGTGGCTCATGTAATTCGGCACTCGAGGGAACTTGAAAATAACGAGAATGACCTGCTGAAAACATCAACTACAGTTATGACACAGTTAATTACAATTAGATATTTTAATAACCTCATTACACTATTAACGATTTATGGGTCGTCACAAGTGCAGATTGATAAAATTATATAATCAATCACTTTGATTTGCTCTTAAACAAAATCGCAACATGCTCAAAAATATGTTAGCTTAAATAATGCTCAAGCACATTAACAATACGTCATATGCCTCTTTCTGCACATTGCAAGGAAGACTTACGTGCCATCTCAAGAATCACAAAATAAATTCTTTCAACCTCAGGTCCACGGCTTTTAGAACTATCAACATCAACTTCATATTCACGCAACCTGATAAGAAAACTCCAGATGAATGAAAGCATGCTCTTGATTGGAAAAATGTCAAAAACAACTCACTTCTCATTACCTGTCCTTTATGTAACTCGTGTTTGCAAAATAAATTGGAGCATCAACACGAACGATTACAATACCATTATATGTATATGCTTCAGGATACTGTTTGACATTCCTATAAACAGTTGTTCCTGGCAAACGACCTAAAACAGCTGCAGTGAAGACCAAACAGTAATGTCAGCATACTAACGTATCTTACACGATATTTACATACGCAGACATTCCAGTTTAGGAAAATACAAAAGGACTAATCTTGTATTAGGTGCAAGATTGAAAATTTCATTTTTACTGGTTATATTAAACTTGCAATGCATACATTTTTAAAACAAATGTCCTATCATATTTTGCAATTTAATTTCCTGTTTTTATCTGTTAACATTTGAAGATTTTGATTGCAGTCTTCCAATACTGATGCTAATGATTATCGTGTGGTCAGTGGTTTCTCTTTTATTCTTTTATGGACACCTAATGGGTTCTGCAATATTGTTGTTTATCAGAAAATTATTTTTTCAAAGGTCATGTCATAAATGTGTTATTTTCTAATTCATGTATCCACATACAGAAATACCTATATATCAGTCTCAAGGTACTCATTTGAAAGAAATTTTAGAATTTAAGAATTACATGAATGATATGATTCTCCAATATGCTCAAAAGTTAGCATTTATAATGAATGTGGTTCAACTCTATAGACATGATATAAGTGTGGAGCAAACAAGAGCATGCATAATTTCTGAACCTAGACATATCAACTTACCAATATGTGGATTTGCTGACTCATGAATGACAAAAGCAAGTGAAACCCCAACCTACAATTTCAAAAACCTTTATAAATTGAGAATAGTTATAATCCTTAGCATATGGAAAGCACCACAACTTTTGCGTGTCCAATACAAGAAAATCATTTTGAGTGAATCCAATATCTGAAGAAATGATTCTTCTCTGTATGAAAGCAAAGCCAATAAAGCACTAAAGTTTTAGCCAACAAACAAGGTTTCACAATAAATATGCATAACCAGATAAATATTTCAACCTCATCAAGTAGATGCATCAAGATATGAACAGTTTCTAACAAAAAAATCAGAAAAGATCTTTTTTACAGTAATAATGCATCCATTACTTAATAACAAAAGAATCCAACGCATACTCACCCCAACAAGGACACCAATCTCAATACCAAGGAACAATGTTGTAGTACTAGTAATGGTCCAAAGAAGAAAATCTTTCTTATCAACACGCCACAAAAAAATGGCCTCATCATAGTCTATCTGAAAATTCATGCCAAGGATTAAGAATGTATAGTTGACAAACAAGATAACCATCCAAAATGATAGGGTAGCTAAGCAGAGTTTATCTAAATTGATGAATTAATAAAGTATAAAGGGTTAGCAATTAAGATATTCATTATAAATTAATTGTTGTACACATAACGTATCTCTTTACCAACAATACGAATTAACACTAACTAACTAAACACATCAATGCAGTGTATTGGATTTCAATATGTTCATGTTATCTAAATCAAAGACTGATATTCTCATAACAGTCTGAACAAGGATAGAGACAAACTCTATTTTTTAACATTAGATTTTCCGTTTTATACTGCATGAAAGTAGTAATGCCACCTCTTCCTCTCTTTTCTTTTCTATATTGAATAAAAATCACTTTTAACTATCCATGGATGTTGAACAATTAATAGTTGAGCATAAAAGAAAAATCTTACCAGACCTATCACAGCTGAGATCACAATAGCAGCAAGGGTACACTGGATTGTTGTAGCCAGAAAATTCATCATTAGCATTCCAGAAAAGAAAGTGCATGTCTTACATTTGAGTGACAGACAGAAATAAAGTAAAAAAAGAAAAAGGACAGAAAGAAAGGGTAAACGGGGGCCTTTTTTAAAAGGAAAAGTGTTTTTTCATTAAAATATATGCTTATAAAATTTATAGTAATTATGTATGTTTAAAACTAAAAGAGCAAAATGTTCAAAATATTCTGTTTTTGTGGTTTTTTTCATGAGCAAAAAATAGAAGATTTTGAAGAAAAGCAATTAAAACCAATTGTATTACAGCATAAATTTTTTAAATTTAAGTAAATGACTCTAAAATTTGGAAGTCTTAATGCCATATCAATTTATTCTTGATGTTATAGATAAAAAAATACCAGCAGAAGTCATTTGTAAAATGTCTCAAATGGAGGTAGAACCTTCATTGAATATAGGGAAAAATATTTTCAACATGACCAATAACCTATAAAGGCTTGAATACAAACCTGAGGTATGTACTCAAATAATGGTGTAAGAAACATAAGTGCGCAGACCATTATAATTCCCGAAACAATCCCAGATACTCCAGATTTTGCACCACTTTCATGATTTACAGCTGATCTTGAAAAGGATCCTGCATTAGTCATCAAAAAAATGAAAAATATTTTAATATTAATAATATTTTTTACATTTAAAAATAAGTTTTCTTTCAAGTTAATCATAATCTTGTAATTAATTGACACTTTGGAACCAAAAGCTAAGCAGCCAACTAAAATGACTCCTTATTTTTCATGCCCAATTGAATTTTTACCTGTAGTAGGGTATGCTGAAAAAAATGAACCAAGAACATTGGAAACGCCAAGACCAAACAACTGTCCAAAAATATCAGGAAAAACAGTTAACTATTTTTACTCAAAAAATATTAGATTCTTGCATAAACATTTAGGAGGGGATTCCAGACCTGTCCAATCCAATAGTAAGTAGGAGCAGTAAATATATTTTGGAAAGCAATATACCTCTTGATTTGAATCCAATTCATACCCATTCTTCGCTGCTAATGCCTTGGCAATTCCCACTGATTCCTGTAAATTGAAATATAATTTAATTGGAAAAATAATTCTCAAGATACAATTTTCTTTAAATTCAAAGAGGTGAAACAGGAAAACTTACCAGTATAGCCACACCAGTTATGAGAATAGCAGTAGGAATTAAAGACTGTGCATACTCAAAAGCTTTTGGGACAGAAAATTTTGGTAGGCCCTGAGGTATTTCTCCCACCTAATTAAAAACAAGTATTATTTGCCAATTCTATCAGCTTCATCAAACATGCTAGTGAGTTTCTGACCTTAGTCATACATAATTCTCATTTACAAAAGAACATTTATATATGACAATAACAAGAGAAGTAAACCAAGAAGGAATACTAACATCTGTACAAGACATTCAAATGATAGAAGACATTCTCCAATAATATAGACAAATGAAAGAAGTTTACACTCAAACAAGAAAATTAATTCAACAAGATCAATTGCTTTTTGGTTCATTACATGTCTGAGGCGTGATGTAATTGTGAATGGGAATGAGTCATTGCTCGTGCATTGTGTCTTCTAAACAAGATTTTGTTTGCTTATTAAAAATTACTACTTTTTTGGTTCATCCCAAAAAAACAAATTTCCAAACTACAGAATATCCCTTATACCAGTTTTCTTTAATTTATGTTTGACAATTATAGGGGTATAAGAACAAAATGTTTTAGTATTAGTACATTACAGTTAAATCCAGTTAATGGTACCACATCCTCATCTATTCCTTTTGCAGCCTTAGATTGTGTAGTGTTATTACTTTGATAAATTAAAAGACCAACCTCATTTTATTAGTTTCCTCTTTACCTCAAAACCGAGGGATTGTGTAGTGTTATTGCTTTGATCGGTTAAAAAATTGACCTCATTTTATTAGTCTCTTCATCTTCGTCTCAAGATTGAAAGGTTGTTTAATGTGATTACTTTGATCGGTCAAAGGACTGAACTCATTCTATTAACCTATTCATTTCCACCTTGAGTCTGACAGGTTATGTAGTATTACATCATGCGTCAGTATAAAGCTCGACTTTTCTAGTCTATCTAAAGACCAATCTCAATCACAATGTTTTAATTAAAAAATTAACTAAAACATTAACTATGAGACCCTAAAACTAAAGCCTATGATCATCAACTAACTGCAAAATACACTTGTAACTAAGAGAAGTTATAATCACATAGGGCAGCTAACTGTCAAGTCATTATAATCAGAAACGTGGGGAGTTAACAAAAAAATTATAAATAGACATCCAAGTCACCATTAAAAAGGAGATATACATTGAATGCTGTGGTAGTAGAGTCTAGAACCCTATCCAAAGGTTTTATGCCAACACAGATTTGTATTACTATTACCATTTATGAAGTTAAAAAGTTCATGCTAGATATTTGATACTCACCAAAGAAATTGATGGTGGATGAAAAACTTTTGCAAAAATTGTTCCCAGAACTACAGCTGTAAGAGGACCTGCTGCTCTCAAGAATCGCAAGTACTTTCTTGATTTTCCCTGGTTGTATAACATCAATAGAATGAGTAGGATGTTGATATCTTAGATAAGTAATGTACCAAATATCAGAGATAGATTCATACCAGGTGTTTCATGACGAGTAGTATCGCAAGCATACTGGATCCCATCACAAAAGGGGGCCATGAAAACTATAAAAAGGGAAAAACAACTCTGTTAAAGAAGGGGTTTGATAAGTGAAAACACCATGATAACTTTTGAAAAGAGAAAACAATGCAGAAAAATCAACATATGGTGACTTTGAGGTATTGATAAATAATATGTTCACTGAAGGCTGAAGTTCAAAATGCAATCTTGATCAAAACAACCTATTATGGACACAAAAGGGCATTATAATTTGATGAATTGAAATTAAACATATAAAAATAAGGACATAAAAAAGTGGGGATTAAAAAACTTAAACTACAGGAACATATTTGAAAATTGAAGGGTCATACAAATTAATTCAATAAAGTTTATATTGTTTAGATGTTACTAGAAATTGTTTTAGCACCCAGGTTTTTTTTATGTTTTCAATGGTAGCATAGTCTCAATCCTAGTCCTCATGGGATGAGTTACATCCATGAGATTTTTTTGATGTTCACAATGCATTTCAGAATCAATGTTCAACTCAAACTTTTTAGACAAATTGCAGTCTTCTTGCTTGTATGCCACAACCAAATTTCAGATTGACCTTGAAGCTAAAGGAACCACAATCGTTAAGTGGAAATTATTTTTACTTCTTTCAAATTAATTTTCAATTATTTTATATTTTAGCTTCCCAGACACAATTTACTTGGAATGAATGGAAACCCCAGTCCTTAAAGACCATCATCCTTCCTTGTGCAGACTCCAAGACCCCATCAAACCCAGAATTTCAATTGTACAGACAGTTCACCATACCCGAGCACATGCTAAGTTGTCCCTAAAACCACGTTTTTAGTTATAATCTATCCATTTTCACCTACAAAACCTAACTACACGATTTAGTTATCAGTAGCATCTATAACTATATGTAGGCATGTAGTAAAGGTTAAAAATATAAAGAAGCTAAAGAATCAATTCTCCTACGTCAGTATATTGCCTGCAACTTTTTACCATAAAAATTGCTAGATCCATACCACCTATCTAAAAAATCCCATTGAATAATTCAAATGTTAAACGAATTGCATACCTTATCTGCTCCATCTATTATACTCTTAACTACTGGGATGATCTTGCTACTTTTGTCTAAATCATACCCCAAGAAGTACTTTGCTTGAGATAAACCAATGACAATAGCTGAAGCAGTTGTAAAGCCAGAAATCACTGAATGGCTAATGAAACGAATAAGCCATCCAAGCCTGAAATACCCAAAATACAAAGTACATAGAGGTTATCCTTAAAATCCCTTTAATAAAAAAAGGATCAGACTTGATGCCTAGTGCTTAGCCTGCAGAATCATATAACTGCTACAGGAGTCCAATCTCTCCTCTTGTTATAAAACAGTCAGCTTGCAACTTAAGCCATTAAAATATTAGCTTAAGCCATTAAACTATAATGGCATTACGACAACCACGTTTATAGGTATACCAAAATAATCATTTAATCACTTGTGCATGTCTAGATGCATGAATACAGAAGAGAAAGTAGAATTATGTATTAATTAGTGTATGATATGCATGAAAGAGAAAGAACAAGCAATGAAAATTTCACGCATGGATTTCCTAGCCAAGTTAAGAAGGCATATCTATATTGATAAAAGTAAGGAATGGTGAAAATACCTCAAGAGTCCCATTACACACTCCAATATCCCAACCATAAGGGACAGTAATATTGCCAGCTCTGTGTATAATTCACTGGAGGAATCAGCTATGCCACTTAGCACGTTACTTACCAAGAGAGAAACCAATGCCACTGGGCCTACTGCAAGCTGGCGAGAAGACCCAAATATGGCATACACAAATAGCGGCACAAAACCAGAGTCTTCCTTGCAAAGATAAATAATATCAATAAGCAGGTATTGTACATAATTTCTGGACGTAAACATTGATGGCGCATCGAAGTATCATGAAAATGCAGAATGAACGATTTGCAACTAAAAGATAACTGGTGAGAGCATAAGGGTAGAATTCCATCGACATTCAAAATGGCAAGAACAGCATTTTTGCACAGAACAAGGAGAGATAAGACTC
Source organism: Sphenostylis stenocarpa (assembly GCA_963425845.1). Lineage (NCBI taxonomy): Eukaryota > Viridiplantae > Streptophyta > Magnoliopsida > Fabales > Fabaceae > Sphenostylis > Sphenostylis stenocarpa. The sequence goes on from OY731398.1 coordinate 19,797,026, forward strand.
TTCTAAATATTACACCAGACTTCACTCTTCTAAATTTCTAGCGATACAGTGTGGAAATTTGTTTTTACAACAAAAATCAAAAGTCAATCCAAATCATATCAGGAAAAAAGAAAGAAATATAACACTGCAAATTCAGAAGACAATTAAACATGGAACTGTGCTTAACTATACATACACAAATCACAAAACTCATCCAGAGCACGCTCAGTTCAGCAATCTTACAGAGTCCATATATCGGTTGAAGTCCAGCCAATTTAGCATACGACATCGACTGCATCAACAATTAACAAACAAAAAAACCATCGATTATCTCAAAACCACACAGAAGAGCTAGCAATTCAAATACATCCCACAGAAAACAAGATTCGACCGATTACCTGAGGAACGAGCATGACACCGACGGTGATTCCGGCCATGAGATCAACCTGGAAATACTCGCGCCATTTGTAGATGCGAATCCAGCGGATGCAAGGGAGGAAGAACTCGAGCCACTGGAGCCACGTCATCCGCCGGAGCCCGGCGGTCCAGCGCGCGAAGGCGACGTTGGGCGGCGGCGAGGAGGAAGAGGTGGCGGTGGGGTGCTGGAGAGGAATGATCCTGAGGGGACGAGGGGCGGTGGCGGAGGAAGGCATGGTGGAGGTAGCTGCGGCGGCGGCGACGGCGGAGAGGTCGGAGAAACTTGGCGATGCGTAGGTTATCTCCATGCGCACTGCCGGCACATTATATATATACAGTGAGAGTTCAGAGCATGCAGTCTGAGTGGCGCATGGTTTAAAAGTGGAATGCAAACACGAACGAATGCGATGCGATGGTGGTGAAGAGTTGACGAAGCCAAGGAAAATAGAAAATGGGACCCACCACCAAATCACCAAATCTTCTTCTCCCTTTCATCAATTTTTTAAACCTAAAATTCAATTTATATGAGGTTGGCAGAGACGTGGGGGAAAACTTCACCCACGTCACTACCCATTCATATTAACATATTCTCCATAACATTAATGGTTGTGACAAATTCAAAAATCCTAATTATATATTTTTTTTAATCTAACAATTTTACTATTTACAACTTTGATGAAACAAGTGTTATTATTCGATTATCATTTGATTTAAACTTACCAAAAATAATTATGTATTTTAATTAATTAATTAAAATAATTAATTCATATTATTATTATTTAATAAACTTAAATTAAATTTGTTTGATGCTTTTATGATTATTGTCTGTCTATGTTTTTCTTATATTAATAAAAAATAATAATTAAATATAAAAAAATATTATATTATAAAATCAGGACATAATAAAACAGTAGATAAAATAAGTATATTTTTTATACAAGTACATCAAATACTTAAAAACTAAGTTTTAACACTGCCAATAATTTCAACCAACTTTAACTTAACGGTATCATGCAAAAAAACTACTTACAAATTAAGTTTTTCTATGGTTACATTAAATACTTAAAAATTAAGTTTTTATGTATGGTTACATGAAATACTTAAAAATTAAGTTTTAATCACTAGCACGCAATTTATTGGAGAAGATTAAAAAATTTGGTGCGAAGACAAATCAATTACGCGTGTCAATGTGTTAGCCACAAATGTGGGTCCTTAATTTTCATTAATTAATTAAATAACTAATAACTAAAGCAACGAGGATTCAATTATCATAGAATAAGCATTTAGTTAGTCAAAGTTCAAATGCATATATATATATATATATATATATATATATATATATATATATATATATATATATATATATATATATATTATGTAATATCTTTGTACTATAATAACACTACGCAACAAAATTGTTAAGAAAAATGAAAATTGAATTATTGGGATGAACCTAGACCCTTTTTCGGGCACATTCAAACTCAGATTGAAGACCAATTATGTACTTTATAAGAATTAGAAGTAATCAATTTCATCTTTGAATTTGCATTGTATCTTAATAAGGTAGTGTCTTGTGTATTTCATGATTTTTTTTTTGTTTAATTCAGTGTGATTAAAAAAATAGTATGTAAGTTAATTTTAATTTGTGAACAAATTATTTGAATATTTTTTATTAATATTTATAGAAAAAATTATTCAAACTTGTAGAGTTTTTTTTAGAACTGTGCTTAATTTAAATCAACCAGCATCATTAATCATCCATAAATTATAAACAATGTGTTTGAGAAGAAATTGTGACATTTTTGTAAAATTGTTTTCATAAACAAACTCGCTAATTCTTATCTTAATTTGTATATAAAACCAATCTTAAACATCAATCATTTTGAAATAAAAGGAACAATTTTTCCTCTTTTTACATATTTTATTATTGATCGTTGTTTTTATCATTTTTATTTTTTAAAATTATTTATTTGATCTTAAATCCTAAATCAATATACAATACAAATAATTTATTTTATTTGAGAATGACAATATAGTTACGAAATGCTATTTAAAAAAATATGGAATGACAAACTATATTAATCAGTCTTGTGGAAATATAACATTTATTTGAAATAATAATAATAATAATAATAATAGATAATATAAAATCAATAAAAAAATGTAGAAAAAGAAAAGTTGTATAAAATAATTAAAGCCAAAAACATATTCATTGACCCAAAAGGACTTAACTTCATGCAACCAACATACTCATTGACTTCCGTCCTTCTCATTCTTAATCTTTGAATGTTTTGTGCAAATATAATTGTTGACATTTTCAAAAGCTAATCCCAAACAAGTAAGAGATTTTTCTAGAATGTGATAACATTCAAACAGAGTGTGCTAAATAAAAGCTGTTACAAGAGTATGTTTGACAAAGTGTAGAGAAATATGTAAGATAAAAAAAAAATTATAATAATAGTAGATCAGAAATAAAATCAAAATTGAAAAACTGATTGATTTTAAAAAAAAAAGATACCAAAATGGGTAATAACGGACCGGAAATAATATAAGTCTCACCAGTTTTAAAATTATTTATCTTTTATTTCAATCTCAGCAAACATCTTATTTTAATTTCTTTTTCATCGATCCTCTCTGTTCCACGTAACTAAACAATGTAGAAAGTTTATTTTGTTACCTTTTTCATTTAAATGAATATTCTAAAATGAATCCATTCCTAGTAAGAAAATGGATCAACAAAAATCATAAAACGTCAACAATTCAATGATTAATCTGTTCGAAAAAATGAGGCAGATACATTGAAATTCGCATGGTATTCCTCGAACAAAAATTTAAGTTATACATAGTCTTAGGTCGTTCAAAAAATTTGAATACAAGCCTCGTTCGGACTTAAAAAGGAAATCTCTGACCATTTTGAATCAATTATAACAAGTACAAAATAAACTCTGGCTATTGCATATAATATGCATAGTGTACTCATGAGCACATGGCTTATGTAATCTCTACTCCATTGTATATTATACTTGTTCATGTTAGAAATAACAAAACAAGCACACAACACCTTAAATCTTAATTAAGGTAGAAAGAGTGCAGTGTACAAAAATAAAAAGATTCTATCTCCCCTAAATGGAACCTAGAGGGTCTTGCCTGATAAGACTATCTTGATATATCCCGACTGCCACAAGGTTGAATTGATAACTAGTATAACTAACATCTTAGTGATTTACACCAGAGGTTCAGTATTCTGAACTATCAGAAAAGGTTCACATTTACTACTGACAGAAGATGAAAGGACAAATGAAATAAACAATGACATTGTTTTTCTTTATTGCTGCTAAGAGTGAGCTTGTGCGTGCTCAGGTTTGTGACTGTACTCATAATCAAGATGAACAAAAGCACGCTCGATCTCAGGTAAGAGCTCAAGCTTCTCTTGCAATGATTCCCCAATATCGTGGGCCTCTTGCAAGGGCATATCTGATGGTAGCACAATATCAACTTCAACAAAGTAATGAGACCCGAATGTGTATGCCCGAACTGTATCAATGTGCCTCACAGCCTTGTGGTGGTTCCAACATAAGTATGTGAGTTTCTGAAGGTACTCTGGTGCAGCTGATTTTCCAACCAATGAATTCACATTTTCCAACACTGTCATTGACCAAGTGCGAATGGTGTACAACGCCAGCTGCAGTACAAGAGTTGCTCATATAAGGAAAACATAAAATCATTAAATAATCAGGTATAAAATGGTGGCAAGTTAGATATATAGATATCACAAGAAATTATTTTCAGCAAAGAAAAGTGCTAGGAAGAACCAATGATGATTCCCCACAATCTTAGAACATCCCCAATAGTACACCTAAAGTGCAGGTTTTTAATTACATCATGTTTAAGAGCTTTATCAGTTTTCTACTCTAAAAGTACAATAATCTAAGAACTTGAAAATAGATTCCACATATCTCAAAATGTTCTTTAATCCTGAGACCAGTTCACCTCGCAAGAACTGTCACTGTCATTGGGAATGTGTGCAAGACATAAAAGGTGTGTATCAAACCATCATAATATGCACATAGTTCAAGGAGAGGTGACATTAAGATAAGCTAATTACATAGTCACAAACATTCAACATTGTTCTTCTACAATGGGAGATTTCATCTTAAAGAATATAAGACCCGATTTATTAGAATAATAGGAGCATATAGCAGAAGCTGAGATACAGATGTCTACGATTGTTGATGGATGATATTACTGGAAATATTTTAATATTTTTGTAAACTGTGGTTCTGATAGTTTTGACTTTCTTAACTGTTCATTCACGGAAAATTCGTTTACAAAATGTCAATAAATTCTTATTTCTTTCATTTTATTCTCTTCTATAAATAATAGATTCTTAATCACAGCCCTTAATGACAATTTAATATCATTTCTAATATGTACAAGCTAAAATCGGAAATCTAATAATGATGCTAGTTATTAGGCAGATTCTATTAGTCAAAAAACAAAAAAGGAAATAATGGCCCCCTAATCGGACCGTAACTAACAACAAACATATAATCAACTTTTAAATTTAAGGAAAATTTGAGAGCAAACATATATATATGTATATATCCTTTCCTAGGGCACAAATAGCAAATACAAAACCTCTAACAAAAAGAAAGTATTCACTTACAATGATAGCACCAACAGGATCCATCCAATCATCAACATAATTTGCCAAAAGTGCAGCAATAAGGCCAATGACATTAGTGATCACATCAAAAAAGTGATCCTGGGCATAAGCTTTAATAATCTCATTAGTAAAAGTGCGGCAATAAATCATCAGTAAGAATTTCACCAAAGTCACTGAAAGCATGATTCCTACAACCCATTGCTCTTGTTCCCTGGTCAAGTTGAATGCATTTCCCTGGACATTATTAAATCAATATACATTAGGTCTACCAAGAAATAAAAAATATTCAGGAACTAAATGAAAATGTATAGTAGTTCGATCAGTTTAGGGTCAACTTTGCCTCTAGAAATATAGAAAAAATCAACTTACAGAATATAGTAATGTGCGGACAGACTCCAAGATTATTTGCAGCCCCAGTGTAGCCATGACAGAGGCAAAAACAAGAATTCCCTGTACCAAATTTTTGAATTTTCACTTTACAGTTTAGTCTTTCTATATAGAGCATATGTATACACAACCAAATTGTATGTCAGCCAGTTTTCTTCCTTGATATGTAATTTGATTACCAAGTAACTCCTGTTAATCACTAAGATCATATTACTGGTGATGATATGATTTAAGGTGATTATTCACAAGCTTCAAACATAATATTAATTAAGAGGACTGACCAATGGTTGCATCCGTTTCTTTCCAATAGGGTACTGATATGGGTTTGGTGTCTGCATGGAAAACGCAGTGAACCAGAGGATGAATCCAGAAAGGAGGTCAAGAAGGGAGTCTAAAGTCGATGCAATGATGGCTAGGGAACCACTTCTGATCGATGCATAAACTTTGGCGACAAAGAGAACCATGTTTGCTACATTAGACAATCTGATGGCAAACGTCTCGCTTCTTGCTAACTTATCTCGCTCCTCCTGCCCCATATAGAGGTGGATATTCAGCCAAGGCATTTGACTAGATATACTAGAGAGCATAAAGGAGAAAATGAAATAGAAACCTTTGACATTCCAGGAATAAAACCACGCTCTGCTAGGGCATCCATTTCGGTAAAGCCCTCAAGCACTTCAACTTGCTGCTGGTAGTACTCCGCAATATTATCCTCTTGACCTGAAGAAATATATAACAGAAGAAAAAAAAAATCAAGACAAAACCCATGAAATCCCTTTTAATTAGGTAGAAAAGATGACACACTGAAAGCATACTATTCAAAGACACGGCTAACCTCTTTAGAAATGGAAAAGAAAAATAAGATATAGCTTCACGGATGAAGAAAAAGATATTTAAAGCCATAATTATGCTTTAAACTTCCATGGTCCCAAATATAGGGCAAATGAACTTCATATTATGGACCACAAGAGCTTTATAGATAGTTCACAAACCAGAAAACATACAAATGAAGTCAGCACAACAAGCAGAGGCTTATATGCAAACTCGGAAAGTATAAGCTCAAGTATACAAATAAAACAACAGCCCATAGAGAATCAGTTCAAATGCCAAGCATCAATTTTGTGAAACTTCTTCCGCTAAAAACACAGAAACCCCATAATGAAAAAAGAAAAAGAAGGTCAGTGTCCAATAGAAGTTTTGCCTCTTATTTCTAAATCTTCCAAGTGCAAAACCCTATACTCCATCTCCAGCAACTGCCCCAAAAGGCAAGCAATACTCAATACATAAAAAATCCACCTCAACTTCTTTTATATAACAATAAAGGCACCACATCATCAGCCCAAAAAGACCCCACACACACTATACCTATGCTACTTCCAAATTCCTGCACACAATACTCAACATGGCAAAAAGGGAATTAAAACAAAGTCCTCTACTCAGACTAAATGAAATCCAGTAATAATAGCATCTTTAAGAAAACAAAAACAATATCTGCACTTATTGCAGAGGGGACACTCACTATACACAAAAAAAGAATAAAAACGAAATGGAACAAAAACCACAGCAAAATTGAAACCACAATCAACTACATCCACTATCGTAAAGCAAATAGCAGATTCATATTCCGAAAAAAAAGTGAAAGAAAATCTATGTCAACTTATAAAAAAGAAGATTCCAAAAATGAACAATAACAATAATTGAAAAAAAATGCAAATCGAAGATGCGATTGTAGTGTTGTGTTACCTAGAACCCCATAACAGTCATGGAGTCCACGAGAGGGTTTCACTTGCTTCTCCATGTGCACCGAAGATATCTGAAACCCATCGAAGTTCAACCGCCAGGACCGGTCACCATTGTTCGAATCTGAGAGGAGCGATAGCTGCTCTTCGCTACAAACCTCCACCGGCTCAACCATTTCCCAGTCGCCTGAGAATCTGATACAAACGGCGACGTTTTGAGTAGCCCCCAAGGAGCAAAGAATGGAAGCTGAGTCGTCGCTGTTGTTGTTTGTTATAAGAAAAGAAGTAGCAGATTTTTGAACCGGGAAAGTGGGATTCAATGAAAAAAAAAATATAAATAAATCAAAGCAAGTGTTGTATGAGATGAGATCTAAAGGCGCGTGAAGCACGCAGGCGTGCATTTCGGCAGAGGTCGACAAGTGTTGAGCTTTCATTGGCGGTGTTAGAGAGTCGCGCGTGTGATGTGGTTTTGTGGTGGTTACATGTGGACGGATAAGATTCTTTGAGCGCAAGATTGTTTCGATGTGGCTGCTTTACAGGAGCCGCATGAATCTGAACCTGTGGGGTCTGGGTTGCGTCGTGTCTGGTTTAGGCATTGGACTGTGTTACGACAATAATTCCATGCGGTCAAGTCCACAGAATTTGGAGATGCTTGGCTAATGGTGCTTTGAAACGTGACTGGTTTCTCTGATGATGGTTATAAAGACATGGGATTGATTGAACTGAATGGATGAGAACATGAGTATATGCCATTCATTATACATAGAATGTGTAATTTTGTTACCATGTATGTGATGTATAATAATTGAGAAGTATTTTATTAATATGTGGTGAGTGGATTCTGGGACCCACTTTGCAACGTGATGTACATGACATCTCCATCTCATCATTAATGCTTTTGGTACCATTTGAATCTTATCATTCAAACTTTAAACTTATTCAAGATTATCAACTTCGCAAATGTTTGGTATTATAAAAATAAATAATATTATATATGATATATTTTTATGGTTTGATAAGGTTAAATTAAGAATAAATGGATAAACTTTTTATAGAATGCATCTCTTTCTAAATTGAAATAAAAGAGAAAATGATTCTTTTTTAGAATTTAAAAACAAACAATTTTATTTATACTATATATCTTATATTATAATAGTTATATTAATTAATTTTTTATCAAATAATCAAAATATATTTGTTTGGATATGTTCTGAGTCAATCCACTTAATGGACCATAACACTTCTTGATTTTGTTTGATTCTATTTTCAGTGCAGAAAATGATCAATAAATGACAGAGACTGAAAATGCTCAGTATATGACAGAGAATAATATATTTAAAATTAATTATCAAAATTTAAAATATTTATTAAAATTGTAATATATAGTTTATATATTAAAATATGTGTTTTATTATAAATTTTTATTTTTTGTAAAATAAAGATTGGGATTAAGAATAGTTTAAATATTTGTTAAAATTTTAATTCTAATATAATTTATATATTAATATGTATTTTATTATAATTTTTATCTTGTGAAACAAAGATTTGCTGTGGCAATAATATAACAGTGAGCAAAAATAGGTCAATTGGGTTATGATATTTTCCTCAACTTTGACTTTAATCATTTATAAGATCTTAATGTATATTTTTTTCAAGATGAATTTTGACTAAATGGATCTGAGTTGATTAAATAATAATTAAATATACTTAAAAAAATTGACATATGTAAAAGAATATAAAACATAGATAATAATAGAAGTTAATAAGTTAAAGAAATTATTTATTAGATAATAATAGAACTTAATAAATTAAAGAATAAAAAAACATAAAATATACTGTAAATATATAATAATAATACTAAATATAAATAATAAAAATTTAATAATTTAATAATCATTATTTGTGTATTTTTTATTTATTTATTATTTAGTAATAATATATTATTTATGATTAATATTGTTGATTTTATTATTAATTGCTAAACCTTGATTCATGTACGTATACAAAATCACAATAGAATTCCGTAAAAATAAAAACATCACAAAAATAAATAAATAAATAAAATATATGAAAAATACATTCAAAATTATAAAATAGATCATATAATATCAAATATTAGTTATGAATTTATTATTATCAATAATTATAATAAAAATGGTTATAAATTAGCACTAAATACAAATAATGATAAATAAAATAAAAAGTATATTTTTTATTTTTTTAATTTACCTTCCTTCTTTATATTTTTAAATTAATCATTTTATATTATTTTTTAATATGCAATTTTAATCATTTTTCATATTTAAATTTATCACTTGATTATGTTTTGTTAGCTTAACAAAATTGATAGAAGGATAAAATGTGATTCTAATAATTATTTATACTTAAATTTTACATACTACAAACATTTTTTTAATATCTATAAATTTATAAAAAGATTAAATTCACATATTTGATATTTTTTTTAAATTAATGTGTAAAATTTAAAACATAAGAATAAAAACCATTTTTTTCAAATATCTAACCTTAAAAAATAATTGTTTAAATCTTGAAAGAAAAATAAATTTAACTAAAGACATAATTGTTTTTTTTTAATCTTTAAATTTTTAAATTTTTGTTTCATAATTATTTGTTTAAAATTTAAAATCATTACCGTTTATTGATTTTTAAAGATAAAAAGTATTTTTTTATGATGATATTTATGTTATCTTATCTCAATATTTATTCTGCGCCATTCCCACGATTTTGATTAAATTATTAAAATCATTTTTTTAAATATGTCCGGGCTTTTCATCTTTTATTTTAAATAAAATTTAAATTAGATATATTATATAAGTTTTTCTATTTTTATTTTATTTTAAATTAATCTCAATGTTTTTCCAAATTTAAAATAAAATTAAATAAAAAACCCTAATACTTTTAATTTTAAGTGAAATACTAAATTTATATTCTTAATTTATTCTTAGATAATTTACATAAATGTGTTATTTTGTTACAATATATGTGATGTATAATAATTGAGAAGTATTTTATTAATACGTGGTTGTGACCCACTTTGAAATGTGAGGTACATTACATCTCCATCTCATTTTAAGAATAATATATTTTAAAAAAATATTTAACTAAAATTTATATGAATTTTTTATTTAAATAGCTTGTTTAATATTTATACTTACATTTTTTTCTTTTTTTTTATTTTTTCAATTAAATTATTATAATAAAATTTTATTAAATCAATATTAAAATTCACAAACATTAATTATTTAAAATTATGATGACAAATTTTTTTATTTACGATGATATAAATAATTAATTTAAAATTATTTTATTATAATAAATAATTACTCATTTATTTAAAAAAATATTAAATATTTATAAATTAAATATATTTTGTTATTTAATAATTATAATAATTTTGATTTTTAATAATTAATTAAAATAGATAATTTTAAAAACATTTATTAAAAAACACTTAAAAATAAATATTTAATTTTTTCTTAATAATTATAATATAATATTTATATTTATAATATCTCAATTTTATTACATAATATTTTTTAAAATATAATATATTAAATTATAATATTTTTGAATTATTTAAATATTTTTATTTTTTATATTATCAAATTTTATTTTTTTTAATTAGAGAATGAGATAGAATAAGAAAAGAATAAAGAAGAAAAAAATAAACAAATACGTCCACCGATAAATTTATTTATTTTATTAAATTTTATGTATAAATAATAAACAAATCTAATTAGATAAATAAATTTATAAAAAATTTAAATAATATTAAAAAAAATATTATTCATGATATTGATCCTTTTATTCATACTTTAAACTTATTCAAAATTATCAACTTGACACATTTTGGTATTATAGAAATAAAAATATTATATACAAATTTTTTATGGTTTGTTAAGGTTAGATTAAAAATAAATAGATACACTTTTATAGAATGTCTTTCTTTCTAAATTGAAAGAAAAGGAAAAATTAATCTTTTTAAGAATTTAAAAACAAACACTTTTATTTATATATCTTATTTATAATAGTTATATTATTTAACTTTTATAATATTTTTTTATCAAATAATCAAAATATATTTGTTTGGATATGTTGTGCATCGAGTTACTTGATGAACCATAACACTTATTGACTTTGTTTGATTCCATTTTTAGTGCAGAAAATTCTCAATAAATGACAGAGACTGAAAATGCTCAGTATATGACAGAGAATATTATATTTAAAATATTGTATCACTATAAAAATTAATTATCAAAGTTAAAATATTTATTAAAATTGTATTCATAATATAATTTATATATTCAAATGTGTGTTTTATTATAAATTTGATTTTTGTAAAATCAAGATTGGGATTAAGAACATTTAAAATATTTGTTATAATTTTAATTCTAATATAATTTATATATTAATATGTATTTTATTCTAAATTTTATCCTTGTGAATCAAGGATTTGCTGTGGATATAATATAATAGTGAGCAAGAATAAATGGACCAAAATATGAGTTAATTAAATAAGATAATAATAAAAGTTAATAAGTTAAAGGTTTTTTATTAGATAATAATTAAAATATTTTCAAAACATAAAATATACTGTAAATATATAATAACGATAATACTACATATAAATAGTAAAACAAAAGTCTAAAATCTTAGTTTTTTTCCCCTGGTGGTGAGTGAAAGATTTTTATTGTCCAAAATTTTGTATCTTTTATATATTTTATTATTTTACCTTTTTCATTTTATTCTTTTATATTTATTTATTATTTATTAATAATATATCATTTAAGCTTCAAAATTAATATTCTTTTATATTTATTATTAATTGTTAAACCTGAATCAATTAATTGTTAAACCTTGATTCAAGTTATGTATACAAAATCACAATAGAATTTCATAACAAAAAATACATCACAAAAATAATATAAATAAAAAAAATGAAAAAAAAACATTCAAAATTAAAAAAATAAATAATTTAATATCAAATATGAGTTATGCATTTATTATTAATAATAATTATAACGAAAATGGTTATAAATTAGCACTAAATACAAATAATGATAAATAAAGTAAAAAGATTTTTTTAATTTATCTTCCTTCTTTATATTTTTAAATTAATTATTTTAATTTTCTATTTTTTAAAAATATGTAATTTTAATCCGTTTCCATATTTAAATTTATCACTTGATTATGTTTTGTTAGCTTAACAAAATTGATAAAAGGATAAAATGTGATTCTAATGATTATTTATACTTAAATTTTACATATTAGAAACATTTTGTATATCTATAAAATTGATAAAAAGATTAAATTCACATATTTAATATTTATTTTATTTTGAAAATTAATGTGTAAAATTTTAAACATAAGAACGAAATCCTTTTTTTTAAATATCTAACCTTTAAAAATAATTGTTTAAATCTTGAAAGAAAAATAAATTTAACTAAAGACATAATTGTTTTTTTTAGTCTTTTAATTTTTAAAATTTTAAAATTTTGTTTCATAATTGTTTGGTTAAAATTTAAAATCATTACCAGTTATTGATTTTAAAAGTCAAAAAGTACTTTTTTTATGATGATATTTATGTTATGTTATCTCAATATTTATTCTGCATCTTTCTCACAATTATAGCGAAATTATTAAAATCAATTTTTAAGATTTGTGGGGCTGTTGATCTTTTATTTTAAATAAAAATTAAATTAGATCTATTATATAAGTTTTTTTTAAGTTAATTTCAAAGTTTTTCTAAATTTAAAATAAAATTAAATAAAAAACCCTAATACTTTTAATTTTAAGCGAAGTACTAAATTTATATTCTTAATTTGTTCTTAGATAATTTACATAAATGTTCAATATTTATGTTTTTGATAAAAAAAAAAACTCATTAGCTGATAGAAAAAAATAATTTTCATATATCTTTTTATAATAAAGTATTTATTATTGTTTTTACTTTATAAAGTATTGAAATGGGAGGTTAGATATTACTAAAAATGACGGTATATTTATGGATAAGGAAAAATATTAAATAAATATATTTTTAAATGAGAATAAAGAAAATCTATGACAATATGTTGCTAGGCAACTATCTTTATCATTTATTTAAATGTTTGGCATATAGAATTCACAAGGTCAACCCTTTAAATGTATATTTATTACATTGAAGAATTAGTTTATCACCAAAAAGATGATGTATTAAAAAAAAGTAGAAAACATTATTGGTGATAGTGCTTAAAATTGTTGGGCAAATTTTCAAGTTTCAATTTTACAAGTAAAAAAATATGGTTAACGGAAAAATAGTTAAAAGAGAAAAAAAAGGTTGAACAAAATATATTTTATTTATACTTATTTACAAGAACTATAATGAGTGTAATGAAATAAATGTTAATATAATAATTAAAAATATAATTTTAGTTTGATGCTTACAGAGAAAGATAATTCTTCTTGGCTTTGAATGAAGAAGATGATAAAAACCCATCTTCAAGGAAAAAACATTGTAGTAAAGAACAACCTTTTTACTCTCAGCACGACACACATTTCTCCAACCAAATAAAAATCCCTGCTTTTCTGAGTCTCCTCACTCCTTTCTCACTCTCTCTCCTCCACCATGTTTCCATCTTCTTCCCCTCTTCTGCTCGTTGTTTTCTTTATTTCCTTGGGTGTTTCAGTTACCTCAATTTCTGTGCGGCGAGGGGCTCCACTCGATATTACTCCGGAGCAATCTAATGAATCCTTCACATACCTATGGCCCCTTCCCGCAGAGTACACTTCCGGGGACGAGGCTCTCGCCGTTGACCCTGCGCTCGTGCTCACCGTCGCCGGCAATGGAGGCGGCTCCTCCATTCTTAGAGCGGGGTTTGAGCGGTACAAAGGGATTGTATTCAAGCACACTGGATACGGGTTTGGTTTCATGAGGAAGCTAAGGGAACGGTTGGTGTCGTCTGTTTCGGCATACGACGTTGACACATTGAAGATAACTGTGCACTCAGACAACGAGGAGGTTCGTGCTCTAGATTGGAATTTTTTGGTTTGGGCTAACTTAAGCTCGTAAAATGACGGTTGATACTCTGTTATATGCACTAATTTAGTCTTGTGGTTAGTCAATGTGGATTCTCCAACTGAGTGAGGATTTTTCTATTTTGTTTTTCTCTCTGCAGCTTCAATTTGGAGTGGATGAAAGCTATACCCTGTTGGTTCCCAAAGCCAAGGATTCTTCCCAAGTCACAATTGAGGTGAGCTCCATTGTCGGATTTGGATATTCGATACTACTTTGTTTTTTTTTTTTTTTTGACATTTGGAATTGGAGTTGCTTGCTTGTTACAATACGATCTCTTGATTCTTTGATCATCCAGTCAATGTAATGCTTAGTTTATAATTTAAGAGTACCTGTGAACACTCTCTGTCTGAAAAAAAGTGGTTGATTCTGAAGAATATTTTGTTTTCTTCTTCGTGCAAAAAAGCTGAATTGAAGTTGGTTTCCGGGTTTATTTTTTCTCTGTTTTCTTGTTTTTGTTTTCTCTTTGAGGAACCTTCCTACTTTCCCGTACTGGAAACAATTCAATCAAGCACTTTTTTTTTTTTTTTTTCTGTGATTAGAGTTCAACACATATCTTGTGTATTGTCGTTGTTTATCAAAGCTCTTGTTTAGGAAAAGAAAAGAAAAACACATTGATTTAAAAATAAAGAATAAAGAATGAGAAAGGGTTGTGGTTGGATTGTTGCTTCTGGACGCAAACAGATTAAGCAAATTATGTCATTTATTTGTTAATCATCTTATTTTGTGATTTTATCATTGCAGGCAAATACTGTTTATGGTGCATTGCGGGGATTAGAGGTATGTATAGAATTTGCTTCTCAATCAGCTCAAACTGTTTTTTTTTGTTCTTCTTTTTTCTTTTTAATTTATTTGGCGGCTTGAAGGGGAGAGCCAGTGAGAGGTCAATAGACAGCTGTTAGTTCTTGTTTAGTACTTACTGGCTCTGTTTCACATTTGATTATTGGAGTCTGGATATACCTGTTGTGACATACTCTTTTTAAGATGATTTCTAACATGTATCTCCATTCTCCATTTTCATAATATAGATATGTTTTTCCATAGGATTGGCAAATCTATAAACTGCTGTTTCCTTGCATATGTAATTTCATCAATTTTCTAGAATGTGTTTCTTTCTTATACCTTTACATAGTGGAAACATAAACCCCTCTAACCCGCATATAGTAAATTGCTCATAGTCACAGTTTATCTTTTTTTTTTTTACCATGTCAAATGAAAACTAAACTATTGCTGTCTTTGCATGATGCACCAGACATTCAGCCAGTTGTGTTCTTTCGATTATACAACTAAAACAGTAAAAATATACAAGGCACCTTGGTCCATGCAAGATAAACCTAGATTTGCATACCGTGGGCTTTTGTTGGGTGAGATTCAAGTTTTCAAAGAGAAAAGTTATATCCTGCTAGCACATTTATACTCTGGCCAGAAGATAATAATACATATGGTTTTTTTATTTATCTCTTTTTGCAGATACATCAAGGCACTATTTACCAGTTACTGTAATTAAGCAGATTATTGAATCTATGTCCTATGCTAAACTTGTAAGATATATGTTGAGTTTTTTCAGTGCTGTTTTTCTTTTAATGTAATGCTGAATATTTAAAATTATGCTGCATAGAATGTTCTTCATTGGCACATCATAGATGAGCAGTCATTTCCACTTGAGATACCTACATATCCAAACTTGTGGAAAGGTTCGTATACAAAGTGGGAACGTTACACAGTTGAAGATGCACTTGAAATTGTCAAGTAAGACCTACTTAATCCAAACTATTTTTTGTTTTATAATCTTCTGTTTTTGCAATTTTCCTTGGGAATGAAAAATTACCAAGGGAACAACACGCTGAAATGAATTATTTGTCAAATCTTTGATAAAATTTACCTTTTCCTCGAAGTGTCTAGTTGTAAATAATTTTGTTAATACAATCTTTCAATTTTAAACATGTCACTAATTTTTCTATGACAAGCATTTTTGAACTGAAAATAGTCGATTGTAAAATTTAATTTGAAAATGTGCAGAGGGGACAATAAAAGCTATCATGGGGGTGGGGAAATATGAGACTACAATCCCAAAATAATACTATAATGCCCTAGTCAATTGATACATGGAATGCCTTCTCCTTTTATTGAATTGTTAGTTTCCAGTTACCATCTTTGATTTTAATTTCTTAATTTAGCATTGACAAATGTTGTGTTTTCTTTTCTTTTTCATGGTATGTTGATTTAAAGCTTCGCCAAAATGAGAGGTGAGGTATCTTCAAATTCCTTTTCCTAAGTTCTTGCTACATAATATCCTCGGCATTTTGTGTTGATCATAATTTGGATTTTATGGTTTTGTTTTCCCTTTTTGCTTTCATCTTCTTAGTATCATGCGAATACATTTATAAAAATAAAAGTGAATCTTCATGCTTTTAGTGAGTGTTTGCATGATTGATTGCAGGCATAAATGTAATGGCAGAAGTGGATGTCCCTGGTCATGCAGAATCATGGTAAAGCCATGCCTTGGTCTTTTTGCTTCATTAAGTATGGCCTCATAGTATGATAATAATTGGCTTTGTTACTGTGACACATTGAGACCCGGAAATTTATTTTACTTTTCAAAATTTATCATTAGTATTTCTTATAAGAAAGAGTTGGTTATCATAGCTTGCATTTGCAACCTGTAATTTCATTGAGTTGAATGATTCCATGAAGGAAGTTTGGTGTTGAATATAGGTATGTGCTAAATTCATTCCTCCAATGATTGATACCTGCTAGGTTTGACATTGAATTTTAATTTTTTTTTTTTGTTTATTTTAGCTAGCCATTGCTATTTTTTTTTTCCATTTCATATTTGCTTCATCTGATTATTACCAGGATTTTTAATCAATAACCTTTTTATTAAGTTGGACTTTAATCAATATTTTTATTAATTTTTTACTTTAATTGTTACTCCAGCAATTTATTATTTCTATTTTCTACTGACCAGTAGCATGCATAACAAATTTCTTAAGGTGGTTTTATTTTTGTAGGGGTACTGGATATCCTGATCTTTGGCCATCACCTTACTGTAGGGAGCCACTAGATGTTTCAAAGAACTTTACCTTTGATGTCATTTCCGGTATTCTGACAGGTTAAGTTCCTATGAAACCTTAAGCCCCATACTTGTTCAGTTATTCAGATTTGTGCATTACATTTATCAACTTTCACCTCTATTGAATGTCATTTTGTCTTCTTGAAGTCATTCTAAACACTATATTGGAAGATTATATCATAATCAAATTGAATATGTCATAGTGCTAGTTATGTAGCATGCTTAGAGTCTATCAGAGATGCCATTAATTTTAAGGGTTGAAATTGGGGATTCAAAATTACCGATACATTAAGGAGAATTTGTAGAGTGGAACTGGGTAGAGGGAGAATGGAAGAGAGGAAGAACAACAGCTGAATATTAACAAGAATTAAAGAATAAACTGAACATCCAAAGTGCATAGCAATTTCTACGTAGCCAAGCCCCTGCCAGTTCTGATAAATACCCAAGTTAATGGTCAAGTAATCCTAAATTGTAGATACTATTTATTAGAAAAGCTACTATTAAATACCCTCTACTCGATAAATATGCTAGTTTCGTTTTATCATAAATCGCTATTCCTTCACTGTGTCACCTGAGAAGTTGGAATGTGCTTGGGAGATATTAGTTACAAATATAGGTTTAGAAAGATTAATACGTAACTTAAAGCTGTGTATTCACGTCTATAAAAACTCCTGTTCCATGAGTTTTGGAAATGTGAATTGTGTGGATTAAGATCTATTGAGTGTGGATGCATGGAAATGTGATATGACCTGCTTAAGTAGCTGTAATGGGATATATAATATGACCAAAGGGTTGAATGATTCTCGTGTGCTAACCATATTGAAACACCAATGAAAATCAAGTAATTAATCTAGTCTTGTGAAGTGGAAAACGATACAAGAATATGCTAGTCTCTTTATGCTTTATTCATTTTTCTTTTATTGTTTGTTTCAGCATTAATAAAACGTGCATCTCTATTATTTTTTCTTCTGCCACATAATCTTGTCCTTGATAGATCTTGCTATGTTACTAATATTACGTGGATTTTTAAAACCAGATCATCCCAACATCTTCCCATATCTTCCATTGGTACTAGCTACACTGAAATGTGTTTAGTACTTTATTTCATCTACTGTCTCTGTTTTATCAACTGTGTTTAATTTTTGTGTAGTGTGCTCCTCTCTCTCAAGTCTCAACACCCATAAATTAACAATTCTCTCTCTTTTCATTAATTTTGCAGATATGAGAAAGATTTTCCCATTTGAGCTATTTCACTTGGGTGGTGATGAAGTTAATACAGGTTGGTCGAAGTGGTTTCTTTATTGCAACTTGCCAAATAATCACTTGAACTAAAAGCTAAATGCTTATAAATGAAGAAAAATGGTTTTCATCATTAGTACAACTTTAAGTTAATTTCTGAAGTGATAAATGCTAATTAGAATGGAGAGCAATGGATAAATCATTGATTCTGTTGGATACACCTACCGCCAACTTTCTTCCTTGATTGAAATCTATATTTTAAGGGTGCTATCTTCAATAATAAGTTAAAAAATCTGTGAAAACTTGTGATTCTTATGAGTTGGGTTTTACTAAAGTATCCTATGAATAAAGTAATCTAAGTTTAGATATTATGAGAGTTACAAGAGCTGATAAATCATCTCTTTCAATTGATAGTTTTTTTCTGTCTTCAAAAACGCTTGAAACAGAAGTTTCTTCAGCATTGTTTTCCATGCACTTATTTCTGTAAATATTTAGAAAACCTTGAAGGGGGACTGGGATTCACATTCCAAGAGGGCCTCTAGCAGTCCATAGTTTCTGAGTTTATTTATCATTCAAATTTGAAAGGGCCCCAGGTTCCTTAATATGCGTATTTTGTCTATTCAGAAGTAGTTTCATAGCAATGACCATGACTACGGCTTTGTAGCATTTATTTATATATAAATTATTGTTGAAGATATTTGCATAAATGCTAATTGATGAGAAAATATGTTTTGTTTGACAGATTGCTGGAATAATACTTCTCATGTAAAGGAATGGTATAAGCATGAACTTGTTAAACTCATTTATTACATTTCTTGATGACTTTTGTTTAGCCATTTATGTACAATTTTTGGAACTCAACCAAAACTTATTATAAATAAAGGACTTGTCAAATGGTGTGCCTTGCAGAAATAGTTTCATTGAAAACCTTGTATTTTTTTACCATGTGATGCAAAACACAGACAACAATCTCAATGTCGACTGAATGGCTCTGTTTTAGTTGTTAATATTGGCTCAATTTCCAGCATGTGAAGGGGGAGAAAAGTAATTGGGGAGATATTTCTGTCGCCATACCATTTGGCATTTTTGCAATCAACTGAAATTTTTGGGATTATTTTCTTTGAAGCCATCATGAACCAGTAATCTCAATTCCCAAAAGTTTGATTTTTAGTTGGAGATACATGAATGATTTTACATTATATCTTCGACACATCCCTCATGCAACCAATCTCTGGGCTAGGAGTATGTACAAATTCATAAGCCCATTTGCCTTGTGTTGAAATTCAACTTTTTATTAGAAGGATAGAACTTTTGGTCTTGGAGGCTCTATTAAATGTCATGAGCCAACCATTGACCATGAACGGTTTTGTATTACTTTTTTAACCAGATCATTCATAAGAAATTTGCATCTCAAGTTTTTCCTTTTTCCCCTCTCCTCACCATATTTTGTACTGGGCATTGAGATGGTTGTCAATTTCCAGTAAAGTTAACCATTGTGTTAATTGTCAATGTTAAGGCACTATCTTTAGATGTTACATTTATATTCTGTATTTTGACCATTACTCACTGTAGGCTTCAGAACCACAACAAGACCGCCAGAGATGCCTATCAATATTTTGTACTGAAGGCTCAAGAGATGGCTGTTTCAAATAATTGGAGTCCAGTGAACTGGTATGACCTGTGTGTGTGTGTGTGTATATATATATATATATATATATATATATATATATTTTGTACCCTTAATTAGTCCTTGGTACTATTTCACATGAGTATCATCTTTCCATCCAAATCCTTTCTTTCTGTTGAAAACACCAATATTTCAGAATTCAAATGCCACCCCTAGTTTGCATATGCACGAACAGTACAGGTCATGAGATCAATACGTAATTGTTCTGTTTACTAAATGCTCTTAAAATGTAGATATACATTTTTGTATTTTTTCTTGCAATTTCTCAGGGAGGAAACCTTCAATACATTTTCATCAAAGCTCCATCCAAAAACCATTGTGCACAACTGGTGGGTTTCCATCTGTATAAGCAGTTTTATTGCAGGAAAAAACTCAAATGTCTTAGTTTCAGAATAAATTATTTCAAGTAATTACTGTAGGTTGGGCCCTGGTGTCTGTCCAAAGGTTGTTGCAAAAGGATTCAGGTGCATTTACAGTAACCAGGGCGTCTGGTATCTTGATCATCTGGATGTACCTTGGGATGAGGTCTACTCCGCAGAGCCACTAGAGGGAATACATACAGCTTCTGAACAAGAGCTTGTAATTGGAGGAGAAGTTTGCATGTGGGCTGAGACAGTTGATTCATCCAATGTTCAGCAAACAATATGGCCTCGAGCTGCCGCAGCTGCAGGTAGGCAAATCTTGTTGATGCTAAGTACTGTGTACCTATACTGTTATTGCTACAGCGTTCTCCTTAACTCTGTGTTGTCTTCCAACCTAGTAGTCATTAGAAGGAAAATATATGAGGCAATGAGCATATATATATATATATATATAAACACATAAGGGGACCTATCTAAAAGGTAACACACACAAGCCATATGAAGGGCTTGTATATGGTCTTTCATATTTATTTCTTGATTTATGCCTTTTCCTTTAAGGGTGCACGACAGATATAGTTGTACATTTATAAATATTTCATTATTCATTCAGTTTTCCTTGGACGTGCCTTTTCCTTTGATTGTAGCATATATATTTTGGGGAAAAGGGGAGAAGGGGTTTGTGATTGGTAAATGCTGGCTGCTGAACTTGATTATGCAAAATTAATGTTTCCTTGTTTTCCACAGAACGGTTATGGAGTCAGAGAGATTCTACCAAACAAAATGTAACCGGAACTGCATTGCCCCGCTTGCAAAACTTCAGATGCTTGTTGAATAAACGAGGGGTTCCAGCTGCTCCTGTCAAAAACTATTATGCTAGAAGGGCACCTATTGGTCCAGGCTCATGTTATGAGCAATAACCCATATAATGATACATGTGCCATGTGTAACCTGGTGGTATGAAAGTAACTGCTATGCAGCTACTTTCCATGGTTGATGAGCTAGAATCATTATGTGAGCTCTCAACTCCTTGTTAGATATGGTCGTTGATGTCAGAACTCTTCAATCATCTGGCAACAGTCATATTGCTATGTAATTTACTGTTGAATTAAATAAATAACCTCCAGTTTACATTTTATTTATTGTGCATCTTCAAAAAGTAAAGTATTAATGACTTGTGAATGCTTGAGGTTCTTCAAATATCTTAGCAGCATCAAAACTTGGATTAGAATATTGATTTTTAGCAGATGAAGCTGGATTTTATATGCTTTAGTGACCATACAAACCATATATATATATATCATCAATAACCAATCTTGTAACATAGTACATTTAAAAAAAAAAAGATCAACATTAGTACTCAACTGTGAACTCATTAACTAATTATTTTATTATTATGCTGATGGCCAACCATTCAACCTTGTTACTTTTACACAATTTTTTTTAGCCAATCCAAGTAATATGCAAGCTATAGACAAGTTGAAGTGGGTGGATATTTCATGTTTCGTTGGTAAAAGACAATCAGATTTTTCTTTTTCCATCTCAAAAATTTCAACCTAATTTCGGAAACTCTGTCAGTGTCCATAAGATTCGTGTAGTGAATAATTTCAGTCCTTAATGTCATTTTGGAATCAGTAACAGATCCTAAATAATTACCATTGTTTTGTAAATATATAAATAAAACAATGATAATTGTATACAAGTAATATTTATTCTTTGACATATTTATTTAAAATGTTGTATTTTATTCTATATCTGAGCATATAATCGTGATTTTTTTAGGTTTTACTTATTTTTGTTATGCAACTTCTGTATTTTTTTTACAATAATAACTTCAAATTTTGGCTGTTGTTAAATAAATGTGTTATCTGAAAAATATAATAAATAATAAAATATTTTTGTGTATGTAGCTTTCAGGAAATATTTTTGTAAAATTAGTAAATACCTATAACATAAAAAATTCTGACATCCTTTATAACATTTTAAAATTAATATTTTATTTATTTTTTAATCAATAGATATGAGAACTAAAGGTATTATTTAGATTAGTACTCTTTTTATTGTAAACGTATAAAGATATTATCTATTACATATCTGTATGTATCTATAATTATAATGAGATTTTCTTTTATAATTATTTTATAAGACAAAGAGAAATAAAAATATTATAATTTAAAAATAATTATTATTATGAGTTATGATTTAAAAAATAATAAATATATGAGAGAAAAAATAATATATAAATTAGTGAAAAATATTAATAAAAAAACTTAATGGACAGTGAGGATTCATAACTTTTTGGTAAGAAAATTTATAAAGCTTTAGTAACTAATTAGGGTTTTGGATGAATAGGAATAAATGCCAAATTTTAATTATATACCTAAACTTAGTACCTCTTTCACTAAGCAACTTTAGTATCATTTGTCATTTTCTGCCATAAAGATATTTCTCTCTCAACTTCAGAAACGCCCATTAATGAGGAACCAGTAATTGCCAAACAAAGACTAAGGATGGTTAATGGGGTTAATTTATCTCTATCTCAACCCTATACAAAATTTTCATGGAACAAATTATTTAAATTAAATTGGATTAAGACATGAAATAAATGGAATAAAATTGTAGTAATTTAATTTTACTTTTACTTACCTTTTTTTCGTTACTTTTTTTTTTTCATTCTCTTTCAATCCATTTTTTATAATTCAATCAAAGACTAAACAAAAGATAGAAATTTGACAAGGAGATAAGTTATTTTGATTGGTCTACTTCATGTGGTAACGTGATGCATGGTGAAAGTTGTCTCGTCGTAGGAAATGAATTTTTGTGCAGAGAAGGTTGTTGTTGTTGGTGAAAGATGCAGAATATTAATGAAGCAGCATCCACCACTCGTGAACGTAGGAGGAGCTGCAGTAAATCTGAGTGGATCAACATTGAAGAGTGTTCCACCAAATTGCCCTCGTTTGAAGGCAATGTACCACTCAATAACTCCACTTCTCACTCAACAAGAACCACGTGTTCTGATTTATAACTCTCCAACACCAATTTTTTTTTCTTGTTGAAAAATCAAATTGCGAGTTTTCTTCTATAAAAATTATATAAAGTTTGGTTAAAAATAATATTATATTTTCTTATATTTCAAATTATTGAAATATTTTAATAATTTTTACATTTAACTCACGATATTGTGGTGTTGTTTTTCAATTGTTAATATAAATATTATAGACAAAATTTAAATTATAGTTGATAAATTATATTTTTTATAAATTAATTTTATATTTTAAATATTAGATATAAATTGTCATTTTTGTAATTAATTATAAATTTTAGTTATTATAGGTAAAATTATAGTCGCCTCTTCGTTTATTTTAAAATTTTAGGTTAATTTGGATTTCAAGTTCATAAAATAAAACATGTATAAGAGTTCACAAAAATTTTCCATACAGGTCCCCTCAAGTTAATTAGCTAATTAACCCTACAAAATTAATTGATATTATTCCCTTGAACTAGCCTTAGACCATGGTAGAAGTATATAATAGAAGTGAAAAACAAAATGTTAGGGTAAGTGGAAAAATTGAGTAATAGAAATGGATGTGTATCATTTAGATTGGATGGATAAAATCATAGTACAAACAAATAACAATGATGTTCGATGAGACGGGAGGGTCATTTCATTACAATGCAATAAAAAATGTTTGTGATAACATTGTTTAACCAAATATTAAATTGTAAATAAAGTTATATACAAAATTACTATGCATCCACTCATTGAATATAAGACAGTAATCCTATACTCTTTCTAATAAAATAATTTTTAAAAAATTTATGTGAGGATAAATTTTTTAAATATAAAAAAAATTGTGTTGTGGATCGAATAAAACTTAATTCTTAGTCTTTTAGTTAAGGTTAATGTTTTGCGTAAAATTAAAAGTGTTTTAGTTAGGTATTAATGTTTTGCGTAAAATTAAAAGTGTTTTAGTTAGGTATTAATGTTCCGTATAAAAATGAGAATAAGAGTATTTCCACGGTGCATGTCAATCTTTCACCTAAAAATGAAAATATTTCAATTTTATATTTATTATGATAAATATTTTTATGATCAATTTTCATATACGAGTTATTATCCACTTTAATCATATCAAAATAAAATATTATTGGTTTCTTAGATGTGTGATTTGATTTCTTTATATGTGGTCTACTCCATCCCTTTGACGTGAACTAAGAAAAGAATAGAAAGAAAAAGTTGGTTTGAGATAACAGCTTAATGGCTGAGAATGGAGATTGTATTATTGGATGAAGTAATCCCTTTGAGGTTCAGTCTGTGTCATTTTCAATCTACACTCTTTGTCTTCTTCAATGTTTGGTAATGGAAGACTTTTGAACCCATTCATCACTCAAACTGTTACTAAATGTCAATTGGGTCCTAATATTTAATCATATCCAAAAAAATTCCAATTCTATACAAGTTTTTACAATAATTAATGTATTGTATTCACACTTTATTCAACCAAATTATTTAATCATTATTATAAACTGCTTAAAATGTATGTGAGTGTATAAAGCATACTTAAAATATACTCAAAATAAATATATTAAAAAAATATTTTCATATCCTCTTACCCAAAAAAGAAAAAGGAAATTATCCTGCTATTTAAATAAATATATAAAAATAACGTGTGAAACAAATATCAGATATGTAGTAATTGATGTTTCATACGTATATTGACATCAAACAAGCCTAAAAGTGTGCATGTAATATGATGAGTCAAATCAAGTATATATATTTTTTAGGTTTCCATTTCATAAAAGTTAAAATAAAAAATTAAAGGGTATTTGTGTAAAGTTAACCTAATTCTATTAAGTTTAAATAAGGTTTAGACTGTTATTATTATTATTATTATTATTATTATTATTATTATTATTATATATATATATTTTTTAATATGGATAAATTAATTTTTTATAATAATTGTCTAATAAATAGTTATAATTTTGGTTTAAGATTTTTAAAAATTTGATAATATTTTATATCTATTATTATGTTGATTCTTTATAATGATCTTAAAATATTTTTAGATTTTTTAGTTATTTAATTTATTTTTATCATAATAATTTATAAATATCCTATTTTTAATTCAATAAATTATAATAGTATTAACGGTAACATCAAAAATTGAAATCAAAATTTAATTTATCAAACATCTAATTTAAAAAAAATCAAATAATTAAAAAATAATTATATATATATATATATATATATATATATATATATATATATTTCAAAGACTAAAAGAAACAAATATTTCAATGTCTTTCATTCTTAGTATTTTTATTTACTATGATAATTAAAAATTCCTAAACTATTCTTTATATAAAATAAAGTTTAAGTTAAAACTCTCTTAAATAACATGGGAGATTAATATATTTGGGTTGATATTTATTAATTTGAAAATACTATTAATTAAATATGTTTTTGTAAAAAAAAACATTTTTTATATTAATTTTCATTAAAAAACAGAAATCAATAACATATTTGTATGAAAGATATGAAGTTTATGACAAAATGAAAATTAGTTTCATATGTGAAAGCAAAAACATTTGTTTACTGATAAATTTTTATAGATATTTAAATGAAAAATAAATTCAATACCTACAAACTAATGATTTGTTCTCTCTATGTATTTATTTTTTATATTTAATATATAAATTGGTTAAATTTTTTACTAAGAGCTTATTTTCCTACATTTCTTACAAAATTCTAATTGAATCAAGCAGAAATTGAAAAAAAAAATCATTGTACTTTGAAATAGACACCAGAGAAAAAAATATTACAAATATCCATTTTTAAAAATATTTCTATTTGAAGTATAGTTAATTAAAATGAAATTTTTGTTCATATAAAGAAAATGTTATGTGATATAAAGAAAAATGTAGATCCATACATGTAAAAATATAATTTACATTCATGCTTATTTATGAATAATTCATTAAACGAGTTCATTTAAATTTATTTGTTTGAAAAAATGAAGGACTCTTATGTTATTTTTTACTCATTTATTTAAAGAATTCAAGATAAAATCTTACAAACACAATATTAACAACTTATTTATTGATTATTGGAATTTCATATCTCCTTTATAATTTTAAAAATTATTATGAAAATACGTAAAATTTTGTTAAAAGCATTACTTTGTTGAAGTTTTTTTTAGTAGTCAAGCAAATTATGAAAATGCATTAATCTAAAATATTTGAATTTCACATTCTACATGTTATAAACATATATTTTTTTTATAAATTATCATATGGCTTTAAAATGTTTATTAAATACTACATGAAGTACAAATATATAATTTTTTCATAAAATAAAAATGATTTGAGTGACAAGTAATAAAAAAAATGACATTCCTGGAAAGTCAAATAAAAAATATATATTTTTGTTCCGCGACAAATATGAATTTGCATTCTCAATATTTTTTGTTGCCTTTTTTTTCATTCAAAATGTTTTTTGTTTCTTTTTTTTTCTTGTTCAAAGTCGAGTTTTATCCGCTTATCAACGAGTAAAAAATTTTTGATATCTAATCTTAATATAATCGATTATTTAGAAAGGTGTATGATTTGGACACTACAAATTTTAATAATTATAAATAAAAAATTATATATTTGTGAAAACTTTAAAAAAGAATTACAAATGTAATGTTTATATTCAAAGGGTTCGATAAATATTTTTTTATTAATGATAAAATTTTATAAAATTGTATATGTATATTTTTTATATATAAAATATATATAAATAAAATACAAAGTTATTAAAATATTAAATATTAATTATATATCAATCATAACTATCTAAATTTTAAAATAATAATTTATTATATTTTTTATTTTAAATAATAATAAAAATATTTTAATATCTAATTAATATTCGATAATTACTTGATCATGATAATCTAATCTAAAAACTTCTTACTTTTTCGGTTGAAGTATTTTTTTTAAAGAAGTTTTGTTTCTTACTTTATTAATTTTATTTTTGTAGTTTACTTTAAAAAAAATAAAGTTTTTATTTTATTTTAATCAAAACAATTATAAAAATTAATTTAAAATTTTTTAAAACTTAATTGGCTGAAATTATTGTAAAACAGTGAACAAATAAGTTTTTTTTTATCCTCTCGTGAAAAATACTCATTGAGTATTTTAGTAGTGGCTTCATAAATACTTTAAATTGTTTTTTAAGTAAGGCAAGTAAAACATTGAAACCTTTTTATAATGAAACCAATTCATGATTTTTTTCTTCAGTATCATATTATTAAATTTATAATTCAGAAATAACATCATTTTATCAATATCTACCTCTAGTATGCTATTAAATTTATAATTCGAAATAACACCATTCTATCAATATTTATTTAACTAGCATCATTTTTACATACACGGTTAGAATTCGATTCCTAGGAGGTCAGATTCCGACCTCATTAATTAATATAATTTTTAAAAGAAAATAATATTTATTAAATATAATAATTATATATATATTTTATATAAAATAAAAGTATAAATATTATATATATATATATATATATTAAATACATTTATATAATTATATGAAATAAATATAAATATATTTTTTTAAATAACATAAAATATATTAATATAATTATATTATTAATATATTTTTATAAATATAGTAAAAATATATTAAAATATAATAAAAATAATAAAAATATTTATATATTTCTATAAAAAAATATTATTTTTACTTATTAAAATTATTTTATATTAAAAATATATTTAAATAATATATATAATTTATTTATGTAAAAATGTTATATAGAAAGATATAAATATATATTTATTAAATTTTATTATATTTATAAAAATATAAGTAAATATTTAAATATTATATATATATTAAATATATTTGTTTTTACTATATTTATAAAAATATATTAATAATATAATTATATAAATAAATTTTTTTAAAATAATATATATATATATATATTTAATTATTATATTTAATAAATATTATTTTATTTTTAAAATTATATTAATTAGTGAGGTTGGAATTCGGTCTCCTAAGAATTGAATTCCAACCGTGTAAGAAAATTGTGCTAGTCAAATAAATATTGATATAATTATGATATTTTTGGATTATAAATTTAATAGGATGATAGGGAAAAGAAAAATCTTGAAATATTTGAATTTTTATAAAAGTGTGCTATTAATGTAAATATTCCATAATGCTATGTATGAATATTTATGTTATATAGGAATATTTATGTTAAAATAATGTTTAGCGAAAAAAAATCCCAATTCATCATTGAATCTATTAGGCCAAAAGGAAAGTTTCATGTGTTTATAACACATAATTAAATAATATTTATTTTTTATTAAAAAACTTAAACGTATGTTGCATAAATTTGATTGGGACAATAAATTTTGGTGACATGAGACTATTTAATAATTTTTTTATGGAATCTCAAAATTTGCTCTGTAAGACAAATCATATTTATGTCGGTAAATTATTATATAGTGTTAAAAATGTTCTTCATTAAAATATAAATTAATAAGTCAGTTTTTATTTAATATTTTAAAAAATATAAAGTTGAGTTAAAATTTAAATGATACAATAAAATTAGGCTCAATTAAAACAAGTTGATTTAAAAAAAAAAAACTCCTTTTTCATTTACGTTTAAACTCCTAATTATACATATATAGCTCATATGATGGCAAAAAACTAAACATATGGAAAGTTTCAATTTTTCTTCCTCAAATGGCAACTAAATGAATATTATAATGATGGGTTTAAGAAGAAATACATTAATAATGAAATGTTTTAATCTTTATCCTAAACACAAAGTACAGCATTGAAAAAATTAATAGCAAATGGTAGATGAAAAAGAAAGTTTTGGGTTCATATTAATGTTTGAAAGAAAAATATTAATTCCTATGCAAAAGAAAATAATAAGTACATGCATGCATAGTTCACATCTGATCATGTAGGGAAACAATGAAAAGAGGATTATTGAGGGATAATTATTTTTTCTTTCCTTAAATGGAAAATTTCATCCTTGAATGAAAGACATGCTTGATTTCTTGATGTGTTTATCCTCTAGTGAGGTTTTTTGCATGGCAAGACAGATCATATTCTGATTCATGTTATCCTTTTTGACAGTGAAATTCAAAAATAAAAAAAAAATGAGAAAACCCCAAACACAAAGAAAGCATGAGGTGGCATAAATGTAGAAAGGAGTCTCCCCACTCAATACAAAATACTATATCTATGTACTTACCCTTCTCTTCCCTCCTATGAACCACTTCTCTTCTGCTCTCAACAACTCAAATATACCTTTCTCTCTCACCCAATTCCTAAATCCCAACCCCTCTTTTCAAATCAAATCCCAATTCTCCTATCAAACCCCAAAAGCATTTATCTCTGCGTAAAAATCTCATTTTTCCTTCAATTTCCCCCGACCCATCTTCTCATTTTCTCACTTCAAGACTCCGACGCCATTTGTTTCCGTCACTCTCTTTTTCTCTTGGTGGGTTTTCTCTCCTTTCTCAAATGGTTAACCCTACGCGGCATCGAATTCTCCGATTGCGTTCAATGCGAGCCGTTTCGGCGTGACCCAGAAAACCTAGGTGCCTAGGGCTCATCCAATCTTTCGTGGGTTTTGCACTAATTCGATTTTTTTTATTCTTTGCGAAGTGGGTATGGTGGGTAACGACGACGCGGGTCATCTCTCCGCCTCCCGGAAAATGTTCTGGCGCTCGGCGTCGTGGTCCTCCTCCCGCACCGCCGCTGGGAACGCCCCTTCGGGCGAGGCGAATAAGGGTTTCGGGGATTCCAGCGGCGCAGAGGGTCCTCACGTCCAGAACCGCCGGTTCCCTCCGCCGCCACTGACGCCTCGGTCGCAGCAGAATTGTAAGGCGCGGTCGTGTCTGCCGCCTCTGCAACCGCTCTCCATCGCCCGGCGGAGTCTTGATGAGTGGCCAAAGGCGAGTTCCGATGACATCGGCGAGTGGCCGCAGCCGCCCACCACCCCCGGCGGGAGAGGTAATGGTAGCAATGGTGAAAGATTAAAACTTGATTTGTCTTCCATTCAGCATAACAACCCTGATCATAGTAGGAGTAGCAATGGTGGGCTTGTGAAGAGGGATAAGATTGCATTTTTCGATAAGGAGTGTTCAAAAGTTGCTGAGCATGTGTACCTTGGCGGTGACGCTGTTGCTAGGGATAGGGACATTTTGAAGCATAATGGGATCACTCATGTGTTGAATTGTGTGGGGTTTGTGTGTCCTGAGTACTTTAAGGCTGATTTTGTTTATAGGACTTTGTGGCTGCAGGATAGTCCCTCTGAGGACATTACTAGTATCTTGTATGATGTCTTTGACTACTTTGAGGATGTTAGGGAACAAGATGGGAGGGTGTTTGTGCACTGTTGTCAAGGGGTCTCTAGGTCTACATCTTTGGTCATTGCTTACCTTATGTGGAGGGAAGGGCAAAGTTTTGATGATGCTTTTCAGTTTGTGAAGGCGGCAAGAGGGATTGCGGATCCGAATATGGGTTTTGCTTGCCAGTTGTTGCAGTGCCAGAAAAGGGTCCACGCGTTCCCTCTTAGTCCTAGTTCTTTGTTGAGGATTTACAGGATTGCTCCACACTCACCGTATGATCCTTTGCATCTTGTTCCCAAAATGTTGATGGATCCTTCGTCAGCTGCATTGGACTCCAGAGGCGCGTTTATTGTGCACATTCCTTCGGCAATATATGTTTGGATTGGTAAGAGTTGTGAGGCCATCATGGAGAGGGACGCCAGAGGGGCGGTTGGCCAGATTGTTCGGTATGAGAAGGTGCAAGGACCAATTGTGATGATTAAGGAAGGTGAGGAACCGGCTTACTTCTGGGATGCTTTTTCAAATTTTCTGCCCTTGATGGATAAATCTGGTAATAGAGTAGAAGATGGAAAGTTAACTAGTAAAGTTTTGCCTGGTGAAAGGAGAGTGGAAGCATATGATGTTGATTATGAAGTTTTCAGAAAAGCAATCACGGGAGGATTTGTGCCTCCCTTTGCATCATCCGAGAATGAACATGAAACCCACCTGCCTGCCAGAGAGAGTAGTTGGAGTGCTTTAAGGCGTAAAGTTGCCTCTGCTAATATGAAGGAGTTTGTTTCTGCCCCTAGGTTATCCTTTCCAAGGGTTTATTCAGATTCCATGTTGTGTATTCATACATCAGCAAATTTGTCTCCATCCTCATCCCTTTCATCATCGTCATCAACTATATCATCATCCTCTTCACCGTCTTATGTTTCTCCTGATTCCATTTCTTCTGATTCTAGCACTCATTCTAAGTTTTTGTCAGAAGTGTCCCCAGATTCTTCCTCTCTGGTTTTGACTCCTATTCCTGTATCTTCATCTTTGTCTAATTTTTCTAATTTGTCAATCTCTTCAAATTCTACTTCTCAAACAGTGTCTAACAGTACAGATATCCTTGGTGTCAAGTTATCACATCCCTGGTCTCAGTCAGCCTCTTTACCATTGAAAAAACCGTCAGCTTCCCTTGCTGAACGCAGAGGTAGTTTGTCAAAATCTTTGAAGTTGCCCCTAAAGAATGATAAGAAGCAAGTAATGGATAAGCCGTTGACCTTTCATAATAGTCAAGAATATGACATTGTTGTTAATGGCAATGTTAGCTATTTGCAACAATCAGATAGTAAAGATTATCATCGTGAGTCTAACAACCATGCCAAGGATGGAGGTGTGAGTTCATTTCAAAAGTGTGATCTGGCATTATGTCCAACCATTGTTGACAGCATGCACCTCAAGGAATCATCGCTTGTTCGGAGCTCTGTTGGGCCTTTGATAGATAGTTCCTCAATTGAAGACATATTGCTTGGTCAATCTACAGCATTGAAGGGAACTAATGAGAGTGGCTTACTGCAGTTTAATGTCACACAGACTTCGGTATATCACTGGCCCAGTTTAGAAAAGATTGAGACATTTGGTACAGGTCATTTGGATTCTAAAGCTGCTTTTGTCATATTCTCTCCCAGTATGCATGTACATGAAGGGAACATGTTATATATTTGGGTAGGGAGGTCTTTCAACTGTGACGCTTCACATGTTCACTTGGATATTGATAAACAGTTAGATTGTGTAGGAGCTGTTGACTGGGATCATATTGGTTGTGATCTCCTTGTACAGTTTAGTTTGCCGAAGAATACAGTCGTCAAGGTATGTATTACACTGACATTTTGTTCAAATTGTGCAATACAATTTTTTTTTTTTTTATCTTCTGTTTCTATTCTAGATTAAAACGTAGTAGCAACTGAAAGCAATATTTGTTGTGTAGGTCAGACTGCACTCGCTTAGTCCTGTCATTAATTTTTTTGGTTGGAAACATTGTTAATGATATGCTGAAAAGAATATATATATATATCATCTATATTTTTAACTCTTTTAGCAAGTAGAATAACCAATTGCAGGAAAGAAAAAAATACTGTTGCAATTGCAGCATTCTGGGTGGAGCTGATGGTCGAATTTTCTTTTTTCTATGGACCTTAGATAATTTAAGTAAAACTAAGTAAGAGGGAGTTTAAGTAAACCCCAGATAATTGAGTGTCACAAGCTCATTATATGTCATCACGAGTTTCATAGGCTGAAATGAAAGACTTATTTCTGTGTATGCAGCTTTCGGTCTCATATACTTCCCCTTGTGTTTTTACTAATGATTGCATTTTAGCATTTTAGCCGTTGGGAGTATGAAGAAAACCTGAAGTGTCCTGTCAGAATCTCTAGGCTAGGTAGAATAGGAGGGTTAGTAGAGGATTATAAAGAGGACTGAGGAATCAAGAGAGTCCAGGTCTCGCGTACCTGGCAATCTGAGAGGTCTGTTGTAGTACTCTTTGCCCTGGATTCTGTATCAATTTGAAACTAATTAGGGCAACATATGCAATAAAATCTGTCTTTCTATATTCTGGTCCACCAGTATCTATTCCCCGCATTCAATGGAATTGATAGAAGAAGAGGTAACTGAATCTAGTGTTATGTGAGATAGATAAGGTTGCCTTTTAAAATTTTCAGTGGGCCAGCTGTTGTGATGTGCTTAGCAAAAGTAGGGATGCTTAGCGATACAATGCTATTGACTCAAACAAGAGAAGGGTAGGAATTAAAGGATAAAACATATAACACCAAGCGAAACAGGCAATTTGAGATGCATTTCACGGAAAATCACTATCCCAAAAAATGAAATGGATTAATAACATCATAAGAAGTCTTTCTCTCCTTCTCTACAAATCTACAACTCTTTACCGAGCGAGGCTCCATCCATATCTCTACAAGTGGTTATATTCAAAATTTTTCATTTTCTCATTTGTTTGACAGCTTAAACTAGGCTCGATCTTAGATAGGTTTTCGTAGCAATAAATCTCTCCAATCATGCGTTGATAGCATTTGTTTGATTTGTGATATATCTTCTATATATTTTTATATATTCTCATAAAACATTCCATTGAGCTTTATGCACTATGAATGGTCCTTGTCCCAATATTTTGAATTCTCATGTTGATCTTCTCTTCTGTGAACAGATTGTTAAAGAGAACGAAGAACCTTCAGAGTTCCTTGCTTTGCTCAGTTCATTGTAGCTCAAATGATACTAGGAGAATCCTTGGTTCAAGTAGCTTCTATAACCTTTTCAGCATCTGCAGCTATCTCTATGTATGGCAAGTTTTCAGGCTCTGATTGATCTTCCCTGTGAAACAAACCCAGCGAGGTAATGTATGGCATCCTAGTTGTTCAAAGCATTTAGTTTATTTGTACTGATTAATTTGGACTAATTGATCATGGTAATAATTGATTTTTATGTACCTATAGTGTGTAATATATGCTATAACATGTTCACATATTCTCTCTCCTGATAAAATACATCTAAACATTTGTTGTAGCAGCTGCATCATTGTGGTGATTCTGTATAACAATTTATGCCCCGAATTCTTTTTTCCTTATTGTTCTCTTTTTCCTAATCCATATATATATATATATATATATATATATATATATGATATATCATATAAACTGAGTTTTGTTAAATGTTACTTGTAGGAGGTTGCCCCATGCCATGTCAATTGTAGCTCGGCTGATTGTACAGTGCTTTAACACCCTCAACCTAGAAATTTATGTTGAACAACATACTGAAATTTCTTTCATATATCTCATGTTATTTATGAAAAACAATTCCTTGTTAGCTCTCTTTCTCTCGTTGCGGAAAATGTTAGGTGTAGTTTATTTGCTTATATGTGAACAAATACCTGATTGAGAATTTCTAAAATGAAAAAATAGCTGAGTGATAATGTTCTCAATAAAAAATGCTTTACCAGTATTAAATTGGCAGCAATCTTCGATCGATCTGACTATGGTCGGTTATGTGAAACATGTTATGTTAATCACGTTCAGTACTCAAACATGTTTAACAAACTGAATTCAATGGAAAATTATCAAATTATAAGGATTAAAAACTTAATTTTTATAAAGGATTTACTGCCGCAGAGCATAATAGATTTAATCTGACGAAGGATAAATATTTTTATTATGTTGCAATTTGGTTACGTTCACTTTATGGAAACTAATGGCCGGACCTGTTTCGCTAGAGTCTCTAGATTCTAATTACTTGGTTTATAAACAAGTAATTGTTTGTATTGTATTAATTGCCCTTAATTTAGAGAGATCAATCTTGAGAGTCTTTCTTAAGGTCCATGTATTGTCATACATTATAAAGACGGTGAATTGTTACTTATCAATTATAATAAAGATGAGGCACCTCTCATTGTATAGATCTTTACAAATATTTATCAATTAGTTACAAAAACTTCTTCCAAAGTAATAATGAGTTACAAAAACTTCTTCCAATGTAATGGTTTTTCGTAGTTAATGGAGATGAAGGCTTATTAAATTTGAAGTATGATTAGGTATCAAACTCAAATATGAAAATTTACATCTTCTCTTAAATTAATTTTTTTCTCTATAAAAAAATATTTCCAAAACAATTTTTTTAAATATTGAAAATTCATAAGTTATTATTTTATTGTTGTAGATTTCTAAATCATACAAACATTCCATTTTTTTACTAAATTTATATAATATCTTTAAAAAATAAGAGAAATGTGTTTTCTTTCTAATTTTTTTTTTGAAAAACTTTAAATATATTATATATATCATGATGTAGATATCTTTTACATTCTTTACTAAATTTATATAATATCTTTAAAAGATAAAAAAATGTGTTTTTTTTTCTAAACTTTTTTTCTTTAAAAAAATTGAAATATATTCTATATATGACGATGTAAATATCTTTTACATATCTTTTACATATTCAATGTTTATGACCGCATATTCATTTTATTTTATGAGAATAAGATTTATTAAAAATGAGATATGCAAATGTTGTGGTGGCTTGAATTTGTCTTAAAAGGTATTCTTATTATCCAAAAAAATATGATTTGTTTAAAATGATATAAGAGTATAATAATTTTCTAAAAGGATATGACCTTGTATATATAATTTACAAGGTTAACGAAAATCTTTTAAATATGAAAATTTAAACATAACTTAATTTTAATATGTGGTATTAAATTCAACTCTTCCTCTTTACAAAAATTATTTTCAAAATAATTTTTTTATAAATTAAAAATTCATAATTTACTCTTGTATTCTTTGTGATGCCTACACATAAACATTTCTTCATTAAGTCCATATAATATCTTTAAAAAAATATAAAGACAAACATGTTTTCTTTTTAAATTCTTTACTTTGAAAACTTGAAGTATATTGTTTACATCAAGTATCTTCTTACACTTGCCTTTTTTTAAGATATACGAAACAATTTTTTACCGCAGACCTATTTAAGGATAATTTTGTTTAATGAAAATAAGATATAACAAATATTTACAAAATATTTTGAGTTCTAGGAATGTCCATAAATTTTTTTCTTTAGAAAATACTTAGTGAAAATAAAGATATGCTCACATAACACATGTAATGATGACTAATACAACTAAATTAGAAAAAAGGAAATCTATACCTAAATTTTTTATAAAGATGTTTTCTTTTTAACTTTTTTTCTTTTTTTATAAAAATCTGAAGTATATCTTTTGTATTATTTGTCCTTCGCTTTAATAGAAATATCTTTTATACTTATCTCTTTTGACGATATTGTGTATTAGAAAACTTATGATCGCGTATCCATTTAAGGGTATTTTTATCTTATGAGAATAAGATATATTGAATATGGGACGATAATATTATGGTGGCTTGAGTTTGTATAAGAAGGTATTTTCATTATCCAAAAAATGTGATCTGTTTGAAATGATACGAGAGCATAACAATTTGATGATAAGAGCATATAACAATTTTTCAAGAGGGAACATGATAGTGTAAGTTATATGTATAAGGGTGGTGAAGAATATTTTAAATATGAAAACTCAAACCCAACTAGAATCTTAACATGTTCTTTTAAACTCAACTCTTTCTCTACACAAAAAATATTTCCAAAACAACTTGATCAAAAGTTTAAAATTCATAATCTTCTCGTATGTTATTGAAGATGCTTAAATCATATAAATATTTAGCTTTTGCTAAGGTCATGCAATATCTTCAAAATTCAAAATTTACTTCTGTATCTTTCTCCAAACTTATCTCACTAGAAGATTGAATGTCCTAGAATATGTATAATATTCTAGAATGAAACAATACTCTTTGGTTGCCATTACTAAAAAGGAGCATGTGAATATTGAAATTTCTCAATATCATGTTAGACAATAACAATTTGAGGGTTATATACATCTTCATAATGGGAGAATCATTCTAGTCCTTTCATTTAATGAGATGCAAATAAAATTTTCAAGATTCACAAATCCTTGTTTCACCCAAATCATAAAACTTAATTCTACACCATGTTCACAAAACCTTTTGAGTTATAGGAACATCCATGATAATTCTTCTTTAGAAAATACTTAGTGAGGTAAGAATATGCTGACCTAACACATGTAATGATGACCAATACAACTAGATATGAAGAAGGAAATCAATACCTAAATTTTCTACATAAATGTTTTCTTTTAAAACTTTTTTTTTTTCAAAACCTGAAATATATCTTTTTGTACTATTTGTCTTTCGCTTTGATGGAAATATCTTTAACACTTTTCTCTCTTGAGGATATTATGTATTAGAAAGTTCATGATCGCATATTCATTTAAGAGTACTTTTATGTTATGAAAAAAAGATATATCGAATATGAGACATGATAATATCGTGATGGCTTGAGTTTGTATTAGAAGATATTTCTATTATCCAAAAAATGTGATTTGTTCGAAATGATACAAGAACATAATCATTTTCCAAGAGAAAATGTGATAATGTAAATTATATATATAGAAGGATGGTGAAGAATCTCTTAAATATGAAGACTCAAGCCCAACCAGAATCTCAACATGATTTTTTAAACTCAACTATTTTTCTACAAAAAATATATTTCCAAAAACAATTATATAAAAAGTTTAAAATTCATAATTTTTTTTCGTATGTTGTTAAAGATGTCTAAATCATATAAACATTTAGCCTTTACTAAGGCCATACAATATCTTTAAAAGACAAAATTTAATTCTGTATCTATCTCCAAACTTATCTTCATTGGAATATCGAATGTCCTAGAATATGTATAATATTCTAGAATGAAACAATATTCTTTGATTGCTATTACTAAAAAGGAGCACGTGAATATCAAAATTTCTTAAGATCATATTAGACACTAACAATTTGAGGGTTATACACATCTTCATGATGGAGGAATCATTCTAATCCTTTCATTTAATGAGATGCAAATAACTTTTTCAAGATTCACAAATTCTTGTTCCACCCAAATAATAAAACTTAATTCTACACCATGTTGACAAAATCTTTCTGAGTTATAAGAACATCCATGAAAGTTCTTTATAAAATAATTAGTAAGGATAAGAATATGTTGACATAACACATGTAATAATGACCAATAAAACTAGATCAGGAGAAGGAAATCAATACCTAAATTTTCTACATAAATGTTTTCTTTCAAAACTTTATTTATTTATTTTTATCAAAACCTGAAGTGTATCTTTTGTATTATTTATCCTTTGCTTTGATGAAAATATCTTTTACACGTGTTTCTTTTGAGGATATTGTGTATCAGAAAGATCATGATCGCAAATCCATTTAAGGGTACTTTTATCTTATGAGGATAAGATATATCGAATATAAAACATGATAATATTATAATGGCTTGAGTTTGTATCAAAAGATATTTCTATTATCCAAAAAATGTGATTAGTTCAAAATGATACGAGAGCATAACCATTTTTTAAGAGGGAATGTGATAGTGTAAATTATATTTAAAAGGGTAGTGAAAAATCTTTTAAATATGAAAACACAAACCCAATCAGAATCTCAACATGTTTTTTTAAACTCAACTCTTTCTCTATAAAAAAATACTTCCGAAACAATTTAATCGAAAGTTTAAAATTCATAATTTACTTGTATGTTATCGAAGATTCCTAAATTATATAAATATTTAGCCCCTTATTAAGCTCATACAATATCTTCAAAAGACAAAATTATATAGATATCTTCACCAGAAGATCGAATGTCCTAGAACATGTACAATATTTTAGAATGAAACTACACTCGTTGGTTGTTATTGTTAAATAGGAGCATGTGAATATCGAAATTTCTCAAGATTATATTAGACACTAACAATTTGAGGGTTATACACATCTTCATAATGGAAGAATCATTCTAGTTCTTTCATTTAATGAGATGCAAATAAGTTTTTCAAGGTTCAAATCCTTGTTCCAACCAAACCATGAAACTCAATTCTACAAAATGATCACAAAATCTTGAGTTCTAGGAAATTCCATGAAAATTCTTTTTTTTGTTAAGATATTCCTCGGTGGGTGGAGTATATCCAGGCAAGTCATATTTTGGTAAGGGTTGAACTTAAACATTAACGAATTGCACTGCCATGTGACTGCAGTAGAAACCTGGAGGATAGGGAGGATTCCCTTCTTGACCCTTCGCAATAGGAGCCTTGTCGACGCTCTTGAGGACTTTCAAAGCCTTGAGAATTTGGCTCATTTGATCATTCAGTTGGCAGATGTCGGCCTTCATTGCCTCTTGCGTGGCATCCTAGTTTTCCATGTTTTTTTATAGGATTGCTTCCTATAGAAATGTTGTGGTGGCTTAGTCGTTATTTGTATGTTTGTTTATACTCTCTGATTTATTTATTAACACATTAGACAATGAAACAAATATGCCAAGACAAAAAATAAAGGGAGAAAAAAAAGACCAAAAAATGGTTAGAAACT
Source organism: Sphenostylis stenocarpa (assembly GCA_963425845.1). Taxonomy (NCBI): domain Eukaryota; kingdom Viridiplantae; phylum Streptophyta; class Magnoliopsida; order Fabales; family Fabaceae; genus Sphenostylis; species Sphenostylis stenocarpa. The sequence continues at coordinate 19,837,023 of OY731398.1, forward strand.
ATAAAGTCACGTGAATAATCGTTATAATATCGGCGATAGAAATTTGTACAAGATCCCAATCGTACAAGGTAATCCAAATTTCCTTAATACGTTGGTTCAATATTAAGGAATTTAAGGTTTAATACATTCTTCCAAGAAAAATACAATCAACCGTCCCTAGAACTAGCAATCAAATCCTTCATCTTTCCTACCTATCCTTTGCAATGATCAATAAAGTCTTTAATCTCCTGTAGCTAGTTAAAAATTGTCATCAGAGATTCGACGTTGTACAACATTTTGGGAACATCATTGATCATCCCATTGGTGAGGGTGGTGAGCTGCAAGAAACGCTCTTTCTACTGTTTCATAATACTTCCTTGTTCTGCAATGAAAATTCTTCATTCGTTCTATCATGGTGCAGTGCCTCTCTTTGACCTCTATTACTTTCCAACATTCCTTAACTTTGCATGTTGTGGCTAACTCCTTCATTTGTTGCTCCATACTATCTTTTTTCTCCTCTTCATAAATATACTTCCACTGACACTATTACTAATGCTTCAACCCTTTTTCAGTACTCTCATCGCTAGTTTCATGTTGGTTGCGGCGAGGTCTTGCTTGACCTTAAAAATATAGTCCATTTTTTATGGTTGCCTCCTTAAAAGTCTTTCATGTGTTTGCACCCTTTCTTCTTTCTCCCATTTGACATTTGCATAATCCTAACTCAAGGCTTGCAATTCTACATACATTTTGGCATCTTCTTCTTCATTTCCTCTATCTTAACCCTTAACTGTTTCACCTCCTTGCCTTTATGTCCCTATGGCTACTCATTGTTCTTTAAGCACAGGGAGATTGACTTAAAACACAACTTGATTTCCTTCACTCTTTCCATGATCTATTATTTGTAATTGATTCTTCTTAACAATTCCTGCCTTTGGGTCTTTATCAATGCATACCTTTTTCAATGCACTTCTAATTTGCCGAAGCATTTCGGTATAATGCTTGTCTGCATAATAAATTGCCAGCGGGATAAGGGATTTTGGCATAGGTGATTTGTTTGTGGGGTTGCCAAATTGTCTTTGGGCTAAGATGAGATTGTAATTTACCAAACCCTAATACAAATAAGAAGTACATTGTTCCACAATAATAGATGAGGTGCATTCTTTGTTTCCACGATTGGTGCCACCTTATTTTCTCTTTGTTTAGGCCAACCAAGAATTGTGCCCATTCATCTACCCCCTTCACATCTAGTTTGTCTCTCAGTGACTCCTCTACTAGGCAACTATCATTTATGGATCTCTTAAACACGCGAGAGGTGAACCATACATATAACATCAAAAGATAACACAAGATTTTCTTTCCTCGCCCTTCATGCGCAAAGTTCATGGTCCTGTACACATCTGTTAGCACTACCGCAACTGAATTTTTTGATCGAGTATTGCTTGCAACAAACACATCGATTGCAACATAATCTACGAAGCCCTCAAAATTGGGAAATAACATGATGGTGTAGAGAGTGAGGGCCAACATATCTACAAATGTCTCCCAATTTTTTGCATCACTAAGTATTGTTCTAGGTACCCTTGTGAGAGACCTCTTACTTTATTCCTAACTTCCAGCATCCAATTCTTTTGAATGTAAGTTTATAATCCTAGCCAGTGTTGGAACAAAAGTGTGTTGTTCCACATATCGATACAAAACTTTACCTTCCAAAGGTAGATATAGGATTTACTCAAATTCTTCCACTGTTAGGGTTAACTGAAAGTTCTAAAAGTGAAGCACCTTAGCGGGAAGTCATAATACTGAGTTAGGACGATGATGCCAGCTTCTTGTACCTCTTCCTCAACTAAGTTCAAATTCCCGTATTTTTTTCCTAAAAGCATCTTGTCGTATTCTCTTCAATTCCTGGCCTAACTCCACCAAGCCCACCATAGTACTTTCCTTCACTCTCAATTTTAGCTCCTGTTTTAGCATAATTAGATTATATTCTCTTCCACCCAGAGACCCCATATCAATTTTCACCTTTTACCACAATATTTAAACAACTTTATGGCTTCTCACCTGAACAAGCTAAAATAGTCATCAAACAAAATGCATGAAACACATGAAGAGAAAGAGTATGATTGATCGCTCAATCTACTCATTACCCAATTATGTTATGATACAAACATGTAAATGATGCTCTCATGATGAAAAATGTAATGCACATAGTACATTTATTATGCAAAGGCAAAAAGTGAAAGGTACAAAAATGCAAAATTCTTCTCCCTTTCTGCCCTAACCATGGTTCATGGAGTAACACTTAATGTTGGCAAAATTTGGGTCATGTATATATATGATACATAATTTAAATGTGTTAGAGCCATTATTTATTAAGCCAAATAATAAAGTGATCTGACTAAATTAAAGTTTTGGCTAAAGGCATATGTCATGAAAATAAAATTGTGTAGAGACCATAGAACAATTTCTAATTTGATGAGGGGCCAAATTGGAAATACTAAAACTTAAGTAATTAACCTAATTCTGGTTATTTTAAGGGGTCGTGGTCCCCTTCTGGGAGCACACACACAGAACGTAAGTATCTGTCCCGTTCCTTTCTTTCTATCCCCATCAAGAGAGAAAATCAAGAGGGAAATACAGATGCTCTTCAGGTGGAAGACCATAAGATCAATATAGTGCTCTACAAAGACATCATCGTTATGGCTAATTCAGGTACGCTTTCGCATTCAGTTTACAACATGTTTATCAGTATGAGATTATGTTTATGTTTGATCGTTAGAATCAAAATCAGGATTATTATTATTATTATTATTGTTTTTCCAACAATTGGTATCAGAGTCGCCCATATTTGATTCATGTCTGTTTATTTTATAGAACCCTAATTATGAAAATTAGGATTAATTTTGTTTTAAACAATTCAAATTACCCAATTTTATGAACCCTAAGTGGAGAATAATCTCTAATTTTCGTGAACCCTAAAATTTAAATTTGGGGGTAACATCCCCAATCTGATTCTGCTTGCTGATGGAACCGTGGAGGAAGCTATGGATTCTTCTTCTTCTTTGTTTTTCCCTTTTGTTTCAGTTTAAGTTTCAAGTTCTACTTAGAAAGAAATAATGTTTCAAATTTCAATCTTTCTTGTAGTGAGTTCTCTGTTCTTTTTTGAATCTTTTGTTTTTATTTAATTTTATGAGTTTGGAATTGGGGGTGGTGTTTGGGGAATTCCCAACATAGAGGATTTTAGGCAACTGGTGAATGTTTCCACATGTGTGGCTGCTATTATTTTATTGCCTCTATCCCCTAGGAATTTAAGGAAAATTTGATGTTAAATTAGGGTTTGAGTGATTACTGTTTAATTCCCTTTTAGGGTTTAGAGCAGTATGCTAAAGAGACTCAGAACTATCTCTGTTTTATCCCTAGTGTGATTTTAGGGAGATGTTCATCCTTTTATGTATTGGTGGAAAATGAGGCCTTTTTCATCCTTTGATTTATTCAAATGAGGTGTTCATCCCTAATGAGATTTTAGGGAGGTGTTCATCCTTAGTAGAATTCTAATGAGGTGATTATCTTTTGAATTAGTTTGCAAATATTAAATATTTGGTTTTGTTATATAAATAAAATATTCAATTTTTGGTAGTTTAATATTTTTTGTGAGCAAATTGAGTCAAGAAGTCACCAAAGTAACTTCTATTGAATTAGGCAGTTCATGAAAAATATTGAATGTTAGTGTTTGTGTATATTCATGCGAGTATTAGTTGGCCCAAAGGAAGATTAATATTTGGCCGAATTGCATACATACTTGTAATGATAAACATGTGATAATTATAAGGATTTGCTTTGTCGATGATAAATCAATCCAAAGACCGGTTTGTTGTTGGACGTGCTTTATTGTCAATGTTTGATTATTACAACAAGATACCTCTAGCAATTAATATTACTCGTCCAAAGACTTGATATTGATGGTGCATTGGGTGTCTTGAGATGGGTTAAACCACTATTTGAATATATATTATTTATTTTTTATATAATGTGAGCATAATTAGTTTATTTCTCGTGTTCTAAATCCAGCTACAATTGTTTCTGTATCTGCCAATTTAAATTCTGGTCCGGTCCTCAATGGAACAAATTTTAAGGACTGGAAAGAGAACATTGATATTGTTCTTGGTTGCATGGATATGGATCTTGCATTAAGGACTGAGCAACCCCCTACTCCTACGGATTCAAGTACCTCTGAACAGAAAAGAGATTATGAGAAGTGGGATCGCTCAAATCGCATGAGTCTAATGATCATTAAGTGTGACATCCCGGAGGTGTTTAGGGGCACTGTTTCTGAAAACATCACAAGTGCCAAAGAATTTCTTGCTGAAATTGAGCAGCGCTTTACAAAAAGCGATAAGGCGGAGACAAACACTCTTCTTCAGAACTTGATCTCCATGAAATATCAAGGCAAAGGAAATATCAGGGAGTACATTATGAGCATGTCTAATATTTTTTTTAAACTCAAGGCACTAAAGCTTGAACTCTCAGAAGACTTGCTCATTCATTTGATGTTGATTTCTCTTCCTGCAATGTTTAATCAATTTAAGGTATCTTACAACTGTCAGAAGGATAAATGGTCTCTTAATGAGCTCATTTCACATTGCGTACAAGAAGAGGAAAAACTAAAGCAAGACAAGACAGAAAGTGCTCATTTTGCAAGCACCTCCAAGGCTAAGGGCAAAAGAAAGAGATCAGAGGATCTCGAGAAAGAAGGTGCTAAGGGTCCAGAACAAAAGAAACAAACTCAAGAAAACAAATGTTTCTTTTGCAATAAGACTGGACACGTAAAGAAGAAATGTGCTAAATATCATGTTTGGCGTGAAAAGAAAGGGTTGCCTAAACTACCGGAAGGCAATTGATTCTGAAAGATGGATTTATGTTGGAGATGACAAATCGGTAGAGGTGGAAGCTATAGGGCATTTTAAATTGTTATTAAGTACTAATTTTTTATTTGGATTTGAAAGACACTTTTGTTGTGCCGTCATTTAGACGAAATTTGGTTTCAGTTTCTTATTTGGACAACTTATGTTATTTGTGTTCATTTGGAAACAATAAGTTCAGTTTATCTTTTAATTCAGATATTGTTGGAACTGGTTCACTTTTGATTTATGATAATCAGTATTTACTTGATATTGTGGCCACCTATAATGAAACCCTTAATACAGAATCATGTGGTACTAAACGTAAAATTGAAAATACTCACTCAAGTGTATTATGGCACAAGTGCTCAGGTAACATCAAATTGTGACGTTTGGGCTTGTGTTACACTCTTAAAGATATGGTAGAGAGTATGATTTGTCATTCCACCTTACTAGAATCACTTTGGGGAGAGACACTAAATATGACAACTTATATTCTAAACAGAGTACCAACTAAAGCAACTACCAAAACATCTTATGAGCTTTGGATCGGGCGACGACCTAGTCTCGAAGCATTTCCATGTGTGGGATTGTCCAGCTGAGGCAAGACCTTATAAGTCAAATGAAAAGAAATTGGACTTCTGAACAGTAAGTAGTTATTTTATTGGTTATGCTGAAAGATCCAGGGGATATAAATTTTATGATCCCACATTAAAGACAATTTAGGAGACGGGAACTGCTACGTTCTTTGAGGATATTGAGTTTGGGGGGAAGAATAAAATCAGTAACTTTGTCTTGGAGGAAGAATCGGTAACAATTCCAGAACCGATTCAAATAGTTACTTTTGATAAAGTAAGTTCGGAACCTCCACAAGGCATTGTTGATGAACCCCTCACTCAAGACGATTTGGTTGTTCATGAAGAACAAACTCAAGATCCTCAAGAACCTGTGCATCATGAGCTAATAACTTTGCAGAGATCCACTAGAGAAAGAAGAAGTGTTATTTCGGATGATTACATGGTATTTCTTCAGGAACATGAGGAAAATAATGATATAATGGAAGATGACCCAGTTAACTTCCGTCAAGTTATACGAGGTTCTAACTCTCAAAAGTTGATTGAAGCAATGAATGAGAAGTGTAAGTCCATGCAAGACAATAAGGTTATTGGGAACTTGTCCCATTACCAGAAGGTATGAAACTCATTTGACTTCAAGATGAATATTGTTGATGATTGTGTGTATCACAAGTTTAAAGGGAGACAAGTTTAGTCTCAATCAGTGCCCAAAGGGGAATTTGGAAATTGAGGAAATGCAAAAGATTCCCTATGCATCAGATGTAGGGAGTTTGATGTATGCCCAAGTATGTACGCGTCTAGACATATCATACATAGTTGGGGTTCTAGGCAGATATTTAAGCAATCCAGGAATAGATCATTGAAAAGCAACAAAAAGGGTCATAAGATATTTAAAGAGAACAAAAGATTATATGCTCACATATAAGAGGTCAGACCAGTTGGAGATCGCTGGGTTTTCTGACTCAGATTTTGTAGGATGTCAAGAATTTGTAACATGCTATGAGGCATCAAATCATGGAATATGGCTGAGAAATTTTGTCACAGGGCTGCAAATTGTGAAAGACATTGAAAGACCACTTAAGTTATATTGTGACAATAAATCAGCTGTATTATTAAGGAAAGAGTACAAAGTGGACAGCTTTTCATAGAACACTTAAGGACAAACTCCATGATAGCATATCCTCTAACTAAAGGACTTCTGCCCAAGGTCTTTCATGAGCATGTTGCTCACATGGGTGTTTTACAGTTTGAAGAATTTGTGGTTTAGTGGGAGTTAGTCACTTTCATATATTTTATGTTCTATGTTTAATTTCATATATGTATACATTAATTTTTGGACATATTTGGTTATCTATAGATATGCAATTTTTTCGTTCATTCATTACACTTTGTACAATAATGATATTATATCGATCTCGATAAGTTAAAGTTTAGACCAGTTGAAAATAGACGTGTACAGATCACCTTCACGTAATTTTTCATGCTACACATTTCATGATGAATCCATGTCATTTGGTTATGTTAGGATGAGTAATCATTGTTGGTTTTAATTGCGATGATGCAATGAAAAACTGGTTTGGTTCTATATCCTGATATGATTAATGGACAGGACTTTTGGAGTATGCTAAAGGAATATAATGGAAATTTTGAGCTCATAAAGTCTAACACATTTGTAAGGTTGTAAGGACATATATATTTGTGACCAGTGGGAGATTGTTGGCAAAATTTGGGTCATGTATATATATGATACATAATTTAAATGTGTTAGGGCCATTATTTATAAGCCAAATAATAAAGTGATCTGACTAAATTAAAGTTTTGGCTAAAGGCATATGTCATGAAAATAAAATTGTGTAGAGACCATAGAGCAATTTCTAATTTGATGAGGGGCCAAATTGGAAATACTAAAACTTAAGTAATTAACCTAATTCTGGTTATTTTAAGGGGTCGTGGTCCCCTTCTGGGAGCACACACACAGAACGTAAGTATCTGTCCCGTTCCTTTCTTTCTATCCCCATCAAGAGAGAAAATCAAGAGGGAAATACAGGTGCTCTTCAGGTGGAAGACCATAAGATCAATATAGTGCTCTACAAAGACATCATCGTTATGGCTAATTCAGGTACGCTTTCGCATTCAGTTTACAACATGTTTATCAGTATGAGATTATGTTTATGTTTGATCGTTAGAATCAAAATCAGGATTATTATTATTATTATTATTATTATTATTGTTTTTCCAACACTTAAAGATCTAGTACAACTCAATGCATACTCATAAGGTGGAGTTCCTAATCCTAACCATTGGAGCTTTAACTCCCTTCACAGTATTTCCACGACAATTGGTAGTCAACGGGAGGTGAGAATACGAATAAAGAGAACAACTCTAGTTCGGGTTTTCACGATAGCCAAATAGAAAATACATCCTAAATGACATTGTTACACAATTCCTATATTTCTATGTTTACTCAAACCTGGGTATAAAGCCCCACTCAATATGGAATGCATAAGTGTGTGTGTGTGAAGGTAGGACATGCATACCCAAACCCCTCACCTGTAAAACAATAAAAAGAAAAAAACCTAGACAGGTATAACAAATATTGTCTACCTAAGGGTTCAATGATTCAACAATTTTATTAACAATAATAATAAAACAATAGATTCAAATAACACAAGAAATAAAAGACAAGAGGAAACAAATCACACTTTACTCTCTAACCTATCACCAGTGGAGTCACTATTTGACGCATCGGGATCACGATTGGACGACAAAGGGATTAAAAAAAATGAAATGGAGTCACCACTATAGTTTATTATGGAAAACTATAGAAAAACATTTTAAATGAAAATGGTCTCGAAACCAAATTTGGGTTCGGTAGTCGATTATGCGTATGAAATATATTAACACCCTACAACGTTTGTCCTAAGACGATTACCCTTTGATGAATGTGCGAAACAAATATTATTTTTAAAATATTTATTTTCCCTTCAAATCAGACAAAAAAATAAAAAGTTAAAGAAAAAACATTTTATTTTTATTTTTTTTGGGTCCGACAATGATTGATCTTGCTCCTATGTATTTCCATTGGCAATGAAAAATCAAGATTACGTAGTTCTTTGTAGAAAAAAGTTTGCTAAGTTGGATTAATGCTTTGAATTTTTTTTGGTATTTTTAAAAGAAATTTGTATTTTTTTGAAGGGGTTACAAAGTGTGAGACGATGTAGACGACCGTAATAATACAGTTGCGAAAGAAAATATTAAACGGGTATAAAACAATGTAGACAATCATACATATACTTTGAACAATTTATTTTAATAAGACACATGATGACGCGTGCGACCTATACTCATGCACACAAAATATTTTTTATAACATAAAATACATGAAGATGTGAACAATTATAATCATGTCTAAAACTTTATTTTAAAAAGAATGAAGCAAATAATGATGCATGCGACCATACCTGTGCCTACAAAATTAGTTTAAAAATTGAAGCGTATGATAATGGGTGCAATCATACTTATGCTTTGAAAATGTGAGACATATAACAATTGCGACTATACCGTGTCTCAAAATCTATTAAAAATGTAATACATAATTTTTTATCCTAATGAGTGATTGATGAAATCTATTACTGAATAATTGAATTCTTGAAAGAGTGATATTATAATTTAGATGCAGTAAAACAAGGTCAATTTCATGAGTTGAATAATACATCAAAAGTTATTAGTGTTCTTTATGGTGAATTCCTTGGATATGGTGTAATCATTGAGAAACAAAAAAACAAAGTCCAGACTCTTTATAAATGAAATGTTACTCAATCAAGATAAAATACTTAAAAAATCACGATAAAAGGATAAACAGGAAAATTTATCTTCTAAACAGACTCAATAGTGTGAGGAATAATTATATTACTTCTCTTCCATCATAAAGAAAAATTTATCTTCTAAACAGACTCAATAGTGTGAGGAATAATTATATTACTTCTCTTCCTTCATAAAGAAAATTATTGTTTTACAATAACTTTATGTTAAACTCATTATATGACACCAGAAGATAATAAATAAACTTAGTAGACAACATAAACATTTGTCATATATCATGAATAAAAATGGAAAATCCCACGAGGTTGAAAAAAAAAATCCTACCAAGATATCAAATGGAGTGATCCTTACAAGGATAATTTTTAAAGAAAAATAAGTGAAAAGCATTGAAATTCTTAAAAATAAAACAAAATAAAAATAGATCTTGTAATCAAAAGTGTTTTGTTTGTAAGAAAAAAAGACATTTCTAAAAATATGTCTTTGTAAAATAAAAAATAAAATAAAACTCAAAATAGTTCCGATCTTAGAAAAAATAAAAAAAATTAAATCTCTATATTCAAAACAAAATCTTGCAAATAAAAATAGTATTATCAACCTAAAATAATATTGATGAAGTTGAATTGTCAACAAAAAGAATTAGAACTCTTTCTAAAGAATTGTATCCTATTAACATCACACTTTCATATTTATGTATTATTTAAATAAACACAAAAAATATAAGTTAATAATGGATCGTAATATTATTCCATAAACTCTAAATTCACTCTATTATAATAAAGTTCCTAATGAAACTAGTAATCTTTACATAAATCAAGACTAATATCAATAACATAAACCTTTCTGTTTGGATGGAATAAATATTAAAATAGTTTTTTTTGTTAATAGTCATGATAATTTTTGTCACCCAGGTCTTATTTGAAATAAATTTAGAGTTTATCATCAATTTCCATTCCAACTTAAATGAAAATTTAAAGTAACTTTTTATGGAAACACTTTCTTTAATCAACGATTGCTTCAACAAAAATATAATAAATTGTTCGAAGACAAAAATTAATGGAATAAAATCAATCCAATAAAAACAATAAAGAGGACCTTTTATATTAGAAAAATCTTAAACGAAAACAAATTGTTCATTCTATATAAAAGAACAATAAAAAAAATAATTAACAAATATATTTTAATAATTTAATTTAAATTTGATTGAAATGTGTTATTTTATTATCATTGAGAGATTTAAATTTACAAAACAATATATTTGCATTGTTAAGTATTAGTAACCTAATTAATATATATATATATATATATATATATATATATATATTAAAAATCATAAAACTAAATTTATTATCAAAATTTATTTTATTTTAGATTTTGTCAAAAAGTGGATCAACAAATTTTCTCGTTGATTATAAGTTGGTTTGACATCAAAGAATAAGTGAATAATTTATATTATAACCTTCAAATTATTATTAATTTGATAGATTATTTTATTTAAAATTAACCATTTAACCTTTTTTTAATGTATTTATTTTTATTTTGTTTTAAAAATATATTTTTTATGCAATAAAATTATTTTATTATAAATATTGAACATTATTTGATGTATTATTAAATTATTATTTTGTCAAAAAGTAATCGACAAATGACCTGTAGATGACAAGTTGGTTCGACAGCAAAATGAATAAGTAGTTCATATTATAACCTTAAATTTATTATTAACTTGATAGATTAATTTTATTTAAAATTAACCATTTGACCTTTTTAATGTAATTATTTTTATTTTGTTTAAAAATATAATTTTGATGTAATAAAATTATTCTATTATAGAGTATTTAACATTATTTTATGTATTATTAAATTATTTATATTCTTTTATTAATATCGATTCAGTTACGTCTTATCACAATTAAACTACTAAATTTTTAACTACTGTTTAGATTAATTTTGAAATGATTTTCAAAACAATAATTATATGATGAAACTTGGAAATACTTGGTGAAAAAAATTACCAATATATGAAAGGTGAAAACACTGTTTAAAAAGCCTAATTGATTTTTTTTTTTAGAAGATGTAAAAAAGTTATAATGCAAGGGATTCATGATCCAACCTCTAATTATTTATGGGGAGTTCATTTTTCTCAATGGCATATAACCTATTTAAAAATATAATAAATTTGAATGAAACGTTTAAAAAGAATAGGTGATTAACTTAATTAAATTTTTTCTAGTTTGTGAATTAATTTGATTTTTATTATACAACATTCATTTGTGACAAATGGATCTTATAATCACCAAATCCTTTTACTAATAATTTTATCAAAGTATTTTTTAAAATAACTTATCCATAATATGACATTAAATTTAAGTTAAATATTTTTCAGTGTAAATATGTTATGTATTATCACTAAATCATATATTGTTATGGATACTAATTATATATATATATATATATATATATATTTAATAACTACTTTAAAAGCCATGAGTAATATTTTATTAGTTCATACTACAAAATTATTTATATAAAAAAAACAGGAAATTAGAAGTACATGATAATTTAAAATAAAAATTTGGCAACCAAATTATTTTTCGTATTTTAAAATTTTAAAATTCCCATACTAATTACCATACTTAAGTTTTTTTTTTATTAGTAGTAAACTATTGTTAATTTAAATATATTTTATAAAATTGCTAATTTATGTTTTATTCCTCTTGCTGATCCATCGATGTTGTCAACCCATCTTGAAGACCTTGTGCATAAGTTATCTGGGCTTCGGACCTTGGGCCCTAAAAGGTTGTTACTGTAGTTTCGAGTTCTATATAAACCACCCCTACCATCCTTCTACCTCCAGCTGTCCAACCCTAAACCCTGATTGTGGCTGCTGCTGCTGCAACCCTCCGATTTAAAAGGTTTCTTAATTTTTGATCGAATCAGATCCATGTGTTTCTACGAAGCCTTTTCACTTTGAATCTGTGTTCCGAAGCTTGTGTTTTGTGTATTTTTTTTTCTTTAAATCTCGTTTGTGCTTTAATCGGTTAATGTAATTTAGTGTTATTATCTGTGTATGCAGGAGGTTGTGAAAACTGTGGGTGAGTGATTTCAATGGCTCCTGCTAAGGGTGAGCCTTGCATCATTATTTTATTGTCTACTTCTTATACACACACACACACACACACATATATATATATATATATATAATATTCATGAATGCTATGCTGATATGTATGTCTTAGCTGCTGAAAAACTTGTATTGGAATGGTTTGTTTATGCTAAAACATATACCGTTTGCTGATACTGCATACTTGGCTTAAATGGTGGATATGGTGAATACTGGACAGGATTACCCAGTCATAAGTCATATCCTATTATTCTTAGCCAATGTATGACATGAATTTATCGTAAATTTTGTTAGTCTTATGTTTTGCTTCCAAATTTTGTTTCAGTTGATGCATTGTTTTATGTACATCATGTTTTCAGCTTAGAAGGATAAGGCTCAAAGGAATACTGGTTTCCTGTTAATGATCTAACTACCTTTCTTCCTTGTGCAGTGGCCAATGCTAAAAAGGCTGATCCGAAAGCTCAGGCCTTGAAGACAGCTAAGGCTGTCAAATCAGGTGGCCAAGTGTTTAAGAAGAAAGCTAAAAAGATCAGGACATCTGTTACATTTCACAGGCCAAAGACATTGAAGAAAGACAGGAACCCTAAATATCCTCGCATTAGTGCTCCACCCAGAAACAAGTTGGACCATTATCAGATACTAAAATTTCCTCTAACCACCGAGTCTGCAATGAAGAAAATTGAGGATAACAACACTCTGGTATTTATTGTTGATCTCCGTGCTGACAAAAAGAAGATTAAATATGCTGTAAAGAAGATGTATGACATTCAGGCCAAGAAAGTGAATACTTTAATCAGGTAATGGGAATCAAAATTTACTGTACTTTATGTGCTTCTTTATTTGAGTATTGCATAGAATATTATATTAAGCAGTCTAGTTTCTTTTTTATGTTTTTACCATCTTGTGTTTTTTTGCAGGCCTGATGGAACGAAGAAAGCGTATGTTAGGTTGACTCCAGATTATGATGCCTTAGATGTAGCCAACAAGATTGGTATCATCTAAGTTGTGCTCTTGATTATAGCAAAAGTCCATCCTTCTTTGTTAAGATAGTTGTTCTACACGTCCTTAGCTCAGGACTTTTAGTTCTCCATATGTATTAACTATTGTTCATTCAATCGAGTCAGAGAACATTTTTTGTTCATTTTTACATGGTTTGAGTTAAGTATTTTCAACTGATTGGTACAGCTCATTTTATTGGACGAATAAGAATTTGAATCAACCAGTGAAACCCTTTTATGCACTTTAATTTTGTTGAATAACAGATTTCATATCACCATCAACACTTTGTTTAACTAATAGTTCACATGTAAACCTAATTTTGCATTAAAAAGTGAGTAAACTCTATTCCCAAATGTATCTATCCATTTCCATTAACGTAATACTCAAATCATTCTATAAATCTTCCCATGTATACTTATTGTCATCTGCCACCATCTTCCAACGATCATTGTATGGAATTTTAAGATTAATAGCTTGAAGAGGAGAGTAGCAGGAGGAAAAGTTGTTCTTTGCCTCCAATGTCTCTCCATTTCTTTTTATTTCAAGGTATCAATTCCTGTCCTGACACCAGCATATTTATTATTTTCACTTGGTATATGTTGTCATATTAGGCGGTAGTGGATACTTGGCATATGTTCACGGTTCTGTCATAGTTTTACTCACATGTAAAGAATATAGAAATGTAATGTTATCTAAAGTTAGGCATCAGTGACCTGTTGCTCCTGGGTTTGGATATGGAAACAACTGTGTTGGTGTATGCTAGTGTGAGGCTCATATAGCTAGGAGCCTTCTTGATACACGGTATGCTTCAAAGATTTAGGTTTTTATCGTATTATTGTGTAAATTTTGGTACATTGTTAGAGACCAAAAATTAAGTACTTTTATAGTTAGAATGAAGTATGAATGTATAATCTTTTTTGTTTGAGTTCTGTCTGGTCTCCAAATCACAATCTATGCCCACCTGAGTTCTTTTCAATCAAAACTATTTTGCAGTAAATCGCTGTAGTCTTACTATAGGATTTATGCACGTATTAATATATACATAAGCAATAATTATTGCAAATTCCTATTATGCAGGGTGCATTACCTGTGCTAGTTTTCTCTTTGCTTGTTTGCTCAGCACTTAATAGAGAATAACAAATCATGACGTTCTGTTTCTTTGGAATACCATACGTAGTCAACAGATTGACTTTGTGTGCAATTTTGGTATAGATTGTTACATGTGTATGACATAATATATGGAGTGAGTCTGATTAATATTGATTTTTATTGGTTGATTACATCTCTTGGGAAAGCATCCATTGGCCAGTAAAATACTGTAATTCTTTGAGCTACATCACGATTTCTTTTTAGAATAACCATACATAGTCAGGTGTCTACCGTATTAGAAAATTTGGTAGAGACTGTTACATGTCTGGAACATAATATTCTATAAGAGTGAGTCTGATAAATATGGGTTTCCATGTTGTATGATAACATCTCTTGGAAAGGTGTCCATCGTTGCCCAATAATATGCTTCATTATTATTTGAGCTACATCTGGACTCTATATTGTAAAACCTTAGCCATTCACTTTTGTTCCTTTCAAGCAGAGCTTTTCTGCATAAGTCACGCCGTAGAATTATTTAATGTACCGATTTGCATTCATTATTTAATTATCTCAAGTTCTTATGTCTCTTTGAATTTGTGTTATTTTCCGTGTTGCTGCTAAACAAAAAATGGAATGAAACATTTCAGGGCTTCTTTTTAGAATAACCAGACATAGTCAGGTGTCTGCCGTGTTTGAAAATTTGGTAGAGACTGTTACATGTCTGGAAGATAGTATACCAAGAGTGATTCTGATAATATGGGTTTCCATGTTGTATGATAACATCTCTTGGAAAGGTGTCCATCGTTGCCCAGTAATATACTTTATTATTATTTGAGCTACATCTGGACTCTACATTATTAAACCTCAGCCCTTCACCCTTGTTCCATTCAAGCCAAGCTTTTCTCCACTAGTCGTACTGCTAGAATTTTTAATTTATTGACATGCGTTCAGGATTTAATTATCTCTAGTTCATATTTTTGTGGTTGGATACTTGTTTTTTTTTCTCCCTTGCTGCTAAACAAATAATTGAGCGAAACAATTCAGGACTTTTTTTTTTTAAATTACCAGACATAGTCAGGTGTCTGCCGTATTTGGAAATTTGGTAGAGACTGTTACATGTCTGGAACATAATATACCAAGAGTGAGTCTGATAAATATGGGTTTCCATGTTGTTTGATATCATCTCTTGGAAAGGTGTCCATCGTTGCTCAATAGTATGCTTCATTATTATTTGAGCTACATCTGGACTCTACATTGTAAAACCTCAGCCCTTCTTCACTTTTGTTCCTTTCAAGCCAAGCTTTTCTGCATTAGTCACGCAGTTAGCAGTTTTTCAAGTATTTACACACGTTTACATACATTAAATATTCAATTATCACAATTTCCTTTTCTTGTGGTTGAAAAGTTGTTATTTGTGCTCCTTTTGCTGCTAGACTTTTAATTGTGTGAAATAATTCAGGACTTCTTTTTAGAATAACCAGACATAATCAGCTGTCTGCCGTGTTTGGAAATTTGGTAGAAACTGTTGTATGTCTGAAACGTATGGGATTAGTGTTTCATGTTGTTTGATAACATGTCGAGTTACATCTGGTTTTTCACATTGCAAAGCCTCCTACCCTCGGTCTCCCTTGTACCTGTTAACCCCTAAAATAACGAAGGGACAGCAATATCTGTAGCTAAAATTGTCACTATTATCTTTTATTGTTCTCAACAGTTTTGCATGTTTTAATAGTTTTTCCTTTTATTGTGAAACATTTCACGAGCTTTTGTACAAAGGTCCTCATAAGCCCTTGGAAATTTTATTTCGAAAATTTGGAAAATACCTCTTCTAAGTTGAATAGTTTGCCATCATCATCTTTTGAAGTAAATATGATTGGTTGGCCATTTATTTGTAAAGGCAGCTTGCTGTTGAAGTTGGTATAAGGAGAATGGTTGAGGTTGGAGGCGCCACGTGTACATTACTCATTTTGTACAGTTGCCTTTGTCCTGTATCCATTGCTGATGATGTATGGGTGCCCTGGTGTGGTGGCGTGCCGTGTATACACACCCTAATTTAATAGGAGTGCAAAACAATAAGCCTGTAAAGTGACTGCTCTGAATTTCCATGTACGCATTTTTTTGGATAATGGTTTGCTAGAGTGGGGTCCTATGAAATAACATGTCTTTTTTGTTCATTATGTCTTGGAATGTGTTTCGAATCATTTTAAACCCTTTGGATAATGTTATTCACATTAAAGTTATAATGAAGAAGTTTAAGTGTTGTATATAGATTTTTTGCGAAACAGTGAAAAATAAAGCCAATGCTACCATCCTTTTTATTGTCAATTATAATCAGATTAAAAAATGTTTTTAATCCTAATTACAACAAATGACTTAATTCATTAATTAGTAAACATATTTAAGAAACTATGTCCTTACTAACAAGAGTAATTTGTTTTTATTATAAGAAAAATTTCGATGTAACTTTGAAAAAGATAAAATGTCACGTAAAAGACTTGAAACAAAAATGTGAACATTATTTTTTGGTGTCATAATTTTTCAATAAAGAATCATGAAAATTTTCATTCCTAATTTCATATTATTGAGAAACTGGATCTCTTTTTGCACCAAACGAATATTTCATCGGAATCCAGTTCTCTGAAGATGGAATGACTCAAATTAGTTTCTAGAAGTTTGGGATGAGATTTTGGGGTTGATCATGTTGAGTTGATTCGTATTGGCAGGTGATGCATAAGAATTCCCCCAGTTCTTTTTGTACAGTGCATTACATGTATTTGGAGAACAGTTTTTATAACGCTCAAATGAACATTCTCGCTCAAGAGTTTAATATCTCTAATATATGGTAACAATAATTATCATCATCAGACATCGAAAATTTTGAAGGACTCTACCACTGTATGCAGTCTGTCTTTCATCTTTTCCCATCTTCTCTCGTTTGCTCCGGTAGTCAAGGTGTAAAACTTACCTATAATTTATAATTAAAACATAAGTAAATAACATAGATAATGTTTATGTTCGGAACTCACTTGTGTACTATTCTATTTATCTGAATCTCATATGTTTTGAATTTTAACACTGAACAAAAAAATCATCTAAACTTGGATACATGATTACATACATTTTCTAATTTTGAAGATTTTCTATTTTTGTGAAAATTTTAATCGTGCAATTAAAATATTCAAAAGTGTCAAAACATACCATTGCCAATGGAGACTGTGCTGAGAGCATGACGAGTATAGTTTGGAGCCTTAGCAATGAACTCAAACTGATAGTATTTTTTTCCTTCAACATCTTGCTGTAGCATTACGTATGGAGCAAGTCATGATCAGTGTCTTTGCAGTTATACTTACCCATTTATATACACTCACACATAAGAACCAATAATCAGAATATTGAATATGGAGGAACTTTGCAAGCGGCACACATTTTGCACACAAGAAATGTCAATCACAGTGCACATATTCATCAACATGATTAGATACCTTCAGAAAAATAAACAAGGAAACATATTCAAGAGAAGTAGTATTTAGTTGCTCTCATGTTTCCTATTTGACAACAGTAATCAAATGAAAAATTAACAAAATTATGGTTTGTTTTATGATGTGCTAAACACATTATTGGTTCTCCCTTGAGTCCGGAAGATAAAACCAAGCAACAGAATATGATGATGCCTACCTATTCTCTTGCCAAAAACCCTAAAAAAGTTAAAAGATTACTGTTCTTTAATTCAAACAGAAAAATAAACATTCTTCTGTGTTAGCCTGTTTCCAACCATTGTTTAATCTTCTTTTCTCAATTTGTTGACAATAGTTTCTGTATGAATACTACAAACCACTAAAACTGTTATCCATGTAGTTTGCTGATGTTCTGTTGGGGAAGATGCCGAAAATTATATTTAGGTTGTTGAGGTATAATCATTTTTTGAATACATAAAAGACTCGTAATATCCAGAGCAAGTTTGAGATTCAAATTAAACTAAGACTGGCAGAATAGAATTGCATGGGGGTCACGAAACACACACGTCTACTGAACAAATTTATCAATAGATTAAATGAGCAGAGTCAAAAAAAAAAAAAAAAAAAAGACTACAAATATGGAAAAGAGATGTAAAACATCAAACCTCCTTTGCTTCTACTATCTTGGTTTTCTGGTTTGAAGGGGCCAAAACCCTTTTTATAAGAGTTTCAGCAACCTCCTGAGGGGACCCAAATTCTGTAATATCCTGTTTGCCAGTTGGTATCAGATTTACACTGACACTCTCCAGTGGTTCAATGACATCTTTGAACACCTTATCTTGACCTTCGATTACTACTTCCTGCTCACTCCCCGTGATAAAAAAAGAGATGAAGTAGCTAACCTTAGCTTCCATTTATATAAACTTGATATAGATATAAAAGTCACACTGATGCAGAGTGCAGACAGTAGTATAACAATGCTCACCTGCCACCCAAAAGGGTAGAGAAATGAATATCCATCTTTCTTGTCCAAAACAGGCAAAAATCCCTTCTTATTTTCTGCAGCAACTGAGCCATATCAAGGGTATATCCTCAGGATGTCAGGCATCAGTATTTAGGAAAGTCACATGTGTCATAAACAGCATTTGTACCTTCCTGATCAAGCACAATTCAGTAACATGGAAAGTTTAACTGCTTAAAATGCAATCTTACAAGAGTTTGAATGTTGGTTGATCAGAAAAATTAATGGGGCAGTAGTTCCAATGGCAATCAATTGGCGCCTTCTTTGTCTGTCTGTCAAGGTAAGGCAAAGGATTAAAAAAAACAAAAGTTGATATAGTCCCAGTTAATGATGGCAATTCAATGTCAGATAAGATATCCTCCTACAAATCTTCCTAATACTTTATAAATAATGTATTAAATGAAAAAACAAATCCATTTATTGTCTTGAAAACATACAAAATGTTGTAAGAGGATCTAGAATTGTTCGTCACACAATTCTTTACTAAATTGTTTACAGCAGGAATAGGGATTACAAATCAAAATTGTTCAGGTTTCACCGCAAATAACATGTAATCCGTACTAGGACTTTTTGTGCCCCACATGAAACACCAACTACACAGCTGCTTAGTATTTTCACTCCTCATTCCGAAGCATGCTTTACTAGTATTGTTTATTCAAAAATACTGACATGGTTAATAGCCTAACCAAACTTTTAAGGAAAGAGAACCAAGTGCTTAAAAACTTTCTCCTCGATCAGAACTCACGACCTTCTGTAGCTAGTTCTTTCTAAGACACCACCAACAGCTAGTTCCGATACCAGATGATAAAAACTCAAACACTTGCAAAATCTCACCCTTAGAAGCTACCTATTAAGTCCCTCAAATGATGTCAGACTAACGTCACCCCATAATTACCAAAATATCTATCAACTTCATATGCAGTTTACATTATACTACTTGTGAGGGTTAATCTCTGATTTACAAAACAAGATTAACATAGTTTTTTCATCTTTATGAGAAGCTAATTACCTACATTGATATACAGAGGCACGCTCAAAGAGCTATTGGAATATACCTATTCATCCTTTGGATTTTGAAGTATCAATGAGCAGCAAGGCATCCTAAAATACCAAATAAGCATAGAGGGTGTACAAACTCTTCTACCAACTAACACAAGCAACCTCAGTGACACACACTACATATAACTTCGGATATTCTTATATAAGATATAATCGGAGCTGTGAATTCAACTTGAGGAGACCCAAAAGAAAAAAAAAAAGGAACCTTGTGAAGTTAAAGAAGCAGAGGGCTCTTGGGAAGCTTTAACAATGAAGGAAATAGCATCTCTTCGAGGAGAACGAGAAGTGGCATGCTTCTGTAACAGACCCACATTTCAGAAGAATGAATCAAAATCAGGAAGCAAAACCATGAGGGTGGTTATGATTGTGAATTACCGGAGGGAAAGAGTTGTGAAGAAGGGCTCGGTGAAGTGTTGGGGAATTCTGCAGGGACGTCATTGTTGTGTGTGTGAGAGATTGGAAAGAAAATGAAACAAGAACAAAGTGACTTGTGTAGGTTGTTGTGTTCTATGTGGTGGAGGACTCACTTTTTGGGACTTTCACTTATCCAAAACAATCTTCTTTGTCCTCGTCACATTTTCATATATATATATATATATATATATATATATATATATATATATATATATATATATATATATATATATATATATTTCTTATTAAATGTTTGTGCATTTTATACTTATAATTTATATAAATTTAATTTTTATCATGAATTAATAGAATTATAGAATTTATATGCATAAATTTTAATATATGTTTTTTTATTGAGGTTTATAGTCTTTTATAGTTAATATTTTCGTAATATTCATAACTCTTGTTTTTCTAGTTTGTAAAGTTTGAATTGAGAATTTATTTAATATTCTTCTTATACAAATCATTTGCACTTTATTGTCTAATTTTCATCCTCATTCTTATTCTCTCCTTTTTGAACTTCGTTTTTAACGTATAATATTATGATAATTTAATTTAACTTATATTCAAGACGTGTTATTGGTATCATCTTGTAATTCATAAAATTAAATTATTTTAAACTTTTACAATATAAAATATAAATTTAGATATTTTTTTAGGGATATATTAATTATATTTAGTTTAAGGTTTAGGATTTAAGATTTAATTATTCTTATTCGAAAAACACCAATAAAAAATATAACTTTTTATCTTCAGGATTTAATTGTTCCTAATCGAAAAACACCAAACAAAGTTTTAAAAACAAGAGAGGAGAAAAAAAATTAAAATCGAAATTAAGTTAAAAGAAGAATTAAGAGAAAATAATAAATAAATAATTCTTCAAATTACAAATTTACTAAAATAATTTGTATATATTAATTTAGAATATATTTAGATGGTTTAAACACTTTAAAATTTGATGAAAATACTAATTAAGCTTATAAGTCTAATTACATAAATTTAAATTAATATAAAAAAATCTAATTAATATAATTTCTTTTAAAAAAATTACAAATCTATTTCACCTTCTAAAAATCATAATATATATATATATATATATATATATATATATATATTCAAGTACTATAAATCTAATAAACAATAATTTCATTCAAAAAATCTAAAAATTTAGAATCTAATACCAGTAAAATTAATTAAAATAATATTTTTAAAATATTACGATGAAAACAAAAAATAAATATTAAAATAGTTAAAAATATAAAATTAGAATAAATATATAAATTAAAGTTAATCTATTACATAAAAGAATTAATTAAAAACTAAAATAAAATATATAAAAAGTAAATTAGAACATATTTATTAATTTTATTTTTCAACCTTTTAATTTGATCTTTTAATTAAGAAAAAAACTTAAGATTTAGGATTTAAATAATTAAATTAAAATTATTAATTTTTAAAAAAATATTTGATTCTAAAAAGTTATAAATTAAACACATAAAAAAAATGATAGTTTCACTTATATTTAATGATTGTTAGTTGATGATATTTTTTTAGAGAATATATGCTTCGAATCTTTGTACAGAAATTTCAAATGAAACAATTGACTCAGTATTGGTCAAATTATCTACACTCACTTTTTCTTTACCAATCTTTGGTGGTACCTTTCAGATTTCTATTCTTACGTTTAAAAACTTCGTCTACCATATCAACTATTTCTAGATGTTCTAAAATTAATTTTGTAATTTCTTTGAATTGGTTATATAAGAGATTTTACCATGAATTGAAATTAAATAAAGTATTAGTTTCTTAAGTAACTCTTATTAAATATGACTAATTAGTATAGTTTATTTCTAGAAATGTTTAGTTTAAAGTTATTAACATATTAATAATCATAGTTAATTTTTACATTAGTCATAATTTTTTAATTCTTTTTTGAAAATTAAGAATAATTAACTAATATGTACAAATGAATAGAAACTACATAATATTATGTTCTCTATTGATAGAACCTTATCCTATGCATGTAGAAGAGTCATTTTCAAAGTAACTAGGTTTTGTTTTGGGAAATAATGGATGTGACATGAAGACGATAAGTAATAAAAATAAAAAATTGAGTGAAAGTGTGAAATTTCAGAAATGGGTGACATTTGTGAGTGGATGATCTATGGATTGACCTAAGAATTACAAGAAAAAGTCAAGAGGGTGCTTCAACCCATTTCACCGCTCTAACCATTTCATAAATTCTCAAACTTTTTTTTTTCTTTCTCCATATTATCCTTGCCCTAGTGCTCATCTTTGCAATTCATCACATACTAATGAAAAAAGGTTCACCTTTCATGATTTCATCCACAACTAAGAAACCTCTTAGAAACATAAAGTAAACTTCAATGAACCACTTTTTCATTCTTAGTAATCACTTTTTCTTCTTTCTTTTTTCACACTTACATGTTTAATCTTTCCTTCTAAATCACTATTACTTTCAAATAATAAAACACTAAAACTTCT
Source organism: Sphenostylis stenocarpa (assembly GCA_963425845.1). Taxonomy (NCBI): domain Eukaryota; kingdom Viridiplantae; phylum Streptophyta; class Magnoliopsida; order Fabales; family Fabaceae; genus Sphenostylis; species Sphenostylis stenocarpa. The sequence goes on from OY731398.1 coordinate 19,859,954, forward strand.
CTCTACGCTACAAACATAATTTTACCCACCTGAGTTACTATTTTAAAACAAAATCCCTTAGTTTTATTGATTAAATATACATTTAAATAAACTTTTTTATATCAAATTCTAAAAAATAAATTTATATAATTTAAAATTAACTTATAAATAAATTACAAAAATAAGAAAGTTATTTGAGATAATATTTTATAGAATAATTTATGCATAAACTATGTAAAAATTTATCTAATTTTTTATTTATGATAAATACTTATGAGAAAATGTTCTTCTATAACCAAATAAAACTCGTAGTTTTAAAGAGAGGAAATATATAGAAAAAAAAATGAGACTGGTTTTTTCTTAAATTTTGAATTGATTTCTGTATAAGATAAAAAAAAAAAGGTTACGTGACATAACTTTTATAAATTACATTTTCATTTATGGTTTGAAAACAATATATTGTGTTTGACAAAATTAATAAGTGAATGCCAAATTACAAACTTATATATTGTGTTATGTAAATAATCTTGTGCAATGCTCTTTCCACTTAATTAATAATTTTGTAGTTTAAAGTCTTTAATATCCAATTATATATTAAATTTTTGGAAGGAGATTTTTGTCATAATTTTTATTTTCACTAAAACAATAATATTTTCGGTGTCAAAAGCTTATGATTTATAGAAACACGTTTTAAATATACTTTATTAAAAAGAAGAAGAAGTAAAGTTATTATGGAGTTTATATTTTTACGAAAAGTAGTTGAGAATGTAAAAGTTTAAACATCCATGAATATAATATTTTTGTTAATTTTATGACTAGAGAAAGTTAAATGTTCTATAATCATAATATTTTCAATATAATAGAATTAATAATTTTATTTTAAGGATACAAGTTATATTAATTGATAAATTAATGATTAATTAATTATTAACAAAAAATTTGTATTTAATCCATGTTTACGCAAATTAAGTTTATAAAAAGGAAAACCCTCTTCCCCCCACTTTATATACATAAATATTATTTTTAATATATACACGTGTGTAATAATGCATATAAAACATTAAATCTAACCGCCACAAAAAAGAAAAAAAAATTAAACACATTAATTATCAAATTCAATTTAAAAGATGTAAATTAGATAGATGTGTGCTCCTTCACTCGACACACCAGCTAGTGCCACGTGTCAATTGTAACGACTCTCACCAAAGGACCCAAACGTAATTTCGGAAAAACACAAAACTCCATCATAGTTGACGGTGACTTTACCAAAACACCCTTCTCCGTTGTTCCAGCTTTGCATGCATGCCTTTGTCGTCACAGCGCACACTCACTGTATTTGTGTCCCTAAAAGGCATATGAACACACATAAGAAAAAAAAATTAATATTAATAATTAATCAAATCTTAATAAATCGTCGTAAAATAGGAAAGTACGTTAAAGCACATCGACGCCGGCGTTTGACCGTTAAACCAATCGAAACAAAAAAACTATCCCAAACCCGGAGAAGAAGAAGAAGAAGAAAACGGGAGAGGGTTCACGAATTTCGCGTGCTGCTTCGGGGGACGTTTGTTTCTCCTCTCCGACCTCCGTTTACGACCTCAGAGGCCGTAAAAAGAGACGGCGACGGCGGTGCCGGCGTAGGCCAGGACGGCATCGTTCGCCGGAAGGGGAAAACAGCGGAAAGCAGTTATATCCGAAGGTTTTTCAGATTTTAAGTGGATCTGCTCCACTGAGAATTTTTGTTCGGAGAGCGATTTCGTTTCGGAGAGAGCGTGCTAGAAGAGATGATGATTTCGAGAGGATTGTTCGGGTGGTCCCCGCCGCACGTGCAACCGCTCACGCCGGTTTCAGAGGTCTCGGAGCCGCCGGAGTCTCCGTCGCCGTACCTGGACCCGGGCGCCGAGACCTCTGCGTCGCAGCAGGTGGAGGCGGAGGAGGAAATGGAGGAACTGGAGGAGATCGAGCCTCCACCCGCTGCAGTTCCGTTTTCGCAGCTCTTCGCGTGCGCCGACCGCTTCGATTGGTTCCTCATGACCGTGGGTTCCATCGCCGCTGCGGCTCATGGCACCGCGCTAGTCGTCTACTTGCACTATTTCGCGAAGATTATCCACGTGCTGCGGATGGATCCTCAGCACGGCACGTCGCACGAGCAGTTTCACAGGTTCACAGAGGTTAGATTGTGATTTTCATGCGCAAACCCTATCTTTCTTCTTTCGTGGTTTCCCCCGTGTTTAAGGCTCAGGCAATGTTTTGCTGTTTAGATGTAGTTGAAATCTTTATTTATCGAATTCACGGACTAGCTTTGTGACAAGTAGACTTGGCTGAGATTTTGATGATCGGGTATATAAGCTTAGATTTTCAATTATGATATTTGATTTGGTTCACTTGGCTAGCTTATGATTTGCGAAGTTGTTGTTAGGGTTTAAGCTATGTATGTCAAAATGTGTCTTCTAGTTTTGTTGCTCATTAATCATGTATTCTTCTAGGCTGCATGTACTGTTCTGTTCCTTTTTCGGTTTGGTGTCTGGAACAAAATTGGTCAATATGTGGGAACTTCCGTGGGTAGAAAATTATAAAGTTTGCCTAACCACATTTTCTAAACCGTTGGACTATGAAGAGTTCAAGAAAATTGTTTAGTTCTGATGATTTTGTCACTGCCTTGGCTGGCTGTTTTTGAAAACTGATGACTTTCACTGGCTGAGCATTGCACTTTTTATTTTCATAGTTGCTTCTCTTGCATTGTTGCAATGTTGTTTAGGTATCTGTGTAATTAATTTATCATGGAACGTGTAAACCTTGTCTGGTCTCTATGCAATGATTAAGGTAAATTTTAGAGTACTTTTGAGTTATTTTGTTGTATCAGTTTGTAGTAATAAATACAATCTCATCGTCAGCCCTGTCCATAACAGTTTGTCATAAATAATTTCATTACTTTATCAGCATGTAGTTTGTTTAACACAATGATTGATACGAGAGTAGTCTCTCATGGTTAGTTGAGTCATGGAGCTACTATTTAAACCATGTATCACGCTGAGCTTGGACATGGGCTATCTTCTCTGTCCCATCCCTAAACTAATTGCTTGGAGTGCATTGCAAGTTTACAACTTCTCTGATCTCATAAAATACAAGGGTGAAAGTGGGTCACGATTTAACTAGTTAGCTTCTTGTTGGGTGTATTGAAGTTTATAAAAAATTTGAAGTTTCATTAAGGTTATGAAGGACTTAAATTTTCAGAAAATAGGAAGGGATTTTAAGGAAGGTTGCTTTTCTGCTGGATTGCTATGGAAAGTACATGTGGGAAGAGGGCTATGTATTTGATATCTTTTGGGGAAAATTCAGAGCCAATAATTTAGGATCTTGATGGGATTGTTTTGTGTTGTTATCTGCCAAGGAAAATAAATCCAGGTAGAGTATACAATTAAGGAGTGCAGGATCATGTAGTGGAGAAACCTAAGTATCACACTTCACATCTAGGTTTGATTGCAGTACATGAGGCCACACTTGTATGGAATTTTCTGCCATAATTTATGAAGCTAATCATTTTATTGAGAAAGCATTTATGTTATACCTTTTTAAATATGCCCCTACTATAACTTATCCTTTACGTGTAAGGAATAAAGTATCCTTCAAGGATTTTGACCTATGTCAAAAGAATATCATAACAAGACCAAATTTCAGCTAAATAACACAAACCCAATCGCAAACTCAACCCAAGACCATGCAATGAAAATTACAATACCCCATTGGGCTGAAGATGCTTGAAGTTTCAGATAGGGTGGTTATAATCTTCTACACTTCTACTTGTAATTTGTCTTTTGCCTGATTCTTTTTTTTGCAAGGGATGGCTACAAATTTGTTTCTTTCTGCTTGTCAAGAATATAGAGTGAAGAACAAGTAGGAAACCTAAGGAAGAAGATAATATATTGAGCAAAAGGCATTGATTGAACTGATTCTACTCTGGTATATGTATTGAAAATATTGTTATTGGTTTCACAGTGGCACATTATGCAATACATATAAGAACTTCCGCAAATCATAACACTCCTAAATTACCAAACTGTATGAAGACTTCATATATAGTTTGTGTGGCTAGCCGTTTCTTTTTCATATTATTGTTTATTTATATCAGATTAAGATATGTCTATTTAGCCAGTTATACATTCTTGTAAATTGCCATATTCCTTCTGCTCTGTTGGCCTTGAGACAATAATAAGAGTTTAGGTGTTACTAGCTATTGGGTGCTTTATGCACTAGTAATACTTTCTAGGTTTTTGTGGATAAATAGCCTTAAAAGCTACATACTTCTGACTTGTGGTAATTGTTATCTGGTATGCTTACTTTGTAAGTAAATCTTCAAAATACGTTCTATTTGTCTTTGGGGTTTTAAGCTCCTGGAGGAGAGAGTGGAAGGCTTTTCCCATGCAATTGTTTGGTTTTTCTACTATTTGGGGGACCTTTGAGATAGAAGAGCTCAAAATGCTGAAAGTCAGGGAAACATACGTTTCCTCTTTTAATGAGCATGCTGAAGTTCTACATCATTTTCTACTATCGGCATGGTTTATCTCAACTTTTTCATAATTTTGTCATTTGAGATTTTGAAAGAGGAAAACTTCAGAGGATAAACTATCTTCAGTTTTCTACAAGGCATTCAGTTTGTAAATCAGTGAACTGTTTCTAACTTTGTTTTTTTTCTTCTTCTGCAGCTTGCTTTAACCATTGTTTATATTGCAGTGGGAGTTTTCGTCGCTGGTTGGATAGGTAAAGTTAAATATTTATTGAATATTCATCATGAGAAATGTGTTTTATGAGATGTTTTATTTTAAGTCTTATGCTATTCTAATGCTTTTCCCCTCCTGTTAAATAGAGGTTTCGTGTTGGATCTTGACTGGAGAACGGCAGACTGCTGTAATCAGGTCGAAATATGTTCAAGTACTGCTTAACCAAGATATGAGTTTTTTTGATACTTATGGGAATAATGGAGACATTGTCAGTCAAGTATTGAGTGATGTGTTGCTTATCCAGTCTGCCCTTAGTGAAAAGGTATGTCTGGTTTCAATCATGTGTATAATATATTACTTATTTTGAAAAAATTAACTTCTCTGCAGTGAATATCTATAGACGTATGCCTTGTATAATATGTTTACATACTTTTGATGATACAGGTTGGAAATTATATTCATAATATGGCAACATTCTTCAGTGGTCTTGTCGTTGGCCTCATCAATTGTTGGCAGATTGCTTTGATAACGTTAGCAACAGGCCCATTTATTGTTGCTGCAGGAGGAATATCAAACATATTCCTCCATAGGCTTGCGGAGAATATCCAAGATGCATATGCTGAAGCAGCTGGCATTGCTGAACAGGTTGTTTATTGTTTGAATTTTAATTTTATACATTGAACCAAGTGCTTTCCTCTTTTCTTTTCCTATGTATGCATGAGATAGACATATAGATGAATTTAAGATGCTGTATAATATTCTTCTGTGTCAAATTTTCAACGAGACCACCTTATCTATTTAAAATAACACTGGCACATCATAGTTGACGAATTTTTAAAGCTGACTTGTGGAATGATTCAACCTTAATCCTGGGCTTTCACTACTTTTGATGGTATTGTATATTCATTTGTTCCTATAGGTGCCTGCTAATTGTATATCATATTGGGTATTGATTATTTTTCTGCTAAAATTGGACTGTTTATTTCCTATAAACAATGAGATAATGACAAGGTCTTCTCTGGTTGAAGTGTCTATATTTTATTAAAAGCTACTGTAGCGAATGTAGAGTTTCCTTCATTTCATAAGGTGATTTGTTCTAGATTCTCAGAATTACATGAAAATGAAATTGTACGCAATGAATATCATAGCAGTTAAAAAGACTGCTGTAAGTTTGTAGCTATTTTTGAAATTGAAAAAGAGCTATATCTTTGTTTCAATTTATATATTGCCAAGTTTTCTTTCTTGAGTTGTGATGTTGGAATTTGAGGTGAAAATATGAGATCACCTTTGGCACGAGAGAATCCTTTTGGAATTTAGTGCAGGATTTCTGATTGACGTTCTTGCTTACATTTTTAACTACAAGAATCTTATTACTTCAGATTTTTCTGGGTAGGACAAATGACTTTCACTTTAGTAACTGAATGGAGTCTCCCTCCCTCTCTATGATTTCTGAATGGAATTTTTGAATTGTTTTAATTGGGTTTATCTTATGACATTGACACTTGTGTAAGTGTTTGGAGAGACCTTGTGATAATAACTTTAATGATATGCACATTATCTATCTTCAGCTTATTTCAGTAAGTTTTCTAAGTTATGAAAACTACATACCTGTATATAAAAACTTAACCTGATTTCCTCTTCAATTATAGAAACGACTTGTTCATAAGTGCTAATATTATAACTAGTTATTTGATAGACACCTATTTAAATTGTTAACCATATAATCGATGCTTCAAGTTTCATGAAGGAGTTTCCGCAAAATGTATTTGATAATTTTAGATTTTGGGTTTTACTCAATCCTACAAAATTGACTTCAAAGGTGATCTTGTAACCTCTTAACAGGCAATATGTCTAATCAATTTTAGGCTTGAGTTTTTTTTTTCCCCCCTAATACACCCGTTCATGCCTAGCACTATTGGTCTTGGTATCTGGATGTTATGATTGATGGCCTCATAAATATAGGGTCTAACTCATTCCTACATAACGTATAGGTAAGGGACTCCTAAGCTTTTATGTGACTCTATCTTTAGTCAATGTGGGACTTGATAAAATGTATCATCATTATATATCCACACACACACATATATATATAAAGAAAATGGATTTTGTTAGAGGGATGGAGAAAAAGTATACCTAGGTAGGGAGAGGAGAGAATAAGACATTGTCCAAAACAGAAAATTCTAGATACAACAGGGAATATATAAACTAAGAAATAAAGCAAGACAGTCAGGTGTTTGCTTTTTTGAGATTGCAACTTTGATGAAGTAAGCTGTATATCTAAGAAAGTGGAATTTTATAGAGGGAAGAGAAAAAAAGTATACCTAGACAGGGAGAGGAGAGAACAAGATATTGTCCAAAACAGAAAATTCTAGACACAACAGGGAATATTTAAACTAAGAAATAAAGCAAGACAGTCCAGTCTTTGCTTTTTTGAAATTGCAACTTCGATGTAGTGGCTGTGAGCAGAATAACAAAGACAATCCTTTAATATCCTATGATACTGAGATGGTTGCTCTATTATTTCTAACTGTGATAGCCACATCTAATGGGAAGAGAAATTGATCTAGAGATGCATGGAATGGGATCAATGAACAAAATGCTTCGAGATTTCTGGTAGTTATTTTCTCCATTGGATTATGAATATGCCACCAAAGAGTCTCACAGTATACATACTTAAGCTATTTATATTTTACATATCAGATTATTGCATATGAAACAATTTTGAAGTTGGAAAAAATGAACGATTGCTCTGATTGCTTTATTTTGTTAATAACATCAGAAATGCTTCGGTTTTATCTTTATTTTTACTTTAATATTTGAATTTGAAGTGGTACTGTTAAGAATGATGAAGTGTTTTAGTGCCACCGACTCTCAATATAGATAATTTCTTGTGTTGCAGGCAGTTTCCTATATAAGGACATTGTATGCATTTACAAATGAAACTTTGGCCAAGTATTCATATGCAACATCATTGCAAGCTACTCTTAGATATGGTATATTAATAAGTCTTGTTCAAGGTCTTGGTCTTGGATTTACATATGGTCTAGCAATATGTTCTTGTGCATTACAACTCTGGGTTGGAAGATTCTTGGTTATTCACGGAAAAGTGCATGGTGGTGAAATTATAACAGCTCTTTTTGCTGTAATTCTAAGTGGCCTGTAAGTATTAATCCCACCCAACTCAATTTTTCTATATGTTAATTATTTTACTTAAATATGCTAATTTTACTCAGGGGATTGAATCAAGCAGCGACAAATTTCTACTCATTTGATCAGGGACGAATAGCAGCTTATAGATTGTTTGAGATGATAAGTCGATCACCGTCATCTGTTAATCATGATGGCACTGCCCCTGATTCTGTGCAAGGAAATATAGAATTCCGAAATGTTTATTTCAGCTATCTGTCCCGTCCTGAAATCCCTATCTTGAGTGGATTTTACCTCACTGTGCCTGCTAAGAAAGCTGTAGCACTTGTTGGCAGAAATGGCTCTGGAAAAAGTAGTATTATTCCACTCATGGAGCGTTTTTATGATCCTACATTAGGTAAAAAATTTCCCCTTGGTACAGTATGATTTTATTATCTCATTCAAAGTGCTGTATATGTCATTAGCAGATTTAATTTGATTTGCCAATCTGTGATTCAGGAGAAGTTCTTTTAGATGGTGAAAACATCAAGAATTTGAAACTAGAATGGTTGAGGAGCCTAATAGGACTAGTAACCCAGGAGCCTGCTTTACTCAGTTTGAGTATAAGAGACAACATTGCTTATGGGAGGGATGCCACCATGGATCAAATTGAAGAGGCAGCTAAAATAGCTCACGCACATACGTTTATCAGCTCATTAGAGAAAGGTTATGACACACAGGTAAAACTTGGGTCACATGATCATGTTTTCTTTAGGGTGTTGTTTTTAACTGTTATGTGCCAATCAGGTTTTAATTTCCAAAACTGGTGCTCCTGGTTTTCAGGTTGGCAGGGCAGGTCTATCTTTGACTGAAGAACAGAAAATAAAACTTTCAATTGCAAGAGCTGTGCTCCTAAATCCATCAATTCTTCTGCTTGATGAGGTTACTGGTGGACTTGATTTTGAAGCTGAGAGGGCTGTTCAGGGAGCTCTGGATTTGCTTATGTTGGGTCGCTCAACGATAATAATTGCTCGAAGGCTTAGTCTCATTAGGAATGCTGACTATATAGCTGTTATGGAGGAAGGTCAGCTTGTTGAAATGGGTACTCATGATGAATTATTAACCTTGGATGGCTTATATGCAGAACTACTTCGATGCGAAGAGGCAGCAAAACTTCCCAAGAGGTCTCTTCAACAAATCACACTTATTCCTTTGCCATGCCTTATTGTTTGTGTCTAGTCTACCCGTAAAATAACATGGATCTCTTAAATATTGGGATGATGAAAGTGGCACTAGTTTGTTAAGAAAATTATTTCTTAGAATAATAGTATTTACACTATTTTTAGTGCATTCAACTAACCATTGACTACAGCATTCAACATTTTCTGTTTCAATAATGTTTAAGATTTCCCCACTGGCATTTTCATGGATTTATTCTTTTTAATGATCACCAGGATGCCTGTTCGAAACTACAAGGAAACTAAAGGCTTCCAAATTGAAAAGGATTCTTCAAGTCATAGCTTCAAAGAACCATCATCCCCTAAAATGATGAAGTCACCCTCTCTTCAAAGAGTGTCTAATGTGTCCCGACCTCCAGATGGTGTCTTTAACTTGCAAGAATCACCAAAAGTCCGGAGCCCACCACCTGAGAAAATACTGGAAAACGGTCAGCTAGTGGATGCAGCAGATAAGGAGCCATCAATAAGAAGGCAGGATAGTTTTGAAATGAGACTTCCGGAATTACCAAAGATTGATGTTCAGTCTTTGCATCGACAAACATCAAATGAATCTGATCCCGAATCTCCCATTTCACCTCTTTTAACATCTGATCCTAAAAGTGAACGCTCACATTCACAAACTTTTAGTAGACCGCAAAGTCATTCTGATGATGTTTCAGTTCAAATGAAAGAAACAAAGGGTACACGTCATAAAAAACCACCATCACTGCAGAAGCTGGCTGAGCTTAGTTTTACCGAGTGGCTTTATGCTGTGTTAGGAAGCATAGGTGCTGCTATCTTTGGCTCTTTCAACCCCCTTCTTGCTTATGTTATTGGTCTTGTGGTGACAGCTTACTATAGAATTGATGACACTCATCACCTAGAACGGGAAGTTGACAAGTGGTGCTTGGTTATTAGCTGCATGGGTATTGTGACAGTAGTTGCCAACTTTTTACAGCATTTCTACTTTGGTATTATGGGAGAGAAAATGACAGAAAGAGTTAGGAGAATGATGTTCTCAGGTTCATAACTACTCTTTTGCAGTGTATTTCTTTTAAAAAATGTATAATTTTGAACAGTACTTAACCTGCTTCTTTGATACTGTAGCCATGCTTCGGAATGAAGTGGGATGGTTTGATGATGAAGAGAACAGTGCTGACAATTTGTCCATGCGATTGGCCAATGATGCTACTTTTGTGCGAGCTGCTTTTAGCAACAGGCTTTCCATATTTATACAGGACAGTGCTGCAATTATTGTTGGTCTTCTTATTGGTGCTTTGCTGCACTGGCGGTTAGCACTAGTGGCTTTTGCAACCCTTCCAATTCTCTGTGTTTCTGCCATTGCCCAGGTTTGCACCAGCTGAAATATAACTATTTTGAAAATGGATGTTATTAAATTAATGGACCTGTTCTAGACAAGTGAGATCTGTGAAATACAACTTTATTTTGCTTTCTTTTAATTGTTTGAATTAATGAATGACTTGCTAAGAATAATAAGAGTCTGGTCAGTTTACTTTAATCTTTTGCATGAAACCCATGTTAAATGCAGTCTGCTTTAATATTCCAGAAATTTTGGCTTGCTGGATTTTCAAGAGGTATTCAGGAAATGCACAGAAAGGCATCTTTGGTTCTTGAAGATGCAGTTCGGAACATTTACACTGTTGTTGCTTTTTGTGCTGGTAATAAGGTAATGGAGCTCTATAGGCTGCAATTGAAGAAAATATTTAAGCAGAGCTTTCTACATGGGATGGCAATTGGTTTTGCATTTGGCTTTTCACAGTTTCTACTCTTTGCTTGTAATGCCCTGCTACTTTGGTACACTGCAATATGTATAAAGCGAGGTTACATGGATCCACCTACTGCACTCAAAGAGTACATGGTTTTCTCATTTGCAACATTTGCACTTGTGGAGCCTTTTGGATTGGCTCCTTACATACTAAAACGACGAAAATCCCTCATATCAGTGTTTGAAATTATAGATCGTGTTCCTAAAATTGATCCTGACGATGGCTCAGCATTGAAGCCACCCAATGTGTATGGAAGCATTGAGTTAAAAAATGTTGATTTTTGTTACCCATCTCGTCCTGAAGTGTTGGTATTGAGCAATTTTAGCCTCAAAGTCAATGGGGGCCAAACGGTTGCTATTGTAGGAGTTTCAGGATCAGGAAAGAGCACTATAATATCTTTGATTGAGAGATTTTATGATCCAGTTGCAGGCCAAGTTTTCCTGGATGGTAGGGATTTAAAGCTCTATAACTTACGATGGTTGAGGAGCCACCTTGGTCTTGTTCAGCAAGAACCTATTATCTTCTCAACAACCATAAGGGAAAACATTATATATGCAAGGCATAATGCCACTGAAGCTGAAATGAAAGAGGCTGCAAGAATAGCAAATGCTCATCATTTCATTAGCAGTTTGCCTCATGGTTATGACACTCATGTTGGAATGAGAGGCGTTGACTTGACCCCAGGACAGAAACAGAGAATTGCAATTGCTAGGGTAGTACTGAAAAATGCCCCTATCTTATTGCTAGATGAAGCTAGTTCATCAATTGAATCAGAGTCAAGCCGAGTGGTGCAAGAGGCTCTAGACACGCTAATAATGGGAAACAAGACCACTATTTTAATAGCACACAGGGCTGCAATGATGAGGCATGTAGACAATATTGTAGTGCTTAATGGAGGACGGATAGTGGAGGAAGGCAGTCATGATTCATTGGTAGCAAAGAATGGTTTGTATGTCCGATTGATGCAACCTCATTTTGGTAAGACTTTGCGTCAGCATCGATTTGTGTAAGATGGGGAGTACGTGATGTTAGTAATTGCTACTAATGTTGGTTCATGGCATAATAGTTTCACTTTCTTCTTGAGTTTAATTCGTGGTGACTTGTGCACCTAAAGGGTTTTGCCAAGAATGTCAGGTGGAAATTGTGGGTGGCAATGTGAATGACGGGGCTTGGATTAGCAAATGGCATCAGTAGGCATAGGAAGAGAATACTGTAGGACAAATAGATGTGTAGGAAGTTAAATATAGGATTTTGGAGTTTGTTTGGTTTGTGGACGTGGGTTGAATTCTTTTGGAGGCAAGCAGCTTAGACTGGGTGTTTTCTATCCTTGGTATTGATTTGTTTCTCAAGACAGAGTGGAATCAACACTAATTCTTCTGAGGTGAGGCGACTCTTTTACTGGACTTCCTTTTCACTCTCCCTAACTCCAGCGTGGATGAACTTATTCATAACTGTAATTTTGTTTATCTTTTTCAATTTGTGATAATTGTAGAAAATTCAGATCGAAGAGCTGTAACCTCTGTATATATATAATATATATAGCAATAGTTTGGAAGGCATTCCTTTTGCTGCTTGAATCTTATTGAGTACATTCTTAGTCTTTTATAACAAATTTTCTCAAGCCCTTTTTACTTGAGTTCTACATGATGTGTGCATCTAGGCATTGAGAGCTTCAGAGAATTTCACCTGCTGCCTCGTGCGAGACAGATGAAGAGGCTAGTGTTTTTGGTTTACCGATTGTTGACGTTTGATTTCTAGATTCTGTATCTTAAAGTGGAATCAATCTGCACACCTCACCAGCAAGCATACATAGATAACATCAGTTTATGCTAAAATGTGTTTTTGTTCCCTTTTCTCACTTGTAATATTTTATTATCTACAGGTTAAAATCAATATATGCAGTGTAATTTTAATAGAAGTTCTTTCATATTAAAAAGTATTTTATTCAAATTTCCGTTTATTTTCTTCTATCGTAACAAATTTGTTCGTCAAACATGATTGTGTAAAAGTAAAAAATTGTAGCTTTTGCAATGAGAATGATAATCTTGTACCAAAATTTTACTACCACTTCACTTTTTGAAACAAAATTTTTCCAAAATAAATTATTTCACACTAAATTTAATTTTAACCAACATTATTAAATGTACAAACTTGGATTCTCTTTTCCTCTAAGGATTTTTAGTTTGTTGATTAAACGAAACATAGCCAGGCGACACCCTTGTGTATAATTTGTTATTAAAATTTGATGTATAACTAACTCAAACTTAGTTATTTCGGTAGAAGACATAATAAGATTTAAGAAATTAAAATGTTATCTTAATAAATTTTTTTTTAAATGTAATTTTGTTTTGTTCATGGTGATGATGTATCCAAAACACTCAATAAAAAAAAATTATGTATGCATTTACAATAATGCAAACCCAGCTCATAACCAGTGAGCTCATTGTATGGGGTGGGGTTGTGTACAACATTTTCTTTATCTGCAAGGGAAAAAGGTGAACTTCTTTCCAAAAATCTTCTTTACAGTGAATTTTATTTTTGGGTAATATATTAACATGTGGCTAATTGTTTGGTAATTAAACTATATTCTTAGATAATCTATCTCTGTTTTGAAATAAAAGTGTTAGACACAGATTACAACCAACCAGGCACTAAAAAAATATAAAAAAGTGAAAATCAAACATAGCCAGTTCTAATGGTAGTCAAATAATAGGCTAGCCGGAAGTTTCGCTGATTCTGAAAATATTATGAAGCAAAACTTTTGTAAGAATCCCTTGATCTCCCATTTCAGCTACATCACATCACAGCCACACACTTGGAGAAATTATGACAGTCACCAACAAGTGGCTCCATGAAGACTCAACTTCTTTGTCCCTTACAAGCTGCATGCATTTTTGCATCATCGTAAAGTTTCACTGACCGTTTCCTTGGCCGTTAATTTTGGTGTTTAGAACTCTCACAGTTTGTCCTCACTTATAACCAAATTGTATAGAAAAGAAAACCAAGAAACACAATAAGCTTTTTTCTGTTTCTTGAGGTTCTGGTTCCTGAGCTAGCCAATAATAATAATGGCAATGTATAGAATTGCACTTGGGTCCCCTTCAGAGGCTGGCCAACCTGATGCAATTAGAGCAGCTTTTGCAGAATTCTTCTCCATGATCATTTTTGTTTTTGCTGGGGAAGGATCTGGCATGGCTTACAGTGAGCACTCCACATAGTATTCCTTTCACTCCAAAATGTGTTTTACAAGCTTATCTTAGTCCCATTTAAAGTTCTATTGCATTTTGGAATAATTTACTATAAATTTAATGTCTTCTATACACTGAGCTTATGATTTGATTGGCACTGGCATGGGTTTTAGGACTTTACTGTAAAGTTTGTCAGATGTTGGATCTTCCTCTACTTTGCCTCTCCCAAAGAGAAGTTATATTGTCTAGAATCATTATGTGTTTGTGTTTCAATCAATCTCTAAATGGCATAAAACTTGTTTTTTAATTCAAGTACTAATCACATGAAGATTGATGATCATGTAATTATTTTTCCTATCAAGGTGCTTACATATCTAGCAAACTAAGAGAGTTGTTTTAAGACGAACACACATACATATGGCAGTTCTACACTTCCATTCCAAATAATGCTATGTACATAATATTTGTAAAATTCTAAACCGGAGTGGAAATTTTCACCACGAGTTTCAATTGCCGTGTCCTCTATTTTGATGTTGTTTAGGCCCAGCAGTGTGAGGATTTTGTGTAGCTAGTGCAATGACTATGAATTGGTTATTTTGGCAGGTAAACTTACCAACAATGGACCAGCAACACCAGTTGGTCTCATAGCTGCATCACTATCTCATGCATTTGGGCTATTTGTGGCTGTTTCTGTTGGGGCGAACATTTCTGGTGGTCATGTGAACCCTGCAGTCACATTTGGTGCCTTCATAGGAGGAAACATAACCCTGCTGAGAAGTATTTTGTATTGGATTGCACAGTTACTTGGTTCAGTTGTTGCATGCATTCTTCTCAAGTCTGCAACTGGTGGAATGGTAACCATTTAATCCTCCTTCAGCTTTTACACTGCCATCATAATCGATAGTAACCTTTTGCTCTCCTTTCATGATTGATACTCCAATTTGTAATTTGTACATTGCAGGAAACATCAGGGTTTTCTCTATCCCCTGGGGTATCTGTGAGGAATGCATTAGTTTTTGAAATTGTGATGACTTTTGGATTGGTATATACAGTTTATGCCACATCAGTGGATCCAAAGAAAGGGAATGTAGGAGTTGTTGCCCCAATTGCAATTGGTTTCATTGTGGGTGCCAATATCTTAGTTGGTGGTGCTTTTGATGGTGCATCCATGAACCCAGCTGTGTCCTTTGGCCCTGCAGTAGTTACCTGGCAATGGACTCATCAATGGGTTTATTGGCTTGGACCATTCATTGGTGCAGCAATTGCTGCAATTATCTATGATAATATCTTCATTGGTGATGATGGTCATCAACCTCTTTCAAACAGTGACTTCTAGATTCTTCTTTTTGAAAAATGTTATTGTGTGCTTCTGCTCTCCATTCTGAGGAGTGAATAAATATTTTTGTGTAGAAATTAACATTTTCTTTCTTTAGTGTTGTAGAGATGAACAAGGAATTTCTTTATGTAATATTTACTGTTAGACTAATGAATATGTCCTTAATATTAACTCAGCTACCAATTCCTTTTAACTTTCCTCTGCTATTGTTCCCTTTACACATACATCTCTGTCATGTTTTGTGCCAAAATGCACCAGTGGATTCATAATATTCATCTGTTTTTATTCATTGAAGAAACTGAATAAGAGAATATATAATTCATAATATTCATATTTCTTTCTCATTCATAAAAGCTTATCAACTAATTTCCTGAAACAAGATAACGATGAAGTCGGGCATACCAAATACTATGTACGATTTGATCCCTATCATTTATGTTACGTAACCAATGTTAGAAAACAATTTATATTAATTTTTATTAAAATATTTGAAATGGGGAAGTACAAACAAACAATTTATTCTTTTGGTACCAACAAAATAGTCAATATATACATTTAATAAACTTGAGATTTTGTGATTTATTAAAAAAACGTTATTTTTAATAAATAAATATAACATTTTTAGAAAGCTTCACAAAAATATTAATATATATTAGCTTTATAAATCATCGAGTGCATTAGTATTATTTCAAATAACTAATTAAAAAAATGTATCTATACCAATAAATAATAATATCTAAACGATGATATACGAAACCTATTTTTGCAATATAAACCTAACTTTCATATCGAAAAAAAAAAGAAAAAAATATCTTGACAAGTTTTTCTTCTTAAATAACTATCCAACAATTCCGTCTAATAATATAATATTCATTATAAATTATTTTTATTTTAATTAAATCTTTTATTATTATTATTATTATTATTATTATTATAATAATAATAATAAATTAAGTTGTTTAATGATGTTTGTATTTTTATATTGTCTATATATCATCTCTCAAAATAAAATTACATGTACAATATAGGTTTTGTTAATTGTTTGTTTTTAATAACTGATTGTGTTTATATATATATAAAAAGTAAGGTCTAATGTGTTTTTATTTTAAAATAAGTAGTTTTTTTATGTGAGAAATAAATCATATTTACTTTTGAAATTAGTAATTTTTTAAAGTTATTTATCACAGAAACACTTATTTTGAATTTGAATTAACCGGTCCATGACAAAAAAAATGGAGAAAATTGTTAAATAGGAGTTTGAAGAACAAAATATTTTTATATTTAGAGGATTTGATTTCATGTCTCCAAATTGATCCCATAAATTTAAAATATTTCCAGCTATTAGATCAAATTTAATCAAATCTAATTATTATTTTTTAAATGAGTTTTAATGTTAAACTATGAATCCAATTAGGGGTGTCAATATGAGTTCTAATCTGTGAGTCAATCCAGGCTCACCATGGGTTCGAGTCGAGTCGGGTTGGGTTCGATTTTTTTATTTCTATCGATTATGGGCTAAAAATGAACCCGACTCACTTAACCCACGGGTTAAACGGGTTGAAGCTAGGTTATGGTGGGTTGACCCGCAACCCACCATTAATTTTAAATTTTAAAAATAATTATAATACTTTAATAACCCTAATTGATATTATCCTGTCTTACCTCTACCCTACCCTACATTGTTGGTTGTCGCAGAAGTCAAACCCTCACTCTAACTTGTTATTAGTTGTTCGCTGCATCACTACGTTTGCTGTCGCACTTAGGTTACTTGTCTTATTATCTATCCACTTGCACCACTACACCATGTCCACTCTATTGCTTTCAAAGGTAAGAATTTGTTTCATAACCTAAACTATTGGATTGATGAATCTTTATTTGAAAATTGTACAATCTATGCATTATTTTTTGTTTGTTAATTATTGATACGTATATATATTTAATATATATTTTTTATTTCTTTCTTTTAAATTAATTTACAATATGAAATCTAAAACAATACATCAAAGTGTCAATGTAAATTGTATTAGTGATGATTTTATTATTAATGAAAAACCCAATGAGCCAATTTCGAGTTAATAACGAAGATAATGATGTTGAGAAGAAAGGAAGAAAACATAAGTTTCTACATCCGAAGTTTTTACATAATTTAAAAAATTAAAAAAAAATATGGGTTAGTGAGCCAACCCACCTAACTCACCAACCCATGGTGGGTTGAGCCGTGTTGTAAAATTTCTGGCTCGCCAAAAAATGAGCCGGGTTGAGCTCACCTATTTTTAGCTCAACCCGTGGTGAGTCAACCCGCCCCTAAATCCAACTCATCTCTTAATATAACACATTTAATTAAATTTATCAATTGTATATATTTTTGTAAAAAAAATAAAGATAGACAAAATTACATATAATTGTTTTTTTTTAATTTATAATTTTTTCTTTTAATTTATAAATGTTATGAAACTATGATTTATTTTAAAAGTTTGAAAACATAAATACTTATTTTAAAAAAGCAATACATAAATAAACAGATAAACTATGTTTTTAATACTTTACAACTTTTTTTTTTTTTTAGAATGAAACCCTATGTTACGCATTATGACTGAAATCATGATTTTTCAGAGATTTAGTAGTCAAGTAGTTACAATCTTCAATAAATATTTCTTACCATAAAAATTCCCCACACACTCTTAAATCATGGCCAAGAATTGAGGCATTTAAGCGTGAGCATGAAATGCGTTCTAGAAGAAACCAATTCCAAAGGAGCACGAAATCCTCAGAGTCCATTCCTTCCAGAGCAAAATTGTTACTACCTTCACTCAAACAACGTTTCTGTTTGTTTTATTACGTTCTTAGAATGGAAATGGTCCTCGTTATGTTTTCTACATTCAAAACCTCAATGGTAAGAAAAAGAATATTAAAAATGTAATGGGTCCATTATTCATAGCTACAAGCTTTGCGTGATTTCAAATCAACCAATGATAAGAAAGCTTCATCCTTTGAAAGATCTCAAGGTAAATTGTTATATAAAACTTCAATCACGACTTTTAAGATGAAGATGAATTTGTCAGCTACCCATTTAATGGCCACCGAAATACACCTAGAAGGTGTTTGATAGGAGCTCTTCTTATTTTCCTATCAAGAAATCATAATTTTTCAAAATCATGAATCTTAAAAAAATTTATAGCAATAATAGTATTTTCTTCAATAATTTTTCATTTTGAGAATGTTTTATGATTTTCTGAGAATATTATTTTTTTAGAAGGTGAATCAACTGTGCAAAACATATTTCTTGAACCATAGATTCCCATAAAAGTACAATTGTTTATATACTACCAAACTTTCATTAATGTGCCACCCCATTTTGACTTGTAGATATGTCGTAAATCCAATTTTAATTTAAACTGCATTTAATTGTATCCGTTCTGTTTTAAATTATGGTTGTAACTGTAGTTATGGCTATTGCAGAAACCGTGAGATACGGATAGATTGTGATATAGATGTCATTATAATGTTCGACCAAACAAGATCATATTGAAACAACAGATTCCATGGGAAAGGATCTGTTTAGTAATCTACCAGACGAAATTCTGGGTCGCATAGTTTCTTTTCTACCAAATGAATCAGCACTAGAAACCAGTCTCCTTTCTACCAGGTGGAGAGACCTTTGGAATGAAGCTGTTGTTAGACATGGAAGTGAAGAGGATATCATAGGAGTTGTTGCAGGGTTTATGACAAGTTTTGAGGAGCTTGATCCATTGAAGCATCCCAGAAAGCTTCAGTTTCACTTTGCTCAAGACAGTGTTGTTTTGGCAACTGTTGCAAATAACAGTAAGCTTATGCTGGATTTCTCCCCTTGGAAGGAAGAGCTTCAAAGGGGGTATGAGTTGTTGTTCAAGCCATGTAAGCAACACATGGCCACCTACCAACCTTTTCCTTCCACTTTCTCAGTCAAAACCCTCTACTTGAAATCAGTGAGTTGTTTCACCAGTGAGGTAGCTTCTTCCATTGTTTCAAATTTGGAGCACCTTGAGAACTTGGTGCTCGTTGACTGCAAAGGGTTGGAATCTTTGAGTGTTGAATCCACATCAGAGCTTCACAAGTTAACCATCTTGGATTGCTTAAAGTTGAAGTCTCTCCATCTTAAAACTTCTAAACTCAAGTCTTTTCGGTACCGTGGACCTCTTCCTTTTATTAGGCCAGAATATCATTTCAACCTTAGTGATGCCACGCTTGATTTCAGACTAGGACTCAGCTGCAGTGGTTTGAAGACCAAGGATTTTGATGCAACCCTATTAACTATAAAGAACTCTGAAGTTCTTACTCTGTGTAAATGGACTTTTGAGGTATGTCATGCTTGTTTCATTGAATTTTTTCGGTAATTTTTTTAAATACATTGAAATTTTTTACATGGGTGGAAGCTACTGCTTCTATGCACGTTTTTCTCACCTAGCATATGCTTATGATGTCAAAATTGTGTGGTAAAATTTAACAGATAATCATGCCTTTAAACATACGAGTAGCGGTTTGATTCTTACATTCGTGTATATCAAAGAACATTTGTTAAAATGAATGGTTTAGGAGATTAGTACTTAAAGAGATTAGTCTCTGACTTATTATTAGAGATACTTGGTTTACCTCAAAAGGCATATTCTATACTTTGTGATGATGAGAAGCATGATCTAGATGTCTCATTTTTTATTTTTTTCTGCTATGAACAACTTAACCCAGAAAGGTTATCTTTTGCAGGTACTAATATGGCCATCGATTTCTCCTCTATCTGGGAGCTTCAAATTCTATAAATTAAGAGAATTATGGTGGATTGACAACTACAACAAGAATGAATTCAACATACAAGCCTTATTCTCCTTCTTGAAACTATGTCCTTCCTTGGAGCAACTTTTTGTGACCGTACGTGTTCTCCTTGAGGATTAACTGAACCTGTTGTTCTGCTTAGTTTTTAATCTTTCTGACATATTTCATTTTTCACTAACTGATGTGCAGATTGACCCTGAAAGTTATTCAGCTGAAGGGTCAAATTCATGCTTAATGAAAGAGACTAAATGCACTGAACTGGAACATCTAAAACTGATAAAGTTTATGGGGTTTCCTTCTCAAAAAGATGAAATCTCATTGGCTAAATGTTTAACTCATCTGATCAAGGGAAGCCCTCCAAAGATAAAGACTTCGGATGGGAATTTCTTGGAGTGATTTTCAAATCAATCTCAACAAATCAAAATTTCCTGCAAATACCAAAGAAATCAAAATTAAGAGAAAGTCATGTACTAAGCATGTATCCAAGGTATTATAAATATGTTTTTCTTCTCCTATTGGCTTTATTAGTAGTGTTGAAGATGGGTATTTGCAGATTAAATTAATTTAGTTTTGAAGAATAAAAACTAACTGATAAATCGTATTTCAATGATGTCATTCTCAAACATACTTTGATCGAAATTAAATTCAACTGTTTTCTATGTATTAATTAGATTTTATTAGCTTTCAACCCTCTTACTGGAACACCAGAAAGAAGTCCTGCCACCGTTTCTTTATTTAATTCGTTAATGGGATGGATAATATTAGCACGTGATAGTCATAAGATAAACTCACATATAGTAAATTATAAATAAATTTTTAATTCTATGAATATTTTTTAAATTTTATTTATTAATTAAAACTATTAATTCGTTCTTAGAGATGAAATGGTAGATCAATCCACCAAACAGTTTTGTCATCTAAAATTTGTATTATTATACTATTTTTTTTATTAAAATAAGTGTATAATTAATTATACTGGAAGAAGAAAAAGGAAAAAGTTTTGTTTTTATAAAAATTTATGTCAAAAACAAATTTATGATGAAATTTATTATAATAATATTTCAACCCAACATAAAAGCCATACTTTCAATTTTTTTCACTTAAAATGCCTTTAGGAGTAGTAAACTTAATTTTAATTAAAACTTCATTCAAAATCACTGTTAATTACCGTCACATGGGCACCTAACCTTACATTTAATTAAATGTATGTTTGGATTCTTAGATCTATGTTTCAAATGTGAAAAATAGAAATTAGGTTTCAACTTGAATGTGAATCACACATTAATGTTTGCGTTTAATTTGATCCGACTCCAAACCAAGCATTAAGAGTTTTAAATGTTAAATATTACCATAAATCTAAAAATGTGATTTATTATAAATTAAATTATATACAATAAATATGCACAAACTAAAATACTATTAAGATAATTATTTTAGTTCTAAAAATTGTAATGTGATGTTAATTTAATCCCTTAAATTATTAAACTGGTTCTTAAAATTGCAATCCATTAATCAAATTAATCTATCTGTTATCTAATATTCACCAATTATATCTGAAGCTTGATTTAAGAGTTCAAGAAAGCCTTGCCACTTGAATTTTAAATGACTTATATAGAGCTCAAGATATATATTATTTTGCTTAAGAGGTGAAGTAATTACAAAAAATGCGTCTTAGTTTAAAGAAAGCTATGCAATGGAAATTTTGAAGAAATCTAAATGTTTTTGTAATCCAAGTTGGAAGATACAAGATTTTATAGAAATATTTGTAAAGCTTCAATTATATGAATCCTTTTTTTTTAATGCTCAGTTTTGAAGTGTGATGTCATGATAGATACTATATTATTATTTTGTAGATTCATTACGAAGAACCAAGTTCATTTTTATAATGCAGTTGAAAGTCAAAAGTATGATATGTCTTAAACTATAAAAAACTATCAACTGCTAAACTTTAAGTTTACATTAAGTTAACTTATATCAAACTCTATTAATGGGGAAATGGCATATATTTTTAATTAACCTTAAACCAGCTATTGATTAACATAATCTAATTCTTCATTTGATTGAAAGGATAGACAACAAGCTTTAAACTAGGTCTTCACCTCCAAATCTTGGAGTCTTTTTTTGCTTATTCTGTACAGTCACCAAACATTCACTTTGTCTTTCAATAAATATTATTTATTTAGTTTATAAGCATTAAAAAGATTTCAATTCAAGGTATTGTAATAGCAATTAGATTTTATATAAATATATGAAAATTCTTCAAATAAAATCTATCATAATCTTATTTGTGAGAGTAAAGCTACAGCTACATGCATGCACTACACTAAAAGGGTGCATGGCCCCATCCGAATTTAATTTTACCCAATCCAACATGATAACTTCGGAGATATAAGAGAATTTGAGCTGCAATTTTGAACCAAACGGTGGAAGAATTTGGCTTGGCATTGTTGAAGATGGTCTTGTTTCTTTGCTCAAACCAAGCCCAATTTGATAGGAATCAACCACTGATCCTTTGGGGTGTCCAAAAAATCAGATAAAAAATAGTCATTCATGCTTGTTGAGCGAAGACACAATCATGGCATCAAGCTTTCCACATAACAATTACAATGAGAAGTCACGATCATGGAATCAAGCTTTGAATAAAGCAATGGCAAAGAGGGGAAAATTCGCATCAGTGGATGGCCCTTCAAATAAGGGGTCAGGGGTTGTTATCTAATCTAAACTATAAAATCTATCACCTGCTTTAACTTTAAATTTATTTTATATTAATTTATATCCAATTCTGCAGTCATATATATATATTTGGGAAATGACCAATGTGACAGTGTAATACACTCTTGTTTGCTTTTAACTAATTAGTCATTGACTTAGAGAAAATCTAATTCGTCATTTGCTGAGAGAGGATGGACGACGAGTTTACACGCATTGTTCATGACCAAATTTTGGAGTCCTTTAGCCAATTCTGTACAGGGCCACAAGACCTGCACTTCCCGCAAGGTACTCAAAGACCAAACTTCTTTTGGAAGCTGAGTCAAGGATTTGCAGCTTCTGACCACCAAACGACGAACACGTGGCATTGAACCTCTCTCTACTCTCCACATTTTGACCTTGATTGCTACCATCTCAAACACTTGAAGCTGAAGGAACCCTCCCGTGGCACAATGCAGATCAAATCTAGTATCATTTGTCTGCGATGACAATTTCAGAACTTGAAGGTTGGGAAGCTTTCCCAGCGTATGCATGGCAGTGGAGTTGAAGAAACCAAACTTTGTGAGGGATATATTGGTGATGTTTGACGGAAACACATTCGCATTTTGCGGAATCTCCGTGGTGCCAATCACTTTCAGCTTCCGGAGATGGCTCAGGCGATGGAGGCTCTGTAACTGTATACGAGCGTTGCACTTGTCACGTCTTTCGTAATGTATACCCAATTTTGTCAACCGTGGGAATCTACGACTATCCAACAACGATGCCGTGCGTGGATCAAGAGCCACGGTTGAGAGGGTTTGAAGATTGGGCATGGTTTTACTCTCTGAGGGCATGTCTGGGAGCCCCACAGGTCCAAACATCAGAAGATGCCTCAGTTGCTTAAGTTGCCACAATTCACCAGAAAAGGATTTTATGGGCGAACCTCTTAAATCCAAGGTTTCTAGATTCCACAATCTGCATATAGAAGCTGGAATAGTTTCAAGGTTATAAGAATGTATTCTCAAGTACCTTAAATGGATGAGTTTCTCCAAATCAGTAGGTATTGAGTTAACATTCATTCGTCCTAAATCCAGCACGCGAGCCAACCTGAAGCTCTTGAGAAGCCATCTCCAGTGGTTTGGCTTAACCTTGTACACCTCTTGCCCAAAGCATAACAAGGAACGCGTCCCCGAGATGGTGTAATCAGATACGGAGCTTGAAGAGAAATGAAACAGAGTGCCCTGGAGAGACAACTTACGGGGAAAACCATTGAGGGTTTGAGAATCAATCTCTCCACAAACCTCGAAAAACTTGTCTTCCCTGCTCTCGGATATGCAAAGGTCGCGAAGAAGATCGTGAATGCGACATGTTTTGACTCCCCCATCATTGCTTCTGCTTATCACTTGTATCAAGCTTCGATCCACTAGTTCATCCAAGTACACTTCCGCAATGTATTCTGGCTCTGGTATGTCTTGGCTTCCAGAAGTTTCTTGTATTAATAACCCTTCAGATATCCACAACTGGATCAATTGCTTCACGGGGATCCTATAATCTTCAGGGTACATGCCAAAATATAGAAAGCAAGGCTTTAACCTCGCAGGCAAGGAGTCATAGCTGAGTTTCAGTATATCCTTCAGTGTGTTGTCCCTCCCAAGATGCCAATTGACATGGTCCTTGATTCTGGACCAATCCCTCGGCGACTTCTTGTTAGCCAAAATTCCTGCCATGACAATAATGGCAAGTGGCAACCCATCACAGCTTTCAGCAATCAATTTTCCCAGGGACTCAAGTTCAGAAGGACACTCTTCTCCCCTAAACACCTTCTTCGAAAGAAGCTCCCAACTTTCTTCTTTGGTGAGGAAGGGAAGAGTATAGGGAGAGATTGGACCTGCGTGAGAAGCCACCTCAGCCCAACGAGTAGTCATCAATATTCTGCTTCCATTATGGTCATCGGGAAATGCCCCTTTAACCTCATTCCACACTTGGTTCTGCCAAACATCGTCCACCACCACCATGTAATTGCTTCTGCTTAAGCATTCTCGCACCTTCATCTTCAGCTCTTCATCACTTATACTCGTCTCTTCTCTTTTCTTGAACAAACTGTTGTACTTGGACGTGGACAGCAAACACTTGAGAAGACTTAAGAAAAACTCCCTAGGTCGATAATCATTAGAGACATAACCCCACGCGCGACAAGGAAACATGTTCTTGACTCGGTTAGAGTTATATATTTTTCGAGCAAGTGTGGTTTTTCCCAAACCGCCCATACCAATGATTGAAACAACTTTAAGGCGTGAATCCGATACCATGAGTTTCTCAATCACTACTTTTGAGTCGTGCACAAACCCTACCACCTCTTCTTCCTCCACCTCCCTTCTCTGCTTCCGAATCCGCTCAGCTTCCTCTTCGCCGCCCCTCTTTCCACCTTCGATGCCGTATCTTTCTTTGTTGTCGAAGATCTCGTTGATTCTGGCCTTGATCCTATCGATCTTGACAGCCACCTGGTGAAGCATGAGCGCGTGGTCGACGCCGCGGACAACGACTTTCCCGATCATGTTCCTGCGGCGTTGTTTGATGATGTCGGCGACGTAGGTGTCGATGATGTCCTCGGCTTCGTGAGCGACGTCTCTGATCTGGTTGACGAGTTCTGCGACCATGTCATGCTCTTTGCGCTTCCCTTGGGAGTTCCTGAGGAAGAGGTTCATGAACCTGAGCTCGCTCTGCAACGACGTCACTTTGTCGTGCACGCCGGTGAGAAGTTTGGCTTCATCCACGAGCAGCCTTGTCAATTTGTCTATGAGGAACACCACAATTGTATCCGCCATTTCTCTGCAGCTACGAAGGTGAAGGTCGTCGCACACACTCAATAGTCAACGCTTCTGTTTATATTCCACTGTCAAGCCAACGCTTATCTTCATAATACTTGGTGGATGGAGACAGATTCTTCTCATTTCACATGTCTCCATGGATCTATGTTTTCTCGCATATATTTCTTCTGTTTTTTTTTTATTATTAAAGCTTTTTAATCTTTTTCTCTAATACTTTTATTTTCAACAAAAAAAAAAAAACAGTTTTGGGTTTCTTAATCAAGTATTGAACTAAGTTTATTATTTAAATTTTTTAAAATTAATTTCACCAGTTAAAACTAAAATCATCTATTTGATAGATAGACTATTGGTTTACAAAGATATAATGAAGCCTTTATTTCATATTTATTTTTATCACTTTGTTTGTTTTATTGAATTATGGGCCAAGAAGCCCAAACATGCTAACATGGTGGGTACGACCCAATTTTGAATAGTGGGTTCCTTTTTGTTGTATTGGGTCAGAATTTTGAGACTCGTTTTCCTCTCTCAAACTAACGGTGTTGAACTTGGAGGCCACTACTACTTAAAAGTGGGCTAGGCCCATAAATATTTGTGAAATCAACAATAGGTAGAAGAATAATAATGTGTAATGTAAGAGTATGACAATTTAGTGAGATGTTTAAATAAAATATTAATTATTTGAAATAATTTTTTATTAGAGGAATTTTATGATATGATAAGTATTTAAATTTTTTGATAATTACTTTATCAAATAATTTACAAAAATAAAAAAATAAAAACAAATGATAAAATTATTAAAAGAAATTTAATGAAATAAAATTA
This sequence comes from Sphenostylis stenocarpa, assembly GCA_963425845.1. Taxonomy (NCBI): domain Eukaryota; kingdom Viridiplantae; phylum Streptophyta; class Magnoliopsida; order Fabales; family Fabaceae; genus Sphenostylis; species Sphenostylis stenocarpa. The sequence goes on from OY731398.1 coordinate 19,886,449, forward strand.
ATAGGAAATTACTTTTAAAAATGATGTAATATCATATAATTTTCTTTTATAATTTTTTTAAGGTAAGATAATGTGAGTTGTTGTTTAAGATGCCCAATAAATAAAGTAGGAGAATCTGTAACAGGATTAAAAAGAAAAACATGACACTTAAAAAATGTTAACTTAACATATGTACGGCATTTGAATGAGAGAGGTAGGATTATGAGCATGCGTGATGAACAACTACAATCACCATAAAGGCAATAATGAAAAAAAGTGACAAAAGGAGAATTTAAGGTGCACCTACCAGGTATCAAAAGGAAGAAAGTCAACATTAAAATGGTATCACACAAGTGATTTGGTGCAGTAACTGTGGTGAGTGTTGTTGACTAGAGCCAAAATTCATCAAATTCATCACTTTATTTTCTTCACATTCAACTGCTAAATGGAAAGTCACAAAAAGGACAATCACTTTCCTCATAAACAATTATACCATCAACATCACCAGTGTTTAATTCTGCATTTTCAACTCAATCACTTATTTTACTATATACATCATCAACTTAAATATTCAACACTGAGTTTAATATAATACATAGAGTGTGTTTGCATAATCGAAATAAATATTTAGAGAAAAAAAAATTATCATCTACGAAAATAATACCCAAAAAAATCTAACATTTTTGTTGCTTTCGTTTTTTTTTTTAAAAAAAACAGGAAGCAGATTGAAAATAAAGTAATAGCTTCATAATCAAAACCGAAAAACACAATTAAAGTACTTTAAAAAAATAAAATTGTTTGTTCCCTTGTGGTATTAAAAATGTATACGTCTCTTGAACATATTTTTTATTTTGTAAAAACCTAGCCTCTTAAAACTTACTATATATATATATTGAAAATAAGAACAGGTTTTTATTTGAAAGAAATAAGTAAGAAGTGGATGAAGCAAACCCTAAGTTTGCAGTTTGACTAAACAACAGTGATGCCTTTTTTTTTTTTTTTTTTCTCATCAAAACGGCATTCATCACGCCGTCGTTTAAGTGAAATCTTAATTTGGTTGGTACCGACCCATTCATACTATTGCTCCTACCATTTGTATTCAAAATTTTATATAGAGCTTGTTATAAAAATTATTTTTTTTATTATTTAATTTGGAATAAAAAAATGTTGAATAAATGAAAAAATTATATAAAAGACAAAATGAAATTACATAGTATTATTTCTTACAACATGTGGTCTTGGTTGAAGATGCATATGTATCTATCAAGAATTCAGAAAATTTGACTCTATAAAATTCAACTTCTCTTATTTATATGTAGAGTTCTACCTTTTCGGTTAATTTTTTACTATTTGTTAAATATTTTATCTTTGTTGAATATATTTAAATGTAAATTCTTAATTTATCTTTCTCTGAAGTTATATTTTACCTTACATTAATATATTTATCTGATTAAAATATATTAGTATTAATTTAATTAATATTAATTATCAATATATAAATCAAAATAATTTTAATTATTTAATAATAAAAAAATTATACACTAGATTAATAAGTATAATTAAAATTTAAATTAATTCAAGACGATTTATAATATAACAATTTTATTTTTTGTAAACACATTCTCATACTCTCATTTATATATTTTTCATATATACATTGATTATTATATGTTAATTGATGCATATACAGAGATTATGGGGTTAAGGCACGTTTCAATTAGGAAAAGTCACTATGTATAGTATATGCTCCAAATTCTCCACTCATAATATCACAAAATAAAATAATTAATTATATTTATTCAAATGAAAAAAAATTTGGAGCAATTCAAATACTTGACACTAGAAGATCAAAACGAGTAACTTTTCCATTTTATAATAGTCAGTTTGGTACGGTGGAAAAAAGAAAGTGAAGGAGACTAACAAATGAATTTTGAATTGAAAAAAAATTTATTAACTTTTGCTTTTAAAAGTCAATATATATATTTTTTTCAATATTAATGAGATTGTTCAATTTATCAATTAACGCAAAATAAAAAGCCAGGTGAAGTATTTAATAAGAAAAATTTTAAACTATTGTAATCAATAAAATAATTGCCAATTTTTTTTTGTCATACTATTTAATTAGGTGGTTTAATTTGAAATCAAATAAGCTATTATCTTATGGTAAAAACAATAGCTAAGTCAAATACAATTTTCGATAACATTCAACTTATTCTTATATACTATAATCATGATTATTCACTATTCAACGATTTTATTCAAAATTGTTCTCTTGCTTAATAAGTCAATTTTCTTTTCCTATACATTACACATATATTTTTCTCGAATCTTCATATTTAATTTTTGTGCGATCTCAAATCTTAATTTGAATTTTAAAACACAATTAAATTAATAATATAGATAGAAATTATATATACATTTTATTAAAATATAAACTCGTTTCTATAACTCGTCTTTAACTTAAAAAACTGATATTTTTAACCAAATTCCATTTAATAACAAAATAGAATTTTGATCATTGAGAACCATCTCTGAATATTTATTCTTTCTCGAGATTTCATTACTATTCGCTAACAACGGCAAAAAAATTTATTTGTAATTACACAATGGGGTTTGAGCTTTGAAGAAGATAAAGATGCAAAATTCGCTTCTTCACCCAATATTTGTGACGTTTCCTTAACACGACATGTCGATAAGATAAGCGTGAAATAAATAGTGTAACACAGCCGCAAGAGCACAACGCATTTTCACTCACAGAATGCATAGGTTTTTCAACACACGACATCATAGAATTAATACTAGTATTGGCTTGTGTGAAACCTATTGTAGTAAGAGGTTGTTTGAGACGAAGAATAAGTGTAATTAGTTTTAGGTGATTTATTAATATATAGTAGGAAAAGTTAGACCAAACTACTTGGATGCAAGGTGGACGAACATAGCTTTTTGCAAGCTATATAAATATGATGTGAACATGACCTATGATAAGGGCTAAAACAAGGAAAGCTCTTTAACCACTAGTGGAAAAAGGGACTTTTATGTCAGGTATTTAGGGCTTTTTACGTCGTATTTAAGTCCGACGTTAAAGCGGGAGACGTAAATTTACGTCGGACCCTTTTGCCCGACGTAGATTTACGTCAGTTATCCAGATCCGACGTAGATTTACACTAAACAGACCTAAAAACCTTTTCAATTTAAAAAATAAATAGAAAATTTACGTCGCATATGGTATACGTGACGTAAATTTACGTCGCATATACCAATATGCGACGTAAATTTATTGTTTTTTTTTAATTGGGTTTATTTATTCTGTTTTACAACTAAAACCTGCAAATATTACAACCAGACAGATCCAGATGTTTAGTTTTCTTTAGCTAGTAAATTAAAAATATAATATTATATAATTCAAACTACATAATAAAACAATATAATACAAACATACAAACTAAAAAATCTATTACAAACTAAGCTACCTATACAAACTAAGCTAAACTACATAATACACACAATATAATATGAACAAGAACTTAAAAATAATGTACTAGAATTGTTGAACAAAAAATTTTGCCCATTGTTCTCTAATTTCGTAATCTCGCATTCTGTAATGAAGATGGATATTGAAATACCTGAAACATGAATTTGACTCTTGTAAGCATGCAACATGAATAAAGTTAAATAAACTTAACTAATGTTAAAAGTAATTACCTCCGTCCAAGAATCAATTAAACCCGCACAAATTATGGCTCTCATCCAATACATTACATAGTAACCACATTCAAACGAGTCAGCTTGCTTATTACACTGAAATGATGAAAAAAACATAATATTATTTTCAAAATTGAAATACAAACAATAATTATGGTATTCACTTATATAAATAAGTTTCTAACCTTAGGATAAATGAACTGCAAAGTCTTTGTTCTAGGTTTTCCATTTAGAACATTAGTTCCAGAACATCGATTCTAAGTGAAAAAAAGTCATATATTATTCAATATGTATTCACAATTTAAAAACATAATTAATGAATAAAAGATAAAGTTACCCTTGTAATAAGCTTTTCATTTCTTGACTCTGGTTTCCGATGTAATAAACAAAATCACACCACGAGTGTAATCCCGGGCATGATTACAATTAACCGCCAATGGGACCTACATTGTATGACATAAAAATTAGTTACAAAAATATAAATTAAAATACAAATTAAAATACTAACCCTTCAATGTATGGAGCCAAATATACATGTCTTCTTGAGTCACTCATCCATGTTTGCATATATTGTTGGATTTAGGCATGGCAACTGGGCGGGCGGGCGGGTTTTGCCTCCCCGTCCCCGCCCCGACTTTTTAACCATCCCCGTCCCCGCTCCCGATCCCTGTCGGGTTAGGAATTAAGTCCCCATCCCCGTCCCGCTGGGTTTCGGGTTCCCGCCCCGCCCGTCCCTAATTTATATTATTTTTAAAAAGATAATTATATTTATAATAAATTAATTTTACTATGTATTTTTATATATAAATAAATATTTATAATTTATAGTTATTATTAATTAAATATACATTTTAATTTATTATATTTATATTAAAATATATATGTAAAAGAAATATTTAATTATTTTTTATTTATATATATATATAATATTTATAACATTATTATTATTATTATTATTATTATTATTATTATTATTATTATTATTATAACACTGTATTCAAATATTTGAATATTTATAACATTATTATTATAATACTGTATTCAAATATTTAATTATATATATAAGTTAATTTATTTTTAAGTTGTCAATATATAGTTTATAAGAAAATATTTAATAAGTTAATTCTTATTTAATTAGTTTGAAGTAATAAAAGTTTAAATTATTAATTTCTTTTAAACCTTTAAAATGCAATTATTTTATTAAGATAAAATTTGATATATGATAAATAAGCATAATAAGATAAAAAAATATGGCATAATAAATATAAATTATAAATAAACTAATATTAGTTACTACTAAGATTGATGTAAAATATTTAGAAAAAGATAAAGAAAAAAGATTAACTTTGTGTTCATCAAATTGGTTGAAAAGATTGAAAAAAAAAAAACAAATTGATGGGAGAGACTAAGAAAATGTGAAAAACTGAAAGATAAGGGAGAGAATAATATAATAAATTAATTGATATAAAAGATTGAGAAAGATAAAAAAAATTAAAAAGTGGGTAGAAGAAAAATAAAAATTGGTGAAATATAAAAAAATAACCTTATATGTAATAGAAAAAGAAAATGGAATACTTTTAAAATATTAATATTTTAAAATTTAAATTTAAATATAAAGTTGGGGCGGGACTGGGCGGGGTCGGGGTGGGGATTGCATTACCCATCCCCGCCCCGCCCCGACTTTTAAAGCGGGAAAACCCGAACCCGACCCCGCCCCCGGTCAACTCGGGGTTTCCCCGTCAAACTCGGGGCGGGGACGGGTCAGTCCCCACGGGTATGGGTTTAATTGCCATCCCTAGTTGGATTCCAACCTTTGTATTTCCAGATTTTTGGATGGATTGAGGCTTAATAAATCCGTATACTTCGGATTTTTCTTGTTCCACACTCAAATTGTCAAGGTACCTAAAACAATTAATTATAAGTTGAATATAATTATTATAATCTTAGAAACATAAATGAAAATGACTTACATTGCCCACAATTGTATGATGGAAATGTTTAACATGCAATTTCCCCAAGCAATTTCTAAAGCATCTGGCAAGGAAATGTACAATGGAACACCTGGAATTGTCAATTCCAAACACTCTAACATCCCATTGTATCCGACACGGTCTCTTCCTCAACCGTGGTAATACGGCTAACAACATAGAGATGGGATCATCATCACATTCCGTCATATCCTCATCAATAATAGGTTGTTTTTTATGCTTAGCACGACGCAAGTCCTCCTAAACAAATAATAACAATTAATTAAACATTTATATAATTATAATACTAGAAAAGAGTAAATAGACAATATGTATATATATATATATATATATATATATATATATATTACCTTGGTCTGTGCTGATAGTGGCATAACCAAACGTCTTGGCCAAGCCAAGAATGTCCCGCTTGCCAAGAATGATTCAAACAACGAACATATGGACAATAATATGTCCCTTTCATAGCTTTTCCATTTTCACTAGCAAATTTCAAAAATTCTTCAACTCCCTTTTCGTACTCTTCACTAATACGACGTGCATTCATCCAACTTCGATTCATATTATGTTATAAAGTTTCGTCACTCCTAGAGATTTAAAAATTATATGTAAAACAAACAACAAAGCACGTTCCAACAACAATGGAGTGTGTAAACCGAATGCACTCAAACAAATAAACAAATAATTACATTCCAATAACAATCCAGTGGAGACATTCATACTATAACGTGATTGAGATCCCCAAAAACAATCACGGATTCAATGTAAACATATAGCAATGACATAGAACACTAACCTCGAGTGTAGATGAAAACTGATTTCAAACTCGAATCCAATCGGGGAGAAAGATCAAGTTCGTCAAATGACACGATAATGTAGATGCTTTTCACTGTAAAACTGCTCGAAAATGGTGTGCAGAGGTAGCTGTTGTCGTCGTTCTCAAAAACCCTGGTTGCGCGAGACGAGGAAGTGAGTCTGGAGGGAAATAAAATAGACTTTTTACGTCGCGCATCCCAGCACGCGACGTAAAAAGCCATCTTTTACGTCGCACCTGGAGGGCGCGACGTAAAAGATGGCCTTTTACGTCGCATACTGGGATGTGCGACGTAAAATTTTTGTCTCATATTTACAAAATTGTCACCGCGTTTTATTTACGTCGAATATACATGCATGCGACGACAATTGGGTGACGTAAAAGCCCTATTCTGCACTAGTGAACAAGTATTGTTGGTTGGCCAAATTGTTTTTTGGATTAATCAATTAATGAACTTTAATTTAGTTTTATTGCAAGTTGTAATAAGGGCCCAATTAGAAATTTAGTTATCAGTCTTTGGCAGACGTGCATAGCTGATTGACTTTTGAATGCCACAATTTCAGTTACAATCAATCATTAAGTAGTTTTCAATTCCTAAGTTAATAAATCATTATTAACATTTATTTTCCTTTAATGAATATTTGTAACTCTGATGACAAAACTTCTTTATAAGCTGAACCATTTTTATCAGAAATAACAAGTTGAGTTTTATTTTTAGAAATATTAGATTTTATCTTTTTTATGTTAGTAAGAGTGATTTTCCTAAGTTCTTGAGTGATTCAAGAACACTTGGCTGTATCAAAAGACTTTCACATCCTTTGTGTGTTGTCTTCCTTGGAAAGAGTGATTCTTTCCTTCCACATTATCACTAAATTCCCAAATTTTCTACAATGTTCTGACCTTAAAGATCCTAAATTATCCATTGTGATTCATATCAACATATACACTATTTGTAGAACAAGAATAGTATTACCCTTAACTGGATCAAATGTGTATAATCCAAACAAGGCAAGGCAAGTCAATATCTATGGGTGATTGATGAAGGAATGACACGGCATTATCTTAATACATATTTCAACCTAAAATTCGTTACACCTTCTATAGAATTTTCTCATTAAGACATTACAAATATATTGACTAGTAACAACTTATGAAATAAATAAAAGGAGTGCTTGATTCATGTAAACGATAGTCAAGGAAAAATGCAGGTGTAATTTTAGTGAAAGATAATATAAATATTTTTAGATACAGAAAAGCAATCAATGACTGGTATTTAATTTATAAAATAGTTAAGCACACAATTATTTTACGAAAGTAACGTGTGTTTGATAAGGTAGAAAAGTTGAATTGATTTTTAAGTGGAAGATCTAGATCTTAACAAGCCGACACGGTTAGACAATTAATGATTCGCAAATTCTTAATTCGTGTTTGACTATAATGTTGAGGCAGTTATGGAATTAATATAATAGTTACAGTACCACATATTGTGCTCATTTAATATAAATAGTTTAACGAAGCATCCAAGAAAACCCTTTTTCTTGAATTTGTCACTTGGTTTAGGGTTTATAATTAATACTACTAAAGTTCTGTAGCTACTTAAATTTCTGAATCAAAGTCTGGAATGCGACTTGACTAAGCAAAAGGATGAAATTAGAAACGAGAAAGTTTGACAGTTACTATGAGGTGATGGACGAAGACGACGATGGCGATAACGATGACTCTGATCACAAAAGTCCACTGTTCTTAGTTACGCTATTACGCATACCACCATTTTCTTATTATCCAACCAATTAAACTTTCCCAACCACATTCTACGTCACATTTTTGCCATCCAATTCCACATAAAAACTTGTAAAAATAATATTTTTATCAACCCTTTAAAACTCTTTTTACAATACATAAAACTGGACCTTAAACTTTCTCGCATATTTTTTGCTTTTATGGTAAATTTTTTTCAAAAAATTTAAGAACTAAAGTATATGAACCATACAAAATACCTTAAAATTGAATATCTATTGAGTGTACAGTAATTGCTATACATGTTTTGTTTTTTAGTGAGTTGAGGTTAACAAGTTTGTGATTTCTATGGTCGGAATTAAAAAAAAAAAAAGAAAAAAAGTGCATTTTGTGGAACAATTGGTGGTGTCTCTAGTTGGTGTAGCTTGTGGTAGAATCAAAAGTTGTCACCATCGTCAATATTATCCACAAAAGTCCAAGTATTTGGACAACCGTTGTGTATCCTGTGCAATTTGCCAGCGTATACAAAACTTGTTGATGTGGTGGGATCATTAATTTTCGGAAGAAATTGCACCTCTTTCTAAAAGACGTAACAGAACCAAGAAACACTTGTGAAGCACATGGTTTAGTATATTTGTTTGGTCTAACTTATGTGTTCCTCTTTTAGGTTTACTCAACCTCTATCTGCCAACATCTGTATAAAGTATTAAAATAAATTTTTATACGTTTTCAATTAACAGTGTCAATGAACCCAAATTGATTAAAGCAATAAATTATAAACTTCTAGATGGCAGCTGCAAAGATTAATGTATTTCTATCTGTATTGAAGAACACGGCACTAGGTATTTGGAAATTTCTTTCTAGACTTTATGGCCAAGTAGAATAAAAAATAATCTAATCTATCTCTATGTTTATGTAATCTCTATTGTTTACAACATTTTATATACACAAGTGTTTCTGGGAATTAAGATCAAGTTTTTTTTTTTTTCTTAACTTTTGTAAGAATGTTTGGATTAGTTTTCCACTTATGAGAATTTTTTTAAAAACTAAGTATTTGATAACTAGGACAACTATACAATCGTTTTTTTTTTTTCCAAAATCTCACTCGGATATAAAATACCCTTAAGCAAGTTGATTGAATGTTTTGCAAGGAACATAAGTCCATACCAAACGTTTAGAATTTCACAAAAAATAGTGTAAAATTAAACAATATTTATAAACAAGATAATTGTTTCGCCTGCAATTTTTACAATAGTAAGGAATTAGAATTACTGTTATTTTAAGGAGAAAACGTGGAAAAAAAAACATTATTACAATATTATAAGAATTGTTGGTATAATTAATTTTGTAATTACAAATAACGTTTTTTCTTGATAAGCATATGATTGCTAAAATTTAGTTATAGAAATTGTATTCTCTCGTTCACCGTGAAGTCGTTAAATTTTAATGACATTTTTTAAATAACTCGTATAGAAATGGTGATAATATATACAATTTTGTTATTTTATATTTAACTATCGATATATATATTTTTTAAAACATTTGACACCTCTTAAAATTTCACCGTGGCAGAAAAAAAATGGAACAGCATGACAAGAACTGAACGAACAATCAAAGCGATATTTCATAACCCTAATTTTATATTTGTATATATGTAAAAAAAAGGCAGAATAGTAGTGTGGAAGTTAATTAGAAGAAAATTTCATTCATGGTATGAAGCTCAATTGGCTTAGTCAATGTCTCGTAATCTTCAAAAAAAATTAGCAGAAGCTGTAAAATGTTTTGGTGTATATATTTTTTCTTTGACTCAGAATATCATCAGTTTCTAAGTTATGCCCGATATATGAACAATTTTTCAAACAGTATATATATGGTAATTAAACAAATATATATAAACCATGGATTAAAAAACAAAACATTCATCTGTCTATGATACATAAACTATACCTTCCTAAGTATAATTAACAGTACTCAACAGATCAATTAATACAAATAATCAACTAAAGTAGTTGGTTTTCCAATCTTCAAAATCTCCAAGTCATTCTCAAAGGGTGTCAAATTCAAATCCAAAACCAAAACTCTCTTGTCGCGAACTTTGTTCTTGGTTGAAGAATCGCTACTGCTACCACCACTACTACTGCTGATAGTGGTGGAATTCTGCATGTTTGCATTCAAAGTTGCAGCTCTGTGTCTCCTCATGTGACCTCCCAAGGCTTGCCCTATAGCAAACTCCAATCCACAAATGGAGCACTCATGAGTCTTTGGCTTTGGGGGTGAATCATGAAGCAATTGGCCTTCAATACTATCTCCTGCCATCAACCTAGGTTTCTTGTGACTAGCCCTATGGCCACCAAGGGCTTGAAATGAAGGGAATTGCCTATTGCATGTCTTGCACTCAAAGACTCGGTTGCTCATAGAAGAACTTGAGTATGTGGCCTCAAATTCACCTCCGCGAGAAAGCAACATCAAACAATTCGCCATGGTTAAACTATCAACCTCTCTTTCTCTCTTCATCACAGATAAACCAGAAACGAAAAAAAATAAAAATTAATGGAAATATGGGGTGCCTAGAAAGTGTGGAAATGAATGTATGAAAAGGGAAAAAAGTATTGGAATGGAACTCTAGGAGACTGGAAGGGCTTGGTATTTATAAAGGATTCTTCTAGGTTTGGTATAGCTTGAGAGTGTTGAACACTACTCCAATTATAGTTGACTTTCTTTGAAATAGATAATTAATATTTTTTGCGTGAATGAAGACTGTGTGGACACGATTGTTTGAGATCTGAAAACAATATGTTACGTAATATAAATTTAGCATAGACTTGAATATATATAATTTTTACTATTATTTTAATATATCTTGAACATTTTATTAGTTACGTATGTACACACGAATGTGACATGAAGAATGCGCACATATGTTGGTGTTGTTGATTTCTTGTGAAATAAGCAAGTGAGTGTAAGAAGGGTTACTTACTTAGGAGTCGTTTGGTGTGAAAGGAGTTTGGTGCGGGTACGTAAGCGTGACAGATTTGCTGAGCCAAACAAGACGGAAGGAGTGGCAGCTAGGGTTTTAGGAAATGTGAGGTGGCAAAACTGTTGCTAAAGCTGAGTGTGTTCAAACCGTGGTGGAAAATTCTAAGGCAAAGTGTTGGGAAAGGTATGAAAAAGGAAGCAGCAGAGGACCTGAGTTGGAAGCAACAGTACACGTGAACGCTGAATTCCAAACATCTAGAAATCATGTTCCACGATCCACATTTACAATATCAATTTCAAATTAAACAAAATAAATAAAATTATCCGTACGGAAACCACTAAGCTATAGTTTTAAAGCAATATTGTCTTTTTTCAATATCTTTTTTTAAGTAAAGTTTCAAAGTTGAAAGCTTGAATAGCTGACGAAGATAATAGTGGAAATTACACAGGAGATAGTAGCCAACAATAAAAGTGGTAAAAATATATATAATTAACAACAATTATTAAATTACAAAATAATGATTTAATTAAGTTATGAGATCCTTAATGTCATTTTCGACCTGAATAACATGGTTCCTTAATTCGATAAAAAGAAAACTTGTTAATACAGTGTGCTCCCAGTTTTTGGGAAATATTATTTGTCCATGGTACTTACGAAAATTTTTTAGCTTCTAACTAGTACTGGTAACAGGGATAACGTGTAGGAAAAAATGTTGGCGTTTGTTATTAAGACTATTTAATTTAATTGACCGACCTATGCTCCCTGTAGTAGGTCTGATCTGGACCACGTAAGTCAATGGGCCTCATGCATTCTAATCCGTTAGGTTCTTTGGATTTGGATCACTATTTCTTCCATTCATCTTCCAACCTCCACCCACATTCATTCACCATTTTCTACCTCATTTTCTCCCACCACCAACCTTCTAACTTTCTCAATTTCTCTCCACTTAACCACACACACTTTTATCTCAAAATATCCACAAACTCTATTCGTTTATTGGTTAAATGTGTTCCATGTGTTCTAGCAAACTATGATTTGTGGGGTTTAGATTGTGTGCTTAGTGAGCTTTTTCTACATGATTGGTCAAATTGATGCAATGTATAAATGAAGAATTTGGATAACATTCTTCTGTAAAGTACCCACCACCTCCTTTCACATTGCTAAGAAGGACCTACCCAATTCATCATCATCAATAGTCCTTCTTTCTATTGCAGCTAATTGCTGCATATAACTAGTCTCAAACATATCAATTAGAGTCTCGTTCTCAACCTATCTTAAATTTAGTACCATTAATTAATTGTTAATTTTATCTTGTTTTTTCTAGTTTATCTAAGCAGGCCAAAAATTAAATAAGGTAGATTGACCCTCTAACTTATTTTTTTTTAATATTTATATATTAAAATTAAATTAAAAAAGTATAATTAAAAATATTACAAATAATAATCAATTAAACTTAAATTATTAATTATAACTAAGTATTTTAATATATAAATATAATATATTTTTTAATTTTATCTAATAAAAATTAATTTATAAATAAAATCTACAAATTATTCATATATATTAAAAAAAATTAATGTTAAAATATATATTAATGGATTCACATGTTAACTCATTAATTGTTATTTTAGATAACATAAAAGTTTCTATTCGATTCTGACTATAACGCATCGTCTATCCAATTTCAATTTTGATGGAAGAAACCAAATGAGACATATTAATATTTAAATATTTTTTTTGGAATTTTAATAAAATCAAAATGGGTTAAATTTGAATTATTTTTAATCCAAATTATTTTATTTGGACAGTATAATGTTTTTATTCTACACAGAAGCTGCTGGACCAACCCAACTGAAAATATCTTCAAGTTTAACAAACACACATGTTGCTTTTAGTAAAATATAGTAATTGATATCTTGATCCTCAAGTTTCAACCCTGAACTCTCAAGTGGTAATGATGCAGCACTTGGTCATGTTAGGAAGTGACGTGCACCCACTCACTCACACTCAGGACATTGTACCTAGTTCTGCAGGAACCATGAACCAGATATAAAAAAAACTGTTTTGTTTTTTAGATTAATAATTAATTGCACATTTTATGAAATATTATAAGATTCTATGATGCAATGCAATTTGTCTCCTCACACATCATCCCTGGATTTTGTAGTTGGCTCATGAAAAGTAATGTTTCTTATGGATATATATATGTATGTATACTTTTTTGTTTTATCTAAATATTCTAGCTATAATTTTAAGATTTTAATAATTAAAAATTATATAATATATTTATTTTTATTACAAACTTAAGAGAAACCATCTTTCTTGAATAAGATAAAATGTAACTGTCTTATTGGGAACTTAATTATGAGACTATCATTTAAAAGATAAATAAATTTATACTATTAATTATCAAGCTTTATCAACTTAAGTTGTGAACTTATGTAAATTAGTTTTCATTTTATTTTTGAAAATAATTTTAACTTTTTTTTCTAACATTAATCATTATTTACGATCATTACCTTAATGTTATATGAATAGTTGATTATTTATATGTTGAAGAAAATATCAAATGATAGTAAAAAGGATGCATAATCATATTGTAATATAATATTAGGTAAAAAAATTAAAATCTTAAAATAAATATTATTTGTTCATCTCAGAATAACAATTTTAGGATTAAAAGTAAGATAAATTAAAATCAGAACTCATTAATTTTCCTAAGATGAGATAAATATTTGAACTTTTTATATACAATATCATGATCTGAATTATTAAATAACTTACAACAAAAATAATTATGCATAATAACCTAAATAAATAATCACTAAATTAATATAAATAAAATTGAATTTAAAATTATCATATTTAATATCAAATTTGAGTTTTTTAACTTTTAAAAATGAACTTTAAAATACTTGATTAAAAGAGTAAATTATTATTGACACTAAAAGTATTTATATTTAATTAAGAATGATTCTATAGAAAAATGTATTAATTTCTATAATAGTTATTTGAAAATCTATACTAATAATAGTTTATAATTAAACAATAATAGTATAAAGTTTACCGTATTTTTACTAACTAGATTGAAAAATAGTTTTATTACGTACAAGAGTGAAATTTTTGCCTATTTCCACTTTGAGAGACTTTTGTTTAATAATTGATTGAACACCATTTGCGACAATGAACACAGTTGTTACTTTGAATTTCAGTGTCTCTCACCTGAAAATTTTCAGAGGTGCATGTGTTCCTGCATGATATACCAATAATACAATGCCACGTCAGAATGTCAAATAAAACCCAACCTATCAGCAAGTTGTGCGTGGCACATCACCAAATGCGACCTTGTGCACAGTATCCACGCCTTCCAAGAAGCTGAGGATAGTTCAGATTCTCCAAAGATGGAAGCAGCACAATATATACACGTGTACGGTAGATACAAGGATGGCAAATTCAGCAACCCTACATGTCCCCGCACTATATCTTGGATCCACCCTCCTCACACACTCTAAACCTCATTATTCGTAATCTCGAACACTTCTGTTGGAAGTGAAACAACCAGTTGCCATCAAAGGAGGAGCGCCTCCACCGGAAAATAGCTCTGTGTCGATAGTTATAGTTTAGTGCTTCGAACCTCTTCCCTTGGTTTATGCGAGATCGCAGATTCAATCGATTCCGTTTCTCATTCTAGGTTTTTTTATTTTTGCTATTTTTGTTTTGTTTTACATATAATAGTTCATCAACATCAAATATTTCATTTGGTGGTACGGCAGTGTTGATCTTCTTCTGGTTTTTGTTTCCAGTTGACAGGGTTTTATGGTGAGTCGGTGTATTGGACTTACGTTGGTGATTTGCATTACTCACTGGGTGGTGGCTCCGTGAATTCTTGAGTCAGATTATACATGTTTGAAAACATCAAACAAAGAAATGGTAGGTTCAGGATTCTAATAGACTGTTTGCATGCAAATGCCGGGTCTGATATATGATTTTGTGGTTGCCTGATTTGCATGATGATTTGATGATACTCTTGCTGTGTCTTTCTTCTTTTTGAATCATTTATGTAAAATATACTTGAAATTTATTCAATCTGATAAGGGGTTTTGACTTAGCAGTGAGGATTTTATACATAGTTCTATGGGAACTCGTCATACAATTATTGACTCAGCGGGGTTATCTGGGGTGGCAGTGAGTTGAGGGAAAATCAATTTCAATGCCATAGTGAAAGAAGCAAAGCAACACTTTGTTGCTGCTGAAGAATCATGCTTTTCACCTGGTTTCAGGGAAGCCATCAGTATTTGAATGTATCTATATACACGTTTATAGTCTGTTACTGTATTAGGAGCTCATTCATGAACTAACTTTTCTACTGCATCATAAATATTGTTATTGTAAATGCAAAATGTCAACATTTTGTGAAATCTGTTAAATGAAGTCCAGATGTCATTTTTATAATGTTTTTGTCTAGTTTTTTATAATGAACCGCGTGATTATAGGGGTGGCCTCGGTTCCAAATCACCCATTGGTAGCTTTGCTTCTTGGTTGAAGAATTTAAAATCTGAAATAACTGATCCAAACCAAACATGATATACTGTTATAAATCTGCTGTCAATTCCCTTTTCCACTGCCACTGCTCCTGCCCACCGCCAGTTATTTCTGTTCCTTTAACTAAAGTCCTAAACAAACTAAAAAGTAAAATGAAAGCTGACCTCTCTCTTGAATGCAGTGGATACCAACTGCAGAACTATTTGCTTCTAGCCTACATCACGTCCTTCCTCCCTTCCCTGACTCAGATCCACCACAGATCTTTTGCCTCATCTATGATAAACTGGGCTGTCGTGCAATGCAGACCCAAACACTTTCCAACATTTGTTTTATCCGTTTTACGAGGATTCTGATTCTTTTTTGTTATTAAACCAGGCTATTCAATTCCAACAAATGCGAACACATCAGGTTTGTTTGGTTGAGGTTCTTGACAAATATTGTAGGAATCAAGCCAAACCCTAGCGATACGAATTAATTAAAATATATGTCTAACCTTAACCAAACTGATCCATGGATACTCCTATTTGCCATCAAGAACACTGACAAATTTGTAATTAACCAATGAAGGCATAGGTTTTGAACAAAACATCCAAGCAAATAGCAATAAATGTCAAGGAAACAAACAATTCAAAAGGCAAATTCATATTTCATACATGACATCTTCAATATTAAATAAAAAATGAAAGTGGGTGTTGCACAGAGAAATATGGAAAACAACATCCAATTAGGGATTCTTTTAAATTCTAAAAAGGGGGAGGAAATTTCAACTTTGCCTCCGAAAAACGATGTCATTTTGAAGGCAAAATTTGAGTTTTGGAAAGCCTCAATATAGCACTGATACAACCTCTATTTTTGCTGTAATTGTGGCTGTTATGGCTGCTATTTGAAAATGTACCACACCACTGTTCAAACTTTGTAGCAAACCATGCCCACTCTGTACTGCTGTGGTGCACTATAAATAACTATGGATTCACGTTCAGTGGATGAAATGGGGAAATGCTTTGTGTATAAATTTTTATTTCAGTGTCTGAAGGAACATTCTACCAGATACTGCTAGAGCTATGGTTCTCTCTTAAGGAATGTTGGGTAGTAGAAAATTTCAGCACGTGCAAAAATTAATGATTAGGAAAATGTAAGATTAGGAACAAGTGTATTCAGGGGATAGTTGTAATAGTACCTATTGAAAAGATTATTGAATTTGCTTGTGGTGATTTGTCCTTGAGAGAATGTCAGAGGCTCTGACAATAAAATATTTGTAGATAAGGATTATTTATTGTTCTTGTTGTATGCAATCTGTTGGTTGGCTTTGTTGCATGTCTTAGCCACCTGGTACTTGGCTTTTATTTTTCAGTTTAGAGGGAGACCTTATCTCACTTGGTGGTTATTATACTCTCAATATGTTTCTTTTTCTGAAAGAAACTTGTTATTATCAGAAAGCATATTTTGGTCTTAATTTTGTGAGAGTGAATTAAATAGAAAGCTTGTTGTAGCTTGGGCATTTCAATTATTAAATGGAAACATATTGTGGATGGCTATTCAATTTATACACAAGAAACTTTTGGGAAGTATTGATCAGTTGAAGCATGTTTATGATAATTAACGTATTTATTTTACACAACTTGGAAATGTGGTTTGATTTGTATGATTAGTTCTGTTGGTTAATAAATTACTGACCACTCTCTTATATTTGTGGTCATATGTGGCTTGAAGTTTATCATATCAGTACTAAATGATTGATTGAATCACTAAAATTGTCTGTGTATATCAGTTTCAATTATTGGCTTCTCTGGTTTATATCAATCAGTGTACTTGTTAGATGTTTTTCATGCCAATATACTTCTATATATTCATTGGTATATTTTCAGGTTTTTAAATTTGAATATGTTTATAAAAAAAGCAGAGGAGCATATTTTAGATAAAAATAGGTGGCTATATTGAGTTTTTATTTTGTTGTCTTCAAAGAGGAGGCAGCAATTTGATTCACATAAAAGATGTTCCCTGACAAGTATTTTGTATGGATTATATTTTTCATATTATGGAGCGAGCCTGTCCCAGCTTGCTGCATATCTCACTCATCCTTTTTCCAGTGGTTCCACTTGAGACTCCATTCTGGGAGCATCTAGATGGTCAGACAACCAGATGATAAAAATAAATGGAAGCAAAACTCGGGTTGCCAATATCATCACAGAAAAATGAATATAGGCAATTAGATAGGGACTGAGAATCACATGGTCTGTCCTCCTGAGGAATATTGCTTCTTGCTGAGATGCCCCAAGCCTCATCTGTAATCCTCAACTATACAAAACCAAATGCCTACACTGCCCACTTTCTATATTGTATATGTGTTTGCTACTGCTGCCTCCCCATGACAAATTCTCTTTCCTCTCACTGTCTTGAATTTTACCGATTTTGTTTCTCACTTGTACAATTGTACCTCCCACTCTGCTGGGCTGGGTACATTCCTATTAAGTGGAGAATCTCACATCTTCTCCCTTGATGCATTTTTCATTAATGAATGAACAAAGAAAAGGAGCAGCTCATTTCCATAAAATGTCATACTCAAAAAAATTGTGTTGAAATTATATGAACGACTGTTTCTAATGGACCTGTATTGAAAAGTACTTTTTGCATCTATTATAAGATAGTAAGTTTTCTCTGCTGGAAGATCAGTGATATTTAGGTTTTTAGTAATTGTAATTCTGACTAAATATCATGTATTAAGACTAGTTCCAAATTTAATTTTCTGAAATTGAGGTTACATGTAGCGTGTTTGAGAATTGCTGACTCTTTATATTTCTTAGTATTTATGAAATCCTGAAGTGCTATATATTGATTATCTATGTGATAATTAATGTGGTTTTCTGTTTCAATGATTTTGATACTGAATTTGTTTTAAGGATATCTATGCTAAAAAGTTTGCATTTCTTCCACGATCTTTGTCTTTGATTCTTCAACAGTCGGTATCTATTTATTTTTCAATATTGCATTCTGTCAAATAAGATGAACATGCTAAGCTGTGAAATTTTGCAGTCTTATCAGCATAAAAGCTTTTGGATGCCACGGGATGCTGGCTGCATGGCTGAAGAAAATGTGGGATATGACAATTCTTCCAGAATTGAACCCAAGCGTAGTCATCAGTGGTTTATGGATACAGGTGAACCTGAAATATTCAGCAACAAGAAACAAGCAGTTGAAGATGTTAGTGGTAGGCCAATTTCAGGAGTTTCACATGTGAATGTTTCCCAATGGGACACCAATTCAGGATTTCACTCTGTCACGGGTCAATTTTCTGACCGTCTTTTTGGATCTGATCTTGCTAGAACTGTGAATTTGGTTGATAAGAACGTGCCATCTATTGTGAGTGGAAATATGAACATGGGAAGGAAGGATTTTGAGCATCAATATGGTAATGATCCTTCTGTGGGATTGTCAATATCTCATTCCATTGCAGACCCTTCATCATGTCTCAATTTTGGTGGCATCAGAAAAGTTAAAGTTAATCAAGTCAGAGATTCTGACAATTGCATGCCTGCTTCATCCATGGGCCACTCCTATAGCAGGGAAGATAATAGTACAATTTCAGTAGGTGATGGCTACAATAAGAATGATGGCAATATTTCGTTGGGTCCTACTTATGACAATAGAAATGACAACACCATTGGCATGGGGACCAGAATAAGTAGTAAGACTGATGACAATCTTCTTTCAGTGGCTCATACCTTCAATAAAGGGGATGGGGGTTTTATGCTGATGGGCCACAATTATGGCAAGGGAGATGAAAGTATCTTATCAATGGGTCAGCCCTTTGACAAGGGAGATGCAAGTTTCATATCAATGGGTCAATCATATGAGAAAGATGATGGCAATTTAATATCTCTGGGCACCTCATATTCCAAGGGGCATGAGAGCTTTATATCAATTGGTCCAACATATGGTAAATCTGGAGAAAATTTCATTACCGTCGCTCCTTATGACAAGGGTACTGATCATCTAATATCAATGGGTCCAACATATGATAAGGTGGATTCAAATATTGCATCAACAGTTTCATCATATGACAGAGGAGATTCTAGCTCTTTACCTGTGGGCCAAAATCACCATAAGGGTCAGAGCAGTACCATATCTTTTGGAGGTTTTCATGACGACCCTGAAGCAAATCCCTCTGGTGGAATCATCAGTGGCTATGATCTGTTGATAGGAAGCCAGAACTCAGCTCAAGGTTTGGATAGTCAGAACGATCTGACTGAATCAAACACTGAATCACTTATAAATAGCATTCCAAAACCCAATACTAAAAATGATATTGTCGTTAAGAACAAAGAGCCTAAGACAACAACCAAGAAGGCTCCAACTAACAACTTCCCTTCAAATGTCAAAAGTTTACTGTCAACTGGTATTTTTGATGGTGTTCAGGTGAAATATGTTTCATGGTCTCGGGAGGTAAAGTGTTTTTTAATTTCGTCTTCATTTCTGAGCTATTGTAGTTTATATTTCGTTTTTAACATTTTCAAGAATATGCTTGGCAGAAAAGTCTTAAAGGAATCATCAAAGGAACTGGGTATTTGTGTTCATGTGATGACTGCAAGCAGTCAAAGGTTGGCATTTCGAATCACTAACATTCTGATAATCTGCATTACCGACGCGATTGTGCTTATATGTTAAATTTTGTCATGAAGGCTCTTAATGCATATGAGTTTGAGCGTCATGCTGGTGCCAAGACAAAACACCCTAATAATCACATATACTTTGAGAATGGAAAAACCATCTATGCGGTTGTTCAAGAGCTGAAAAACACTCCTCAGGAGATGCTTTTTGATGCAATTCAAAATGTGACTGGCTCTACCATCAACCAAAAGAACTTTCGAATATGGAAAGGTAACAAGAGTTTTCAGTTTGCTTAGTTGTTGTTGAGAACATCTGGATGACCATGTCTTTGCTTCAATTATCCATGCTTATAGATATAAAAACAACACAAATTCTTCAATCTATTTACATCTAATCGATTTCCCCCCTTATCAGCATCATACCAAGCTGCTACTAGGGAGCTTCAACGTATCTATGGAAAGGATGAAGTGATAATTCCGTCTTGAGTTCAATTTTCTTCTTGAAAGTTCAGAGCAGTGGTAGATATGTAATCTGTTCATAGTGAGTGATTGGCATCTTGATAGTTTAAAAGACCATTTAAAACTGAAAAGTTTTAGCGGATACCTCTTGTAGGAACTTGAGTGTTTTATTTATGGTAATGAAGATGTCTTTTTGTTGTTCAGTGTTATTCGTGCCATCACAATTTGCTGATGTGTCACCCTTGACTAATTCTTTGCTAACTGTGTTCCTTAGCGAATCTTTAAAGAGATTCCATCCAATATTAAGGTTGTCATGTCAATTTTGCGGGTGGTAACCCATCCCATCCCATCTACCATGTATGAAGTTTGTTGAAAGTCCCACATCGCCTACCTCATATCATTTGGTATGGTTTAAATACATGTTAGGCTACTCCACATATTGCCAATTGGTTTTATGTTGGAACCTTAACATGGTATCAGAGCCAAAGCCTAACATCTTTCCGGTTATTGTCATGGGCCAAAAGTTGCCCTTTAGTTGGGTCAAAAGTACCCTTTGCCTGGTCCGGCAGGCTTCGTTGGAGGGGGTGTGTTGAAAGTCCCACATCGCCTACCTCATATCATTTGGTATGGTTTAAATACATGTTAGGCTACTCCACATATTGCCAATTGGTTTTATGTTGGAACCTTAACAAAGTTGAATAGTGGTTGTTACATAGGAGAGTAGAGGGTGTATTCCTGTTCCGTGTGGAAATTTGACAATCACTTGTATGTTCCTGTCGGGCACTGTTGTTGCAGTATTTTATAATTTTTGCTTATGCATATGCCTCTAACGTACGTCAAACTTCACACTGTTAACATCTTTCTTTCCTGTAAACTGCCAAGTGCTAATATCCCCTGATTGGGAACTCGTATAGATATTAATATCTCCCACACGTTTAAATCTAAGTAAACCAACATGTTAGTTCACAAAATTATAAAACGTGTTGATACATTTCTCTTCAAGTATATGAAAGTGCAATTTATCATCAGTTAAAATTAAAAAAAGTGATTAAAGTGATAAAATCAATGTATGTTTAGAGATCAAAAGACGTGTTTATATTTCAAGATTCAATGCTATTATTTTCAAGATCTAACGTGTTACTGTTTCACACTTCCGATTACGAAAATCATGTTCTACAACCGCTTTCTGGTTTACTAGTCTAGTTTTGGACCACCAGTGGTTGACACCTATTTACTTGATGAAACAAAGTAACATTTATTTTAATAATTGTTAAATCTTTATATTTTAGTCCTTCCACGTACAAACCTCGTCGACTCCACCTGCCAGACCAACATTATGAACAACTCAAAACATGTCATTACGTTTTCTTGGAGAGATCATCACGACCAAAAGTGAAAGCCATATTCATATTACTCTTTTTCTTGAAAAATATTAAATAAGCTTTACTTAATGTCTGAAAGAAACAAGAGACAAGATTTTATAGGTAGAAGACATCGTATTATCAACCTCGGCATCCACAAATTTATGACGGATTACACTATTATGAAGGTTAAACTTTGGCCAATTTGACGATCTTCCATTCCTATTTTCTAAACTTAGATTTCTTTTTGAAGAAGCACAACAAAGCTTGGTAGTTCCAGCTTAGAGGGATACTGCAATGTCACCATTCCAATTCCAATTTGGTTGTAACATATTAACCGCTAGGGTTGTTAGAGTATATTGTTGCAGATCCCCAATGTCTGAATTGGGAACCGACGTTATCCAACTACTAGCAAAATACAACACATTGATCAAGAGGACATTACCGGACAAAGATAAATAGGTGAACTTAAATTGACTGGGGAACCATGTCAAAGTTGATTTTGAATTTATGGTATAAAGAGAACTTTTGAGGGAAAAAAAATCTTATTTGAGGAACTGTTGACCATGATCCGGAGGCTATACTACCAAGGCATGCCTCTGGAAAATGAAATTACATTGTCAAAAAATTATTGAAGATGAGTTTCCAAATTACACAGTATGACCAAAGGTATAAATATCAAAGCCTCAATACAACCAGTAAGGCAACCACCTGTGCGTATGTTGAAATTTAGCTTAGTTGACATCTTGTAAGGAACCAAAAAAACATAAAAGGTCAAAACTAAAGCGAATGCATGAAGTCACCTTCCTTCCACCTATAGCTCCTTATGTGGATAACTTAAACCAAATGCATTATTACCACTCTGAAAAAAGATGGATGCATAATCAACGGCAATAGCTTTTTCAATAAGGGAAGTCGATTGGGTCTTGTTGAAGGGCTTTCTCAGCAATCTCAGCCTGCTCTTTCTGGTGAACCTTGAGGAAACCAGTGGCTGTGGCTGCAGATGGAGCACGACCAACATATTTCACATCATCATAACCTCCTCTACTCACAGCTTTCATTGAAGATACAAGTCGGGGCAAAATGTAAGTGTATCCACCCATGTTCATTGGCTCTTCTTGACACCAAACAACCTCCGCATCTATATAAGAATCAAAACAGAATATAAGATGCATTCACAAATAACACAAGTCTAAAAACACACTCTTTTATAAAAAATGTGGAAAAATAGATATACCCTCCTATTGCAAAATAGTTAGCCCTACTTAATAGCAAAAAGTAAAATTATCTCCCAGTGGGTGAAACTATATAGTAAAAGATGCATCAATAAAGTTAGGAAATTTAAACAGTCTATAGCGGACGGACAAATAACAAAATTAGGTGTCCAAATTATATAAAAAAAAATCAGAATTCGAAGCAACATTTCCTAATTCTACAAGTACATACTTGGATATCGCTTAAGCTCTCGTTGGACAAGGTCATAAGGGAAAGGGCAAAGCTGTTCCACCCTACATATTGCAACATCCTTTGCATCAACCTTTGTTCGTTGTTCATCAAGCTCATAGTAAACCTGCAAGAGAAAGTTGCATTTTATAATTTCAAAAAGCATATTTAACAAGCAATGCATACCCCAGACATATTTTAAAGTAATTGAAGTAGCTTAAATATGGTTTTAATCGAGTCCACCAGATGGAAGTTCATAATGAAAAGTCAGTTTCGGATGAGTACTACATACCTTTCCGGAGCAAAGTACTAATCTTCTAACACCCCCCTCAACATCTGTGTCATAGTTTGGGTCTTTTATGAGACGCTTAAATCTTGTTCCCTGTTTGTCAAAACCTGGGTGGCCTTGAACATCATCAAACTCAGATAAATTTGATCGACAAGCCTTACTACGAAGCAGGTTCTTAGGGGACATTACAATGAGAGGTTTACGGAATTCTCTATGTACCTGCAAGAACAAACGCAGCAGAGTATAGATGATAAGGAACATAAGTTAAGTTATGAAGCCACCATTAAACCAATTAATTGGTATGAAATTAGAGGACAACAAAGCTCTCCCTATCATGGAAAAACAAGAGCTCTCAACAGAGTAAGCAGATCAGTTGGCTAGGAGCATGAAGGCACCAAAGGTGTGGTTGAGGGACCAATGGAAGACACCAAAGGACACTCTAGAAAGACTTGTAAGGATATGGTTTTAGGTGATGAAAGGGATCATGATGACAGGATGAAGTTTAAAAGAAGAGGAGACAGATGAAGAGCAGGCTGAGCATCCAATCCCTAATGGAGAACCTCTGGCTCAACATCTTAATTCTAATTTCGACATTGAAGAGTACTGAGTACATGCCTAAACTAGCAATGAGTTAGGTGTATTTCATCCACTCATGATAACCATATTCTGGAGTTACATAATGATATGGATATTACTGGTTTGGCAGTTGTTGGGAGTCTAATATGAATATTGATCATAGACTAGTAAAAAGTAGTTTTCTTCACAACTGTTGTAGAACTGCTATTAGTGATTTCTTCTGTTATTGGGTGCATTTTTCAGAT
The DNA here is from genome assembly GCA_963425845.1 of Sphenostylis stenocarpa. Taxonomy (NCBI): domain Eukaryota; kingdom Viridiplantae; phylum Streptophyta; class Magnoliopsida; order Fabales; family Fabaceae; genus Sphenostylis; species Sphenostylis stenocarpa. Next base: position 19,911,162 of record OY731398.1, read on the forward strand.
TCCAACATCCAGATTTGCTAGTGATTATGGAAACTAGAATCAATCCCATGGAGGTTAGATAGGAGTTTTCAGAAGTTAGTAGTTTCTCTGGGGTATTGTGATGGCTTGGAAATCTCAAAATCTTCACCAGAAGTGAGTTATGCAGGATGGATATTGGTTCTTTACTCCTGCAGTACATCCAATGCTTCCCTACTTTTTGGGCCTCAGCCCCATTAATTACCAAATATAAATCAATTTATTGTACCAACCTGCCTCCTTAGAACATGGAAAAAATTAGCAGGAGTTGTGACATTCACAATCTGCAAATTACACTCTTGAATCTGCTTTCGAAGAGTTGGATCCATCTCAGGGATAACATGAGGGTTGTCGTCAGCCATCTGCCATAAAAATTAGTGAACATTTGTTATTTCAATACTATTCAGATCAAATAGAGAGATGGAACACATACAACTAGACTAAAAAGCAGTTCCTAAATAGGCAGTAAGATAGCATTGTTTAAGTTAATAGCTTGTTTTACACAACAAGCTAAATTTCACAGAAGATAGTTCCTTTTTTAAGGTTTTCCTTCTGTACTATAGCCCACAAGTCTGGTTTCAGTTTGAATGTCGCTCCATTGACATTGGGTGTCACATTTTCCAATCTTGACAAGATTCCTGAGAAGAAGGGAGTTCCAAATTCTATTTCCATACTTATCTTAAATATCTCCACATTTCCTATTAATATTATTTTTATAAAATATATATTACATGCCTAAGTATTTGTTTAAACTTATTTTTTCTCTTTTCATTTTTTATTCAACAAAACAAATGAGAGAAATTTACCCTTTTTTCTCCACTTTATTTCATATTTCACTCATAATAAATAATGTACATATTTTCTCAGCATTTCTTATCTATCCAAATTCTTTCAATTTTCTCTCTCAAACCAAAGTATCCCTCACATACTACTGTAACTATGCACAATCAGTATTTATAGTATCAGCATGAAACAATTAGAGGATGCAGATTGACAAGAACCTTGGGAGAACCACACCACAAAATTTAGTCATTATAGTTGGAGAGCCCAAGGACTCGTCAACAAAACTAGAATCTCATACTTCCAATGTGAAACATAAGTCGCATACCTTCCAATTGAATCTTGAACACATAACATTAATTTTTATATCACAGTGCCACTTATAGTTCAAGTTGACATATCAATCCCAAAGCACACACACACACACATATATATATATAATAGGATGCACTAGAACCACCAATATGCTTTTCATCAATCTCATTAACCAAAATATACAACAAAACTTGCGTGGAGAGCAGACAACAGCCAAAGTTCGCAACCAGATGGGACAAAAGCTCAAAACTATTTTCATTATAAGTTATAGCATAGATTCACAAAAGAACCTGAAGAAAGCGTTCCAATCTTGCACTTGAATGCTCTGGACCCTGGCCATCATAACCATGAGGAAGTAAGACCACAAGCCCAGTCTGACGGAGCCACTTAGCCTCACCAGAAGCCAAGAAGTTGTCAAATATCACATGAGCACCATTAGCAAAATCTCCAAACTGAGCCTCCCAAATTATCAATGAATTGGGATTTTCCATTGAGTAACCCAATTCAAATCCAAGAACACCAAACTCGGAAAGTGAGCTGCATAGTTTTAAAAAAATTCTTAGATAAGACACCAAAAATAATAAATCATGGGTTAAATGTATGTAACCAGCGTTTTTTTTTTTTTCCTTTTTCCTTTTAATGTATCAAGTGGATTACACTGCCATTTTTATAATATTTTAAGATGCAATCTTGACTTCCAGAAGAAGACACATAAGAAGTGTTTAACATCTGAAGAACAAAGCCATGAATATGTAAAGCACATTAGAGGCTAGAAAAGTAAGTATATTAACAAAGAAGCAAAGTCCAACCAAAATTGCAGATGGTTTACAAAAAGTTTCGTATCAAATGTAATCTTGAAGGAATTCTTTTTACATGATGAAAAGCTAAACTGATCTGGCATTTTCAATTACTTATAATTAATAAGATAGCAAATGCCATGCGTAAATCATTAGAGTAATCCATATGACATTCCTAAATGATCAATAACCTTTACTTGGGACTTACATATTATTCCAATTATTAAATACAATATATGAAATGCAACCCACATTTTATACACTCCTGTTTCATTAATCAATTCAAACAAAATTCTATACAGTGCACAAAAAAAATCAGGCTACAAATTAAAACTAAATTGAGAAGTACTAATCCAAAATTAAGATGCTTACGCCTCATGAATGACTAAGGTAGAAGTAAATGGTTGACATGCATAAACAAGTATTTTCTACGTATAGAAGCATAAGAGACTATCGATAGGTTATAATCATCACAAAAGACCATTCTATTAATTAATGATTGAAAAACAGGGAATACATAATAACTGTTAAGTGAAACAGTGTCATTGTAACTTTGTGACGTACTTCTTAAATTATAACACCCAGAAGTCAGAGTCAATGGAACAGAAGGACAACCTTTACTATATCCAAAAACAAGGACACCAGTGATATAACAGTAACAAAGCAGAAACGGGCAAGATAATTATATATAACTCGAAGAAATATTACCTATTGCTAACAGTGAACATCTCTTCATCTTGGTTCATTATAACATGGTCAAGGGGGCAATATTTATCCCCTGTTGTCTGATCGTGAACCACAGCATGCCTGTGACTAAAAGTTCCTCTTTCAACATCCTGACCACTTAATCGAACATGGTTGCCCTCAATTAGCAAGGTGGCAAAAGCAAGTGCCTCTGCAAATCCCCAGTCAATATCTTCCCCAGTTTCAATCATTTGAGCTCGTTGTTCATAAATCCTCTTCACCGCTCTATGAGGTGTGAAATTTTCAGGGATGGTCGTGATTGCTTTCCCAACATTTTTCAAGATCTCTGGTTTCACACTGCATGGAATAGGCGACATAGACTTCAGCATTTTTGTTCAAACAATAAAAAAGATTCGAACAGGTAGAACATAAATTTGGTGTACCCAGTGTTTCGGATACGTGAAAGCTGTTCAGGAGACTTGAAACCAAGCCAATATGCTGAAAGCCAATCTCTTCTTTTTGGAATGTAATCTTTGCTAGCCAAAAATTCTTCATTTAGAATTGATGTGACCTTCTTGTGTATCTGATCAATTTCTTCTTGTGACAGCTCCCCTGATTCCAAAAGCTTCTTCTGATAGATCTCAAGAGTTGATGGATGGCTTCGGATTACCTATCAGCCCCAAAAGGTGGCAAATTAATTAACTTGTCTAAAAGCAATATGCACAGAAAAAGAAGAAAAACAGAACAAATAAAAGGGCGAACCTTGTACATTTTAGGCTGAGTGAAAGATGGTTCATCAATCTCATTGTGGCCAAATCGACGATAACACACCAAGTCGACAACCACATCGGAGTGGAAAGTCTGGCGCCACTCAGCAGCAAGTTCACAGGCATGAACAACTGCTTCCACATCATCGCCATTCACATGAAAGATGGGAGCATCCAAAGCCTTGGCAACATCAGTGCAATACTGCGAAGACCTGCCAGACGTTGGATCAGTTGTAAATGCAACCTGGTTGTTAAACACAATGTGAATAGTCCCACCAGTGGTGTAATTTGGGAGAGCACTTAAATGCAGAGTTTCATAGACTACACCCTGTCCAGCAAAACTTCCATCTCCATGAATCAACACACCCATGTTCTTGGTTCTATCCACATCATTTGAGTAATACTGCTTGGCACGAGTTTTCCCAACAACAACTGGATTGACAGCTTCCAAGTGACTAGGATTTGCGACCAAAGACAAATGAATCCTTCTGCCACCCCGAGTAGGGCGATCATACGACGTCCCCAGGTGATATTTAACATCACCAGTTCCAGTGTAGAGTCCAAGTTCATCCTCAGGCTGAAGGCCACCGCTAAACTCGCAGAAAATCTGACGCAGCGGTTTCCTAACCACATTTCCCAAAACATTCAGCCTCCCCCTATGTGCCATTCCTATAACTATGCTCTCGACCCCAAGATCAGATGCTCTATCAAACATTTCCTTCATTCCAGGAATTAGAGTTTCTCCACCCTCAAGCCCAAACCTCTTTGCAGAGGTCCACTTGGTGGCCAAAAAATTTTCGAACAAAGAACTCCAAGCAAGCCTATCAAAGATAGCCTCGCGCCTCTCCCTATTAAACTGTGTAGGGGCGGGTGTTTCAATCTTGTCCCTAAGCCAATTGCACTTATGCCGATCTGCAATGTGCATATACTCATATCCAATGCTTCCACAATAGGCTTGTTCAAGCCTTGTCAGAATGGATCTAAGGGTTTGCACGGGGCGGTTCTCGGACAAGAAACCAGCCATCCTCCACACCCCCAGGAAGAATTCCCTGTCAAGATCAGCCTCAGAGAAGCCATAGAGTGCAGGGTCCAAATCCTCAGGGATTTCCCTTGTTTCCAAATTCAAGGGATCCAACTTGGCCTTCATGTGGCCATTAACCTGGTATGCCCTCACAAGCAACAACAACCTCATACTCTCCTGAATTGTCTGACCAGAAAGTCCAGGTGACGTTGCGGCCTGCCCCACAAAGTTTCTGAAGAAATTATCCCACGACTCATCAACACTGTTGGGATCTGCCTCCCAAGCCCTCTGAAGTTCTTCCAAATACACACTGCTCGTGCCATCTAAGAAACTGTCAGTTAACTTTGAAAGAGGAACCGCACGTGGAACAGGTGCAGCTTGTGCCTTTGATTTGAAAACCGTACTGTGGAAGCTTCTGCTACGTGATGTTGACGATGATGGAAGGATCCTTGCCCTTGATACAAGGCATGCGGATCCACCCTTTGAAAGGGTTCTCCTAATTGCATGTTTTGCTATGCTTGTTCCAGCTCTAAACCATGCCATGCTTGATGAAGATGATGCCTCTCACTATCACCAATGAGATCCTATCGCCTCAACACATCTGTGACAACAATACACATACACCCAGAGAATAGTTAAACAAAAAAAATATTTTTTTTAAAATAATAACAGAAGGAAAATAAGAATAAAATGCTGTTCGGTTAAGAATTTACATAGGATCGAGTGGAAGGCGAGAACGGTTGAATTGTGCTGTGAAGAATTGGAGTGAAGAGAATGATGAAATATTAAGGTAACTGATAAAGAAGAAGCCCTAGTTGCGTTGAAGAGAAGCGAGTGAGTTAGGATTGATAAGAGTGTTTTGCTATTTTATCGGGGATGATAGAAAATTCAACGCTTTGAACGAATTTAGGTTTCTCTTCCACGTTGGCTGCGTGTAGCCAGTCTCACCAACAAGAGAATGAACGAGCCTTGTGCGCCCCTTTCTCTCTTTTCTCGAACCCTTATTCAATTTTCATGGCTCCTATTTACACCCTTCTGTTGTATAATCATGTGATTTTCTATTGAAAATTAACTTCAGAATAAGAGTGTATCAATATTTCAATTCAAATCATGTTTCTATTCTTTATAGTAGATTATATTCATAAAAATATCAATCATTCTTATAATTTATAAGTAATTTTTTTAATATATGATATATTTTTAAAGTAATTATAAATTTTTTATTCATAAAAAATATTTTATAAAACTCTTTGATTGCTTAATTTAGAATATCCTATTTTCAGGTAATTCACAATATTCAATAACCTACCGATATTTCATAATTAAATATGTATATTGGTTTTCATTTCTGATAGATTATGATAAATGATTTTTTAATGATAAAAAAATAACTATAATCTCATTTTACATTACTTTTCATTCAACAGTAAGATTATATTTATTGGTCACAAACCCTTCCTACATAAAATTATTTTGATGATGTGAATGCACTATTTTCACGGCTAATTATATGATCAAGTATTAAGATTAACCATTTTTAGAAAATTGAACTTGAATTACTTATTTATTTAATTTTATAATATTTATTTTTTATAATCAAATAAAAATACTGTAATAGGAAAAAAAATCATAAATTGTATGTGATAGATTGTCTTAAATTTAGAATTAATTAAAAATAAGTTATGTGAAGAAACAATTGATTATTTTAAAACTTTTTCAAATATCACTTATAAAAATAATTAATTATGATTTGAAAAATAGCTTGATTCGTCTGCTATAAATTTATATATTCACTAAAAAAATAATATAATTAATTATCATTAATAATAAATTGACTAACACTAGTTTTCAAATTACTACATATAAATTTTCTTTCCAAGAAAACGAGATCATGAAGATTACATTTTTTTTCAAAAATAAAAAAATCTCCAAAGATTACTGGAAAATCTTGAAGTAATCTATCTTACCACCATTTTATTTTATTTACCACTCACAAACTTCAACTATTTCCCGACACCAAAATAATTAAAGGATAAATATATACTATGTTTAAAATCTTACTGCAAAAATATCCACATAAGTTATTTTTAATGCTGTATTATATACAGATATATTGTAAGTGTAGAAATACACATTTAATAATAATATAAGAAAGTTTCAATTGTTAATGAGTTAATTTATATAATCCAACCACACTTGAGGAAAAACTTGTTTCGTGTGCTTGTTCTAAAGATACTTTTGAAAGACTTGCAAAACATTCACTATAAGACCGTTTGGAATATTGTTTGCAACAGATAAAAGTTTTTGTAATAATCAATCTCAATCCAATCGAAAGATATTTTTTTAATAGAGTACAAATGAAAGAGAAGAGTAGAGTAAATGAACTAATCACAACAAATCCGACAACAACTAAGTAAGCGAAATTTTAAACACTAACTTCAAAACACAATCTTTGCAGTTGGGAAATACAAGGACAAATACATGTTCCCACTTCTAAGGTCATCAAAATAACTATAGCACCCATAAAAGGGCAAGTGTTGAATCTGCACCCTCTAACCGCAGATTCTATTTTTTTCATGAACCACAGCAAGCTGACTTTTGAGCAGCTAGACCCCCGCTGCCTGCTTGGTCTGGTTGGTTAATCTTGATAGTCTGAGGCTGAACCACAAAAGAAGATACTATCATCATTCAGGATTAAGAAAGAAACAACACTGCCATGCACTTGCTTCAAAAGTTAGAATTAAAACCCCTCAGATTTTCCCTTAGTAAGCTTTAAAACACCAAAATTTGATGATGGCAACATCTGTCTTTCGGAAAAGAAATAAAAATTGGGTTAAAATGAAAGACAAAAATGTAAACATACCTCGGCCTTAGAATCTGTGTCAGCAAGCCTTTGCTTAATATCTCTCGCTATTGAAAAGAAAACCTCTTCCACATTCATGTTTGTCTTTGCACTCTGCAAGAGAGACCTTCCATTGTAACTATAATGAAGACACATATTTTATTAAATGATAATGTGATTATCAAACACGCTCTACTCACGGTTTCAAAAAACTTGATTCCATACTCATCAGCAAGAGCTTGACCTTTGGAGGTAGGCACAGCCTAGAGGAGAAAAAAGACCCTTTGTTGGAATACATGGAATATAGACAACACCAATTTAAAGAGACAAGCACAAAAAATGTTCAAAGTCATAGCACTATAGTAGTGAACAAATGTGGGTTGAGTAGAGTCAATCATATATCATCTGCTCCAAGCCGGGAGCCTCGAGGTACATACCCTTTTACTTTCATCCATATCAGCCTTGTTACCCACAAGTATCTTGTTTACATTGTCAGAAGCATGTTGTTCAATGTTGCGAATCCAATTCCTAATATCTTAACAGATAAAGAAAGATATGTTAAAAACGAAGGAATGAAAAATGGATAAAAGAAACTTAACCATAAAAATAGAATCATTTGTCCACATAGTTCAACCTAAATAGAGAGCAAGATGGTCCATGTTAACAAGATAATGGGGAAAGAGGGGAAAAAAGAAGAAAACACAATTTGAAGGGTCAGCTGCAGCTGAAAAGAAGTATATGAGAAATCTCGTGTACTTGTCCATAAATAATTACAGAAAAACATCAGAAGAATTTGAATGTGAAGGAGATTACTGTTGAAAGATGCCTCATCAGTAACATCATAAACGAGTAAGATGCCCATGGCTCCACGGTAATAAGCTACAAAACCAAGTAGCATGGAATTAAAGTAGGACATTTATCCACATAAGGAACTTAAATGACAGTAACGTCTGATCAATTATTGGGTAACAAGACAGCCAGCCTATTAAACTAAAGTATTGTCTTCAGTGTATGCGTAAAGGAACTACATGTTCACTTTAAATTTATGGGTTATGAAATGCGATTAAATTTCTGTGCCTTCTATATGTATAAACTTAAAATAAAATGTGTTTAAACTTCAAACATATCCAATTAGCTAGGTTGCAAAAAAAAAAAAAAATACCTGTTGTAATAGTTCGAAATCGTTCCTGACCAGCTGTATCCCAGATTTGTAACTTAATGCGTTTGCCATCAAGTTCAATGGTTCTTATCTTAAAATCAATGCTGCCAAATACAGTACATAACTTGGTTTTATTTCCATCAACAAACTTGAAATAGAAAAAAAGAAAATAAAAAACTGATTTTGAGAGCCTGAAATCATCTTCTTGTGTTCTCTTATTTAATATAGGAGATAAAAATACAGATTCAGAGATACAATTAATAGAGAGACATGATTAATCCTAGAGAAGATAAACAGATGCATTCTAGGAACTAAGTCTACAACTAATCTCATAAATGTCCAACAAGATACATTTAATCTAATAAATACTTCAATACTCCCCCTCAAGCTGGAGCATACAAATTGAATGTACCAAGCTTGGAACAAATGAATTCCATTCGAGGTCCTCTCAAAGATTTTGTTAATGCATCTGCAAGCTGATCATTAGAACCAACAAACTCAGTACAAATTTCTTTAGTCAACAACTTCTCCCGAATAAAATGACAGTCAATCTCAATATGCTTAGTCCTCTCATGAAATACTGGGTTGGAAGCAATGTGAAGAGCAGCTTGATTATCATAATACATCTTCATAGATTGAATCTCACAGAAGTTCAATTCTTGCAAGAATTGTTTTACCCAAACAAGTTCACAAGTAAGAGACGCCATTGCCCTATATTCAGCTTCAGCAGAGGATCGGGCAACAACGTTTTGCTTTTTACTTTTCCATGAAATGATATTTCCTCCAAGGAAAACACAATAACATGTAGTGGAACGCCTATCCCTAAGAGATCGAGCCCAGTCAGCATCACAGTACCCAAAAATTTGGGTATTTCCCTTATCTTCATATAATAATCCTTGTCCTGGAGCTTTTTTAATGTATCTTAAGATTCGAATGATAGCATTCCAATGATCCACACAAGGAGCTTGCATAAATTGGCTGACAACACTAACCGCAAAAGACAAATCAGGTCTAGTAATTGTCAAATAAATAAGTTTCCCAACCAGTCTTCTATATCTTTCTGGGTCAGAGAAAACTTCACCCTGTCCTGCCATTAACTTCAAATTTGGATCCATAGGACTGTCCACAGGTTTGCAATCAATCATACTTGTCTCTTTTAGAATATCTAGAGCATACTTCCTTTGAGAGATGACAATACCTTCTCTTGATGGAGCTACTTCAATACCCAAGAAATATTTTAGATTTCCAAGATCCTTGGTCTGAAAATGACTACACAAGTGCTCTTTTAGCTGAGATATTTTAGTAGCATCATTCCCTATGATGACAATATCATCAACATACACAATTAAATAAACATGTTTGCCAGGGGCAGTGTGACAATAAAACACGCTGCGTTTTAATCCAAAAGCTTGAACAATAGAGCTGAATTTTCCAAACCAAGCACGTGGAGACTGTTTTAGGCTATAGAGGGATCGACGTAATTTACAAACCAAACCAGACTCCCCCTGAGCAACAAATCCAGGAGGTTGCTCCATGTAAACTTCTTCTTCCAAGTCACCGTGCAAAAAAACATTTTTAACATCCAATTGATGAAGAGGCCAATGACGAATGGCGGCCATGGCAAGGAACAGGCGGACAGTGGTCATTTTGGCTACTGGAGAAAAAATATCACAATAATCAAGTCCATATATTTGAGAATACCCTTTAGCCACTAACTTTGCTTTAAGACGATCAACCTAACCATTGGGCCCAACTTTAATAGCATAGATCCAACGACAACCAACTGTTTTCTTTCCCGAAGGGAGAGGAACAAGCTCACATGTTTTGCTGTGATCAAGAGCCTGCATTTCAGAAATCATGGCTTGTGGCCATCTAGGATTATCAAGCGCTTCGACCACATTTTTGGGAATTGTAATAGAGGAGACAAAGGAAATAAAAGAACAATAGGAAGGAGACAATCTATGATAACTAAGAAAATTGTAAATGGGATGAGGATTACGAGTAGAACGAGTACCTTTGCGAATGACAATGGGCCAACTGGAGTCATTGTTATCAGGAGCCGTGGTATTAGAGGATGATGGTGAAGGACCTGTTATGGATGGCTCATCTTGGGGAATGGGATTGTTCACCTGGTTCCTGCGTTGATAGGTGATGATGTGGGAATTGTAATAGAGGAGATAGAGGAAATAAAAGAACAATAGGAAGGAGACAATCTATGATAACTAAGAAAATTGTAAATGGGATGAGGATTATGAGTAGAACGAGTACCTTTGCGAGTGACAATGGGCTAACTGGAGTCATCGTTATCAGGAGCCGTGGTAATAGAGGATGATGGTGAAGGACCTGTTATGGATGGCTCATCTTGGGGAATGGGATTGTTCACCTGGTTCCTACGTTGATAGGTGATGATAGGCTGTGATGCTGATTCTAGAGTATTTTGGTTGGGATTTGGGGTGTCAGGAATAGGAGGTACAACTGATTCAACTAAGGGAATAGGAAACACATTTTGGACAGAATCAATATCCTGCATAGAATAAGGGAAGAAGGATGATGATTCAAAAAAGGTGACATTAGCAGACATGTAGTACCTCTTGGTTTCAGGAGAATAACACCGATATCCTTTTTGAAGACGAAAATACCCCAAGAAGACACATTTGATAGCTCTAGGTAAGAGTTTATCTAAGCCACGAGACATGTCATGAACAAAACATATACATCCAAATACCCTAGGAGAAACATGAAAAATTGGTTCCTTTGGAAATAGAATAGAGTGTGAAAGTTTATTATCAAGAAAAGAAGATGACATTCTATAGCATCTCCCCAATGATGAATAGGCATATTGGCACCCAAAGAATAAGGTACGAGCAGCTTTCAACCAAATGTCTATTTTTTCGTTCGCTATACCATTTTGTCGTGGTGTGTGAGGACACGTGGACTGGTGTAAAATGCCTTGAGAATTTAGGACATCAGTAAAATCATTAGAAAAGTACTCTTTGGCATTATCACTTCGTAAAACTTTGATTACTTTTCCAAATTGAGTTTTGATTTCATTAAGGAAATACTTAAAGATAGGCAATAGTTCAGAACGATCTTTCATAAGATAAACCCAAGTACATCTAGAAAACCCATCAATTAAAGTAACAAAATATCTAAAACCAAAAGATGAAACACGACTAGGTCCCCATATATCTCGAATGAACAATACTAAAAGCGTAATCACATCTAGATTCAGAATGATTTGGAAAGGATGACCTGGTATGTTTCCCTAGTTGACAGGATTCACATTCAAAAGTTTGAAGGTTCCAAGTTCGAGAACCATTTTTTTCAATTTTGCTAAATGAGGATGCCCTAATCGCTCATGTAACAGCTTTGGGGATAAGGATGCAACACAATATACGGATGACTTAGTCCTAAGGTAGTATAAGCCTCCAGATTCATGTCCTTCTCCAATCAGTCGACTCGTACCACGTTCTTGGATAACAAAACAATTGGCATTAAAGGTTACTGAGCAATTCAATGATTTGGTTAATTGGCTTACAGAAACAAGACTGAATGGAAAAGAAGGAACACAAAGAACATTTTGAAGGTTTAAAGAAGAAGAGATGGATACTTGACCAATTCCTTTAGAGGCTACTTTAGATCCATTAGCTAAAGATATGAGATGGGATGTTTTAGGAAATGAAAGAGAGGAAAATAAAGAGGTATTACCAGACATGTGGTCAAAAGCACCTGAGTCAATAATCCATGGATTTTAACTTTCCACAGATTGTGAAATGCAAGCAGTTGACGAATTTGGTGTTGTAGATGCTAGAGCCAAATTAGTTGATTTCATCCTTAAATATTCTTGATACTCTTCATGAGAGAACTTGGGCTCATCAACTTCAGATTTTGAGGTATTAGCTGCCTTATCAGGAAAGCCATGCAGAGCAAAACAATTTTCCTTAGTATGTCCCATTCTTTTGCAATGAGAGCACTGAGGACGTCCTTTCCCACCACGTCCTCTAGAGTTGTGATTACCTCTTCCACGAGCAGAAATCATGGCGGAAGAATCAGCAAGCTCCTGACTGGTTTTGCTTTTGATAGAAGAAACACGAAGTAGCCTTGTGATTAAACTCTCCGTAGAAGGAACTTCTTCTCCAGTTAGAATCTGGTCTCTAACATGATTAAACTCTGAATCCATAGCCCTAAAAATCATTACCATATAGAATTTATCCAGCTTCGTTTTCCTTTCTTCTAATGATTCTGCCTCGAGGAACATTTTTAATTCTTGAACAGCTGACTGAGCTTCAGCAACAAAGGACATCATGCAATTATCCTCTTGCTTAAGGGAGGCTAGTCTATTAGCAGAATCATAAAGTCGTTGAATATCGTTAGCAAAGATATTTTGGGCCTTTTTCCAAAAAGAATTACATATCTTGAAGGCTCGAAGAGTGCTCAAAATATGTGGTTCAACAGATTGCCATAATAATGCACAAAGTTGATAGTCTAGTTTCTTCCATTAAGGAGCCTGATCTGCTGGTATAGTACTTCCATCTTCTTCTAGATGATCATGAACTCCTTGACCTAGAAACCAGAGCTCAACAGAGGAAGCCCAAGACAAATAATTTTTTCCATTTAATTTTTCTGTGATTATAGTCGGAGTCCCAGAAAAAGATACAGACACAGGTCCTGACATTTTCCAGGAAACAAGAAAGGACCAGCGTGTTGTCAGAGAGAGGACCGAGAGAGGCAGAGAGAAAAAAACGCAGACCCACCACGTTTTGTGACCGAGAACACAAAACAAAGTGCAGATCTGGCACCAGGGGCGACGAGGCAAGCCGGATAAAGGTGGCCTGGAGCAAAACAGCCACCGAGAGGGCGACGCGTGAGGCTCACGCGCGGAGGAAGCCGCGGACGAGGGTGGCGCGTGAGGCAGAGATAGAGGAAGCGAACACTGGGGTTGGGTCACGCTCCTCGAGGCGAGCCAAACCCAAATGTCAAAGAGGAAAAAGGCGCCGGAGAAGACAACACCGGCGGCGAACGGCGGCAGACGGCGGTGAACGGCGATTAATGCCAGAAAAAAAACAGAGACAAGCAGAGTGGGATGAACCCGCTCTGATACCAACTTGAAATAGAAAAAAAGAAAATAAAGAACTGATTTTGAGAGCCTGAAATCATCTTCTTGTGTTCTCTTATTTATAGGAGATAAAAATACAGATTCAGAGATACAATTAATAGAGAGACATGATCAATCCTAGAGAAGATAAACTGATGCATTCTAGGAACTAGGTCTACAACTAATCTCATAAATGTCCAACAAGATACATTTAATCTAATAAATACTTCAACAAACAAATATATACATCAGCTTCTGTGAAATAGAGACTAAACAGACAATAAGCTATAGACTATGGTGATACCCTGATATGCAGCATGAAGTTTAGACATTTCATTAAAGTGAAATGGAACAAATATTCCAGGAAGTCTTATTAATTACTCGGAACACAATATAGTCAAATAGGACAAATATTCTAGGCAGCATTATTAATTAATTAATTAGACTATAATATATTGTCACTGCCGATTAGAAACATTGATACAAGAATCGCAGATAACACAAGACAGTAATAAGCAGATCCTACAGCATTTTCAGAAGGATAAGAATAAACCAGCAGATACTAACCCAATGGTAGTGATAAAACTGGTTGTGAAGGAACCATCAGAAAAACGCAAAAGCAGACAACTCTTCCCCACACCTGCAATTGATAGACAAGATATATTAAAAGAAGAAAAAAGTTCAAGTGAAATATAAAAAAAAAAAAAAAAAGACACTAGATCAATATGCACACATTCACATGCACAAATACATAAAACAAACTTCAATATATATATATATATATATATATATATATGTGTGTGTGTGTGTGTGTATATATGTATATATATATGTATATTTGGACGAGCAGCGTCCATACATTTTTTATATTTTGTAGATACTATGATACTGGATGGACCTTTACTTGTGGCATGTTGCACTTTGAACACTGATAAATCTGCTTTCTCACTTTTATTTTTTAAATACTAAAAAATTTAAAATTTCTAAAAATTCTAAAACAATTACCAACGTACCAGATTTTCAGAACTTTTTATATTTAAAATTTAAAATAACTACCCCTCATAAACTATGACTTATTTTATGGATTAATTTTACAACTTAAAGATGCCAACATACATGCAAATTTATATTTGTGTATTATTTATGGGTGCATTTCTACATGTTACATAGAAATATCTATATATACTAAAATGACCAGAGAATAGTCGATGCTACCATGGTGATTACATGGATTACTAAACTTCATAGGATTCTACCAAAAGGAAGATTTTCAATAAAACAATTTAGAACAAGTTGTTTTTTCAATAATTTCACCAAAAGCTTTTTCTTGTCTTCCTCTACCCCTTTTAATCAAATTAGGTATCCATTTAAACTTGATCCCTGATTCTGGGTGGAGTGTCTCACATGGTGTTACTAATAAACTCAAATAAGCTTCTTAACTAATTAAGAAAGCTAGAAATTAATTTAAAATGCTTGCCAAAAAATACTCAGTAAGTATAATAATAATTATATGAAACTAGTGTATCTCAAAGGCACATTTAACGCATGTGCCACATGCTCAATGCTCACATATTCAAGTTCGTAGCACATGTCATAATTCATAACACTGACATAGTAGTACAGACTTGAAGTCCACCTTTGGTGCAAAAACAAACTGTAAACCTACTATATATGACAATCATTCGTGAGACTCTATAGTTTGCATGCTAGCCATTGCCACATCAAGCATATCTTCTCATTTATAAATCAAACATACATTATTGGATTCCCTTCTTTCTCTGAAATCTTCCATGGAATTTCTCATACAACCCTAAAACAAACAGCAGTTTTTCTAGATCAATGACGTAGGTATTCTTGTTTCCATATGTATCATTCAATAAAATTCTACAACAGCCATATAACTTCTTCTGTTGAGTTTCTTTGCATAAAAGCAACATAGTACACAAGTGGGTCATCTTTAAACATTGTTTAGGCATCTTTGGGTAAAATTGTGATTCCTTGCCCACTTTCTAACGCATTTTTTGTTTCAAAATCATAATAGGATTTGAAATCCTTCTTCCTTCACCATTCCAATAAAAGCCACCTCTACTTTGACATCTATTTCTTCAAACTTCACAGATCTGTTTTTTCTGTGTTCCATTCTTTATTCTTGCTTAGACTTCCAGATCACGTTCTGCTAATCTTAATCTAATTTGTTTCTCCATTAATTTAACCATCATCTTCCTTTTTGCGACTTCATAACTCTGTTCTTATTACTCCTACAAAGATGGTGCTTGCGTGTAAACTTTTGATGCATACTCCTCAACAAGCACAAGTAGGAGAAGAAAATAACAAAGTAAAATGAATTAACATTCTTCCAGAAATAAAAATAAACTTATGCACTTAAAACTCATAACTTCTCCAAAAACTGATTTTAACTCATCATAATTCATTTGAAGTGTTATCCTTCTTCTCCCATAAGCGTTTATTGAGAAATCTATCCAATCAGTGCCTTAATATGCATGTCAAGCTATACTTTTCCTCCTTAAACACTTGCAAAACTTCACCGCCTATACCATCAAGTGCCACCGCTTTTTCTTAGACATTGTCAAATATATCAAATCACGTGTCAAAAGGAATAATGGTTCAAGGTCAACAACAAAATAAGCCCACATCACAGTTAACACCCAAATTCCCAAACAATAATAATAAAATAAAGGAAGCTCAACCATTTAACAGCTATCAATCCAAGTAAAAACCACAATCATAATTCAAAACCAGCAATGAAGAGTCCCCCGCCTCCCCCCCAAAAAAAAAGCACCTACCCTTTGGCACTAGGAACAGAACACCCAAACCCCATAAAAAAGGAAATAAGAAAAGAAAAAAGTATTAAGATCTGAAATCTGAGAAAAACCCATTTTGTTGTTTCCTTAATTTTGCAGAGACAGATAGAAAAAGGGAAGGCAAGAGATAACTAACCGCTGTCGCCAATAAGAAGAAGCTTGATGAGGTAATCGTAATCGGCACGTGCCCTCGCAGGTGGTGCTGCCATCGTGACCACACAACAACAACGCACACAAACTCACTCAAAAGGATCCTCTCTCTCTGTGTTTGAAGAAAAGTGTTGAAAAAACGAAAAGGGTACGGGAGATCGAAGAGAGGACCAAGTGGGTTTGGTTGTGTTGTGTTGTTCTGCTTTCGGTTTTGGTTTTGGAGAGTTTTGGGGTTCTTTTCTTTGTTCCTTTCTCTCCGCGTATACTGCGTGGCCCTTTCTCTCTCTACACTGTCACCAGTTTCCGTTACTTTGTAGATCTCCACTGTTTCTTTCTTTATCACCACTATATTATTTATTCATTTATAAAAAACAAAGTGGGACTTTGTTATAATTGCGTGTTTCTTGTACTCTCAAATAATTGTTTTTTTTATAATTTCTTTTAGCATTTTAATTTATAAAAATATTATTTTAGTTTAAATATTGCTTTTATTTCACGTAAATAATAAATTTTTAAAATAATTAATATTAAAATGTCATATAATTTTTATATAATTATATTTATTTATGTAAAACTGAAATGATACATCAAAATATTATATATATATATATATATATTATATATATAATTAATAATATAATTAATAATATAACAAATAGACAAATTTCATATTAACAAGTATAATATAACAGAATTTAAAAAAATGTTTCAATAAATTAATAGTAATAATTGAAATTGTCAATACTTATTAATAACAGATAATGATGAAGATACAGAATTTTGGCTAAGTCACTTGTCACCCACCTCCTCCAATTGACCGAAGCTTATTGTTACTAATTAGATTAGATTAGAATTAGGACAAACAATTTGGCAAATAGTAGCAAAATAATTGTTATCGATAGTGATGTGGATTGGTTGATTATGTGATGAAAGAGACTAATTAATCTAAATATAATATAAAAATGTGTAAATCTAAAACAAATAATATTTTTCAAAAGTCAATTTTAGATGAGTATTCTTATTCACAGAAAAACAAAAACATCACCAAATAAGAAACTAACACTTGCAAATTTTCATGTAAAGACTTCTGCAACATATAAATATACACTCCACAAAACTAACCTAAGTGACATTTGGGTGGCAACAAACGAAACCAATCAAGCATATGTTTGAAGGCCAAATATAGGACACTAGGCAAATGAATATATGGAAGAGTTAAAAAACAAAAACCAAGTTAAAGTTAATTTATATGTAAGATAGTTTCCTTCAAGAAATTTATATTTAATAAATTTGTATATGTATAAAATAATTTTAATTATAGAGAGGCTGATTTCTTTCTTTTTTTTTCAAAAAATGTTTATAGAAAAATACATCCAATCATGTTCAATATAAAATAAAACATTCTTGAAGGATTTTTTACTTTTTTTCCACATAAGACATGTGAGCAAGGTATCGAAGTTCCCATCAAGTAGTGTTTTGGTACGTTTTTCCCTAGTATCTTGTCTGTCCATTGAAAAGAACAAATGAATGTAAGTGAAGTCCACCTCTATAAACTAAAAAGCCCAATAATTGCAACGAATATAAGAATCACGGGCTGATTTTTCACATCGTTTTACTGACACACTGTTCTCTGCATTTTTCTTTTCAGCAATATTCCTTTTCAAAATTAGTCTATGAAATGTATTTCTAGGTATTGGCAAAAGTTTTAGAATTTAATTTTCAAAATGTAATTTTTATGATAAAAAAACATTAACTTTGATGTTATACAGAGTCATGTTTAGATATTTTCTAATAAACACGCCTACACTAGCTAACCAAAGATATTGAATTCACATTTAAGCTGTCTTTTACATGGCTTCTTACCAAAATGGTCCAAACAAGTATGGTACTGGTGGTTAATTGAAAGTTGTCATCTTTCAACTTTTTGATGCAGACAACGTGTTTGAAAGGATATGTTGTTAGTATTTCGATGTAATTGAAACATAAATAAACGTGCCATACAAAAAAATTACACCATAAAACAACTTTCCATGTCTTCCGGTGTCCTTGCATCAAATTAATCACAAGAATAATGAACATTCCTTCGTGAGAATTTGAAACAATAAAAGAGGAACTGTTGAAGTTGAACCGGCTTTATGACATGAGAATAGTTTAGGTGAAGCTTCTTCATAAGGACAGACACTACACGTGATATTCAATTAATGAATGTTTATTGGATAAATTCGAACATCACTTGAAGGGATGATGTAACTTCCGTACAACTCTAGATATGACTAGAATCATATTCTAAAAGACTTCAAAAACTTTTAGTTAAAAAGCAGTTGAAATGTGAAATTGCAAGAATCGATATGTTCTGTTTCAAGATGCTATATAAATGAGGTTAGATCAGTCTGGGTTTAGAATATTTACTCATGGAAATATGATACCTTTTTATTGTTTGAATTCGGATTTGATGATTCAAAATCAGATTATTGTGGAGAATCGATTTATACCCTCCCAAGTTACAATTACTTAGATTTTTACAGAATAAAGAGAAGCACAAAATACTAGAGAAAAATAGACCAAACTTGATATCACTTTAATTTGAGCAGCATATTGAACAGAGTGCAAAATCAGCGTCACCAAGAGGTAGACTTGAAATAAAAGAAAAAGTAAATAATTTCAATTGTTTGGTGAAAAGAATATTGATTTATATTTTGACACACTCATGATTTATTATATATTTGTACTAATAGAAGAAAGACTTAATATGATTAAATTATTTACTTCATCCTCTAAAATGATTGAACACTTGAGAGGAATGAGATCAAGGTGCACACATGCAGAGATATATATATATATATATATATATATATATATATATATTGGAGAGTGGGAGGAAACACTGGAAAGGACTTTTTTATTTGTTTTCACTTTTGGTCCTAATCTAGTAAATGTTTCCAATAAAAAAATTGAAACAAATGTATTTCTTTGAAAATGAAAACCGAAAATGACTGAAGTGAGCCTGGCCTTAAGTCTCAATAACAAAATGTGAGGAAGTATCAGCTCTTGTGCATATATCAGCAGAGAACTACATTCAAAACCTGTAACTTATGATCAAATGTCCATGTTGTTTCTTCTGATACTGAGGAAAAGGTACTGCCAATGATTCCAAATTAATTGGTATTTGAAAAAACTAGACAGCAGACAACTTACATGGTGAAATGGCAGCTAACCGCGGCTGCTGGTTTGAGGTTGAGCCGTTATTCTTACCAATAGTCGCCGCACGAACACAAACCATCCTTAAAGTGATGAAACCGATTTGCATCCCTTACAATTATTTCCCTTTCAAGAAGCTTTGATATAAGCTTTATTGCAGAGTGACAGTTCACACATGCTCGAAGATTCTTTGTTATTCTAAGTGTAGTTCCAGGAGCAGTACTAATAAGCCCATAAGCAACAGCTATCCTCTCACTATGAAAACTAAGATTCTCCTCCTTCTCTTCATAATTCAGATCATGCAAAACAGATTCTGTATGTGGGACAAATCCAATCTCCTTCAACTTTCGTTCTAATATCTGAAGCTCATTGAATATTTCATTAGCCATTGGGTGTGACTTGTCACCTGCATGAAATGCCTGCAATTTCCCATTTATTTCAATTACACTATAACCAAGGTCCTTATTTAGTCCTTTCTCCCTCATTAGAACTCGAACGTGTGCTACAAGATCCCACAAGCGGGAGTTAGCATAGAGATTAGAGAGTTGGACATAATGCCCTGTATTATATGGATCCAATGAGAATAACTTGTTGGCAGCATATTCTCCCAATCCTACACAACGATAGATCTTGCATGCACTCAGAAGTGCTCCCCATACACTTACACCAGGTTCAATGGGCATTTTCATTATAAATGCACAAGCCTGACCCAGATACCCTGCTCGTCCCAAGAGATCAACAACACAAGAATAATGTTCATTCCGAGGCTCAATTTCGAAGTCTTTCATGCAATGGAATAGCTCCCACCCCTCTTTTACGAGGCCAGAATGATTGCATGCAGTGAGAAGCCCAATAAAGGTAACATCATTTGGGAATACACTTGCATGCTTCATTGCACAGTAAAGATTAATGGCTTCCCGTCCTTGACCATGCAATCCATATCCCATAATCATGGCACTCCACATAACAACATCCTTATGAGAATTACGATCAAATACCATGCGAGCAGATACTAGACTTCCACATTTTGCAAACATATCAATGAGGGCGGTGTTAACAAAAATGCAACTTCCAAAGTTACTGTTTCTCACGTACTCATCCATCCATTGTGCTAATTTGAGGGAACCAACCTGTGCGGTAGCTAAGACTACAGACCTCACAGTGACAGAATCCGGTTTAATATTTCTTGAGATCATGTCACAAAACAAATGTACCGCTTCCTCAGCATGGCCATTCTTTGCATAGCCAGATATCATTGCGTTCCACATAATCACATTTGATGTCTTCATTTGATCTAAGAAAGATCTTGCAACTGTCACCATCCCACATTTAGCATATAAAGCTGTAAGTGAGATAAGCAAATCAGGTTCATCTTCAAGACCCATCTTGATGACACAACCATGAAGAGATCTCCCTTGCTCCAAATCATCTACATCAGTATAAGCCCTCAGAATGCTTACCAGAGCAATCCAATCTGGTTTCACATCAGCGTTTCTCATTTGACTGAACATTCGCAATGCTTCCATAGATTCTGCATTCTGTGCATATCCAGAAATGATGGAAGTCCATGATACAATTGTTCTATGGTATAACCCATCAAACACCACTTTTGCAACACCAGTACGACCACATTTAGCATACACTGCCACAAGGCCATTCTGCACAAACACATCCGACCCAAACCCATATCTGATTATCTGTCCATGAATTAGGCAGCTCAAATCAAAATCTAACAACTCAGCACAAGCTTTAAGTACATAAGGAAAAGTGAATCCATCCGGATGGATTCCTGTCCATCTCATCCACCTATACATTTGAATGGTGTCCCTGAACATATTGTTCCTCGAATAACACCTAATGATAGCATTCCACATAAACACGTCAGGGAAGCAAAATTCATCAAACAGCTTTCGAGCATAACAAATTTGTGCAAGATTCGAGCTCCTATTAACCAGTTTTGTCATGAGAAATCCATTATGTCGCAGCCCAGAGACGACTAACTGGTTATGTATCTGATCAAGGTGTCTCTTGTGGGTAGAATCATCAATAAGAGACGCATAAAAAGAGTCTGAATTGACACTATGATCATGGTTAAGGTTAACAGAATGTTCAGGATGAAGAGCTGACGAAGAACAAATATATTTAACAAACTCGAGGACCAAGCATGTGGGTATTTCAGAAGTTGTAACCTTTCGTTTTTTTGTGGTACGGGGAGATAAGCTAAAGAGTTTCCAAGCCATAGAACAGCGTCCATTATCTTTCAATGTTTGTTTGCAAATTCTAAACTCATATCAAAAGATGTACTTCAATTAGACCAATGGTGATCTAACCTATTCAATTTCTGGTTCCAGCTTCTAGCTTCTTGAAGCTCGATTTAGCTCTGATTTCTCTTTCCAGCCTAAATTAGAGCACACTGAACTGAAGCATTTAGTCAAACACGTAGGCTACGTTAAAAGTGATGATAAGTGACAACAGAACTTGTTGAAGCACTTAGCCAAACACGTAGCTACGTCAACGCTAATGGGTGTAATCGAAAATTTGTGTCAACAATGTTTCAGTCATGCGCCACGGCGTGCACAAAAGTGAGGCAATATAAGAGAAATGTGTAGAAATTATGCACTGTAGTAATTATAGAAGTAAAATTGAATTTTTTTTCATGAGTTTATATAGAATCCACTGTTCAATTTTTTTAAGAAAAAAAGATACATAACTTGTTTTTTATTTATAAGAGAAGTTTTTTTTTTTCGCATATAAATATTAACAGTGATGTTTATCTTAAGATCATATTTAACTTAAGTTCTAAAAGTTTTAAAACAAATTAAATTATTTTATGCTCAAGTGAGAAGATTTAAAGCACAAATGTTGATGATGAACCTAACCCCATTACTATTAATAATCCAGTCTTAATCAATACATGGAAATAGTGTGAAAAATAATAATTAAATCAGTGAAATTATATATATCAAAACAGAAGGCAATTGAAGTATATTTGGAAAATTTCACATGGCACCTTGATTAAAGCTTGGTTAATAACGAGTTAAACATTGCTATTCTTATGCTTAAACTCAAACTAATGATCAATAATATTAAATATTGCAAATTTGAAAATTAATTAACTCAAATCAGAAATCAATGTTAATATTGAGAAATCTTAATCTGATTGAACACCCCAAGTAACATAAACTTAATGTTTAAGTTAAATCAATATTTTTCTTTATATATTGTAATTTCACTCATGGTAATATGATTATCATTCCCCCAAATTTTTGCATAGATGACAGTTTGTAAGTAGTCATCCAAAATGATATGAAACCTGGATGAGTTTCTTTATAATTTTTTTTGAAAAAAAAAATTTGTTTTTTCATAACTGAAAATTAACTTAAGTATAAGCTAAATTATAAAAATTCTAGCATATATCTTCTTCGTATTTTTATTTTCATTTGTGTATAAATTAATTTTAATTTATAAAAATATAATATTTTTCTTCTTATTTTTATCTGCAAAATTAGTCCAAACATCCTCTTAATATAAATCCTTATGGTTTCACCTTAATTCATTTCCTAATATGTCTTATGTGTGACACTAATTAATACACACTTTGTCCATTTGTGAGAAGGCAT
The DNA here is from genome assembly GCA_963425845.1 of Sphenostylis stenocarpa. Classification (NCBI taxonomy): domain Eukaryota; kingdom Viridiplantae; phylum Streptophyta; class Magnoliopsida; order Fabales; family Fabaceae; genus Sphenostylis; species Sphenostylis stenocarpa. The sequence goes on from OY731398.1 coordinate 19,934,427, forward strand.
TGATTAACCAAAATGAAGTCAAGCTTAGATGAAAGCGAAATCAAACAGAAAACAAATTTAGCACTTACTTTCTGCAATTCACTCTCAAAACCCGTAATCCACCCTTTTCCATCATTACTTTACCTGCAATGGACGTTTTCTACTCCTTTCATACAATAAAAGACCCTTAATTCTACTCTCCAAACATATCAGCTTCAGCTTCATCACCAAATTTTATAATTAGAGTAATTACCTCTTAAGTGGCTCAAATCTTTAACATTCTCTTTTCAATGAAGGAAAGTAAGATATTTGCATCTGAGGTACTGAGTTGTATTTTGTTTTGTTATGTCTAGCCCTTCTTTCATGTATGACATTCTGCAGCATTTTTCATCATGGGTTTGTCTGTTAGATGCTGTTCTTCATTGTTGAGTGTTTGATGATTTAACCTTTTTGCTAGTTCATGCAATTTTGTGACTAAGAACTCCAAATGCTGGTATACCTATTTAGAAACCTTTTTCCGTTCGCCATGAATCTGCATTGAAGTTTGAGTGCATGCATGTTTTTAACCTTCTTTGGCTTTTTCAAATTTCAATCCTCCTTTGTGATTAGTAAACAAATCTGTAACCATAATTCTCCCTTCCAATGAAGTGCAAAGTCATGTTAATGCATCAGCAAGATCACGTGGTGACATAAATTATTTCTCATGACATAACCGTATCCTCTTTTCAACATACCCATTTGATTGAACTACAATCTTTCCTTCTTGATTGATCTGCAGGTGCCAAACATGTCAGAAGCTAGTTCTTTTTCCATTGACATTGCAAAAATGAGAAATGCTCTTCTATCATCAGTTTCTTCTAGGCTTCACTGCTATGGTAACATCATAGCTATTAATTGCAAACTTATTAAACATCTAAAATTATTCACCAATATTTTTTTGTAATTCAGGAGATGATGATGAAGCTCAGTTTGAAATTTTGGAGGGCTCCATGCAAATGAACGACCAAACGTAAGTGGATCAATGTTATCCGAACACTGCATATATCTTCTGCAATATGTTTTTCTATTGTGGATGATAAACGAATCAAAGAGAAAGAAGTAGGTACAATTCAAATTTGTTCTTTATTCGAGTTTAACCACGTTTAGCTTGCCAGAATCATGAACATTGTGAAATCAGATTCTATTTTTAATTATTCCATGTTTGGAACCATCCATTAATAGTAATTTACAGAAGACTAATCAACATGATCATTAATACAAGGATTCTATTAAAGCATTATTTGATATCATCAATTTATGGTTTTACTTATTTTATTTACAGTGATTTATGGTTTTACAACCATTCCACATGATAATAACACAAGCAAATTAAATAGACCAGACAAGGCTTGTTCATCGAAGTTGCTTTTGTTTTGCCAAAACGGGTTGAAAGAGGTCACAATTTCATGAAGTTTCGTGCTATTTTATTATGTAACATGCATCCAAAGAATTCTTTAACTTTTTTTCAAAACTTCTCCACTTATATAAGAAAAAAGAAGAAGAAGAAATTAACTAATTCATAACTAAAATTAACTTTTACATAAAATGATTTCTACAATTTAATATACATGAATAAATTTTAAAAAGTAATTTTAGTGTATGAAAAAAATTAATTAATTAATTTTTTTCTTTTATAAAGATTTATGGAGAAGTTTTTTCAAATGTACACTTGAAATGTTTTCTTTTATGGCACCATGTTATAGTAGAAATCGCATTTCTCTTTCCAGAAACTTCCTTAGCAATGGCTTCAACATGGAGTCTAGAATACTCAATAATGACAGCCAATTAATTGAAGGAGTCAATGCAGAGCCCTGCCAATCTCAGTCTCAGAGTTATGACTACAATCATCACCAAGGTTTGGTGCATTTCCTTTTTAATACCAGATATTAGGAGCTATTTTTTCTCTACCTACCCTGCTTAATATAAAATCACTTTTCCAAGTCCCAATGACAATGTTGAAATATAATTTTGTATCGTAGTGAAAACCATCCAAGATTTCTAATAATTGAAGACTAATACTTTGACAGGTAGTCTCTATGGCATCCCAAGATTCAAAGACATTTATCAGCACTCACTGTTACTTGACAAAGACCCTTCTTCTCAATATGGAGTACGTCTATGTGTTGGCCTTTTCTAATTGAATCATCTTAATAGAAAATGGACTTTAACATTACCTTATTTCTTTTTGAGAAATTATTGTTCATAACAAGGGTCATGTTTTAACGTACTTCAAGCTGATTAATAACCCCTGACTCAAATTGATTGTTATTTGGAACTCTTAATTTGAAATAAATGTGGGTTTTCAGGTATGTGGAAATAAACGTCCATTTGAGTACACTGACAACATGTCCTTGTGGAAAAAAATGAAAAGCAATACCAAAAGCAAAATCACAATAATGGAACCCAAATGGCCTCAAGCAAAACAAGTTTCAGAGATGATCCCTCGGCAAGAAGTAAGTAAAATTAGCAAAGCTATTATTCTTTTGTGTTTATTAATATTATTCTTTAGATAACAATGTGTACTAAATACAACACATCAAACATGAAGTTTCTCAAGGGTGCAAAGAAACTCAATTTCATCCAATAATGTAAGACTGTAAGTGAAAAATTCATGCTTCATAACTGAGTTGAATTTAGAATTAGAAACAATGATAATAGTTGTTAGTGTTTTGTGTATTGCTGATTAAATTAGGCACTAGATGGTGCATATAAGCCTAAATCTTTGGACCCTTTTTGTGTTGCCTCCAGTTGCTTGTGCCTATGAGGAGAAATCCGAAGCTTAGCGATAAAGTTACAACTCTACAGAAGTTGGTTTCACCTTTTGGCAAGGCGAGTGAATCATGATTGGTTACCCCTACTGAACACAAAAACAATTATCCTTCATTTCTTACTAACACCATCTATGATTTCTGGATATCTGCAGACTGATACCGCCTCAGTTCTTCATGAGGCTTCTCTTTATATCAAGCTTCTTCAAGCACAAATCCGGGTACATAATTCATACTTCTATCTCTAGGCAGAAAATATATTATCCAGCAACTAAAAAAATAGAGTAAAACATAAATTTAGCATATTATATATTTTTTTTAGTTTCATCTTGAATTTTAAAAGTTTCATTTTTATTCCTTGAAGTATCACTTATAAGACCAAATCAATCTTTATGTTAATAATCATTATAAAAAAAATTAAGATACTATAATGGATTTTTTTAAAATTGAAAAGACCAAACTTGAAAAAGATATAAATATGCAACCAAACTTTTCTTTTAATAATTGGACTGGGAAAAGAATATGTTCCCCTTTTGGCGACCCTAAAACTAATTTTGAGATTACTCTAGTTTACCTTTTCATTCTGTGATTGCAGACTTTGTTTCAGATGCTGAGCTTCTCTTACATTAATACGATTAAAGATCTTCATACTCAGGTGACTGTTAATTATAAGCATTACAATTGCTTTCTCACTTATTGAATGGCAACATATATTGAACACAAAGGAGATGTATTATATTTTCTTCTTACTTATCTCTGATAATTTTGTTTCTTAGCCGCAGGTTTCACATCAGGAATGTGGGGACAAATTGCAGGTTGACCTAAGGAGCAGAGGACTCTGTTTGGTTCCCGTATCAATGACAGAGAAAGTAACAATGGACGACCAGATTTATCAGGCTACATCCTCAGGAATTATTCACTCCTGAAATTTCCAATTCAACAATTGTGAACTGCACCTGCTCTAACAATGAACATATTTAGGGACATTTTTCCTTTATAAGCATGGTTGTAATAAGTTGGCACACCACTGTCTTAAAGGATATCAATTTGAACATGTACAAGGCAATTGATTGCATATTTAGAGCGATAAGTTTTTAACATTTTTCGTAAGAAAACAATTGATTGCATATATTTAATTAAGTAAATTATATTATTACCTCTGATTTTCTTTTCAAGAAACACTAATATCTCAGTTTTCAAATTCTACACAAATTTCATCTTTATTTTAAAAATATTATATTGTCCCTTTTTTAACATCACAGATTAAGAAAGATTATTGTTCATAAAAGGAAAAAAAAAAAATATATATATATATATATATATATATATATATATATATATATATATATATATATATAAGTCTAATATGATAAAACATAGATGGATGTAAATGTAATTTTCCCTATTCAATTTACATCAACTTGAACATGTAACAAGTCCAAGAGTTAAATGCGCATGCGCAATGGCGGATCTTGACCATTGATCTTGGGGGACCAAATAATATATTATTAATAAATAATAAATAAATATAAAAAGAAAAAAAAAAAGATGAAAGGGTAAAAGGATAAAATTGTAAATATATACTTAAATATATTAAATGATCATTAAGTTAGAGAGAGACAAAATCATAAATTATATGGGAGTTACAAAATTGAGGAGGGACTAAGAGGATAAAATTGTAAATATACAAGTAAATATATTAAATGTTAATTAAGTTTGGGGGGGCCAAAATCATAAATTACATGGGAGTTACAAAACTTTGGGAGGGTCACAGCCCCCCTCAGCTCCCAAAAAGATCCGCCACTGCGCATGCGTTGTCTTTGGGGCATGGGACTCGAAAAAAATGAAACCAAATCCACATATGACTTGATTTTATAAGCTTTATTCTTCAAGCTTAAAGTCACAATTTCATCTTAAGTTATTTATTTTCACTCAAATTTAAAAATAAATCCACAGCCACACAATATATTCTTACCCGATATGCTTACCATTAGCAAACTTCACAGTATCAATATGAACTCCCAATTATATTCCATTATCAAGTAAAGTGTTCACTACCACTATAGAATATCGTTGTATCTATATACTATAAGCTATAAGTTCTCAAGTTTCAATTGGTCTAAATTTTCTCGTCAACACAACCTAAAAACCACACCAGCAATTCTTTACAGCTAATCACAGTCGTCGGAAATTACATTGAATGTCAACCTGCCATGTCGAAGTCGTCTGATGGCTGGTATAAGTCATAGTTCTCATGGGCTTCCATTTTTCCAGTAAGATAGTCGCTCCCTGCAAAAATAAATATAGCAGTCTTGATTGTCAATTTCTTTGATAAAGAAAGGCTCGCGTACCCTTTGCTAAATTTTCGTATTAAAACAAGGAAGGTAATTTTCACTGCACTCAAGTTTCATCACTACACTCCATAGTCTAGTTAAATCTATACACAAGAAAATGAGACTCATTAAAATGGTTTCTGGTGCACGAATATGCAAAGTATATTATAAAGAGAGTTTTGGACAAGGACAGAAGTTAGATCAAGTTCTCCATTTAAATGATGACATGTGAATATTCTTTCCAATAATAAATAACTTGATGTCTTAATAAATATGCATGTTGAATTGTAGATGTAAGAAACTTGATCCGAGCCTTGTCCTCTAAATGTAGAAAATCTTAAATGCAAGAAAGTCAATTATACAAGTAATTATCAACACAGATTTCTCAATTATAGGAGTCCTGTTGAGGAATGATCACGCACATTTCTCAACACAAAAATGTGGGAGACTTGCCTATCCTTGCAGAACTTATGGGAAATTTCTACTACTGCATTATGCACCAATTTCTGCCGTAAAAGTTTGTATGCTATTCCTATATCGTGGCTGAATTGGATGAGAGGTACTTCAAGCTGAACGTGGTGTGATTATAGGCCTAGCAACAACCCTTTTAGTAGTCCTGTGAAAGTAGAAAAGGAGAAGATAGGGAATAGAGGGTTCATGTAGACATTTGGGCCCCAAACAAGCTGGATCAAACCTAATATTAAGTTCCCAATTACCATCATAGCTGGATTGTTAGTTTGTTGGGGCCATCAATATTCATATAAATTGGATTTGAAGTCAGGATACTGCCAAATGTGCATGAGAAGATGATGTCCCAAAACAACTTCTAGAATTCAAGATGGGCATATAATTTTTGTTTATGGCTTGGCTTAACGAATACACCTTCTACCTTCCAAGTAGTTATGAACTAGGTTCTCAAACCTAATTTAGGAGGAAGTTTACATTTTTGGCATTGACATTCTAATTTAGAGCAAGATGAAAGTAGCCACAAGGAACATCTTAAAAGGGTGCTGCAGGTGTTGAGAGAGAGCAAGCTATATTGACAGGAAGAATTGTTCTTATATCCGGAATAGGTTGGAATACTTGGGTATGCCATCTCTTAACAGGGGTATTCAACAGGATTCTAAAAAGGTAAAAAGATATGTTAGATTGGCTCATACTTGTGGGTGTGAAGGGGCTTAGGGATTACTCGTGTTGCTTTGTTATTATAGAAAAGTGAGAAATAATGGGCAGCTAGCTTGGCCACTTAAACAACTAGCATATAAGTTGTTACAGATGCACAAGGGAAGTCAAGTGCATCCATAACTTAACAAGACATAATCCCCGGGGAATTGTGGATGTCTTCATCAAGTAGAAGGGACGACAAGGTGAGTTTTGAAGGGAGGAGAGTTGATTCAAACCAGTGGCCCAAAGTCACTGAAGTTTATGTTTATGTAAGGAGACACCTAAGGGAAGGAGGACCTGATTCTCATGATTAGGTTATGAGTGATCAGAATTGAAGAGAGAGAAAGACCAACTGACAAGTGGCAGTGTCAGTAAAGGGGAGAACATTTCATTTGCCTTTTCTTTGTAAATTTTCTACTACTTATCAACTCATTTCCAACTTTATAGTATTAGAAAACAATAATCTTATCTCTATTTGATAAATATAAGGACAAGGACATGAAGAAAGGATAAGAAGTTACATACCTGAGTTCGATAGCAGCCCATCGAAATCAGCTACATGGTTGAAATTTCTAGTGGATCTTAAACCCCCATCAGACGGGAACACAGAATCTGGTTTGTTGGACTCTGGATTCTCATTCAGGTACTGCAGATCATCATGGTTCTGGAAGCCTAAACTATCAGAAGGCCCAGTAGAAACCCTGAGCTGGGACTGAAAATCGTCTGCCTTTGTCTTCTTATCCTTGGAATCAACCTCGGTCTCTACTTCTGATTCAGCATTAACACCAGGTGCCACATTCTGCTGCTTTCTTTTGGAACGAGCCCTCCTGTTCTGAAACCAGTTATACACATTAGTCTCAGAAATCTGGCCATGGTGGCTGAGCTCAGCAGCGATCTCCTTGATCTTTTCCTTGCTGGGAGTCCCAGTCCCCTGATCAAATATCCGCTCCAGAATTTGAAGTTGCATAGCCGTCGGAGTCCACCTCTGCCTCGAAGCTATTTTGTGGCCACCGGACCCCAACAATGGATCGCAGTACATATTTCCCAGTCTAATCCCTGAAAATGACAACACCAATGAAGCAACATTATTATTACGAGTAAAATAACGCATATACCATAAATATAAAGCATTTTCACACTCTTATCCAATAATAAAAAAAAAAAATCATGTATGCCAAGTTTGCTGACTATTACAATACTTATCTTAAAATATATATACTAACATGATTTCCAAATCCAATTGGTTGAGAGTGTATTCACTGACATTGAATATATGCCTCTTCCAATTCAATAAACAAGTGCTAATCATCAAAAATGATTTTGGATTCCTTAAATAAATTAACCCATACGTTACATGCACAACTTGGCAGCAGCATAGTAGGAGAAAAACTTTAGGCAGTTAATTAAATGACACACTCATCGTCATGGCGGAATTAGTAACAGTTTAATTTGAACCGTTATGGAAAGCAAACTAACACACATTGCAACCGATAATAACTAAGGATTAATTAATAACGATGAAAGATGAATCAAAACCAGCGAGATCTTGGTGAGAAGAGATGGTTTTGTGCATCTCGATGAGTCGTTCGCAGATTGTTGCGTAAACGGCAATCTGTTTGCGAAGAGTCTCGAGTTGTTCGTCTGTCATCACTTTGACGTACATCATTTCCGCGTTCCCGTTCGGTTGCCAACGCTGCTTCTGCCACTCCATGACGTTCACCATCGCCTTCTCTCTGCAATCACACACAAACACGTGTCCACAATGTCTTATGTATTAAATTATTATTATATATTTTTGATTGAGAAGTGAGAACCCTAATCGTGAAACGACGAAAACGTGAAGCAGAGATAATTAAGAATGGAAAAGAAAAGGATTCAGTTTCAGTATCTGACATGGGAGCAGAGAGCGTGCGTTGGTGTCAGAGGCGTATGTTAGCACTTGCCAATACTCGAAGCTGTGTCGGCGGCGTACGATGCGGGGAGAGAATAAGAAGAAACAAACAGAGCGAGAATGTCCCCAGGGATATTCTTGTCCAAAACAAAATATTTCACCGTCCCGGGCTTTTTGTTTCGGGAATATAGAGTTTTTGGAATCATGACAATATTTTGAAAAGGTTTGGTACCAAAAAGTTATATATTATCAATCCTAAAATTAATATATTTTTTAAAAAATCTTTTAAATAAAATTTATATAAATTTATTTATTTAAATAGATCTATTACTCATTATGTAATATTTTTGCTATCTTCTCATAAATATTTTTTATTTTTTCTCTTTTTTCATTCACTTCACATCTTTCTCTCATTAATTCATTTTTTTTTATTTTTCTCTCTATTCTACCACTTATTCTAATTAAATTACTATATTAAAATTTAATAAAAATATATTAAAATAAATATTTTAAAAATAATATTAAAACTACAAAAATATTAATTAAATATTTAAAATTATAATTAAAATAAATAATTTTATTTATTTTGACAGTAAATATTTATTTACAATGACATAAATAAATAATTTAAAATTATTTTATCATAATAAATAATAATTAAAAAATATCAAATATTTATAATTTAAATAAATTTTTATTTGATATTTTAATCTAATTATGATAATTAGATATTAAAAAAAATACTTTTAATAAATATTTAATATTTTTTAATAATTATAACATAAAAATAACAATGATAGTCGTAACCTCTTAAATTTATCCTATAATATTTTTTTATATAATATATTAAATTATAATATTATTATTTAAATATATTATTTTTAAAATAATATTAAAAGATTCACGTTATTAAATTTAAATATATTATTTTTAATTGAAAAATAAAATAGAATGAAAGACCAACCAAAGAGAAAAAAGAGTGAAAAGAAAAATAAGAAATAAATAAAAATTAAAAAAAACGAGAAGAATGAAAAACAAAAAGAATATTATGTAAAATAAATTTATTTTTTTATTAAAGTTTATGTATGAATAATAATTTAATATAATTGGATAAATAAATTTAGATTCTATTTAAGTAATTTTTCTTTTTAAAATTTTATTTATAAGAGTGATATTAATTATCACTGGAACTATCTTATTTAAAAAAAACAATTAAAGTTTAAAAGTTAAGCATGTTAAACTCTACAACTATTTTTTATACATAAATAAATAAATAATAATGTGTTGTTGGATGATGCTGATCAAATTTGCAAACAAATAAATTTTCAGACAATAATTATTATTAATAATAATGAATTAAAGAATAAGTTTAAAGTGGGTTAGAACATTTTGTTTTCACTTATAAGCCGATAAATAGTTCCTTATCTTAAAACACAAATTACATACATTAAAGAATTAAAAAAGTTATTAGTATAGTAAAGAATAGTATTATATCTTTTTATTAATTTAATGTTAATCATTTTGGTGGTTTATTAAGTAAGCCTTACAGTTAAAAAATATATTAATTTATTTAATAAATAAGAATATCTTTTATAGAAAAGGGTGTTAAAGGAAGACTTAAAATTATTTAACACAAAATATAATGTTTTTAATAATTTTTTTACTTTCGCACTTGATGTATAATATAGAAATTTTGATAAATGAAAATGGTTAATGTAACAAGAGGATTTTTGAAGGGGAAAAAAATAAAAGAAAAAAATAGGTAATCTATGCTCTTAAATTAAGAAAGTTATACATCGTTTATAAAGATAAATAAAAGATTAAAATATATCAAATATTATTATTAAGAAAAACTAAAATTTATTTAATTTGTCAAAAATATTTTCAGGAATATTTATAAAAGTTTTTTTGAAGGTAAAGAATAATACGATATTTTTATCATATATTTAATAATTTATTACATAAAATTAAATAATGAGACTAACATAATATTCTTATCATATTGAAAAAATAACTCGAAAAAAGTTATATTCATGAACAATTTAGTAAGAAATTTAGTTAAAGAGAACACAAATTAATGTTTGAAATTTGTGTAAAATGTTAAATTTAAGTTAGATAAAGATTTAGTTGAAATTTGTTGACTGAAGTAAAACCATGACATATTAAAAACACCAGTAGTTGTGCGTTTTTACAGCATGTACGCGTAGTAATTAAAAAATGTTAACAATGATGATTCATTATAAAAAATAAAGTAAAAAAATATCGTTAAAAATTATTTTAATCCATGTATTTTAAATGGTGATTTTGTTCAATTTATCTTTGAGATGCAGTGGGTTTTGTCTCTAATCTCATTCTTCATTTTTGTCACATATTATTTTATAAACGTGAAACATCTATTAATTCTAGAGAATAATCGCATACGTTTAACGAGACTTTCTCTTCCAATAACATATTTATTTTATATGTCAATCTGATTTAACATGCAACAACTTTATCACATGTCACAAAAATCAAAGCCAATATTTTTAAAATGTATGAAATAAAATCAATTTTGACCTTAAAGAAAATAAAATACATTAATTTTGGTCATTCTGCAAGTTGACCTGAGTATATATAAGTTGTGAAGGATATGAAACTTCGAAAACCGTATGGAGAACGGTACAATGTATTGTGGTCGTGTTATTATGGAGGAGTATTGTAAATTTGTAATGAAAAGAAAGATTGAGAACCATGACAATGAGATCGAGCATGAGAGTCATAACAGCGAGATATTCACTTCACATTCACAACAATCGATACCATCACCCCCACCATGTTCATTCTGATGCCATTGTAGTTTCTCCAACCACTACCAACATTCCACAATATTGCAACCATCATCCCTACTACTACCTTCACTTTCTTCGTTCATGCAAACACTTGAACCCTTTGCTCCAAATCCAAGCCCGTTTAATTGTCTCAGAACAATGCACCTTGGCTCGATCAACACCTAAATCAATTCCAAACCCATCTCTGATTCTGTGGAACTCATTGATTAGAGCCTACTCTAGACTCCATCTATTTCAGGAAGCAATAAAGTTGTATCATAGAATGTTGTATATTGGACTTGAACCTGACAAGTACACATTCACCTTTATTTTGAAGGCTTGTACTGGTGCTTTGGACTTCCATGAGGGGGTTGCCGTTCACCAAGATATAGCTTCCAGGGAGTTAGAGTGTGATGTCTTTATTGGGACTGGACTTGTTGACATGTACTCTAAGATGGGTCACTTGGACAGTGCAAGAAAGGTATTTGATAAAATGCCCGTGAAGGATGTTGCTTCCTGGAATGCAATGATTTCAGGGTTATCTCAGAGCTTAAACCCACGTGAAGCAATGGAAATATTTCGCACGATGCAGATGGAGGGTGTGGAGCCTGATTCTGTGAGCATCTTGAACTTGGCTCCAGCTGTTTCTAAATTAGAGGATGTTAATTCTTGCAAGTCTATTAATTGTTATGTAGTTAGGAGACATGCATTTGGTGTAGTTTCCAATGCATTGATCGATATGTATTCTAAATGTGGTGAGGTGAATTTGGCTCGTCGGATATTTGACCGGATGCAGGTTAAGGATGATGTCTCTTGGGCAACGATGATGGCTGGATATGTACGTTATGGCTGTTTCTCTGAGGTGCTTCAATTGCTTGATAAAATGAAAGAACAACATATCAAGATGAATAAGGTGTCGATTGTAAACTCCCTTTTGGCGGCTGCAGAGACCAGAGACCTAGAGAAAGGAAAGGACCTTCATAATTATGCTTTACATGCAGGAATAATGTCAGATATTGTTGTTGCTACTCCTATTGTGAGCATGTATGCCAAATGTGGTGAGTTGAAGAAAGCTAAAGAGTTGTTTCTGAGCCTTAAAGGAAGAGATTTAGTTGCTTGGTCAGCTTTTTTATCAGCCCTTGTCCAAGCAGGATTTGCTGGAGAAGCATTGTCTATATTCCAAGAGATGTGGCATGAAGGTTTGAAACCAGATAAAACTATTCTGACAAGTCTTGTTTCTGCATGTGCAGAAATTTCAAATTTCGGGTTAGGTAAGATTGTGCACAGCTACACTATTAAAGCAGACATGGAGTCCGATATTTCAGTAGCAACAGCCCTTGTCTCAATGTACACTAGATGCGAATTGTTTATGTATGCTATGACGCTATTCAACAGAATGCAGTATAAAGATGTTGTGGCATGGAATACTTTGATAAATGGGTTTACCAAATATGGTGACCCACGTCTCGCCTTGGAAATGTTCCATAAATTACAATTAACTGGGATTCAACCAGATAGTGGAACCATGGTTAGTTTTGTTTCAGCTTGTGCCCTTCTGAATGACCTAGACCTAGGAAGTTGCTTTCATGGAAATATTGTAAAAGGTGGTTTTGAAGCTGAGATGCATGTAAAAGTTGCTCTAATAGACATGTATGCCAAATGTGGGAGCATTTTCTCAGCTGAAAACTTGTTTCAATTAACCAAGCATATAAAGGATGAGGTACCTTGGAATGTAATGATTGCGGGGTACCTGCATAGTGGATGTGCCAAGGAAGCAATTTCCACTTTCAACCAAATGAAATTACAAAGTATGAGGCCCAATTTAATCACATTTGCGATTATCCTTCCAGCTGTATCATATGTGTCAATATTAAGAGAGGCCATGGCTTTTCATGCCTGCATAATCAGAATGGGATTTATATCTAGTACCCTAGTAGGAAACAGTCTTATAGATATGTATGCTAAATGTGGACAAGTCGGTTATTCAGAGAAATGCTTTTATGAGATGGAATATAAAGGCACAATCTCATGGAATGCAATGCTTTCAGGTTATGCAATGCATGGCCAAGGTGAACTTGCCCTCGCACTTTTTTCACTTATGCAAGAGACCGGTGTTAATGTTGATTCAGTTTCCTACATTAGTGTATTATCTGCCTGCAGACATGCTGGTTTGATTCCGGAAGGAAAGAACATTTTCCACTGCATGACTGAGAAGCACAATCTTCAACCCAAAATGGAACACTATGCTTGCATGGTTGATCTTTTAGGCCGTGCTGGTTTATTCGACGACGTTTTGAGTTTAATTAATAGAATGCCAATAGAACCCGATGCTCAAGTCTGGGGTGCCCTCCTAGGAGCATGTAAAATGCATTCAAATGTGAAATTAGGAGAGCTTGCCCTCAATCACCTCCTTGAATTTGAACCAAGAAACGCGGTTCATTACGTAGTTCTGTCAGATATATATGCTCAATGTGGTAGGTGGATCGATGCCAGGAGAACAAGATCAAACATGATCTACCATGGATTGAAGAAAAATCCCGGATATAGTTGGGTTGGAGCTCATAAACAAGGACCATCACTTTCTGGCTAGTAGCAAATCCCAACCACTGTTGATTTTGAACAACCTACTAGCAAATAGAGCATGACTTGTCATAACATGTTTGACCAAAGAAAATAGTTGTTAGCATTCTGATCGTCTCACTTTTTTCAGCAAGGGGTCTACTCGGTAAAAATAATTCGTGTATCAGAAAAGTTGTTTATATTCTATTCTGTGTACATTACACTTTTTTAGATGTAAACTTCAATCATTCATTTGATATTTTACAGGTAATCATAGTATGAAACCAGTAGTATAACTTATGCTTTGCTGTTGGACCAAGTCATCAAGCAGCAAGTTTCTATTGCTGTAACAATAAAAAAATTAAGCTTCAAACTACCTAATGTGAGTATATACTCCTAAAACTATAGTGGTTGAATGCAAAAATACAAACCACTGGAACTTAAAGGACAATTCAACATTATCTTCAAGGAATTAATTACCCGTGTGTGGTGATCTTTAAGATGGCGCATGTCCTTCTCAGTTATAATCAGAGTAACAACTCGCCAACTTTATTTATTTCAAACCCAAATTTTGAAATTTCTAAGGAGAAGAAAAGAGGAACGGGAATGATTATAAAATTTAACTTTATCTGAAACAATTTTTAGATGAAGTGCTTTTAAATAAGCATTATCTGGGTAAAAGTTCTAATAGTTAGTTACAGTATGATTCACGTGAGATCAACTAATAATGTGTTTGGTTTTAGTTGGTTTCACGTTTGAGACGTGATTTTCAAAAGTTAATACATATATATTATATACACAACAAAAACAATGTTCAACAAACTACTAGCCTTCAAAAAAATGAATTACTTTAACTTTGCACTGTGAAAATAATAAATACATACATATAAACAGTGTAGAACGTTGGTTGGTCAGAATAAGTGAAACAGTTTAATCTTGTTCCCGCTGCATGTCGACGCCAAAAACGCCTTCTCCTTTAATAGCATACTCGTAACAACAATGCGGCAAATGGGGAGCGAACACAACACTCATTTTCCTCCTTCTCACAGGCCCATCCTCATCACGCGATAAAAATACCCTCGAGTTAACACAATGGGCCCAAGCCAGGCCCAACGCAGGGCAAACCCGTCGGCCCGACGAATATAGCCCATTACTCAAATTCCCAACCCTTACATCACCATCTCCGATAAAATCCACGACCTGATTCGTCACCACCACCGCCAGCCCGAACCTCTTTGCCAACTGCCGCAATCCGCCTGAGATTCCGAAGAACAGCGAAGACCTGCGTCGGAGGTCTGATCCCGTGTTCTCGAAATCGGAGCGGAACAGAGCCGCGATGGAATCGATGACGATGATTCGCACTGGCCGCCACCGAGATCGAGAGTGCAAGAGGAACGTCTCGATGGTTGGAATTAAGTGGAGAAGCTCGTCAGCAGTGTGGACGGCGCGTACGAAAACGCGGTCGCAGGGGTCGGGGAGGTCGGGGTGCGACGCGCGGAAGGCGCGTGAGAGATGACGGAGACGGCGGAAGGGGAAAGGGAACTCAGTGTGGATAAAGATGGAGGAGGCGGAGAGGCCGCCGCGGGAAGAGGGTAGTTGGGCGGAGAGGGCGAGTTGGAGGCAGAGCTGCGTCTTGCCGGAGCCGCTCTCGCCGACGAACTCCGTGATAGAGTGGCAGGGGACGCCGCCGCCGAGGCAGCGATCCAGTACGGGACAACCCACGGTGCACTTCTCGCTGCGGTGGCGCAATAGCAAAAGGTTCTCTGGCTTCATCTCGCGCAACCATGTGATTTCAATTCTCGCGGTTATAACTAAATTACCGTGAGAGGGAATATCGTTTCGCTGTTTCATTTGAAACATAAACATAATTTTTTATTTTAAAAATCGGATTTTAAAACTAAAAAAAAAAATTAATAAGTAGTTAAAAAATCTACGAAATACTAAATTTTAAATATTTTTTTTTCATAAAGACTTTAAAAAAATTATTTTTTTATAAATAAAAATTAATCATTTTTCTCTTTCTCCTTAGTTACTTTTCAGCCAAGTTATAATGTTTAGAGACATTTTAAATATCCCATCCAACACCACCATATATTGATTAGTTAATTATTGTGTTACTAGAAATGACATTTTGATTTTATTTATTTGTTTATTTTAATTATATATATATAACTTCAAGATTAAAGAAACATTCTTAATTCGGACTGATTAGAGTTTTATTTTATGATATAAAATAAAAAATAAGAGTATTACAGAAATACTATAAATTTACTTATTCGAACCATGACAGCTCTTTCTCTCTGATATAAGCACATGACAAGTAATATTTAAATTTGACATAATTTTTTAATAAATAGTAGTATTTGTTAAAATTCATTTGTTTTTATCTGTTAAAAATAAATACCAGATACAAACATGATCTTGAAAAATTGTTATACACTAGCTACTTATACATGGTTTGTGATAAACTAGTATTGAATATTATATAACAATTATTTTCTTAATGAATATTAACATCAAATTGGGTCCATAGCTCAGTGGTAGAGCATTTGACTGCAGATCAAGAGGTCACCGGTTCGAACCCGGTTGGGCCCTTAATTTTTCAAAATCAGATATTTTGGATTTGACAACTCCAAAGTTTCTAAATTTTATTCAACATTCAAAATAAACGTGTGTTAAAAGAGTGTAATTTCAAATATAAAAATTGATGTCATAGAAAGAGTGTAATTTCAAATATAAAAATTGATGTCATAGAAAGAGTGCATAGCAAGTGTATTTAAAAGACTCTTTTGATAGACAAATTCACTTATTATTAATTGGGAATCATGTTAGAATTTACCTTCAAGAGAACTAAATATAATTTAATCCCTTTAACGTTATATAGTTTGATAGGATAACTTCTTTCATAAATCTTTTTAGAAGATGTAAATAAAAATAATTATATAATCATAATTAACTTATACAATGTTAAAAATACTTTGATTTTGACGATGATAAGTCAAGTTTAGTCTCAAATAAAAATGTTCAATAATGCCTTCAAGAAGCTGCCGAGTCGTTTTGTTTGATTTCTTTGATCTTTCGATGAGACAAGAAAAATGTTTTTGATGAGACAAAAAAGTGTTTTAATTCAATTGGAAATATAATAATTAATATACATTAGTAAAACAAATTGATACATTAAAATATAAATTATTTATATATAATTAGTTTATCATTTCTTGTGTGTTTGATTTAAAAATTGTAATAATTATATATTACCAAGTGATCAAACACAGATGTAAATGCATATAAAACAATCTTCTTGACAATATTAGAGATTTGCCCATTTCATTATATTTGTTTTCAGGAAATATGTTCTAATACCCTTTGTAAGGGAAATTATATGTATTTAATTATAGTTTATAATACATAGTAATCTGTATATGGTTTTTATTTTATTTATTTTACAGGAATGACATGATATTATGCTATCCGATGTATAACTTGAATAGGTTAAATACAATAACTCTCAGCCTCACAAAACGGGATATAATGAATAGAAAAATAACACCACGCACAAGACCGTAGGTAATATTTTCTTTCATTCCTTCTGTCAGGTAACAATCTACAATCTTTCAAAACAAAAAAGTATCAGTCTACAAAATTGAAATATCCAAAATGGTACCACCATCCAGCATAATAATGTGGAAGAAAAATGCTAGTAACTCAACTTTGACACTCTTTTCAACACTATCGGTTAAAATCTCATGTTGGTCATAACTAGATAGGGATTAGGTTCGGGTATTTAGTGTTGCCAACACGAGATTTCACCGAATAAAAATAAAATGCTAAAAAAAGTGTCTACGAGTAAGTTACTAACATTTCCCTGGGGGTGGAATGGCCTTTCAAGTGTGTTGATGCAAATTTGTTTATCTTTTTTGTGTAGGATTGGCTGTTTGGTGGAGGATAGAGAAAGGAGAAGGCATGCAACAGTGAAGTAGGCTAACATTAGTTACGTGAAATGGGGGGAGGGGGAAAACAAAGAGGGAGACGGCAAAAGCAGAGAAGATTTACTACCTATATACAATCTAATTTGCCTGCTTCTGTGAAGTCGCCGGACAGTAGTGCCAGTGTACGCATACCTGTTTACCTTCCCCGGACATTGCCAATAGGTTTAACCTCAAACTCCTGAAATTTCTTCGTCATCAGTGCTGCTTCCGATAGGTAGAAATATTCTGTTATTGAAAGAATAATCTGCATTTTGAGGCCTTGTGATAAAATAAAGCAAAACTGGCATCTAATTTCCCCTCAGCAATTATGTTCCGACTTAACATTCATTCAGTTCCTAAATCTTTAGTTAATCGAGTTCAATACCCCTTTCTTTTGCTGCATCAACAGCATCTTTTGCATCTCCACTGATCATATATAGCTTATAGAAGTATTTCCACAACATGATAGAAAATGGATACACTGATAGAGCCCTTCTATAAAACCTGTCAAATATTGCCTCAATGCCCATAGCACTGTGCAAAAGCTCTGCAGCTTCCACCCAGACGTATTCTGGTGGAATTGGAATGGAATCTAAAATTGCATTTACCAGGGTTGAACAAGCCCAAAACAATAGACTGGTTGGGTTTGAGTCAGAAGAATTGTATTGCTTGATCAATAGCTTGCACACAGTAATAGCTAATTGGAAGTTGTGGGGAACGGCCTCCATAATAGCTTCAACAAAATCCACCAAATGTTTAGGATCACTAATAGTTTGGGGTAAAAGAGATGAACCAAACCATGATTGAAGTATCAAATTTAGTAGAGAACAGTCGAATGGAACTGGACTTACTATGTTACCAATAAGATGCTGTAGTCTTGGCTTCTTGATGCTGTCAACAAATTTTCTTGTCAACACCTTGGGGACTAGCAATGCCTGAAAGGAACCATCTGTATATAACTCCAATATCTTCTTAATGGTGCCATCAGGACCATCCTCCTTCAAGCTCGACGCATCATAAACCAGAAACATCACATATTTTCTCATGCATTGCTCTAAACCTCCAAAACTAGTAGCACTTTTGGCCTTTTCAAAAGCTATGCATGCTGCTGTCATATCATTCTGGAAAAAATTATAGAGAGACAGATTAAGGAATTCAAACATTGTATCTATCTGTTTATGATAAGCAATGGATCTGTCTGAAACAAATTCTGAATCTATTCCCAATGATCCACAAGAATTACCATCATTGGTGATCTTCATCCCTCCATTAGGGAGATCTTGTACTCGCCAAATAGATTGGAACCATCGGACTGTAATTTCTTTTGCAAGATCAATTCTTTGATTGTGGAGGGCATTTTCAATATACTGATTCCAGATGCACTGGAGACCAGGAACTTCTTTTGGCCATCTGTTAATGGCTTCCTCAAATCCCATGAAACTATCAACATTACTATCCTGTTTTTGTATTCGAGCTGATACCAGGACCAATTCTAAGCAGGAAGGATACAGCTTAATGTATTTATCCAGTAACTCTCTTAAACAATCTCTGCTATCAAGAGCAGCCATGCATCTCAGATGATTGAGAGCAAAAAGTTGAGCAGACCTGAGATTAACTTCACTTTTTCCAGATTCATTATAGACAAAAGAATCAATAGATTCAACAGCTGTTTCCACAAGTTTAATTGCCATCTCCTTGTCATCTTCAGATAAATTGACAAAGGGCCATTCAATATCAAGGAGATTTTTCTCAGACTCAAACTTCTGAACTACAGCATCAGGCAATCTCCTGTAAATAACTAAGTAAATACAACAAACCCAGAATACACATTTGTCAGAAACTGTTAAGCAATTGAGTATATCTGAGAGTGACAGATGATGAGGCTTATTGGATTTTGTTGAAGTAGGGAATATTCCATAACTTCTTTCAATGGCCTTCTCAACATTCCCTGAAATGTATAAGCAATGCATCATCTGCAGAAACAGGTCTAATATGCATGCACTTTCGTGTATTATGTCCTTGGAAGTTTCAGATACATGCTGACAGAGAACTGAAAGGGCAGTATCATAGGCAACCAATCGGTCATCAAGCTTTCTCTGACTATTGATGTACATGAGCCACAGTACATAAGATTCTTCACAGAGCTTAACCTGGAAAACAAGAGTTGAGTGTTTTTCACAGCAGACATTCAGTTCTCAAAAGGAAGAATTAACATGCTAACCAAAAGTTAAAAAAAATTGTAGTAGAGACCAAGAAAGATAACAAAAGGCTCATTCTTCTCAAACAAAAGATAGCAACAAGCACTGCATTAAAAGTCTTTCTTATCTACATGAAAAAAAGGCCAAAACTGGAACACACACACACAAACATAGTCCACATTCCCAACAAAACTATGTCTTAAAATGATTTTTAATTCAACCATTCACCCATCACTACCAGAATATACTTGCCAATAACTATCATTTTATAAAATGATATAGGTACTAACAATATTTTAAAATGATGGGCCAATATATTCAGGTGTATAACTAAAGTTCTCTTATGATATGTAAAATGATGAAGACCATGTATTTGGATTTGTATTTTTACTTCTATGTGGAAATAGAAGCAAATCAGAAAGGCACCATTAGTTATCACAAAAACCAAACCACTAGACCTATCAGGAATCAGGATATAAATGAAGAAGACTATCAGTAGATTTCCTGAGTTTACCATCTATATAGTAAATATATTCTCAAAAACTCTCCATTTTCCTTTCAGAAGAAAGAGATACTCTCCGTGCCTCACTCTACGGAAAATTAGGAAGCAAAGAAAAACATACCGCACACAAGAACATGTCATCCTTATCATTTGGCTTCAAATTTCCATAGTAAATGAGTAGATAGACAATCCAGAGAATCACAGATGAAGGATCATTTTCCAGTGCTTTTGACAGTACAGATAGGGCCTGAAAAACCCAAATACTGAGATGGAATTCCATGAACAAATTATAACACGAACCATCATCACAGTCCAAATATAACTGTTACCTTCCTTACACCTTGCACTTTATCAATTTCATGGTTGAGAATAAGAAGAGCCATCTCTACGGCTTGTTCGCTATCAGCCATAGCCTGCTTAATTTGATTTTAAGTGTGTAATCAATATATAGAAAGTTAGTACTAATAAAGCTATACAAGGAAGCAATAAATTTGAGCTAAGGTATCAAAACCAGATTAATCAATGTGTTGATCAGGGAAATCGTTAAATACACATCATAGCCAATAATTGAAATAGGAAATTCTCAATAAAATTGAATGGGGGAATTTTCCTTATACAAAACAACTACTCTTCTACTCCAAGTTTATCAATCTCCAAGAACTATAATCATGACTAGAAACTCTTTGGTTAGTTTATCAAGCTACACAAACAATCAACATATTACAATATATGTAAATGCACCGACATCCTCAAATACACAAAATATAAGAATGGAAATAAAACATTGGACAGATGCACTAAAGGGATAAGAAAGGACTGAAAATTTTCACCCATGTAACCTAGAATCTACAGGATAGAAACTTAGAATTTACTAGAACAAAAGGAAGTGTTATTGGAATAGAATAGAAAATTAATTTTTTTATCTTGTTTTACAATTAGGTCCCTCAATAGGGACAATGAAACTTCTAGGCATGTATGCATTTTTCTAAGTGTTCTCAATGAACCAATCTTATAACTAAATAAACACCTAAAATGATTCTACAAAACCAAAATAAAAACAAAAAAAATCAAAATATAATTACAGTTGACCCATTTTTGCTCACTTCTGCATCTGATTGATAACCTTGAAGTCTTAGACTGAAACATAATTAAAGAGATAATAATAGAAAACCGATAGAAGTGTAATAACAAAAAAGAAAAAAAAATGGTTAAAAGCAACAAACCCCAGCTCCACTTCTCCAATGAAAAGAAGACAATTGTTTATTGCATGCCCCATGGACCTCTATGCGTTCAGTGCCACCATGTAACAATGGACCGCCGGCAGGTAAAACATTTCCAAGCAGATTTGAAGTAGCTAAAGTAAGGGTGAAATGTTTTTGCGACCATTGAGCATATCTATGTGCCACAAAAGGTTTATATGCAAATTGATCTGCTTTCAGAGTATCTAAACTAACAAGGTAAGTTGGTAGAATCGTAGCTTTGTGATACTTGGGAACTTTTGCAACACCATTACAGTTCTGTTGATGCAATCGTAATCTGCCTTGACAACCTACCAAAATAGTCAGTAAGTCTTCAGAGAATTAATCTAAACAACATATCAGAAACTATTCAAAGTGGCTGCTAGTGAAATAAATACTTCATAATTTGTAAATAAATTCCATTTATTAATTTCACATCTCCTCATGGCTAATAGTAATAGATGAAGTTACAGCATTAGTTAATTGTCAAATCAATACACTACATATTTCTAGATTTCCCAACATTGTGCTTCACTTTGGGTGAAGAATAAAGAAAGCATTTTCATGCTTCAATGAAAAATTTTAGTAGCTTAATCTGAAATCTGAATTACGAGGATTTGTTTATGGAACATATTAAATGGCTATAAAACAGTGACATCAGAGTGTAAGTTAGTAAATGCATAGGATAATGAGATGTGTTATTCATAAAACAGTTTATGTACAACATTTTTTCACTTCATCTCTCCATCACATTTCATACTTCTCTTTTGTCTCTCTCATTTCTATGATTGCGCTGTATATTTTGTTGTATAAATAACATTTCTTAGTTATTTTAGAGACTCAAAAGCTTTTCTTCTTTTTGTCATTTTTATGTCATTTCCCTTGGATATTTCAGGACATTTTTTCTTTCTTAAGTCATTTTTTAAAGAAAATTATGCCAATGTTTCATTTTAAAATCCACGCTGACATTAATTACTACTTTCTCAAATGTAGTGTATGAAATATCAAAGTAAAAAGTAATAGGCAACTTAAAAATGAGAAGATTAATTAAATTTCCTAATCTATGCTAGATCGAATGGAAAAATGACTTAATATAACTTCCCACTAAAATCATCAGTATTTGTGATGCAGCCCCAGATTTAAATGCTCTAATAATTGAGTTATTATAACCCCAAACACATGGTTCACACTAGATATAAGCTTTATGGCAGATGCACACTGTTTTACATAGTATTGTTGTTCATTTACCTACTTCAAACTTATGCGCAAAATTTCGGCTTTGGAAAGCACCCAAAGATTACTAGAGGAATACCACGTGGAAAATTTCATAGGGTTCTCTCACAAGACAAGGATGAAGACAAGACAAATAGGTTTCAAACAATAACTATTTATTTTACCTGCATTATTAGAATCAGTGTGCTGAATGTTTTCATCACCATAGTCCTTAGCATGTTGCCAGGGACACTCGTCGTTGTTGCATTTTCCTCGCAGCTCATACATGCAAAGTGGCCAAAATGGATCAACTGCAGAACTGTAGCCATAAGAGCTGTCATCTGAGAGTAAATTTCCAATAGTGACAGGCATTGATATTGCAAACACATTGCTACACTTTCTTCCATCAGAACTGAGGTAAGTAGCCTTTTCATTTCGGCCATC
Organism: Sphenostylis stenocarpa; assembly: GCA_963425845.1. NCBI lineage: Eukaryota > Viridiplantae > Streptophyta > Magnoliopsida > Fabales > Fabaceae > Sphenostylis > Sphenostylis stenocarpa. The sequence continues at coordinate 19,957,529 of OY731398.1, forward strand.
ATTAGCATGAATAAACATATTTTTACTCTGTAAGTGATTTGAATTGAATGAAAATATGCTTCTCAGCTCACTGAATGCACTCCTAAAAATCAAAGGTGGGATGTCCACTGTATTTGTAGACAGGCGACCTTCACAAGGCATATCTCCTTGAACTCTTGAACCAATGCTGTGGTTCACAATCAAAGAATTTCCACCAGTGTTTTGCTGACTTTGATTCTCGCTCACATCCACAAAAATGCTCCTTTCATGACTCTCAATGCCTAGAGTTATTGAACAAAATATTCAATAGTACAAGTGATAAACATGTAAGTTCATAGAAAAACTTGATTCAGTAGAACTAAAACGGCCTGTCAAAAAAGGTAGAACTAGTATGTTGTTATTCCTCACAGTTATGGATCAAAAGCAATTGAACTGAAATCTACATAATTGGTCAATACCAAAACATGTAAATAGCTAGCTACACTGAAATTGACTGCATAGTACTTCTACATCTTTGCCCAAAAAATATGCAACTTCAATATTTGAGAATCCCTTTATCAATTTTTTTCAGCAGGCCCCTATTTGGAGAATATGAAGTTTGTTGCCTATATTTATTTGATTAGCAAAACATTTCAAAAACTTGATGAGCACACTTAAATTCATCCAATCAATCATTGCCTATGCATTTGGAGTACCATAATAAAACTGAGCAACCAGCTAGTGACAATATATTTGTCCACAACAGGCACCTACAAACAATTTCTATGCACCACTGAAAAGATGACGTGGATTCAATGAAGGAAACAAATTGTACTCAAACGCAACATTGACTGATATGAAAACCTTATCATAGAATACATAATTAATACTCTAAGCACATCCATTAGAAATAACTAACAAAAGACATAAATTATAGTAAAATATATGCACCAAAAACAGCATTCATATATAACTTATTATAACAGAGAAAATTTTATATTGACTACACAAGTATACAAACTAAGATTTATGTTTTTCTTTTGGCATTAACAGTTGATAAAATTTTAATAATCCAAATAGTTGGCACCACAGATATTCATGTTAAGAAAAATTATATATATATATATATATATATATATATATATATATATATATATATTGACAAAGATATAGAGAAGTGACTGCAGGCAAGAGGGGCATATATAATAAAATATGAAATAAACAGTTTACATATTATTACAAAAACTTAGAATTCATGATCAGCAACACAGACTTAACAGTTGTATCTATATAAGAAAAAGTAAAACCTTTACAATAATTACCTTCCTGCCTAGAGTGTGGAAGAGCCATATTTTGATGCACCTGGGTTTTCTCATTTCCAACCTCATTTTCAGCCCCACGTTCAGCAGCAGGCTCTACATCATTACACGAATTACTTCTCTTCTTAGATCTTGTCATGAATCGTGCAAATAATTCAGATCTTAATTTTTCCTCAAGCAGCAAAGTGTCCTGGGGGTTATGATTTGAAAAATTTGCATTAGATATTATATCTCTGTCCACTAATTTAGAAACAGAGTCTTGTTTTCTAAGATAGTCAGCATCATGATGATTAGAAACATGTCCAGATGGAGAGCTCTCTTCATTTTCATTAGCTGATGTACCTAATTCATCCGAAGGAGAGTAAACTTCATCTGCAGCATAAGTATCCCTTTGTGGCAATGGCTCTGATGTACTGGCATCTGGTTCACCACAAGGTTCAGACCCTAAATTTGCTCCAGCCACTTGGTGATTGGATGTATTGGAATGCCTATTATTGATCCCTCGATTATTAGAATTAAAACTGGGATTATTAATATCATTATACTCAGCCTGCCTCTGACAGCTTGATGTGGGAAGCTCATATCCAAGTCTAGGTAAGTAATCCAACTCTATACCGGGATGTTGGTGCTGCCCTGAAGGCCAAGAGAACCCAGAACTGTTCAAAATTAAAGATCGTAACTTAGCTGAATACAATTCCCTTTTATGATAAAGTTTGGTGCATCGGGCATTGGCCTCAAGCAAAGACCGCTGAGCTTTAAGATAAACTTTAAGAGCATTTCGTTCTTCAACTTCACATTTGTGCCGATGCTCTTGAGCTTCCTCTAGTTCCTTGTCTATTAATTCTTCCATACCAAAATATGATTGTAAATCTGCATTGGTATGCTCTGAGGCATTTACAGTGTCATTATGATTCAAAAGAACTGCATTGTTTAATGCTTCCTACATGATAGAGGAGAGGAGAGAGTCAAACAAGATGAAGAAGATGATATAGGCCTCTTTCTCAATGTTCAATACCAGAAATTTAGTCAGGGAGGAACTTGATGGATAAAGAAACCCTACACTATTCTGCAGTGTTAAATACAACAGAAGTATGATATCAAGAAATTAAAAATTATAGTAGAAAAACTGTCTTTCATGTTATCAAAAGTTTAACTTGGCTGATCTTATGACCTACTGGGACCTACACTGTTTTAAGAACAAACAATGAAAAGAGGCACAATTACAAGCTCAAAATGTCTATACTTCACTTGTAAATCAAAAGCAGAGAGTCAGTCTATTACAACAGATCAAACGATGGAGTTTTCAGTGAAGTCACCAAATAGAAAAGGCAAATGCAACGTAAAATAAACTACAACTCACAAAATTTTTAGACACAGTATTGGAACTCATATTTGCCAGCGCTGCATTTTGGTTCAAAGCAACACCAGGATTCACCAGCCTACAACTCTTCTCAGGTTGATTGCAATCATAATTGACATCACCTACACAGTATAATTAGACCATTAGAGATTATAAACAGAAAATAATTTAAACAAGCTTGACTGGCTGGTGTTTGAACTAGGTTGCCATCAAGTTATTGGCTTTGTTATACTTACCAAGTCATTGAAATCAAAAGCCAAGTCAAGTAGGATTACACAGTAATATTTTGCACATTCACATAGCATGGACACTATGATTTTATAATTTGACTAAATATTGCTTAATATCAAATTTGCAATGGCACTTGGAAGCTTCTTTGATTAAACTTGTGAATCTGGAGATATGATAATGAAAATGCTGCATCATAATTGTTGTTGAAAAGATAAAAACAAAATCAGGAAGCATTTCTTAATTTTAGGGATTTAAGGATTCTGATGTAGAGTGCAAGTAGTTAATTAAAACCTTTCATCAATTTCTAAAATCCAGAATAGTACAACAAAGTTCATTAGCCAATTTGCAGACCAGATTTGTTTAACATACAGGTGGTATAAAGAAAAAGTACTTACCATCTCTTGATCTACGAGGCATATTTTCTAATGGGTTGTCAAGATGATTGTCAGGTTGCCTTTGTGATATGACAGTTTTTGGCTCTGTTCTACATAATGGAATCTCTTTTTGGCCACAATCAACCTTGTTTCTCTCCTGAGGATAATAGTTTTCTAATGTAGAGTCTTTCGGTGGCAAAGATGATTTAACAGCAGGAACTTCTTGCTGACTATCAACAGCTTGACAGATACCATTAGATGTGCTAATTTTCAAGCGCTTCCTATCTGGCTCTGTTGGCTCTAAATGTGCAGGTCCCGAGGAAACTGGAGTATTTTTCCTAGCAATTGACACCAAGTTCATTGGGTTCATGACACTGTTGTCCCTACCCAAAACTGAAACACTCTCCTTATTTTGCTGGGCTGCCTTTAGCTTGAGTTCACTTTCCCGAAGTGCAATCTGATGCCGCAAATCCTGAAGTTTATTGTCATTTGACACCAATCCTTGATCCCGTCCACGCTCTTGGATTGTCAAAGTTTTTTTCATTGTATTGAAATTTCTAGCTCTTGATCCCTGTACTGGTGGCATGGATACAACACCCTTAGAATTAGAACCAGGGACTCTGGTCATTGATGAGACAAATGTGCGACTTAAGGATGATCTCTTGGGCACTTCCTTGGGTAAACTTGCTTGCTTTAACTTGTTAGATTTTTCCAAGGATGAGTTAGTCATCTTTACACTGCTATCTAACCTAGATAGATTACCTTTAGTTTCATGTTCACTACCACTGTCATCATCAGAGAAGCTTATTACAAGATTTTTATCAGTGCCGACATGACCAATCCATGAAGAAGATTTAGGAGGTAATAGGTTCTTTTTCAAGTCCTTCTGAGTAGTTGGTTGTCTGGTAGTTTGCAACTGTACATTACTGGAACCTGTCGTGCACAGTAAACAAAGATGTCGTGCACTAAATGATTGCCATAAAAATTTACCCTCTAGATATTGTATGAGCAACTAAATGATTTTTGGAAGATGTCGTGCACAGTAAACAAAGAGTAAATATCCTTGATGCACAAAAAAAGAACCAATAAGGTTACAAAGAAAATACATTAAAAAGCTCTTAGGCAACTTGTAAAACTAAAGATCATATAAGCAATCATAGAGACATGCATAATCAGATAAACCCATTCCCATATCTCGAAACAGTTCAGATAAAGTTTTCAAATCCATAAACCAGACCAGTAAGCCCGCACAAGTTATATACCCACGGCGAGTTCAAGATGATGCAAAAAGAGAAGGGTGATGCTCTAAGTAGAAGAGATTGGTATCAACTATTCAGATAATGCACACCACAAGGCTGATAACTCACTCATCTTTTGCTTTAATAGAAAATTTGCAGCACTCACCACCCTGAACACCAAGGGTACTCTTTTGCACCAACGGAACAGAACCAGTCCCAACAGCAGGGGTGGATGGCACAGTAGAGCTTTCATGGTTATCCTGATACACACAAATAACTCATTAACAAAGAAGCTACCATAACACTTAAAAAAGTAAACAAAGAAATAATAAATTTAAATTCGCAAGAAGTTAAGAGCAACTCGTGCAATCAAATTTTGGCACACTTCCATTTTCGATATTTACTGCTATCCAAATAAAAACACAAACAGATAAATAAACACATAACCCTACTCAGCGTAGTTCGGAAATAGGAGAGAAACAGAACCGAGTAGTGTTCTCCAGAAACTCTTCAGATCTACAGCAACCTAGATAAATTCACTAGCTAACAGAGATAAATATCCGAGTTCCAAATTCAATAAAAAAAAATCAATAAATAATTAAGCAAAAATCTGTGACTAAGAGACAAACAGACCAAACAGAGACTGAAGAAGAAGAAGAAGAAGAAAGTCAACGATTGTATCATACGAACAGACAGCTTAGGTGAAGAATGAAACTTAAAAAAAAAAGGTAGGGTTTGATAAAGAAGAATACGTCGGCATCGTCGTCGTTGTCGGAAGAGAGTTCGCCTTCCTCTCTAGTTTTGGAAGGAAGCGGAAGAAGGTCACGATTCTCCGCCGCCGTGGATGTGGTGGAGGCTCGAAAGTTAACGGCGTGGTCCATGGTGCGTATGCGTTTCTCTCACTAGAAATGAAGAGTATCGAAGAAAACGCAGAGGAAAGGGGAAAGAAGGGGAGAAGAAAACGAAACAACTCGGGGGCGGGGATTTTCAGAATCCGAATTCGCTCTTATGTCCTCCCTTTCGTTATGTTTTTGCGGTTTTGGGATCACGTCATTTTCTTTCTTTATTTTTTTTCTACGTAAACCCTTTTTTATTTGTAGAAAAAATATTTTCTTTTTAACATTTTTATACTTTTAAGATTTTTCTTTTATTGAGTTTTAATGTCGTTAATTTGAACTGAATTTTTTAATGAAAACAATAAGGTAGTTTAGAAAAATATGGAAAAGTAAAATAATCTACCAAAATATATAAATTAAATGAGGTGTTTCTCTGTTATTATTATAATCTGTGGATAAAATTTTTAAGAAGGTTTATTATTTAATTTTAAAAGGGAGAGTACGAAATTTCTTTATTATAATAATGACACACTATCGTCGAATTATAAAACGATCATGATATATTTATTATTTTGTTTAATAATTATCTTGAAGATATTTTAATTGATTGAGAATAAAAAAATATTTATATCGACAGTACATAAAAGTTACAATTTTTTTCCTTCAAATTCATATCAATAAAATTGGAACGATATATATATATATATATATATATATATATATATATATATATATATATATATAACTGTTATAAATCTATCTTATTTAAAAAAAACTGGTTTATAGTTCATAGTTAAAACATTTTAGGGTAAAAACAACCTTTCAAAACTAATTAAAAGTTTGACTATTTCTAAATAAACATACTAAACAATTTTAAGGTGTTTTTTTGCTGAATATTTTCATCACAAAATAAGAGGTCTTATTATTTCTTGGAGAATTATCATTAACAAATAATATACATAAAGGAATTTTCAAATATTTAGCTTTATTTGAAGAGTTAAAGTTACAAAATTAATGATTAATTTTTATAAAAATGAATAATTTTATTTGTCTACTAAATTTATGAAAAAACTTGTAAAAATAATTAAAAATTATAATGAAATAAAAAGTATGAGACTGGATATTTATAAGAATTGAATGTGATGATTCTCTTTATCAATAGAACTAAATTATTGTTTTTATTATTTTAGTATGACAAATATTAAAAAACAAAATATATTGTAAAAGATAAAACAAAGCAATAGTTTTACTCTTTTGTTTGCATAATTTGCAAATTTTTAATGAAGGGTTTGAGTTGATAGTATGAGACATAGATGGACGGCCATTTTTTTGTTGTTTGTTTCACACACTGACACGCGTCCAAATAACAATGGAAGTTTGATCAAGTACGTGTACAATATCACCGCACCACAGACAATCTTCCTCGGAAACGGAGTCAATGAAGTGAAAATATCTTGACGCATTAATAATCGTTAGATGAAATATCTGCGGATGATATCATGAAGTATGTTTTAAGTTGATTTACCGAGAAAATATCAACCGTCAGATCATCATCTGACGATTGTAGACTGCCGAACAAATGAATGCGGTGAATGGCGAATACACCGAATATGGATCCTTCTTTTCTTCTCAGTCTCACTCACACTGCACCATGTTCAAATACACAGTAGCAAAAACACGCTTCGTACAGATACTACCTTTGAACCCAAAACTCTAAACCCTCACTTTTTACTCCGATGAGAATGGCCTCCGGCATCGACATGTCTCTCGACGACATTATGAGGCGCTCCGCTGCGGCGGCGGCCGCGTCTCGCCGGGGATTCACGTATGTTCGCAACCCGGCCAGAACGACGCCGTATTCCGTCCCGCAGGTGATTTAGGTTTTCGTTTTCTGTTTTCCTTGTTATTACTGTGACGACAAAAAGAGAGTGTCAGTGTTCGCTCAGCGTTTTGATTGTTAGGCAAGGCAACGCGGAATGATTCCGGAAATGGTTTTTGAAGATGACGGTGCTGCTATGATCGAAAGTGGCACCAAACTCTTTATATCAAACTTGGATCATGGAGTTTCAAACGGTGATATTAAGGTATTGTCATCGTCTTCTACACAACACAAGAAACTCTCGTGCTTTTTTCTCCCTCCTTTGTTAATATTTTCTTTAGATGTGTTGTGATAATTTTTCCATGTACCTTTCGTGATGCTTGTAGATGATTTTTCGTAGAACATGGTTTAGGTTTAGGGTTTAGGGATTAGGGGTCAAAATTGGTCGTGCTGCATGTACTTGTATTTTTTTAGTTCTTGTAATTGATTAATCCCTCACCCTGGTGTATTATATCTTACGAAGAGAGATGAAATTCCCAAATTGTCTTGTAAGAATCAAACTCATTGTCTTAAAAATATTTGAACCAAGATTAATTTGGACTGAAAATTGAAGGACCTAAATACATTTTACCGTATAATTTTTATCGTTTTGATTTTGATTCTTAGCAGTGCTTATTATATTTGTTTGTACTAATTTTTCAACTTTTGTACTTATTGGTACCTTAATTTGCGCCTAGCTTCAAGTGTGTAGCATGCTCAAATCTCTATATTACTGAAATTTTGCGTCTGTGGAGAGGTGCAGAGAATGTTACTACTTATTCTATTGTTAAATTAACTGACATTTTTGCTGACAATCCTTTCATTCTGCTGGTTTATGAATTCGAAGTTGGTTCATGTCTCAAATTGTTTTCCTCCTTGTTTGTGGTACATCAATGAGGCATTACTGCAATATGAACACCTATGACATGTACCCAAATCACAGCTCACCCAAAATAGTACCCAAATGGCCTGTATCAAATATATATAGTTTTTCTGTCTTTGTAGAACTTATAAATTTTTTTACTAGAGATACCCTAAGTATTTTGGTCTGCAAATAATGTAAAGAATTGAAAAATCATATATGAATTTTTCAGCTACTGTTCTCGGATGAGGGTGAATTGAAAAGATACTCCATTCATTATGATAACAACGGGAGATCAAAGGGAACAGCAGAAGTTGTGTTCATAAGGCACTCTGATGCTTTATCAGCCATCAAGAAATACAACAATATGAGGCTTGATGGTAAACCATTGCAAATTGAGCTCGTTGGAACTAGTACTCCTGCTGTTGCTCCTCTTTGTCAAAATAACTTACTGGGAAGGCCAAATGATGCGCTTTTAAGGTGTGAAATTCTGATTCTTGATCATTTGAACTTCTCAGTTATATATATTGCTTCATTATTTAGTCTGAACATTGCAGCTGCTCTCTTGTTACATGAAACCACAGCTTATGTTCATTTTCGATCATGAGCAAAATTAGAAATTTTAATAGCTATGTTTTTCTGAGTACATGAATATTTCTAATAAATAAGGGGTAGTATGTGGAGTTTAGAGCACATGCCCTAAGATGTTACTATGTCGATGTCATGGAATTGTGATTATATATGGTCACCATTTTATCCTCCATGTCCCTTTTCTTGAGTAACTTCTCAGTTACTATTATTAATTGCAAGTTCTGTGCTACGTTTTTTGCAGCAAAGGAGGAAGGGTTGGAGGTAGGAGGTTCCACAATGACTTTGTACAGGGCCACCTTCCAAGGGGCCGTGGACAGGGCCATATTCGGAAGGTATATTTTAGAGATCTTGATCATGCCTTGGAGAGGTCTCAGCGCAATCCGAGAGGCCACGCAAAAGTAAAGAGCAAAAATAGAAAAGTGACTGCTAAAGATCTTGATGATGACTTGGAGAGGTATCACCGAGAGGCTAAGCAGAAAAAACAAAATGGAAAGTGAGATAATCATACGTATTTTGAGTAAATAGGTCAGGAAAAGCATCGGATATAACATGATAGTAAATATGTATGGTGCTCTGATTTCTAGTTTTTGTTGCAAAATCTTACCCTGGCTGTCTATGTAAGTTAGCCATTTGGACATATATTTTTCAAAATTTAATGGACATAGAGTTGGTTGTGGGTCAGTTTGGATTGACGAAAATAGAATTCAGACAAATTAGTATCATCTTTCTTTGAATCAGTATAGATTTCCTCAATTTTTTTCACCCCTGAACCATAACTTGATCAATAATGTGTCCCTCTATCGTGTCGCAAGCAGCTCAATATTTTTTATCTTTCTGAAAGAAACCTAGAAAGATGAAAGGAGGCTTAACTACCAGCATGTCTTGCGGGGCTTAAGGATTTGGATTACTTAACTGCATACTCTTGGCTTGGAAGGGTTTATCGACTTAAAATTTACTTGATGCAATTAACCTGTGACTGGCGCTCAACTCGCATAAATCAATGTTAAATAAGAGCTTCGAGAGGTTGGTTTCAGCTACGAGTAAGATAAGGTAAAAACTCGGTTTAAGTGTGGTTTTATTAGAGTGCAGTTTGATGGAAAAAAATAGTTGCAATTCCCCGACCGGAATAAGTATGCAACTAAAAAAATTGAGGAATGTTAATTAATACTGTTATACCAAAATCAATCTAAGCCTATGGGAATGTCTACTTTGAACATTTTATGTTTTTATTTTTGGAAGATAACAAGAAATGAAGTTGAAAATACGCGTGGTTCAATATTATAAACATTTTCATTGAAGAAAATGTTTTAAAAAACAGGTCGAAATTTGAAAATAAAACTACTTTTATTTATCTATTTTTTTATCACGAGCAATTATTAGAGTTTCACATAATTCAAATGAAGGGTTTTCTGCCCAACTATCATCTCCTTCAAACATGACGTCGACGGTATATAAGAAATTTAAATTCTGTAAAAATTTTTTGAAAAGGTATATAAGAAGTAAATTAAAAAAAAAATTGTTTGAAATCTTAATATACTGAAAATAAATTATTTGTAGAAAATGAAAAGAAATTATTTTCACGAACAAAATACCTCTCAAGTCGGAGAAATCTGGTAGTGCTGCTGCTTAGTGGAAACAATCTGAGAAAGCTGCGTTCAGTTTTTATTTGGAGGAAATTCGTGATATCAGAGCCATTTGTCACTCTATCTCTAAGAAGTTCCTTCTCCTTCTCCACTGTTCAAGTTGCCCATATTCTTTTTTTTTTTCTTTTTTCTCTTTTCTTTTTTTCATTTAGATTCTCATTTCCCTTCTCCTCCACATCCAGCTTCACATGTCCATTCTCTTCCATCATATACCTCCATACGTCCCTTTCTTTACCTTCTTGTGGGCTTTTCCTTCATGCATCCCATGTTTTCCACCTGCACCCCATGTTTCCAAGTGAAAGACCAAAGTATCATTTTCCACCTCCACCCCTACCGTGCTGCACCCTCATGTTTTCCACCTCCTCTACCGTGTCGTCATCGTCACCCTCATTTTCGATCCACAATTAGTTTACAGACTTTCCAGAATAGGGGTTTCAGATGATTTTCGGAAAGGGCAATCTGAAAGATTTCAGAAAATTAATCCGAAAATGTATTTTGGAGTGGCCGATCCGAATAGAGTCAAAAAAGTCTAACAGGCTCTGGATAGGGTATCAAGAAACCTGTAAAGTAGTGGGTATTCAGAAAGGTGTTCTGGATGCTATAATGGTTATACATATTCTGGAAGGAGACGCTTAGCGCCACGCTCTTGTCTCCATCAAATCCCTTATCTATCAACCTTGCAGCATAGAAGACTTCCAGAAAGGGCAATCCTGAAGATTTCTGGAAACGGAGCTGATCTTTAAAGTCAAATAAAACTTAGAGAGTATTATTGTCTTTTTAAAAGACATGGGGTGCAGGAAGCAACTGCTTTATTGTGGCACGTGTGATCCACCTTCAATCCCATCCCTTAATCATCTCCTACTTTTCTTGTAATAGTCTCCATCCCCCTCTCCCCCACAATTCACTGGCATGGTATATTATATTGTTACTTCGCCTCCATGGCTCAAACTTGTTCCTTCGTCTCTGAAGTAGTTGATGGTGACAGAAGTATAACTGAGAGATGAATGTCTACATTCGTGCGTCCCTTTGTCTACATTCTCTGATTGATGAATCTTTAGAGGTTTGCTCATGACGACATCAACGGCGTGGTATGACTGCCTGCGGTTCTGTTCATAACAAGCTAACAAACCCATATCTCGTTGTATCTAAAACCACCCCAACTAATATGCACATAGTCTAACCCGGTCCAAAAATATTGGTCAGTTTACATCAGACGAAAATTTTGCAGTCTGAAGTCAAGCAAAAATTGATGGATAGTTTGCGTAAAAACTATGTTGACATTGGAAATCGGATGAAATCAAAATTCCTTTTTTTTTTTATTAGCCAATCACTATTAAAAAAAAATGAAAATTTGATTAGAAAAAATAACACACAGCAGCATTTATTTAGCAAAACAGCCTTCATATAATGTTAGTCATGCTATCTAAATTAGTTTAATCAATCTTTCATGGTCACCTGTAGTGGAGGGGATTGTTATTTTTTCAAGAATTATGTAAATATTTTAATGACTGTCATTATACTTACCAAGAAATTAAACATACGTTTACAATGTGGCCAAAGCTTTATGTTAATTGCAACTATAGTAAATATATAAAATCATGAAGGATTATGAGGGAGGGGCAGTTAGATCACAAACTGTATACTGCATGGATAATCTACATTAGTACAAATTAATTTCTCAATTCATGTTACAATTTTCGCAATAAAGGTGGGATAAAAGGGAAAAAAATCAAAACAAAATATTTACAGAAAATGAGAGCAACTTAGATGCCTCTAAAAGTAGACATCCCATGAGGCCCTCCTCTATCAAAGGAGTTTGTTTGACCTGTGATTATATTGACAACGCACAAAAATGAGTTCTTCGTTTTTCCCATGAAAGGTCCTGTATGCCAAGTAAAAAAAGCAAGCATAGAGGCAGCCTTCATGAATGAAAAAAAATACTGAAGAAGGCTCGGTGGGAATCTAAGTCCTGTACAAGAGAAACAATCACATGTAGTTCTGCACACATTTTGGTTGGAAAGTAATGAAGCCCGCCAGCAACTGCATGCACACAAAATGATAATGTCAAAACACGTAACAAGATTTTGAATATCAGAGTTTAGCTGGTCTATTCACATCTAGGCCAGATTACTAATCATCTAGACTCAAGATAAAGTAGGTGTCAATTTTCCTAAAAAGCAAAAGAAAGAGGGAGAGGGGTACGAACCTGGTGGCAGGCCAAGATTTTCAGCAGTTGAGTCAAAATCAGGGACATTCAAAATTATCCCTTAACAGAACTCTGGCTTCCCCCAGTAGTTGAAAAAATACATGCAGAAGATGAAGGCACGATGGCAGACACAAGTATACAACATGGCTCTCCAAACTAGTGATATCACTGAAGAGATCAAAAGAAATTGATGGCATATAGTTTGTTTCCTAGTTCTCTCAATTACTTCCCAAAGTAATCATTAATGTAAAGAGTTCACCCAATTCCACTGGCTGGCTGGTTCTCTTTCTCTGGATATAATTGTACTCTGCAATGTTGACAATCAATCGCAATTATGTGGCAGGAATGAAACATACAAACTTAAGTATGTCCTGGATATGTTTTTCAATCTTAGTCAATCCAATGATGGAAGTTTTCCTCAGAATCAAAGGCGATAATTCCTCAAACCAATGCACATGTCCTACCCCATATAATATAGCCTCCCAGAAAGTCATGCCTTGAAGATCACAGGTCAATCCCAAGATCATTTGCCAGTTGAAGTATGCCACACATTTGAAGATATGGATTCTCTAACAGTTTTTCATTGTTACTCTACATTGCAAACACAACATGTAATCATAATGATTTAAGTAATAATAAATATTATTAAGAAAATCACAAAAGGAAGTTACTCGTGGAACCATCATACACTGTGGTAGCTTTGACTCAAACACTAAGAATTCAATGAATAAAAAAAATAACATTAAAAAATATGTCAATGACTTGTATGCATAACATTATACTTTTAACAGAACAACAAATCAGCAGTCCAACTTCATTATTGTGAAAATAATCCTTTTCTTTTCATCTCAGCTTTTCATCAAGCTGATTTTGCTGCATTATCTAATAAAAATTGAATTCACCATGAATTAATTATTTTAAATTTAATAAGGTTATATATACTCAAATTTAATTGAAGTATTCGTTTTAATCTTTAAGATAATATTTTTAAAAATTTTAAATCTCAAAAAAGGTAGGAAAATCATTATTCTTTAATTATCTTATTTTAATACACTAGTGCCTACATGTAAACGTATTAAACACAGGTAAAAAATATGACACAAAAGAATGAACATTTTGTATCAACTACAGTAAAAAGTATCAATCTTTTTGGTATCTTTCCATAATCCATTGTTTTAAAAGTTTCAATGTGTTTTGAAAATTTTGGTATCTTTATTTTTAATTTTTCCCACCTAACTAATTTTTGGTATCTTTATTTTTATTTTTTCCCACCAAACTATTTCTTTGAAAACTTTTATCCAGATAAATTTAATTTTTTGCTTGTCTTAAAATCTTGTCTTTTATAGCTTAATTTTCCACTGGAACTGGATAGTCTCTGAAAGCCAGATTGTCACCATTTTTTGTGTTTCACTAATATAATCATGAGAATTATATAAATGACAGAATTTGGAGATGAAGCTCATCAAATGCAAGATTAATATTGAATCGAAGCTTTACTAATAATATGAACTTGAAGCACGTCATTAAAAAAACTTAAGGTACCTGTTGAGCCTTAACCACAAGATTCTGAAGCATGTGTTGATATTTCTCTGGATTTTCGGTCATCATGCGCTGCAGCAATAAGAAATTATTACAAAAGATGATAATTATATATGGATATAACACATTTTCAACACCAAAAATCAATTAAAATCCATGCCTTCAGAAGAAAGGCAGAAGAATAATATGCCACTCTTGAATCTGTGTCATCCAAAAGTACCCTGCAAGATGCAAGAAATTTCATGCTTTATATGTTAATGTATAAAGGTAATGTAGTAAAGAAAGCCAACTAAGTCACAATGAGCAAAGAAGTTTGGAATCACCTAAAGAATTGTTCCTGACCAACCTCCTGGAAAGCAACAGGATCTGCTGTGCATTTACCAATAAGTAGTAGAAGAAGTGTGGCTCGAATATCAGATGTAGCACCAGGCAGGTTTCCTCTTCCTTTACTTCCAACAGCAACACCCAATGCAATATCATCTGTTGCTGCTCCAGCCAATTGAATAAGTGGCCAATATAGTATGGCAGCAGGAACACGTGCAATTAATTGCATTGGGACAATGGCTCGTCCTTGGAAAAGAGCTGCCATTGATGCAGTCTCGTGATCCAGGTGGTAGTTATTATGGTAGCCAGATCTCCTATTAGCCTCTTCTTTATGTTCATCCCAGTGGAAAGTATCTTGTTTGACAACATGATTATCACTATCAGACCTTTTGCTTACATTACTGCGATTTAAATTTCTGCCGCGGTGTACATCATCTCCAAAGGGCATAGCAGCAGCTGGAGGAACTCTTAGACACAATTGAGAGAATAGTATGTCACACATCTGTTTAGAAACAGAGAAAAGTGTTGAGCACTAATTAAACCAAATAGAAATTCTCCAAAAATTGTTTCAAGTAATCATAACTTTTTTAAAAAAACTATTATTCTTAAATATAAATCTGTAACAATATCTACAATTTTTCAGGTATAAAATTGTCTGTTATTGTAGAAATTTAATTTATTATAAAATGCTTAACACCGTTTTAGATCATATCACCAAAAATCACGCTCTATCAGCAGTTTACTGATAAACAAACGATAACAAAAGTTCCTAAACAATTCCTCAAAATAAATCCAATTGGCAAAGCATTCTGTTTTTACCTTTCTATGATAAGATAAATCCAATTGCAATTAATGTTGATGTTGTACACAAGATATTAAAAGAAAAAAGATATTGGGGATTATTTATGAATTGTGATCACAGTATCTATAAATCTCAATGAGAAGTTTAATCATACTGCTAAACATCTAATTATACTCTATGGTAGTGGATGTTAGTCATACAACGGAGCAATAAGATAAAATGTGTGTGTGAGTGTGTGTGGGTGTGTGTTTGGGGGGGAGGGGGCTTAGCATAAACGACAAAGAAGGATGCATGTTGACTAAAAGGACACAATACAAAATGATTGTATATAATTGAGATATTTATGTGACATTAATTGAGGAGAAGATTATTAAAAAATGGTTAAGGTTGGTTAGACACATACAGAGATTACTACTGGAAAAAGACGCACCAACAAGGAGGGTAATTGTATTTATAGTCTTGTGATAAAAGAGAGAGACCAAGAAGGCCACTGGATTAAGTTGTTAAGAGGGATCTCAGTTAATATTTCCAAAGACCCAGACTCTCTGACAGAAACTAATGGTATCAAGTGATCCATGCCACCAACTTCACCTAGCGGGATAGGATAAGGCTTTTGTTGTTTTGTAGTGTAGATTGCAACACTTTTACAGACAGTTAATGTTACAAATGAGCATATTGTCAAAAAAGTATGTTTGAGTTAAGCAGTAATTACTTTCAGAATATTAATGCGATCTGTCTCATTTTTCTGAAACACCAAAGACAAGGCTCCACTCATTATGTCAATCACTGCATTGGCTTTTTCAAGATGCCAATCTTTCTTCCCATGACCCAGATCTCTGCTGCTTGATTGTTGCATTTCATGCTCGTCTAACAAAAATTTGCATCTCATGAGAAGCCTTTCAAGGACAAACAAAAATCCCCATCTAATGTAGTTGTATTTAGACTTTAGAAGGCCACACATAAGTAAAATGGGCAAAGGAACATCTGACGTATTTAAAGAATCTTGAGTTCCCGCTTGAGCAACTTTCTGCTGGAAGTATGTGATACTTGACCATATATTCCCATCTCTTTCTCCATTAATTTCAGAAATAAGTAGATCGCCTAACCAGATATACCCATTTTGACGGTAAGAAATTCTTTCAGAATGAAGAAGAGAATGTAAAGTGGACCACGAGTGCTTTGCCTGCAAACCAATGCCATTTCTCAGAACAACACCTTCCATACTTTCCAGAAACTTGAGAGATTTGGTTATTTGATTCATTTGAGAGAACTCTTTGTCCAAATGAGTGAATGTACTTATTACAGCATCAAATTTCTCTGCTACAACTTCCAGTAGCTGCAAATATTTGAAAGAAACCAACAAGGTACAAAATGAATATATAGAAATTAAACAAGAGTTATTTTACGCCAAATATATGAGAAAATCTGACAACAACTTCATAATCATTAATAAAGCATGTGAATCCTGATACTCTGTAGCAAAATAGAGCAAACTGTAAAGTAAATGCATGAGTGCAAAGCAACTAATTGCACCTGCTCTCAAACTTTGTTTTAAGAAATCATTTACGCTTGCAACTAATTATATTGCAAATAGAAGTGGATAAAAAAATGCATCTTTAATTTGGCTACCCACACCCCTCCACCCCCCCTCAAATTTAATTTAGATATGCCATCTACTGAACAATAATTCACAATCACCTTAAAAGACAAATTTTATGAATATAATGTGATTAAAGCAACTTGGTAAAAACTGTTGATGCCATCTGATGCATAAATAAATTTAACAAGTCAAAGACAAAACGGCAGAAAAAATATAATTTTACTGGATTTACATTTTACAGGTAATGCAAATTTAGTAGCAGAGCTTTTCTGTTTGTTGTAATGCAAATTCCTATATACAATCCCTTAAAATTATTACAGGTAGTGGTTAGTGGTTGTTTTTTAAATGCTGTAATCCTATATATATATATATATATATATATATATATATATATATATATATGAGATCATAGAGTGGAGTGATGCATCCTACTGAATTGTAAATCTTCTTTTAACTCTCTTTATTCTCTTAACTTGGTATCAGAGCAGGTTGGTCTTGCTCTGCCTTTCCGGCCATCTTCTGGCTCTCGTCCGGTCACTTTTTTGTTGTCATCCGACGACTTTCCGCTACAGCTGTCCCCTGCTGCCATTCGTCAGTTTTCTAAATTGCACAATTTTCTTACATGTTCCATTGTATCTTACATCTACATTATTTAAAACATGTCGTCAAGACCTACAACCTCCTTTTCCGAAACTCTCACTATAATAACTAAGAAATTAAATGAAAAAAATTACATGTCTTGGTCATTTTCAGTGGAACTTTGGTTCCTTGGACAAGGGTTTCACGATCATCTAGAAGAAGACGGAAGTAAGATACCAAAGGATCAGGCTCAACAATGGAAAAAGCTTGATTATCAATTGTGTTATATTGTGGCAATTAGTAAAACCAGATATTTTGAACACTCTCAGATCCTTCAAAACATGTAACTCTTTCTGGAAAAAGGCTCAAAATATCTTTGCAAATTATATCCAACGCCTCTATGATTCCGCTAATCGATTAACCTCTCTCAAGCAAGTGGATAAAGATATGATGACCTTTATTGTTGAAGCTCAACCAGCAGTTGAATAATTAAAGATGTTCCTAGAGGTAGATTCGTTAGAGGAGATAAAACAAAAGTTGGATAAATTCTATATGGTTATGACTCTTCGGGCTATGAATTCAGAATTTGATCATGTTAGAGATCAAATTTTAAATAGATAAGAAGTTTCTTCTATGAAAATTTTGACTACAAGATTGTTTCGTGTTCCAACTCTCAAAGGAAAAAATAATCAAGAACT
This sequence comes from Sphenostylis stenocarpa, assembly GCA_963425845.1. Classification (NCBI taxonomy): domain Eukaryota; kingdom Viridiplantae; phylum Streptophyta; class Magnoliopsida; order Fabales; family Fabaceae; genus Sphenostylis; species Sphenostylis stenocarpa. The sequence goes on from OY731398.1 coordinate 19,975,547, forward strand.
TGTTAAATCTTCTCTATAATTTCTACTCGTGAAAGAGGAAGTCGCAGCACTAGAGAAGGACGTGGAGGTAGAGAACATCCTCAATGCACTCATTGCATGAGAATGGGTCATACCCTGGAAAATTGCTACTCTTTGCACGATTTTCCTGACAAGACTGTCAATATTTCCAAATCTGAAATGGTTGAACCCAAGTTCTTTCACGAAGAATATCAAGAATATTTGAGGTTGAAATCTAGTAGTCTAGCACAGTCATCAACAACCCCAAATTCATCAATAGCTTGCATTTCACAATATGTGGAAAGTCAAAATCCATGGATTATTGACTCAGGTGCTTCTGATAACATATCTGGTAATATCTCTTTGTTCTCTTCTCTCTCATTTTCTAAAACTCCTCATCTCATAACCTTAGCCAACGGATCTAAAGTAGTCTCTAAAGGAATTGGTCAAATCTCCATTTCTCTGTCTTTAAACTTAAAATTTGTTCTTTTTGTTCCTTCATGTCCCTTCAGTCTCATTTCCCTAAGTCAATTAACCAAATTATTAAATTGTTCAATAACCTTTAATGCCAACTCTTTTGTTATACAGGAACGTGGTACGGGTCGACAGATTGGTGAAGGATATGAATCTAGAGGTTTATACTACCTTAGGACTAAATCATTTGTATCATGTGTTGCATCCTTATCTCTAAAACTATTAGACGAACGTTTAGGACACCCTCACTTGTCAAGATTAAAAAAAATGGTTCTTGAACTTCAGACTCTTCAAGATTTTGAATGTGAATCATGTCAACTAGGGAAATATACTAGGTCCTCTTTTCCTAAATGTTCTAAATCTAGATGTGATTCTGTCTTTTCTCTTGTTCATTCTAATATTTGGGGTCCTAGTCGTGTCTCATCCTTAGGCTATAGATATTTTGTTACCTCATTGATGAGTTTTCTAGGTGTACTTGGATTTATCTAATGAAAGACCGTTCTGAATTATTACCTATCTTTAAGTATTTCCTTAATGAAATCAAAAATCAATTTGGAAAAGTAATCAAAGTTTTACGAAGTGATAATGCCAAAGAATACTTTTCTACTGATTTCTCCACTTTCTTAAGTTCCTAAGGGATTTTACACTAGTCTACTTGTCCTCACACACCACAGCAAAATGGTATAGTAGAACGAAAAAATAGACATTTGGTTGAAACGGCTCGTACCTTATTACTTGGTACAAACATGTCTGTTCATCATTGGAGAGATGTTATTCTTACTGCATGTTTTCTCATTAACAAAATGTCATCTTTTTCTCTTGAGAATAAAGTTCCACATTCTATTCTATTGCCAAAGGAGCCACTCTTTCATATTTCTCCTCGTGAATTTGGTTGCGTATGTTTTGTTCATGATAGGTCTCCAGGTTTAGATAAACTATCAGCTAGAGCCATCAAATGTGTCTTCTTGGGATATTCTCATCTTCAAAAAGAATATCGATATTATTCTCCTGAAACCAAGAGTACATGTGTTGAAAGTCTCACATCGCCTACCTCATGTCATTTGGTATGGTTTAAATACATGTTAGGCTACTCCACATATTGCCAATTGGTTTTATGTTGGAACTTTAACATGGTATCAGAGCCAAAACCTAACATCTTTCCGGTTATTGTCATGGCCAAAAGTTACCCTTTAGTTGGGTCAAAATTACCCTTTGCCTGGTTTGGCAGGCTTCGTTGGAGAGGGCGTGTTGAAAGTCCCACATTGCCTACCTCATGTCATTTGGTATGGTCTAAATACATGTTAGGCTACTCCACATATTGTCAATTGGTTTTATGTTGGAACCTTAACAACATGTCTGCTAATGTCACTTTTTTTTTAATCAACTCCCTTCTTCCCTCCTTCTATGCAGGATATTAGTTCGGTCCAAAATATCCTACTTATACCCTTAGTGGAGCCATTTGTACCTCCTCCTCCTCCTCCTGATACCCAAAATTCCACACAAAATACACCGGAATCCTCATCATTGCCTCTTATTACCTATCAACATAGGAGCCAAATGATCAATCTCATGCCCCAAGATGAGTCTTCCTCAGTAGATCCTTCTCAATCATCCCCTAATACCACAATTCTTGATAATGATAACTCAAGTTGGCCTATTGCCATTCGCAAAGGTACTCGCTCTATTCATAATCCACATTCCATTTACAATTTTCTTAGTTACCACAAATTGTCTCCTTCCTATTTTTCGTTTGTTTCTTCTATATCCACTATTACTATTCCTAAAAATGTGAAAGAGGCACTTGATCATCCTAGATGGCGACAAGCCATGATTGATAAAATGCAGACTCTTGAGCATAATGGTACATGGAACTTAGTTCCTCTTCCATCTGGGAAGAAGACTGTTGGTTGTCGTTGGGTCTATGCCATTAAAGTTGGACCAAAAGGTGAAATTGATCGACTCAAAGCTAGATTAGTAGCAAAAGGCTACACTCAGATCTATGGTCTTGACTACAATGAGACTTTTTTTTCTGTGACCAAAATGACTACTGTTCGACTTTTCTTTGCTATGGCAACTATCCGTCATTGGCCTCTTCATCAGTTAGATATCAAGAATGCTTTCTTGCATGGGGATCTTGAGGAGGAAATTTACATGGAACAACCTCCTGGTTTTGTTGCTCAGGGGGAGTCTAGTTTAGTTTGTAAGTTACATAATTCTCTCTATGGTCTCAAACAATCTTCACGTGCTTGGTTTGGAAAGTTAAGTCACACTGTTCAAAGTTTTGGACTAAAACGAAGTGAAACAGATCATTCTATTTTTTATTATACTGCTTCATGAAAATGTGTTTATTTAATTGTATATATGGATGATATAGTCATTACAGGGGATGATGTTGATAAAATTTCTCTGCTAAAGAAACATTTATGCAATCACTTTCAAACTAAGGATCTTGGTTGTCTCAAATACTTTCTAGGGATTGAAGTGACTCAATCTAAAGAAGGCATTGTAGTCTCCCAAAGAAAGTATGTTTTAGATATCCTGAAAGAAACAGACATGATTGATTGTAGACCAGTAGACAACCCTATGGATCCAAATGAGAAATTAATGATGGATCAAGGTGAACTGCTCTCTGATCCTGAGAGATATAAAAGACTTGTTGGGAAACTCATTTATCTTACCATTACTAAACCTGACCTATCTTTTGTTGTTGGAGTTGTCAGTCAGTTTATGCAAAATCCTTGTACTGATCATTGGAATTTTGTTGTTCACATCCTAAAATATCTCAAAAAGGCTCTAGGACAAGGTCTGTTGTATGAAGATAAAGGGGATACCCAAATATCTGGGTATTGTGATGCTGATTGGGTTGAATCCCCTATGGACAAACGCTCCACTACAGGATATTGTGTTCTCATTGGAGGCAACATTATTTCTTGGAAAAGCAAGAAACAAATGTAGTGGTCCGGTCTAGTGCTGAAGTTAAATATAGAGGAATGACGTCTCTCACTTGTGAACTAATCTGGGTGAAACAATTCCTTCAAGAACTGAAATTTTGTGAGATCCAACAGATGAAGATGTATTGTGACAATCAAGCAGCTATCCACATTGCCTCTAATCCGGTGTTCCATGAAAGGACCAAACATATAGAACTCGATTGTCATTTTATTCGTGAAAAATTATTGTCTAAAAAATTTGTATTGAATTTGTCGGGTCCAATGATCAACTTGCAAATGTGTTGACAAAGTCTTTAAGAGGACCTTGAATTAAATTTATTTGTTCCAAGCTCGACACATACAATTTGTATGCTCCAGCTTGAGGGGGAGTGTTAGAATTATTATTAAGTAGTGGTTAGTAGTTGATGGTTGTTTTTTAAATGTTGTAATCCTATATATATATATATATGAGATCATAGAGTGGAATGATGCATCCCACTGAATTATAAATCTTCTTTTAACTCTCTTAACTAAATCCATGAGAAACACCGGACAAACTGTTTCACATGCTTTCTCCATAGCCCAAATTGTTAACTCTTAACCTGGCTTTGTAAGAAAATGAAGGTTGTTGACATTCAAAGAAGCATTCAGACTTATTACGTTCACCAAAGGAGAGGGGAAGAAAATGAAGGAGAGGAGAAGCGCTCACTAGAATCATGAAAAGGAGTAGCCCTTAAATTATTAAAAACAAAAGAATAGGGATGTACCATATTAAGTCGTTCACTGTTGGGATAACTGGACAGGGCTGACGCAATAGATCTTCTCAGAATCTCTCCAATGCCTTCTACCCCAAGTTTAACAGAAATATAAAATGCCTCAGGTGCATTTGTTTGAGCAAGCAGAGCAGCAAGAGGTTGGATCTCATCGTCACTATATTCATTGCCGCCAGCAGCTATGCATGTTTCATTTATTTGATGCAGAATGTAATCAAAAAGCACTGAATACAAATTTTTCCTCTCTTCTCTTGAGCTTGCTAGGGAATACTGCATCCAACATACCAAAAAGCAGGGGGAAATCATATAATTTGAAACTAACACTGAAAGTAGGACATTGGCCTAAGGCTTTGTCAACATTTTATTGTAAAACCAAAAAGCAGGAATCTTAACAGCTAAACAAATGATAAATCTGCACTGGGAACATCAAGCAATCACAATAAAAAAAGTCTTATCCCATAAGTGTCCTCTTTAGATAAAAGCTAGGACTGCTTTTAAGAGCTTCTCTACTAGAAATAGAGTTCTTTTTTTCTATTCCTAATAGGGATGCTCTCAAAAGCAACTTCTAACTTTGTACCCAGACAGGCTCTAGGATCAAGCAATCACAACCCTAATGACAAATCAAGCAACACGACAAGATCTGTATCCAGTCCATTGCAGTCATTAATGAAGTCTACAACTACCAGAAGATGTGTAAACGTCAGGTCCAGATCCTAGAAAAATAATTTATCTTTAAGGTTTGGTGCAGACCTGTTTTCATATAGAAAATAATTGCCTTTTTGTGTAAAGTTCTTGTCCTAAAATTTTTATGACTTGGTTCATTATGAAATATAAGTTGTACTAAAAATCAGACTTCTTAAGCAATAATTTTGATAGTGGTGATTACCTTGCATCTGCTTTGTTATTATCACATATCATTCTTTGCCATTAACCCATTATGTCAACCAAACTCATTCCTGTTTAGGTAAATTTGGAAATGCCACAGCCCAATGTGTCACAATATTTACCTCTAGGTCTTATACAAATTATTTCAAGTATAACTCGCGACACTCTTTTTTACAAGTGAGAATAGTAAAATTGTATTACTATTCATAATAATTAATAATTGATTAGTGTGAATAGTAATACATGGGGACATTTAAAAACACTCACAGTTATTGTTATACCAATGAACATAAAAGTATGACATATACTAAATGTATGCTTATTTTATTCTAATTTTTATTGAAAATATTATTATATATAATATATATTATTAATAGTAGAATATATAATATGCATAATGTTATAATTAAATATGAAAATATTAAACGCTGTTTCAACAAACAATTATAAGAGCTCATGATTAATTATAGAGTTATGTATACAAAAAATTATATAAACATATTATACGCAAGCAAATTTATATTTTAGTAATCATTTTATGATATAATTTTCATTTATATTTTAACATTTAATTTAACAACTTTTAGTTCTCAACTCAACTAACTTAACATTAGTTACTTAAACACATTTGTGGCATTTGATTTTATAAAACAACAACCGAACGTTATATATATATATATATATATATATATATATATATATATATATATATATATATATATATATAATCTGAAGCAGGAAACTATACCATTTCCAACACTAGTTTTGTTATTTCAACATAATAGATGTGTTGAATACTCAAAAGAATGAACATCATTATTACCCATAATATATTTGCTTTTCTACAGATCGAAGAGTCACTATTAGTTTAGAGGTCAACTGATGAGATAACAACATATTGGGCCTTATTTATGCAGTATGGATACAATAATTATACAAAGTAGTACTGTTAGTAAAAAGGGGAAAAAGTATTAGTGATAATGAACTCAATTGGAGTTATATCAAGATTGAGGTTAAAGATATGCACACCTCAATAAAAATAAATTGAACTCCTCCGATCAGATCAAGTTGATCCACAAGAAACTTTGGTTTGTTGGGTACAGATTCAGCAACTTCAGGAACTTCATAAAACATATTGGTTAACATGGAAATAAGCTTACAGTGAACTAATTCTGCCCAAGAGTTCTCCCTACTGATTTTTACAAGGGCCTTCAGAACCTATCAGCAGATTGGAAGTAACTAAATTAGACAGTTATATGATAATGACATAAGGAGTATTAACAATCAACAACAAAGAAGTAAGTGAATAGCTATGCAATAAAAACTCAGGATAAAACACCCAGGATTAACATACTCCTTACATGCAGCCTTAAGCCCCTAAATGGGATAATGAAAAACTAAAGAACATCTACAGCACAGAAATGAAAGTACTACAACCTTATAGTTTGTGTGTTTTAGTTCCTCATACAAACACTAATCCATAATCCAATCCAATAACAACAATAAAGAAAATAGCCAAAAACAATGCATGGATAATTTTTTAGAAACAATATTTAAATAACAAATGAAGCAAAAATATAGTAGCGTGATGAGAAAAAACCTCCCCTTTTATCAATCTTTCTTCATAAGTTACAACCCATTCAATAATTCCAGTCAAACAGAACAAATACCAGTTAAGTATGTGCATCTAAAATCAAAAAGCTTATCAAATGTTCAACCTTTCTAGAAGCATTTAGGGGTAATAAACACAAGCAGCAACTGTTCAACCAAGCAAATGATTGTGTGACTAATAGCTAGACACCAAAGATTGGTTTTGGTGATGACAAAAATTGAGAGAAATAACAAATCTACTGGAACAGCAGATGGCAAAATAAGTTTCCTCTTTGAAAGATTGGCTTTGTTGATGACAATAATTGAGAGAAATACCAGATGTACTGGAACGTCAAATGGAAAAACTAAGTATGCATATTCTGGTAAGGCAACTATGAGAAACTAGCACCAATCACTAGTTCCCAATGGATGGCAATGGCTCATAACAAAGAACATGAAAGAAATAAGGTGGCAGAAGAATATGCTCCCCGTGAAACACAGCCACAGTGAAAACATTGCTTACAAAATCTCTTAATCTTGTTCTAGTTTTTCATTTCTCAAAGCATCTGCATGACCCCTTGGTTTAAAAAGATGTTTCAATCAGGTTATACTTCTTCCTTCTGTGATACTACTTTTAACTTTATCTAGTTTACTTTGGAAAAAATATTAATTATTAATCTTTTACTTGTTTGTTTTGCTCAACAAAATATCCTCCGTCACCATTCTTTCACTCTCTTAAATAGAAAACTTAACTTCTATATATCTAAAATAAATTCCAATATTCAATAATTGGCAAGCATCCTCTCCCCTGACTCACTGTCCAACCTCCCAAAAAGGAAGAAAATAATTAGCCAACAGAATGTGGTAAGAAATAAAAAAGAAAGTCCATGAAATACAGGTAGAGTCGAATAGGAGAGGAGGATATTATTTCTCACCCTTATGTCAAGCCCTACTAAACGGTTTCTCCAGATCTTTCCTCTATCACAGACAAAATACAGCAAACAGCTGAGAGCAGATGCCCAAACAGATTCATCCTTTTCTTCAGACTGTATAAAGCAATTGATCAGCATAAATGACTATTTATGGCAACACATTGATTAAACCATTGTGCTTGAAAAACAGAAGTAGACAGACAGATAACATAATTATCTTAGGAAAATTCATATGAAATAGATGATAAAAGCTTTTTCTTTATCCACCTAAGAGAATCAATCTGAGATTTTGAAACAAGATATGTGATTGAAACTAATGCAAACCCACTCAGACATTTGAGCACTACCTCAAAAGAGTCCTTTTTTAATTATTAAAAACAGTAATTATGTCAAAAGTTGTTTCCACTATCTTGTCTTGTAATTTTATATTTTCAATCCATTTAAAAATGTCGCTTACTCACTCATTATAGTTCTCCAATAGAAACTCATCTACACCATATCATGTACACATAAATTAATATATCGTGACAAGTGTTGAAGATAAAATATTGGCACCCCTCAATCAGATGATCCCAGCCAAGAAAAATAATTTAGAAACACGAAATGATTTTGTTCAACAATTTCATTTTCTGCCCAATGATACCTGAACAAGAAGAAGTAGTATCTCATACAGGATATTTAAAATCCAAGACTCAAAATTATCAAATGCAGAGCCTGCATCTGATTTGTTCTGCGAACTAGCTTTTCTGCCTCCTTGCACCATAACTTGAGTGTCACTGTCATAATAGGATTCTTGAGTATATTCTTCCTCTATAGTAGAAGCATCATTAGCAAGTATCGGTTCTAGGAGATGTGCATGAACCCCAAGGTTTAGAATTAAATCAAAAGCACGAACCCTGCATGCTGATTTGGAAGAACTAAGCATCTCCTGAAATATGCATTTCAAATAAATCACTACCCAAAATATTACAGATAGCATAGCATGACAGAGAAAAAGTGCTTTATTTATGCATCACCTCAAACATAGAAAGAATGAGCGGAGCAGCTGTCTGAGAATTTAAAACATACCTGGAAAATAATATTTTCTATGATCATTACACATAATTGGCTTGCATAACAATTTAAAACCATAAAAATATGAAAAAACATACTAGTCAATCAATCAGTTGACAAGAAAATTAATCTGTGGTTAAATAAACATTATAAATGTACCTGACATTGAAAAGATTTAAAAGTTTTGATATACTACATAGCAATATCTTGACAATGCTTTTATGTAAACATAATTTAGCAGTCAACAAGTTATATATTCGTAGATCTCTATAAAACCCTCCCTCCTTTTTGGAAAACCATGTACCAAAAATATAGTTCCTTATATTGTGAATAGAACACACCAGTCTCCCCGTTGATAAAAAAACAAATTTTCAATTAGGTTTGTTGAGAATATGCAATATTAAGAGTATGAAGTCTTTGCAAATCAGAGAGTTCAATGTCTCATGTCTGAACCTACAGTTTCCTGCACGTCAAACAATGTTAAACCCTGTCTATTTTTCTTCTCCATCTCTTTGTACACCTAGTTAAAACTGCTTCTAAGTACGGCATCCCTCAAATTGCAAGAATTTCTGGCTGCTCTTTGAAATATATTTTTACTTGGGGAAGGGGACCAACTTCAATAAAAGAGAAATATGTATGTGTGTGTGTGTGTGTGTGTATATATATATATATTCTAATTTGAAAAGTCTAATTAAATATTTCTGTAAAAATAAGCAATAATCCCACAACATTTTTCTTCAATTTTGCTATCAAACCCTCCTCTTTTCTCTACTTAGAATACAATTCAACTCATCAAGTTTAGATTTTGAGATAATGAAACTTTCAAAAGATTAATATTTTGATCATAGAAATCAGGAATATACAGTAGAAATAAGAGAAAAATTATTCAGGGCTGGTAACCAGAAAGGAGTAAAACATAAAAAGACAACAATTAATTGAAACATACATGTCAATAACTAGTTTAATAAGGACGCTCACAGCCACATCCGTTGATGGTCTTCCACTGTTATTATTTAGTCTAGTTGAGGCTCTGACAGCATTGGCATTTGGGATAGAAACCTCTGCACAAACTGCAGCAATAACATCATGTACCTCTGTAGGGTTCAATCGCAGAGGTTGTTGCTCACTGGTCAGCATAAGAGAACATTTTTGTGAGATGTAGAAACACAAATATATCAACTATTAACAACAAAACTATGATAACAAAGCTGCAGCTTTGTTAACTGAATGAATATGCATGCAGAATGTTAAGAACCAAGAAATGAAAAATGAGAAATTTGAAGAAACAAATAATTTTATTGAACAATTGATATTAGAGAAGGAATTCACCCTCAAGGGTTTCTCTTTATCCCCCCTACCCACAAGTTATCTAACTGATCTCAACTAATTAACTGCTCTGGAAGTCTCTAACGGTTTTTACTGTCCCTGTTTTTCCTAACAACAACCTTGTCCTGTAGGTGCAAATGAGAAATTCAACTATCTTGAGAATTCCTGCTGGTCATCTCCCCACAATGCTTCTCCCCATTTGAGTATTACAATCTCCCCAACCTAGTCGATCTCTAAATTCCTCAAATTTCCTCAATCAAAACACTAAATCAAAGTTGACACAAACCCCTCCCAAATCATATTGGAAGCATTCTGTTTAAGAATCTAAACCAGTGGACTGCATTAAACTCTCCATAATAATGACTGCCAACAGAACCTTTCTGAGGGCTTAATTCGCTGCATTTTAAAAAGCATGTTACTTCAGCAATCTGCCCAAAAAGATCACAACCATCAAATGGATTAACTCCATTTCCCATGCCCAGGACAGAAACTCTGGACCACCTCATTTTAATCCATTCCCATACCACTTTCCTTCAGGATGCTTGGACAAATAGGGCCGAGCCTCCTCTCTTAAACAGGTTGCTCATTAGTGGTGTTGTCCTGTCCTCCCATTTTATGCCTTATTTCTGCATCCATCTCCCCAAAAGTTGTTAAATATAGGGTTTTCAACAGTGTGCTACAGTGGCAGAGTGGCCCTTGGCCACTATAGTCGCTGCTGTAGTGGAACAATTAAGTGTTGCAGCTGTCACAGTGCATTAGCAGACAGAATAGCTACACTATGGGCAATTCAGAAAATAGCCCTCGGAAAAAGACGTTAGGGCCTTTTGAGGCGCTATTACAGACATTTAATTTTCCAAAAATTATTTTGGTTTACATCATGTCACCTCATTTGATCTTTATTCCCCTTTAATTAACAGCTCTAACTATCCCCAACAGTTTTCCATCCAATTCTTTCCTCACAGAGTGTGTAAATTTTTAGAGACAATAATAAATTGAAAGTGCAAACCATTAATAAGGGCAGCAAAAATAACAGCACAATAAACAAATGCAAATCATATATACCAATTTAGGATCAAGTAATAATTACTTTGAAAGAAATGCCCAATTTTTTTTATGGAATCCATTTTCAGATGTGGTAAAAACAGGTGCAAACATTTGCTATCCAATTCCTTTGAAGATTTTCTAGAGTCAAATGATCTAAACCTGTAATGACGATACTGGAAAAGCTGTCGAGTTCTGGGACGGAATGTAATCACAGGAAAATCCTCCCTGTAGAAATGGAAGTGTTCAGAACAGAAAATCATGAAAAGCATTTTTGCATGCCAAAGTTGTGAAAAGATAAACAGATTTTTACACATCTCGAGGGTAAAAAGTGTATCAAACTGTATAGGAGCAATTCAAATACTTATCACATAATTTTGCCCACATAAACTGCATGATAGTTCATAGAACATCACAGTACTTATGGAAATGAGTGGTAATGAACCAGAGAGTACCACCTTATGTATTGCATGCAGACATTTTGAGTACAGAAAAGAACATGAGAATGTAATACATTTGTCTTTTGAAGGCTAACCTAAAATTGTACAAACCATTGCTTTTAGCACTTCAATTTCACAACAACTCTAAACTATTACGAAAGTGTTGGTTCAACTTTTTTAATATAATATTTGGCTTAAAACAACAAATTATGAAAGATTTGACAGGGGCATGAAATTGGATAAAAAATAGAAAAAGAAAAATATCAGAGCAAGTCCATAGAAGAACATGCCAAATCTGACGAGAGCCTGGTTTTGTTCGTTTAGATGCTGTTATTGCTCTCAGATGGGGGCGAGCTGAGTCAGAATCAGTAATAGGCGTTACAGGGGAAGACTGCAATAGCTGATCCAGGTAAGGCATATCATCAGTTCCAAAAAATTTCCATGGTTGCCCCTTCATCTTAGATTCAATGTCTCCTACAAGTAGAGCTGCAGCACCTATTTCTAAGAAACTATGTGATGTCATGTCTTGGGAATTCACAGCACGATCACTGCATTAAAACATGTTAAATAACAAAGTTAATTTCTGAAGCACTAGAAGATAATTGAATAATAAACGGTAAAGTGGAGATATAAGCCACAGTTGCCACTAACAGGACACCAAAACCAGCTTAAATAAAGCACAGATTATTACTTTTGAGTCCCTATGGATGATGATGGTGGTTGCTCAAGCCAGCGCCATTTCAGAACATCATGTGCAATGAACCCTTGTTCATCCATTTCATCAGCATTTTCGATTTTTGATAACCTTGAAACAGATAGAGAACTTGAATCCTTCTCTAGTGCATCTGGAACAACTGTGGAACTTTGTGATTCTGGAATACTTGCAGGAATTAATTGGGAATTGAACGATTTACTCAGGAAAGATGACAATGATGGCAGTGACTGTCCGGACGAAGGAGGTCCAGCAAATGAAGCTGGTTGAAATAGCCGCTTAGGAATGTGTTGAGACACTAGTGAACGAACATAATTTAGTGACTTTACAAGTCCCTCAGAAGCAAAGGTAGATACAGGTAAAGGAGATGTATTTGTGGCTGCAATTGATACACCAGACTGACGATTCAAAACTCGTGACCACGGCTGAGTTGGGTTAATATCACATTCAGCAATTATCGTTGAACAAAAACGATCTATCTGAAGTAACGTCTCCTCACTTGGTTTGTATCTGTAGTAATAAGTTGTAAATACTTCATGCATAAATAGCAACTATAACAAGATTGTTTATCGTACAAGAAACAATCAAATAAGGAAAGATACAAGTTGCATATTCCAGTTATTCTATAAATATAAGTAAACAGCATTCAATTAATGAATAAAAGACTATTTACACAGAAAGAAAATTAGCAAAATTGAAAAAGGATTCACGAACTTATTCCCCATGCCTATGAGAACAGAGAATTGTCTGTTACTAAATCAGTGATTAATATAGGGAACAATGAATTCCAGGACCAGAAAGCCAACTTATCCCCCTGGCCAAAAAAAAAATATGAATGTTTCTTTTTTCTTCCTAGATTTTGCGTTTTTTTAGAAGATACTTTATCCTCCATTTCTGTACTTCTTTCTGTTCAATTAGACAAAAAATCTATGCGCTTAAATGCATTTTTGTGTTTTTATCCCACAAAAATGAAAAATTCAATAAAATTCAGGTGCCCTTCATATAACGAAGTGAGAGACCTTGACCTTTGATGCACAGATATGGCTAAGCAGGCATCAAATGTCTCCCATACAGGACTGATCTCTCTTGTTTGTAACTATTTTCCTCTTTTTTAATCGCCAAAGCAGGTTGAACCGGCAAATCCATTACAAAACTCCAAAAAACACTGAAACAGTTTGAAAATGAGTGAAATGCAACATTGATGAGTCAAACATCCATCATATTATTACTCTATAACTATCCGAATTATTTGAACTATGAAGCTTAGATGAGTTTTAGATGCTAGAACATCTTTGAATTAACTTATTTTTCTTTCATGAGTAAGCTGATAATCAAAGTGTTCAAGAATGTGACTGAAAAGCAAGTTGAGTGGAAAATAATCAAAACTTTTAACAAATAAACTAATGATAGGCATTGCCAATGTCTTGGGAAATAGATATGCTATTTTCGCATAAGGATATATCATATTAATCTATTATTGATTATCGTGCGTTCTTTAATGTCCATTATTTCATATATATGTAAATATACAGAAACTTTTAATACACATCAGAGCAGTAAATTTTTATTATTATGAGTTCTTTAATGTCCAGTATTTCATATATATATATATATATATATATATATATATATATATATATAAAACTTTAATAGACATCGGCATAGTAAATTTCAAAAGAATCTCTTTCCCTAAAAATTCAGGCATCTTGCTGTAGAATGTAATGAAGCAACAAAATAGCATCATGCTCTGGCCCTTTTTGCAGTACCTTTAATCATCAACTAATGATCATCATTGTTGTTTACATAATGGACTTTATTGACACCTAGTTTACATCACTGTTTTGTACAATGACGGAGCTTTTTGGGAGGTTAGGAGGGCTGTTGTAACTTACATGTAAAATTTATGATTTTGGATCCCCAAAATTAATGACCATTAAATATACTTGTTTGTATATTTACAATTTTAACCTCTTACATTTTCATATTCTTCCACTTTTTCATATTCATTTATTATTTATTAATAATATGTTATTTGGGGTTCCCAAAATCATTGTTCAAGATCGGCCACTGGTTTTTTGTGTAAGATTGATAAAAATAAATACTATCCTTCCAACAAAGTACTCTAAGAGTAGAAGCTCAATTTCATCACAAAGCATGCAAAAAAACTATATACCAATCACTTTTTGGCATTTTATTTACTAACATAATGATTGACATAAAATTGTGTAAATAAATTCTTGTATTGGAATAAGGAACATTGTAGTAACATGCAATGCAACTCTTTGAAATGAGGATCGAAGACACTAGACTAGAGTAATAGATGATGTCCCAAAAATAGAAATCTGGTAATCAGTTGCGTATCAACTTATGTAAGTGACTGGCAACATACCTTAGGAGATACCGCTTCAAAAGTGCCACACACCTTGTGACTACCGCAGGACTGACAGAAAATATTATAACAAATTAGAAGCTTCTGGAATTTGAAATAAGGAAATAGAAACAATATTTGAGGTGCCAAACTGACAGTAATACACACTAAGCAACAGTCTACACAGCTGAACAAAATTTTAGTACAAAGTCAATTACAATAGTTCAACTGAGGAAAGCATTAACAGATTCATACCAAAAAGGAACTAGATCTTGGATGAATTGAAAAATCAGGTCCCATAGTAGACAAATGAAGCTAAAAGTAGATAAAAAAAAGGGAGATCTTCCCTTCCCTATATGTAAAATTATAACAACTATTCTCAAAAGCTTGTTTAATTTCAACAACAATATTTTTAGAAGTTTTCCTTCAACGGGAGCAGTTTTAGGAAATTTTCTTATTCCCTAATCTCTTTCAATATATCATTTTCATTTTTAATTTAAATTTGAATTTAATATTTTTTTAAAGAAATTATCAATGGTAATGTATTGATATAAACTGTTTACAATATTTATCATAAACCTACCATATATCATATATGATTGGAAATAATAATTGAACTACACCAAATGAACTATTTATCAAGTCTGTGATTTTTGTTTATCAGAAGATTTACAGATTTTGATCACTAGCAAAAAGAACCAATAAAAATCTCAGTCCCTGGTTTAATCACGACCATTCATTAAATGAGGTAGAACAAGGAAAGGTGGCATTCGAGCTGAAAAATCCTGGTAACAGACATGTTTTACACATCTAAACGTATCTTCACTGAAAAATCAGTTTCTGCTTATACTCTTGTCATCCTTAACTAGCTTGCTTCTAAGAATTAGAACTTCAGGTTCAAGCAGCTGAGGTCCTAAAACTCAGGGCTAGCCCTGAGGGGACTAACAGGATTTGATGGCAGGACCTCCTAGATTTTGAGGATTCCTGGAAATCCCAAATCCATTCAAGATCAATTTTATGACTTTCATATTGAGGACAAGGTCAAATGGATTTTGGGGACAGGTAATGTTAGAAAACCACCAACTAAACACATATATTTGAGGAAGAAAAGCAAAGAAAGCATATAATTAGAGTCTCACTTGAGTAATGCATGCTGCATGTGCATTGATTGAAAGGAGAAGGGTTACAGCCAGCAATGTGGCAGGAGGCATGGATGCACATAGGAAGACCCAGTTAGTCAGAGAAGTGGATAAAAGAGAATTGAAATGAAAGGAAAAGCCAGGAATTATTCAAGGTAAATAGAAAGGGAAGGAGGTGTCACAAAAGCCTAGGGTTATCTGCATTTCATTTTCGTTTTTCAGTTTATCTTCTTTGAACTTTTCTGTTGCCGGTACTGATGATGATATCAGTAACAGTGATGATAATAATACATACTACACATGCCATTATATTAGTGTTATCTTCCAGAGTTTCCATCAATGTCTTACAAAAACAATTGGACAACAAGTTTCACAAATACAACACCATCCACATGAACAGAGGTGCATTACCTTCTTAACCAAGAAAAGAAGCAAAAAAATTCTCATCTACTACCAAATCAAAATTATAAGGATATACTCCGCATCTTTCATCGATCCAATTAGTCACTAGGGTATGACATTGTCTCAAGTACATAGCAGAATATTTATAGAACTATGGTTTTAACAAATATGGAAAGTATCACCAACTAACCCCCTGGCAATAAATAAATGCAACAATTACCTGCGCTCCCTCTCGGCGATAGTGTGTTCCAGAATTGCATTATAAGCCAAGTCTGTGGCTGCAGGGGCTTTCAGATAATCCTGCAATCATATATTTAAGCTATAAATAAAATAAAATATCTAAAGTTTAGACTTTGGCTGCTGTATATCAAATACAATGGTACGATAATTAGCAGTCAAATGGGATTTGGTCACTGTACAACCAGAATGACAGTTATGCATGGCATTAAAATCAGGCCATATTTTAAGCAAAAATTATGTTGCAGATAGTAAGGAACCCCAATAATAGGAAGCTAGTGTTTGAGTAATCATCCTACATGTATTAATACTTGACTTACTTCAGATAACAATCATACTTGTTGAATATAATATAAATATATATATATATATATATATATATATATGTTATCTCAGAACAGATGGTACAATAAATGCAAGAAAATATTGAATGTGACATCTGTATTACATCCTTTGCAATAAATATTAATATTTTCCTTGCTGAGCTGATACGCAGACTGCATCATGAGTTGAAAACAAAGATAGTACTTTTAAAACTTCTTGCACCTAAGTCAGCTGTTTAAAATCGTTTATTAACACACACACACATACATATATGATAAAGAAGCAATCATTACATTAAATACGAAAACCATATCAGGAGTTCCTCATAGCCTAAACTTTAAAAGTTAAGGACATGAGCAGCAGTTGACGAACTTTCAAAATTCCACTCAGACAGTACTTTTTGCTCGCACACATGCACAGCATTACTCAGCCATTTAGCATAGAAGCAACAAAGTTAAGGAAAGACTTCTATTATCACGTTGATAAAGAAATAATCAACACATTAATTAAGAAAACCATATCCGCCATCCTTCTTCATAGCCCACCCTTTAAAAAGTAAAGACGAAAGTAGATTAACTAGCTTCCAGGACTTCACACAGCCAGTTGCTGTGGTGCCTATGAAGATGGTTATGGGAAGCTAGAAAGACTTCCAAAGCATTTACTGAATACTAATTCTATAATTAACGCAAAAGAAATGTTAAAATTATCAATTATACTTATAAGAGAAGAAAACAAGAAGATAAAATGAATTAACAAAAGTTATATGCATAAGTTAATTTATAATAGCTCACTAATTTAGTCTCTCAAGGCTTATGTTAACTCCAAGCTAATTTAAACTCAACGAAGTTTAATTCATTATACTTTCTTTAATTCTTCCTCCTATAAATAGTTCTTGAAAAATTTATCCAAAGTCCAATCAGAACATAAATATAACGAGAAACCTTCAATGCTAAATAGGTAGCATACCGAGTGAGAAAGAGTATGTACAGGAGTAATGCCCCTTCCCACAAGTTAACCTAAAACCAACCACACAACATTGACCAAATTACCCCTTCCCCAGCTCATTAACTAGATTCGTATTCAGCTTAGAACGTTAAAGAAGCTAAGGCTCTACTCAATCCCACTTTCTTCCCCAACCACGAGGATAAATAACTTCCTGTTTTTACATAATAAAATAAGTGAAAAACAAAATGGTAAGTAACGTCCAATTTTTTAAAATTAATAATTATAATAAAAAACAATTTCCGGCAACGGTGTCGTGCGAAATTCATTTTCCACATCAAGTACGAAACACGAATCACGAAGCGAAAATGAGGAAGAGAGAGACCTGAAGAGTTCTAGAAGGTTCGTTGGAAGGAGAGATAGTGGAGGAGAGGCAATCGGCGACGGCTCGACGCAAGGGTTCCGGTAGCTTCTTGAGGCTGGAGGATCTCAGGCGGGAGACGCCGATTAACTGCTGCGGCGGGCGCGAGGGACTGAAGCTGGAAGACATTATCGGATTCGGTTGGATTGGATTCGAAATCACCGTCAGCGGAAGCGAATCTGGAAGCACGTTGGGGACGAATTGCACATTTGAATTTGATTGAACGATTCTCGAATCGGAGAAGGAACGAACGAGAGATTGCACAAGTGCGTCGTCTTCGTCTTCGTCGTCGTCGTCGCGTTGTGTTAGTGAGTGCGTTTCGGTTTTGAGATTTGAGAAGGAAAAAAAGGGGAAAATAAAATAAAATTCTTAATTTTCGCGAGTGTTGTATTAGCTGTACGTAGCGCCGTAGTTTTATGAACACAACACTTGTGACTGAGCTGGCATGCGCTAAACACTCTCTCTCTATATATATATATTATTAAATAAATAATTTTTCTCTATTATTTTTTGGTAAGTTCCGTTTCAATTTCAATTCACTTACTCCTAGGGTTTTTTCTCTCCTATAGTACCACCTCCTTTCTCATCGTTTTAGTTATTTAATATACGTAAACTAATATATTTTTTATTTATTAAAAGAAAATGATATTTTCACAATCCAAATCCATACCACTCTGATAAACAACTTTATTTTAATATTATAATAATAATTTTATTTTATTTTTATTTTTTTTAAATCAATCTATAGATTATTATATTAATAAAAGTGAGTTGTTTGAAGAGTTGTATGGTTTCTAGTTGTCAAAATATCACTACTCTTATTAAAATATTTATAATTTATCAATTAAAAATGTTACCTAGGTTAGAAAAAGAAAACCTTTTTATAAGTTAAATTCAGGTATGCAATATCTCAACTTAATTTAAAGTCCAATAAATGGCATTTATAATTTACTTGAGATGATGACATGTATACGGTAGATAAAATTTAGATTCAATCAATGTCATCAATGAGATTTTTAAGAATTCATTTTCTGCTTTTAGTAACTAACATGACAAATATTAACCTTCAAATATTTTAATTTATTTCGGTCCATAAATATTTTTAAATGAAGAATGCTAAAGAAATAAAAGTTCGATGGATTATTAAAATTACCAAACATCACTAAAACCAACCGTTACAGTTACACATTGAACATCACTTAGCTATTGGACTTAACATGGCCCACCATACCAAGAATAACAAACAGGCCCAATATACAAAGTTTGTCCCTCAAATCTAAAAATTAACCTTCTCATATTTCAATGAAGCATTTTTTATTTTTTTTCTATCGCGTGCTCAAATCAATTATTTTCTCTTATCCAAAATAATGTACTTAAAAAAATGTGAAACTATTGGATAAAATCGTTTTAAAATAATTATTTATTATTTATTTTAATAATTGTATAATTATTTTAAAGTACATCAATGATGATGATAATATTATTCCTTCACATTTTTAATTTTAATATCCATATAAATTGATAAAAGAGATTCATTTTATTGAATAAATATAATAAAGTTATTTTTCATCTTCATGTTTCATTTTTTTATAAAATAGTGCAATATAAAAAATTATTATATTAAAAAAATAATGAATATGAGTAATAATTCTCTTAAACTTTTATAGGAGTAAATAATATTCATTGGTGTGAGTATATATATAGAGAGAGATAGATAGATAGACAGATGCGAGAAGGGATTCACTCCCTCTCGTTCTAAGAATAATAATTAAAAAGAGTGGCCTTTTTAATATTTACATTAAGGTAAATAGAATAAAAATAGAATAAATAAATAAAAACTAAAAATAAATTTATTTATTATTTTAATATTTGTTTTAATTATTTATTATGATTATAATTTGTCTTTTTTTAATAATTTTTTAAAAAACATTTATCATATAATCGAGTATGTTATTCTAGATAATTAATTATGTATTACATATTATATATTTTCCACTGTTTTCTTTGCATAAATAAGAAAATAGATTTTTTCTTGAGAAAATTAAAATCCCTATATTAAAAAAAGTGAACTTCTATTGTATTTTCCTGCTTCACCTTCTCCATTGGTAGATCCAAACATAAACTTAATGTATTATTATTATTATTAAATAATAAATAGGTTAATAAAAAAACAAGTCTCTATCTCTTTTAGAGTAAATAGATCTTCTCTATATGTATTATATATATTGGCAAGTGTTATACAGAGAAAAGGAAACATGTACAAGACAAATTCGGTATTGGAATGGAATTACTATCGCAGCATTGTGTGGCTGATACACTAATTCTTTCATGGGGAAAATGGGGCATGTGGTGTGTGGGGAATATAGTGAACAATGGTGAGAAGCAAATGGTAGATAAAGATGTGCCCGAAATTGTTGCACTTGGGAGTTGATGAGAGAAGTAAACGTGCAAAGATTGTAAACATCCCTGAAAGATCATTATAACCAATAACTCCATACATCTTTTCCTGATCTTTACAAGTGTAGTGTCTTTATTTGGTTGGATTTTGGGTTGGTAATGGTCTTTGTTTCTTCATCTATCATACATTTCAAAAATTGTTTCTATGTTGTAATTTATATACATCTTATCCTATTGGCTAGCACAGTGTGAAAAACGCAGACCAATGGATTCATCAAATAGTTAGATTCTCTTTCATGGCAAGAAAAGATCCAACTATTTTTCCTCCCACATCTGGGAACTCTTCCTGGTCCGGAAGGGGTCTAACCTTGCCCTTTCTATCAACATCTACAGGATATTTCAGTAGATGCCCTTTCATCTCTGTTTTTTCATTTGCTGAAAACTGATTCCAGTTCATTTCCCCCATTGCTCTAATCCTTCTTACACATTCAAGACTCTCAGGTTGCAAGAAGCAGTCCTCAAGCGTTCCCGTATGTTCTGCCCAAAGTGACATCCTATATCCATGGATCTGCATAACACAAAGAATTACTGTTGGGTTATTACATGTTAATGGATTCAAAAATGGTTTGCTGAAAAATCAAATCATAATATTATCATTGTTATTTCTTCTTAAATTAAGTATACCAAAGTCAGGATATACGCATCCAAAATCTCATTTGTACCATGCAACATCCCATTTGATGACCCCAAAATAATACCGATGAGTGTTTTATTTCTGACTTCAGTGAGTTATCTTCTGCATTTTAAACAATGTTTTTTATGGCAGTGACTTAACCCTCTTTCCTTTGTTATCTCACAATTGGAATTTTGTAGAGGAAATTATATTTAATATTTTTTTTCATGCATGAAGATATTTAATGCAATTTTGCAGTTTCATCTTTTCAACTTGAATAACACAAGTGAAACATGAAATGATTATATTAACAAAATCTGAGCCAATATCAGTAGCCAAATAGTAATCAAGAAAACTTACTTGTCCGTGTGGATAAGATTGTGCTTTTGCCCATGTATGATGAGGTTGATAGGCTCCCATTGCAATCTCACTGTCCCTTGTTCCTTCCATGGAGCGCTGGTTGATATTTGCAGACCCCAATATCACATATTCATCATCAACTATCATGCCTTTGGAATGAACGTAAATCATGAAACGTTGGCTATTTCGGCTAGCCAGCTGAAAATAGAGGACAAACGAACAAAAGTTTGAGTTGAGCATTCACTAATTAAAGATTGCATTCCCTTTAAAAGTAAATAAAAAACATTATAAAGAGTGTCACGAAATAACATTCACCAAATTTAGTGAAAATTATCATTGCACTTGGATAAGTATTAGAATAAAATGAAAAAATCTCCCTAGTGATAAGTGGATGAGATGAAAAATCCTCTTCGAGAGTTATGATAAAATCCCATTTTGAGTAAAAATTCGATAATATTACAATATACAAGTAAGTACAATTCTCATCTTACTAAATTAGTTTTGTAGAATTGAGTTAGGTAGTTGGCTAAGAGAGTACTATCTCATATCTTATTAATCATCAGGGGACAGTTTACATGATAACAAATTAAACACCTGTCTGGAAGCATTATATCCCCTAATATCGGTACTTGGTTCTAGAGAAATCTATATGGATTCCTAGTGGTATGGTAGCAGAAAAATGAAATTGGGAAGAGTGCAATGAGGGAAAGGGGTTGTTAGTAACATACTTGAGGACTATTTGCTGGGGGAGGAACTCCAGTCACACCAACATTATCATACAAATTGATGACCTCTCGATTACCAAGACAAAAAAAGTTCAAATAATCTTGTGGAGAAAATGCTGCTTCAAGCCCAGCTTCAACCAAAGCCTTGGAAATGGTCTCATACATCATTTGCATTGTTTTATTCTGCAAAATTAAGAAATTTCATATTAACAAATGTAATAAACAAGTACAAGCATGTGTTATAACGTTTTCATTTAACACTTGGCAACCACAAGTTTTGAACCATTTGATAGTGAGAGCAGACACGCTATTTGTTGTAAGAGTGAACAATGTCAATTAAAACCAACTCAATAGCTCAATCAAATCCTTGCCAAAATTAGAAGCTTGGATTTCATATTGTGTGTTGAATCATACCTGCCAAAATAGAATCCTTTGCGTGGCAGCCCCTGTCGGAACTCCTTCTGGCCACATGGGAATAACAACATACACTGCAAATCTTTCATTTGCTTTTATCTTTTCAGTAATCTTTAGAGCAATTTCCATTGGGATTAAGTTATCAGCACCTGCCAAAGCAAGAAATTAACATATAATTTGTGGCCACATGGGAATAACAACATACACTGCAAATCTTTCATTTGCTTTTATCTTTTCAGTAATCTTTAGAGCAATTTCCATTGGGATTAAGTTATCAGCACCTGCCAAAGCAAGAAATTAACATATAATTTGTGGCACCTTATTAACAATGTCTTCTCCTTGTTCGTCCAATAAGTGGAAGAGAACGTTGAAAAGATAAAGTTGACAATGGCTTGCCATAGGCATTTGATAAGAATAATCACCAAGATATACCCGCAAGAAACGAATAAAAGAAGCAACAATCCTAGACCACGAGCAACAGGGCACACAACACTCAAACGATGCAAAACACCCAACAATTACAATTCATCCAAAGGATATAAAGTCAAGGGATGCGAATCAAGGGGCATAACCCTTGGAATAGAGATACAACTATTAGGAAAAGTTGTATCAATTAGGAACGGTTGTTATAAGCAATATAAATAGAAATAATCCAGATTAGGAAACACACGAAGGAAATTAGGAAGGAATTATATTGTGGAGAGACAGGTTCTCGAAAACTTGTTCTCAGAATTATCTTTATAAATTCTATTCATTTTATTAATCTTGTCCAGTTCTTTTCTGTCCATATCAATTTGGTATCATAGAACCGATCAGGTGTTTTGCTTCTAACAATGGTGACAACTCATTCTAATTCTGATAATCATGACACAATGGAGAGAATTTTGAAGATGCTGATGGTGAACCGACAAAATCAAGATGCAAAATGACAACAACTTGAAACACATTGCACGAATAGAAGCCCCATGGTAGAAAATTTGTCCAAGCATTCAGAAAATTGATCACCCAAAGGTTTCGTCAATGGAGAAGAAACACCCAAGAATCACGCCGGGGAAGGAAAAATAGAACAATGCAGAAAATTGGAAATCCCTGTATGTGATGGAGAATATGATGCCTATAGATGGATAAATAAATTTGAACTTTTCTTTCAAATGAGAGATGTACTAGAAGAAGAAAAAATTCAAGCAATTATGGTGGCACTAGATGGAAAGGTGTTTTCTGGGTTCCAATGGTGGGAAACTTACAACTCTAACATTGGATGGGGAGAATTCAAAGTTGTCATTCTTGAAAAATTACAAACTTCAGTCACTCTCAACCCTTTTCTTACCCTTCTTGCACTTAAACAAGAAAAACTGGTAGAAGAGTACGTTGAGCAATTTGAAAGGTTTGCAAGTTTGTTGTAATATGTTGATGAATAACATTTAAATGACATTTTTGTGAAGGATTGAAGGAAAACATTGGGGTAGAAATTAAACTCTATGAACCCCACACTTTATCAATCATGATCAAGAAGACATTAATGATCGAGCAGAAAAATAGAGCAATTTAGAAGGTGGGAACAAATATTACTTCAACAACCCTTATAATTCTTTTGCTAGTAGTGCATCTGTGAACAAGCCAGAAAACAACAATCGACCTAAAAGTTTTTAACGATTAACCGAAGTAAAGCTTCAAGAAAAAAGGAAAAAAGAAAAATATTTTCGTTGTGAAGAAAAATGGAGCACCTCTCATGTATGTAGGAATAAACAACTTTAGATAATATTAGTAATAGATGAAGATGATGATGAAAACTCGAAAGAGGAACCTGAACCAGAAATTAGAGAAACATCCCAATTATCCATGAATAGTATTGTGGAATTTACTTTTCACCAATCCTTAAAGGTTTGGGGAAATATTGATAATCACAAACCCATAGTACTGATAGATTGTGGCGTCACCCATAACTTCATTTCCAAGGAACTGGTGGAAAAACTACAATTAAAAGTGGATGACACTCCGTCATATGTGGTCGAAGTTTGAGACAGTCACAAAATCAAATGCAAGGGAGTATGTAGAGAAGTTCCTTTGAAAGTGCAAGAAGTACAGGTACAACAATAATTCTTCTTGTTTGGCCTCAGAGGCGTAGATGTGATTTTAGGAATGAAATGGCTAGCAAGCTTAGGAGAGATTAGAGTCAACTTTGAACAACTATCATTGGCCCTCAAGATTGATGGCAGAAAGGTGATTTTAAAGGGAGAACCTGAACTTTCAAAGAAAGATGTCTTACTTAATACTATGTTGAAAGATTTGCACCAATGATAAGGGTTCCTTATTAATTATCATCATATTCAAACAGAAAGAGATTGGAAAGATTCAATTCTTTCAAAATTAAAAGATATACTAGATGATTTTCCCTCTACCTTTGAGCCTCCAGAAGGCCTTCCTTCTCAACGGCGTCAAAACCATGTCATTCACCACAAAGAAGGAGCCCAAATACTGAATATTAGACTATACAGGTATCCTTACTATCAAAAAATAGAGGTTGAAAAATTGGTAGTTGAAATGTTAAAAGCAGGAATCATGAGACCATCTACAAGTCCTTATTCCAGTCCTATCATACTAGTCAGAAAGAAAGATGGTAGTTGGTAGTTTTGTGTAAACTACTAAGCCTTAAACAAAATCACAATTCCGAACAAATTTCTCATCCCAGTAATTGAAGAGTTGTTGGACGAAATAAGAAGGACTCATGTATTTTCAAAACTGGATTTAAGATCAGGATATCACCAAATCAGAATGAAGGAAGGTGCCTTTGCAAAAACCATTTTCCGCACACTTGAAGGCCATACTATGAATTTATGGTACTTCCATTTGGCCTTGTTAGATATGATTAGATATTAGTTGATATTGTTTGATATTGTTGAGATATTGTTAGATATTGTTAATCACAATATCAAATAATATCTTTTTATTTACACCATTTGTATTCTGTTACTCTTTTGAGGAGTACCTTTCTTTATTATAAATACACTGCCCTATGTGTGGTAAACACATAAGGGAAATTAACCCTATACAGTTTTTCCCTATATTCAACATGGTATCAAGAGCTTAAGGTCTCTTGGGATTTTTTTTCGGCTCTGCCACTGAACCTGCAGCTGTCGCCGCCTCCATCGCCGCCGCCGTCTCCACCGCCGTCCGCCGCCGCCGCCGTCGCCAGAGTAGCAGTTCGGACCGCCGAGCACAGGGTTTTGCTCGCCTCCTCCGTGCGACCTCCACCGTGGAAGTTTCGCGGTCATCGAGCAGCCACGCTCCCTCACGCGCCTCCCGAAGCCGCGCCACCTTCTCCCGTTCCGCCGCGCGTGGCGCGCGTCTCGCCGCCGTTCGGGCCGCCGATCTTTGCGCCGGCGTCGCCTCCTTCTCCTCTCTCCGGATCTGTCCTCGCTGCTCCAATCGGACCTCTTTGGTGTTTTAGGGTTTTTCTCTCTCTTCCTCCATGGCATCTTCCGCTGCCACTTCCAGTCTCGAAGTTACCTCCGTCGGCTCCGGTGGGTCCGAGCAATCTGTTTTTACTAATTATGTCAATGTGAATTTACCCATTGATAAATTAGATGGTACGAATTATGCAACTTGGGCATCTGATATTAGACTTTGGCTTGAGAGTCAGGGGTATGTTAATCATCTTACTACCAAGGTAGATGATGTTCCTTCCAATGATTGTGTCCGTTGGAAGAAAGTTGATGCTCATATATGTATGGTTCTCAAGAATACCATCCAATCTTCTTTAAAACAAATTTTTCGATCGTATGGCACATGTTATGACGTTTGGGAACAAGCCAAATTATTATACACCAATGACACTCAACGTCTTTATGGTGTTTGTTACAATCTTCTTGATGTTATTACTCCTCGAGATAAGGATCCTGTGGCGGATTATGTGGGTAAGATCCATGCTCTTCTCCATGAATTTAATGAGTTATTACCCCCTGCCTCGACTCCTGCCCAAGAATTAGAACAACGATCAAAGTTTTTCATGGTTTTGATGTTACACGGACTTGCTGATAAATATGCCTCTGTTCGTGACCAGATTTTGGGTTCCCCTGTTACACCCAGTTTTACCGCTACCAGTTCCTCCCTTTTGCGGGTGCCATGTAAACCTCTCAATATTCCCCCTGTAGTTTCTAATGATTCATCTGCCTTGGCCTCTCACCGTGATGATCGTAATCGCTCTCACAAGCCAGGCAAAGGGCGTGTCAAGTGTGACCATTGTGGCAAACTAGGCCACAAAATTGACAAATGTTATGCTTTACATGGTTATCCTCGCCGATCTGCTGCAGTTGCTCAGACTGATTCTTCCGCATAATCCTCTGCTCTGGATCCTCCTTCGTCCGTACCTTCGGACAAATCTGCTATCTTCAATGATTTTCTTCAATGGTATGAGGATCGAAAGCCCTCCAGTTCCACTACTTACGTTGCCCACACGAGTACATCTTTTGTCTGGTCCGACTCACTCTTCTTCTATTGGCCCTTGGGTTCTTGACTCGGCGCCACCGATCACATCACTCGGTAACAAATCCTTATTTTCCTCTTTCACTTCTTCTCATAATTTACCCTCCGTTACAATGGCTAATGGGTCTACAACTTTAGCTCATGGTGTTGGAACGGTTACTCTTTTTCCTCGTTGTCCATTGATAATGTTTTGTATGTACCCGGGTCCCCCTTTAACTTATTATCCATTAGCCGTCTAACTCGATCTCTTGATTGTGTTATCTCTTTTACCAAAACTTCGTTTCCCTACGGGACCGGAGCTCGCAAAGAGTGATTGACACCGGATGTGAGTCACATGGACTTTATTATCTTCAACCTTCTCCACATGTTGGCACGGTTATGGAGTCTCCTTCTCTCCTTCATGCTCGGCTTGGTCACCCCGATCTGCGCAAATTACGAGCAACTTGTTCCCGGCTTATCCCGGTTGTCCAATTTGGTGTGTGAGTCCTGTCGGTTAGGCAAACATAGTCGTACTTCCTTTTCTCGTAGTGTTTCCCAGCGTGCTTCATCCCCCTTTGCCTTAGTTCACTCGACATTTGGGGACCCAGTCATGTTAAGTCTAATTTAGGTTTTCAATATTTTGTTACTTTTATTGATGATTTCTCTCGTTGTACTTGGTTATTTTTAATGAAAAATCGTTCTGAGTTGTTTTCTATATTCCAAAACTTTTATCATGAAATTAAAAATCAATTTGGTGTCTCTATTCAAACTTTTCGAAGTGATAATGGCCGTGAATATCTTTCAAACTCGTTTAAACAATTTATGGCTTCTCATGGCATTCTTCATCAAACTTCCTGTGCTTATACCCCTCAACAAAATGGGGTGGCTGAGCGCAAGAATAGACACCTTATTGAAACAACTCGTACTCTTTTAATTCATGGTGAGGTTCCTCAACATTTTTGGGGTGATGTTGTTCTTACTCACTGTTATCTTATTAATCGTATGCCCTCTTCGGTTTTAGATAACAAAATTCCCCATTCTATTTTATTTCCTCATGACACTCTCCATCCTTTACCTCACGAAGGTTTTTGGGTCTACCTGTTTTGTCCACAATTTTGATCCTGGTCATGATAAGTTATCTCCTCGATCACACAAATGTGTTTTCTTAGGATTTACTCGATCCCAAAAAGGATACAAGTGTTTTTCTCCTTCTCTTAATCGCTATTTTGTGTCTGCTAGATGTCACCTTCAATGAGTTTTCCTTTTACTTTAAGGACCCTTCCCTACCTGCTGAGTCTCCATCTGCTACAGTTCTCATTCCTGTTCTCATTGATCCTTATGTTGAGGACCATCCACCATTAGCCCCTCCTCCTCCACCACCCCTTCGGGTTTATAGTCGCAGACCTCGCCCACAACAGACGCCACATGACTCACTCCCGGTGCCAAATACTCTGCCTCCTCCGGTTCCATCCACGAGTCCGACCTTCCTATTGCCCTTCGTAAAGGTACGCGTTCTACTCGTAATCCTTCTCCACATTATACTTGCTTTAAGTTATCATCGAATTTCTTCACCATTTTATACTCGTCTCTCGTCTATTTCTTCCGTGTCTATTCCTAAATCTGTCTCTCGAAGCCTTAGCCCACCCTGGTTGGCGTCAGGCCATGCTAGATGAACTCGGTGCTCTTCGGACTAGTGGAACCTGGACGCTTGTCCCATTACCATCCGGAAAATCTGTTGTTGGTTGCAGGTGGGTCTTCGCTATCAAGGTTGGTCCCGATGGTACTATTGATCGCCTCAAGCTCGCCTTGTAGCCAAAGGCTATACCCAAATTTTTGGGTTGGATTATGGTGATACTTTCTCTCCAGTGGCAAAGATGGCTTCGTTCGTTTATTAATTGCCATGGCCGCTATTCAACAATGGTCTCTTTATCAACTTGGATGTCAAAAATGCTTTCTTGAATGGCGATTTGCAAGAAGAGATTTATATGGAGCAACCTCCGGATTTGTTGCTCAGGGGAGTCTTCCGGATTGGTATGTCGTCTTCGCAAATCTTTATATGGCCTAAAACAGTCTCCTAGGGCCTGGTTTGGAAAATTTAGCAGCGTTGTTCAACAATTTGGCATGACTAGAAGTGAGGCGAGACCACTCGGTCTTTTACCAGTCACTCGAATGTCTGGATGTATCTATTTGATAGTGTATGTCGATGACATTGTTCTTACGAGTAGTGACCATCATGGCATCTCTCGGATGAAACAACACCTTTGCCACCATTTTCAAACCAAAGATCTTGGCAAACTCGGATATTTCTTGGGTATTGAGGTAGCACAATCTACCGATGGCATTGTTATATCTCAAAGAAAGTATGCATTGGATATTTTGGAGGAAGCTGGGTTGATGAATTCAAAGCCTGTTGACACACCCATGGATCCTAATACCAAACTCTTGCCAAATCGGGGAGCCAATGTCGGATCTCGAACAATATAGAAGATTAGTTGGAAAATTAAATTATCTTACGGTTACTCGCCCGACATTTCCTTTGCGAGTCGGTGTGGTGAGTCAATTCCTCAATTCTCCTTGTCAAGATCATTGGAATGCGAGTCATCCAGTATATTGAAGTACATCAAAAAGTCTCCTGGAAAAGGTTTGGTGTATGACTCCCATAATCATACAAGAGTTGTCTGCTATTCGGATGCCGATTGGGCGGGATCTCCCTCGATAGAAGATCTACATCCGGGTATTGTGTTTCCATTGGTGGTAACTTGATCTCATGGAAAAGTAAGAAACAAAGTGTTGTGGCAAGATCCAATGCAAAAGCGAGTATAGAGCTATGGCCTCAGCCTACCGTAAACTTATTTGGCTCAAGCAATTGCTTAAAGAGCTACAATTTGGAGATGTCACTCAAATGACACTAGTGTGTGACAATCAGTCGCTCTCCATATAAGCTCTAATCCTGTCTTTCATGAGAGGACTAAACACATTGAGATTGACTGCCATTTTATTCGGGAAAAGATTATGTCTGGAGACATTAAGACTGAGTTCGTTAACTCATGTGATCAATTAGCGAGATATTTTCACTAAGTCTTTACGGGGACCTAGGATGGATTATCTTTGTACCAAGCTAGGCACATACGATTTGTATGCTCCAAGCTTGAGGGGGAGTGTTAGATATGATTAGATATTAGTTGATATTGTTTGATATTGTTGAGATATTGTTAGATATTGTTAATCACAATATCAAATAATATCTTTTTATTTACACCATTTGTATTCTGTTACTCTTTTGAGGAGTACCTTTCTTTATTATAAATACACTGCCCTATGTGTGGTAAACACATAAGGGAAATTAACCCTATACAGTTTTTCCCTATATTCAACAGGCCTCACTAATGCACCTTCCATTTGTCAAGAAATTAACATATAATTTGTGGCACCTTATTAAAAATGTCTTCTCCTTATTCGTCCAATAAGTGGAAGAGAACGTTCAAAAGATATAGTTGGCAAAGGCTTGTCGTAGGCATTCCTGTTTTCAACGAGATTTTTTTTGCAAAGCCTGAAACAATAACTAGAATTAAACATTTATCTGTTTATTTTATTCCTTCAGGACCAATTTTATTGCATTTTATTCTTCTTGTAACTCACATCTACCTTAGGAAACTAATCATGGCTGTCGTGAGCCTATAATTTGTGAAGTCAATGTACAAATATTCATTTAGAAATATAGAATTTCCCCCCTTTCAACTTGAAATTAGTAAAACAAACAGCAGTTCCAATTCAATAGAATATGATCTAGTAGTTGAAATATACTTGTGTTACTTCTAGAGCCTTTGATGTATATAATCAAAGTGACATGTTGCACATCTAAAAGATTGATTTCTATATATAATGCATAGGTTACTCAATTAAATCTCTTCAGGATGAATTATCCGCATCAAAGTAGATACACCGTGTTATTTTATGTTCTACATAATTTCTAGGAGAGTTGATGTGGAATTTCTAGGAAGAGGAAGAACTTCAAAGAACAGGAGTGCTAGGGACATCAATGAGACACAATGACATCCGAATTTTCATTGATATTGGAATGAAGATACAGAGAAGAATTATTAGGGAATTTGATACAATGGTCATGAATGAATATGAATCTCAGTTAATTCCTACATAAAGAAGATAGTTGTAACTTCGTTCATCAACTTCCTAAAAAACAGAAAGTTAACTAACTACTAACAGTTTTGCCAACTCCGCAACTAACTAATGCTAATTACAACTGGCTACTAATTTTCCTGTATCAACTCCTCCCCCTAGCATAATCCTTGACCTCAAGGATTGAATTGAGGAAATTTCTGCTTCATATCATACTAGAACTCCTAGGTTGCATCTTCAGGTAGATGATTCTTCCACTTAACCAAAACCTTAGTGACTGTTATTCCCTTCCTCTTAACTATCATACGATCCAAGATGGTTTCAGACTCCTTATCAACTGCACTTGACTCCACAAAAACAGATAAATTAGAAGAAACTACAGCTTGGCCGATATGTTTCTTAAGCTGAGAAACATGGAACACATTATGAATTTGTGACTGAGATGGCAATTTAAGCTTGTAAGCAACTGATCCTACTCGATCTTCAATAGGAAATGGGCCATAATATTTGGGAGCCAGCTTGGCATTGACCCTATTGTTCACAGAAATTTAACTGTAAGATTGAAGCTTGACATATACAGGATCACCAATGATGAATTCCCTGTCAGTTCTATGTTTATCTGCTAGTTGTTTCATTCTGTCCTATGCCCTCTTCATATGGAACTTGATCACTTTCAACATCTCTTCTTTTCTTTGCAAACTTCTATCCACTAGCTCCACTTATGCACTTCTAGTCAAATAAGGAAGGTGGACTGGAGGGGGCTGATTGTACACAACTTCATAAGGAGAAGTTTGAATGGCATTGTGGAAGCTTGTATTGTACCACCACTCCGCAAGTGGTAACCATTTAAACCATTGGCTAGGTCTCTCAGCACACATGCATCTCAAGTATGCTTCCAAGCATCTGTTCACCACCTCAATCTGCCCATCTGTCTGAGGGTGATAGGCTGTTGAGAGTTGCACTTGGACACCTTGGAGTGCCATAAGTTCCTGCCAAAATTTACTGATAAAGATTGGATCTCTATCACATGTAATGCTATCAGGGAAGCCATGAAACTTAAAGATATTGTCCAAGAATGATTGAGCCACCTCTACAGCTGTATAAGGATAAGAAAGACCTATAAAGTGAGCTATTTTACTCAATCTATCCACTACCACATATATCACCGGCTTTCCAAATGACAAAGGCAAACCATCTATGAAGTCCATAGTAATATGCTGCCATACATGGCCAGGGATAGGAAAAGGTTGAAGGAGGCCAGGGTAAATGGAAGTATCATGTTTACATTGTTGACAAATAGTACAAGCTTGAACAAAAGTCTTCACATCATTAGTAAGTTCTTTCCAATACACAACTGCTTTAACCCTTTTTATTGTTGCATCTCTTCCAGAATGGCCACCAATAGCAGAGCTATGTAACCATTGTAGGATATCAAATCTCAGCTGCAAATCCTTCCCTATTACCAATTTACCTTTTCTTCTGAGTTCACCCCTCTGCCAAAGATAATGTTGATGCCTAGCAACATTCGATTCCAGCTCTTGAATCAATTTGACAATTGCAGGATCAGTAGACCAACACTTTATAATCCTAGCCAATAATTCTGAAGTCGGTTGCATTGTCACTATAGCATTACAAGAGATCTCTTTCCTCCTAGAAAGAGGGTCAGCAACAACATTTTCCTTTCCTCGCCGATATTTTATGTCAAAATCAAACTCCATCAACTTGACTACCCATTTCTGCTGAAAAGAAGTAGTCCATCTCTTCTGATCTAGTATGAACTTCAAGCTCCTATGATTAGTTCGTATAGTGAACTTCTTGGGCAGTAAGTAATGTCTCCATTTCTGGATAGAAAACACCACAAAAAGGAGTAAGCCTATTGGTGGTTTGTGTTAGCAAAGGTTCAGAAATTTTATCAGGTTCGGTTGTCGGAAAGGTTTTGGAAAAGGTTGTTTTGGCAGGTTTTGGGAAGGTCTTGGTAACAGTAGAATTGGTATTGGCAGATTCATACATTTTGGCTAAGGAGAAGGTTTTAGGTTGGAATATTCTCACCATCATTTGTACATCATGTCTCAACCCTCTCAAGAAACTGCTTAATTGATTGACCTTCAAGAGTTCCACTTGAGCAGCTAGTTAATCAAAAGTTTCATGGTAGTCCTGAACACAACCTTTTTGTCTTAAGGTCATCAACTCAGTCATAGGATCCTCACATACCTCACCAAAATAAGCAATCAGTGGTGTACTCACTCCAAGATAGAAGATTTGATAAACCAACATTTTTGACATACGCACTGTGCCATTGCAGGGCCTTGTCCTCAAAATGAACCACTGTCAATCTTACTTTGCAATCCTCTAGTCTATCATCAACAGAAAAGAAGGTCTCGCATTGAATTAACCATTGTTTCACACCATCTCCATTAAATCGAGGAAAGTCAATTCTAGCCAAACACGTGCTACAAGAATAGGGTCGAGAATGATTACCCGGATTGGACGTAGCATTGCGTTCTTGGTTGCACAACATCTCTTCAAGATTGATTCTTAGTGAAACTCCAATTTCCATGAAACGTGTTTCCAAAGAAGTTCCAAGATCCGAAAAACACAAAGCCTTTAAGCTCTCAAAATCTTCACGAACAGCGCAAGTGTTATTAGCCATGGAAAACGTGATTAGAAGGTTACCTTTTGACACCATAGAATTTCTAGGAAGAGAAAGAACTTTGAAGAACTCGAGTGCTAGGGACATCAATGAGACACAATGACATCCGAATTTTCATTGATATTGGAATGAAGATACAGAGAAGAATTCTTAGGGAATTTGATACAATGGTCATGAATGAATATGAATCTCAGTTAATTCCTATATGTGGGAAATCAAATAGTATTTTAAGAAAGAATAAATCAGGAAATTTGTATATTTCCTTGTAATCTGTACAGATTTGAATAATTAGGAACAATCCCATAAATCAAGGGATCCTAGCATAAAATAGAGTTATTATATTTCCTAAAATAGCTTAGGTCTCCTGTATATATCTTATATCATCTCTTTGTATTGAAATAATAAAAAAATCATACTTCAGTTAATCTATTTTTCCAGATGGTATCAGAGCTTCCGATCTAGGAAGCTATGTCTGCGTGCGATAAACCCTAAGACGGCAGCAGCCTGCATTGCTGCTGCATTTTTCTTAACCCTAAGACGGCAACCTACATTGCTGCCGCATATTTCTTAACCCTAAGACAACGACCTGCATTGCTCGCCGCATATTTCTTAACCCTAAGACGATGCACTGCATTGTTGCCGCATATTTCTTAACCCTAAGATGGCAGCCTGCATTGCCGCTGCATTTTTCTTAACCCTAAGACGGCAGCCTACATTGTCGCCGCATTTTTCTTAACCCTAAGACGGTAGCCTACATTGCTCGCTGCATTTTTCGTAATCTTAAGACGGCAGCCTACATTGTCGCTGCATATTTCTTAACCCTAAGACGACGACTGCATTGCTCGCTGCATTTTTCTTAACCCTAAGATGGCGACTCGCATTGCCGCCGCATTTTTCTTAATCCTAAGACGACGACTCGCATTGTCGTTGCATCACACCTCCTTGCTATGATGTCAAGGGAAGAGGAAGTTGCGAATCCAAACCCGAAACAGTGGAATACCCAATCCCAAGCAATCTGGAGAACTGCAGAATATTCATTCAAGCATATAGACTAAATGGAAGAAATTATTTGAAGTGGGCCCAACTTGTTCGTACGGTGTTGAAGGGAAAGGGGAAGTTGAGTCACCCGATGGAGTCCGGACCTAAACAGGAGGATCCCAAGTTTACTACATGGGATGAAGAAGATTCAATGATCATGGCGTGGCTCGTGGAATTCAATGATTCCAGAAATCGGCGACACCTGCATGTTCCTTAATTCGGCAAAAGATATTTGGGATGCTGTAGAGCAAACCTACTCTAAAGCCAAAGATGCTGCTCAAATATATGAAGTAAAGGTGAAAACTTTGGCAGCAAAACAAGGGAACAAGACTGTTACAGAATATGCCAATCAGCTGAAATCATTGTGGATGGAGCTAGACCATTATAGAGTCATAAAAGCCAAATGTACTGAAGATTCAGCACTTCTCAAGGAGTATATCGAACAAGACAGAGTTTATGATTTCCTTGTTGGTTTGAATCCTGAATTTGATCAAGTTAGGATTCAAATATTGGGGAAGCAAAAGGTACCATGCCTCAATGAAGTGGTGGCTATTGTGAGAAGTGAAGAAAGTAGAAGGGGTCTCATGTTAGAGAGTCCAAGAAGAGAGAACTCAAGCACTGGACCATAAAGGAGATCAAACTTTGGCCATGGTAACCGAACAGAAGAAAGGAGGATCAGCAAATGTGGAGAAGAAAGGTGATGGTCTCTGGTGTACCTACTGCAATAAACCTCGTCATACCCGAGAGAAGTGTTGGAAGTTACATGGGAAGCCTTTAAACCGAGATCGAGAAGGGGGACACAAAGGAGGCTCCTCAAGGAAAGGAGGACAAGTTTATGTTATGTGAGTTGCTATGGCTTAAAATCATCTTAGAAGACTTGAGGATAAATTGGGAAGAACCTATGAAGCTCTATTGTGATAATAAGTCAGCAATCAGTATAGCCCACAACCCAGTGCAGCATGATAGAACAAAGCATATTGAAGAAGACAGACACTTCATCAAAGAAAAGCTTGATAGTGGCTTGATATGCACTCCATATGTGTCCTCTCAAGACCAAATTGCCGACATTCTTACCAAGGGACTGGGCTGCCATAATTTTGAGAAGATTGTATCCAAGTCGGGAATGGAAAACATCTATTCACCAACTTGAGGGGGAGTGTGGGAAATCAAATAGTATTTTAGGAAAGAATAAATCAGGAAATTTGTATATTTCCTTGTAATCTGTACAGATTTGAATAATTAGGAACAATCCCATAAATCAAGGGATCCTAGCATAAAATAGAGTTATTATATTTCCTAAAATAGCTTAGGTCTCCTGTATATATCTTATATCATCTCTTTGTATTGAAATAATAAAAAAATCATATTTCATAGATGTCGCTGTAAGGACAGCTTCCCCCCAGAAATTTTTTGGGACACTTTTTTGGAACAACAATGCCCGAGTCTGATTTAATAGATGTCCATTTGTCCTCTCTGCGACCCCATTCTGCTGTGGTGTTTTGACACAAGAGGACTCATGAATTATACCTTCTTTTTGACAAAAAGAACTAAGGACATGATTGAAGTAATCTTTGGCATTATCTGACCTAAGTCTCTTAATATTGACACCAAACTGATTTTTTATCATGGAGTGGAAGTTTAGGAAGACAGAACTGACTTCTGATTTTTGTTTAAGTAGGAAAACCCAAGTGACCCTTGTACAGTCATCTATAAAGGTGACAAACCATCGAGCACCAGACACATTAGGAATATTAGAAGGTCCCCATACATCAGTATGAACAAGATAAAAAGGGAAATTGCTAACTTTATTACTTATTGGAAAAGATACACGCTTGTGCTTAGCAAGTTCACACACCTCACAATGAAGACTCTCAACATCTAACTTGGTAAACAGAGAGGGAAACATAATTTTGATCACTCCAAAAGAGGGATGTCCCAACCGACAATGATAAAGCATGGTTTTTTCTCTATTGGTCATCAAGGATTCAGATATGAAGGAGTGAGAGATTTTGTTCTTGCTGGGCAGACTTGGATCTTCGAGATAATAAAGGCCATTCCATTCTCTAGCATGTCCAATCATCCTCCCCGACTCCTTGTCCCTTTCTATCTCCTCTTGATTAAGATGGACAACAACTTCTGGATTATTTCCTTCATTTGTTTCAGCAGCAACATAAACTTGTCCTCCTTTCCTTGAGGAGCCTCCTTTGTGTCCTCCTTCTCGATCTCGATTTAAAGGCTTCCCATGTAACTTCCAACACTTCTCTCGGGTATGACGAGGTTTATTGCAGTAGGTACACCAGAGACCATCACCTTTCTTCTCCACATTTGCTGATCCTCCTTTCTTCTGTTCGGTTACCATGGCCAAAGTCTGATCTCCTTTATGGTCCACTGCTGAAGTCTCTACTGCGGGACTCTCTAACATGAGACCCCTTCTACTTTCTTCACTTCTCACAATAGCCACCACTTCATTGAGGCATGGTACCTTTTGCTTCCCCAATATTTGAATTCTAACTTGATCAAATTCAGGATTCAAACCAACAAGAAAATCATAAACTCTGTCTTGTTCGATATACTCCTTGAGAAGTGCTGAATCTTCAGTACATTTGGCTTTTATGACTCTATAATGGTCTAGCTCCATCCACAATGATTTCAGCTGATTGGCATATTCTGTAACAGTCTTGTTCCCTTGTTTTGCTGCCAAAGTTTTCACTTTTAACACTGATTTCCGCAACCACGCTTCTGCTTGAAACCCTAGAAATGAGTGCCGCAGGTGGCGCATTTGGTGGCAATAGGGGGCTCCGTCCAGTGCCTCCCGAGAAGGGAATATTCCCATTGGACCATATGCATCTGTGTGACCTAGAGAAAGTGGAATATCTCAACTGTTTGAAGACTGCCAGACACGAGTCTGAAAAATGCAGGCAATTCTCAAAAAAATACCTGCAGTGTCGCATGGAGAAGAACTTGATGGCAAAACAAGACTTGGCTGAACTTGGTTTTAAGGAAAGTAATGTAGAAACTCCTGGAGGGAAAATTACTGACAGGGTTTGATAATCAAGACCAAAGAACCCGAATAATTAAGAATGTATATTGATTTTGAGGTTGAGTTTTGGTAATGTCATTTTTGCCGTTGTATTTCAATTCATTTGACAAGTAATGTCTAACCATGCTCCGGGAACAAAAAATGTCAGTGAACAGAGGATGATGGACAGTTTGTCCATTCCCTGCGAGACGCGTGGTTACAATTATATGAACTTTGATTTTGTTCCTTCAATTCAATGGAAAAATTGGTGAACTAAAAAAAAAAAAAAAAAATGTTAAGGTTCCAACATAAAACCAATTGGCTATATGTGGAGTAGCCTAACATGTATTTAAACCATACCAAATGATATGAGGTAGGCGATGTGGGACTTTCAACACACCCCCTCCAACGAAGCCTGCCGGACCAGGCAAAGGGTACTTTTAACCCAACTAAAGGGCAACTTTTGGCCCATGACAATAACCGGAAAGATGTTAGGCTTTGGCTCTGATACCATGTTAAGGTTCCAACATAAAACCAATTGGCTATATGTGGAGTAGCCTAACATGTATTTAAACCATACCAAATGATATGAGGTAGGCGATGTGGGACTTTCAACACTATATAAAGAAGATATTTGTAAATTCCTTCATCAACTTCCTAAAAAACAGAAAGTTAGCTAACTACTAGCAGTTTTGCCAACTCCGCAACTAACTAATGCTAATTACAATTGGCTAACTAATTTTCCTGTATCAAGAGTGTTGGATGCAATTATAAGCAACGATTATACATAAAGAGGAATTCCATACCAAGGTCTTTATGTTGACTCCAATTGTATGAAGAGCCGATAAAATATTGATTCTCGATATAAATGTAATGTTGTGCAGCACGGATGGCCTTAATATATGCTGTATGTATGCTCATGTCAATCAGCACATTCTTTCCGCATACTAGGTTCTGTGAAAATACGAAAGTTTGATGTGTATACCAAGTCTAGAAAAGGAAAAATAGAAACACAAGGCTTTTTTATTCACCTTGCTTGTTGCATTTTTTGGATCCTTTGGAAACCCCTTGACAGAATTTGAATCAATTGAACGAAATATCTACATTCCAAAGTAAACAGAATCCATAATTTCATTTTAGAGAAAACTAGAAAGAAATAGCTTAGCATTATTAAATGACTAAAATACCTGAACATGCCAAACTTCAGGATCATCTTCACCAATATTTGGAGCATCATTGATGCCAATAAAATCTGGAATTCTTTCCAACCTTAGCAAAGCATCATCGTATGAAATTTTCAACTTTTTAATCCCGTGAGGTTTTGAAGCTTTCAACCAGCGCTCCTCAAAGTTAGTTAAAACATCATAAGCTGCTGGACCATCAATTTTAGAATGCAAATCATGCCATGGCTCCCGCGGACAACCACCAACATGACCCTGTCATGAAATTAACTCTTATTATAGGAATTAATTGGTCAGCATATTTCAAATAAAATATTTAGAAATTGCAACTAATCGATTTCTACCTACAAATTCTACCATGATATAAATATACTTCTGTACATTTCCTTCATAGATGTGGCTTATATAGATAAATTTCAGTTTTGCAATTAGGGTACGTGAATATAAATAATAATATTTCAATGTGAGCTGCACTATACACAACATATAGTGATGAAAAATTGATCTTTCTTATTAAAGAATGGAAAATATTTTTTTAGAGTGCTTTGTTCAACCCTTGCATATCATATCAAGAAATAATAAAATAATGTATTTAGCCTTGATTAGTCTACAATGGAGTCTGAAATAGTGAATACCGTGAAAGTAGGGTTGTGGTAGTCATCCTTATGTGTTGTACTCAATGTTCTAAAAAGAGGGTGGTGGGGAACATCATATCGCCCATCACACAAATCAAGTCCACCAACAAATGCTACAATTTTTCTTCTATTAGTTCCAGCATCAGCATCCACAATAACAGTTTTCTGATGATGTGTATATATCGTTCCAACTTCCTGATAAGAAGAAGCCACAAAGTAAATGTTGAACTTAGAAACCAAAATTGTAGACGTGATAACATACCCAGAGATCCAACACAAAAAAAAAAACAGATATAACAGGTTCAAAATTGAATCTTGTCCAAAAGTCTGATCCATGAAATTTATAGTTTCCATTTCTCCCTGGACATGATGAGGTTGCAAATATTTTGTGTGCTGACTAATTGGTAGATAGCATAACGCATGAGTGATTGAGTTATTCATTGATTATCAATCTTACTACATGAGTTGTAGTCAGTATGTCAATGCATCTAACTGATTTATCATCAACAAGTATGCAGAATAGTACACTTGCAGATTTGGTCTATAGTGTTTTTATGGCATTAAACACTTAAATCCAGTGCAGTCATCACATTCAAAATTATGCTACTATATAATTAGGTACGCTATAAATTTTGAACACACCATCAGCAGTAAATCATAATACATTTGTTTAAATCCCAAAAAATGCAAGGCTTAAAAGAATGACATCAAAGAGAAACGATACTCCAGCTTTATTTGTAGACGGTTGAGCATAAACTAATAAAAAAATATTTCAATAACTAGTTCTCAGACCTTTTGCTTGATCCAGCTATGTCGTTTACCACTGCGAGGACAAAGAAGCACTTGTACCGAAGAGTGCTTGAAAAATCGTCGAGTTTCCTCATCATGAGTTGCCATGACACCATCCTGAACATAACATCCAAGATTGTCACAAAACTAAACCCAAAAGAGAAAATATATAAACATTATATCGTATTGATAAAATAAAATAAGAATTCACTCAGAAATCTTAATCTTACCTGGA
Organism: Sphenostylis stenocarpa; assembly: GCA_963425845.1. Taxonomy (NCBI): domain Eukaryota; kingdom Viridiplantae; phylum Streptophyta; class Magnoliopsida; order Fabales; family Fabaceae; genus Sphenostylis; species Sphenostylis stenocarpa. The sequence goes on from OY731398.1 coordinate 20,016,247, forward strand.
ATAAAGTAAACATCAGGTGTCGCACATGAAAAAGTATTAATGAAGAGGATAAGAGAATGGATTGCTGGGTCACTTGTTTTACTTATATTACCAACTAATCTAGCCAAGAGAATTACCCAGTCAACTATCAAGTTAGTCTGGCTCTCAAGACAGATTTTAGACACAGGATCCTAGTTACAGTATAAGACAACCCAAGGTATAAAATGTCCCAAGTCCAAATGTATACAAGTTTTACAGATATTAAACTCTGATTTATTTGTCATCTGCAAATGGAAGGTTAGAACCAAATTTATTAATAGTTACGAAACTAGTAACCAAGAAAATGTGTTAAGGAATCAATATCCCCCCTTTGATATTATTCACTTGCCCAACAACAAGTAGTATATCACTGTCTCTTGAAGAACATTTCATTGCCAAAATCTAATTCTTTTTATTTGTCCAATTCAAAAATAGTTAGAAGTTGCAAAATCCAGAAAGAGATATAAAAGGTGTATCAGTGATAACAACATAAAGTAAGGATGCGCATGTGCAGACAGTTGCTAATCAAATCCTACCAGCCAGTCTAAAGCATGGCAATGCAGAGATATGTAACAGAAAAAAGTTGCTTTACTTACTGTTTTATAACCTAAAATGCTTCTTGATGTAGGATCATCCCAGACAAGCAGAAGCACTCTTACTCCTTCCTGTGACTTTGACCTTAGAAGATCACCCAAGGTATAATCTGCAGAATAACCAGCAGCATCCCTAACCAACCTTACTTTGTGCCACACTGACCACCCTGTGATATAAATCAAACGCCGAGCTTGACTTATGGCAACAAAAATATCTTGCCAACACTTTCCATTCACATAGTACATCCCACTGTCGAGCAACACATTAGGGAGGGTTCCATCTGGAACATGAGCGTCTTGATACAGTGTAACGGTTCCACCTTTCCTCAAAGGAAAATATGTTCCAGGAACCCCGATATACTCAGGCCCTGCTCCAACTCCTTGGTGATAAATGCTCAGCTTCTCCATAGGTATGTACTGAATGGATAGGCTCAGGACAGCACATTGCTTACATGGCTTCCCATTACTATTCAGGATTGGAAAGCTTCCTTCAACTATTTCTCCTGAGTATATTTGCTCCACTGGAATTGCCACAATGCCAATGAGTTGTGAACCCACAATATCACTGTCTTTAACAAGAAAGTGCACTTCAGCAGCATGATGTGCAACAGGAACATAGAAATGTTGCAACCAAACAGGATTTTCAGAGTTGCTAATGACATAAGTCCTTCCAATTACAGCATTGGATATTGAAATCGATACATAGGGATCACTAGTAATCTTCTTATTCATGGTTCCTTCAATTTTATTGCTCACACTACCAGGTAACTTACCGAACATATCCCCTAAAGTTTTGTGAAACATGTCCATATTTGGAAGATTCTTGGCTTCATTGACCCATATATCTAAATTTCCATGGAGGAGCAAAACTTTCAAGGACCCTTTATTCTGGAGTGGAACAATCTGCAAACTCTGACGATGCAGTGATTCATTAAACGAGCCAGACATAGAAAGCTTAGAAGAATCCACCCGATCGGGGTAAGAAGAACCCCACCCGGAGAAGGAGTGATTCAAAAATCCATAAAAGTCTTCTTTCTTCTGTTGCAACTTAGAAACTGAAACGGAATGCATTAATGGTTGCCTTGCAGGCGCAGGAGCAGTTGGCTTCTCATCAGACAACCGAACATTGCTCAAAAGATCATCCAAAGGTGGATAAGCAGAACCCTGAGAAGGCTTGGAATCATCACTAGTTTGTGACACTTTACCTCCTGTAGCAATGCTTGTGTTCTCCGGCCAATAGGGACCAGAGAAGCTATTGGTGCGGGAATGCATATCAGGAGCCGAATAGGACTCCTTTGGTGGATAATAGTGAGGAGGTGATCCATGTCCGAAACTGCCATGGTGTGAAAGGGAAGGCCTGGGAGAATCATGGTTTGGTGGAGGAACGTGGTAGGGATAAGGATAAGTGGGAGGAAGAGCATAAGATGGCGGAGGTGGGTGGGGAAAGTCCATAGTGTGAGGAGGAGCATAAGAATACTCAAAATGGCCAGAATGTGAGGAAGGTCTAGGAGGAGGTAGAGGATGAGAATAGTTGAAGGAATGTGAAGAAAGGTAAGGATACGGAGAATAAGGAACATGTGCATATGGATCAGGAGCTGAACCTGGAGGAGGAGGGTATGGTTGTTGAGGGTTGGGAGGGTACACATATGGGTTTGGATACCGGTATGGAGAAGATGATCCATAGTTATCCATCACACAAAAATTCTCACCCTTGTGAGATAATATTATAGCTAAAATCACAATTTGATTTTCAACACAAAAGGGTAACGTAAGAAGACATCAAATTGGAGTCAATTAAACAAGAATCATGTCAATTGAATTTGAATCGATACAACAAATATATATTTTAAGAAACGAGAAAAAGTGAATTACTGTGATCAAAGGATGAGATTGTAGCTAACGAAAATCTTGGTGGGTATTGGATCAAATGAATAAACCCAGTCGAAAGAGGAGATCTTTTACCCGTGTCGAAGACGAAGAAGAAGAACACGTTCAGGGAATGAATGTCCACGTGGAACACTAGCATGGCTCGTTATTCGATATACCTACCTTCTCTTACATTTTTTTCAGTTTTCCTAGATCGGTAGTTGTGACATTCGACATGTCGTTGTCCACATGGACAAATGTGATTGGACAATAAACTTTTAATCTTCTCCATCGATGACCCCAAACAGCAACCAAACTTCTGGAACTTAGTAAAATAATAACTATAACTATCGGTTCAAGATATCTCATGTTTTCTTTCATTTTAATATTCATGAACCCAATATACAAGCATTGGGTTGGACTATGGGAGATTTTGGTCCCGATAAAGTATTGACTACACAACGATGTTATCAATAAAACAAGTAGATTGGATTCTTGCAAGAAGAAGCAATGATTCTCAATTTTAGACCAATTCTTTGATTTTACTTTAATTTTAACAAAAGTAACTTTGTGTTTGGAATATTTTTGTTAGATTCTAGAATTTGTAGATTTGTCAATACAATTATCATAAAATATCACATGCATGTGTTCAACTGGTGTTTTACTTTAATACATTTATTATTATTATTATTATTATTATTATTATTATTATTATTATTATTATTATTATTATTATTATTATTAATTTAATTTTAATTTATTAATAAATTACTACTTTTATTTATTTATATATAAGTAAGATTTCTTTAAGGTCCGGAGCACTAATTTATAACATAAGGGTATAATTTTAAATATAACTCAGCAAAGTTTTTGTTAATTTTTTAGAGGATTAATTAACTATATACATTTTAATTACCAGTCGTTTAGTTGTGATTAAAAATATCAAATTATCCATGGTTGACTATTTAATGGAAGTCCATTCTTTTGTGGATCCGCATAATTTCTATATGCATCTTCGTAGCCAGCATCTAAAATACCCTTCTCTTAATTTTATATTTTAACCTACCTTCTTCTTCTTTTATTTATGTACAACTCATGTAACTTCATCATTTAGCTATTTGATTTTTTTTTTTTTATATTATCACCTTTAATTCTAACTATTAAAAAATAAGTAATTATTAATACTATGTATGAATTACATGTTTTTACACTCAAATTACATAAACAAACTCAAATTATTCAATTTAAAATAATATCACAAAATGAGATTGAATTCTAGAAATACATTCCGGATTGAGTGTTCTGTAATATGTTTTCGGAAAGGTAAATCCAAAAATACATTCCGAATTAGGTGTTTCAAAATATGTTTCCTGAAAAACTAATCAAGAAATACATCTTGAAATACCAAATCCATAATATATTTTTGGATTGTCCTTTTTTAAAATATATTTCGAATTAGGTATTTTGGAATACGTTTTCAAAAAAAAGGTCTATCTGAAAACACATTTCAATGAAAAAACCTTTCCAGGAACTCATTTTAAGGATAAAGATAAAGATAAATGTAAAAATAAAATGAGTTTAATATAATTATGGGGGTGTAAGGAGAAAATATAGGGGTGTTCGAAGTAACAGCCTCAATGAAATAATATCTTTAAGATTCATTAATCCTGAATGTAAAATGAAATCATATAAAACTTTCGAAACATATATTTTGAAACAATGAGACACTCATTCTAGAAGACATATACTAGAAAAGTTTTATACGGTTCCAGAACACGTTTACATACTAATCCACGAAACATCTTCCAAAATTTGTATAGGTGAGTGAGAGACAGTTTCAGACTCTTTCAGCCAGAACAGTTTCATATCTAAATGTATTCGTTAAAACTATATAATAAAAATAGTTATCTATAAATGAGAACAATACTTAATATATTGTTAAGGCTAAAAAGGGAATACAAAGCCTATAATAAAATTTAGGATTACATGATAATAAAATAAAAGTACATAAATGGATTATAGTAAAACAATATAAAAAATAATTAGCAAGAAGATATTTAAACAACTTATTATACATATGATAGAACTTCCAACAATAATGCAGTGAGTCTTTAATCAACTCTGTTTATTCGGCTAAATGCTACCCTTCACAAAGATTTTCACTACTGCCAGGTCACTGCTATAGGACTTCTAACTTTGTATCTGTCAGATACCCAAACTAGTGACCCAAATGATGAGGTACCAGCAACTTTTGCTCCTCCAATTGTCAAAAATGTCACATTGTAGCTCAATTTCTGACTCAGTTTTTCAAACTTCAATTTCATTGGTTCAACAGTAACTGAAACTCCATTCGGTTGTTCCACTTTAACTGCATAAGAACTTTGGGATTTTCCAACATTTGTGACAACCCTCCTGTATGTCACACTAGCATTAAAGGCACTTCTGCCAAATAGAACAGCAAATGAAGGGTAGTTCAAATCACCAGCTTGAAGAGCTGCTTTTTTAGAACATACAAATTTACTTCTTGATAGTAAAGCAATCTGGGAAGAAGTAAAGTTTATGCTACAAAAATAATTGAAGTAGTCTTTGGTGCTGATGTCATATACTAACCCTGGATCAGAAGCACTTATAGGATTAACATGGCCTGAACCAAATACAAAAGGGGTAGCCAAAAGTGATTTGTTGGAGGCCATGTCTGAAATTGGATCTCCTTTGTTGTTCAATGTGTAAGCGGTAGTCATCAGAGCAGATTTAATGGCTGCTGGAGACCAACCTTTGTGCAAAGACTTGAGCAGTGCTGCTATGCCACTAACATGAGGACAAGACATTGAAGTACCTGAAAGTATGTTAAATAATACCTTTCTTTTGTCACTCGTGAGAAAGCTTGGGCTAATTTTGGATGGCCAAGCGGCCAAGATGTTCACACCAGGTGCAGTCACATCAGGCTTAATCACATCTAGTCCCACTAAACTTGGTCCTCTAGAAGAAAATGCTGCCATCACTGGTGCAGGGTCCCCAAACCTTGTCCCCATGAAGGAAATTGAAGCTGTTGGTTTCTTAAGAGATTGACTGTAGCTTCTAACAATATTACTTGCTGAAGCCCCCAAGGATGTGGCCGACAAAATATGAGGGTCAGCAAAAAGCTCTTCTCCTTGATATTCATTGTTGAGTAGTATCATTCCTGCCCCACCTGCCACTTTCACTTCCTCTCCTTTCTCAGTTCTACCATTTATTCCTCTTTCACAAGCAACTATTTTCCCATGCACAAGCTTTGGATCAAGGGAGCCTCCAATGCAATACTGTGCTTCCTTTGTTGTACCAGCTGATTTTCCATATACAAGGGGCAATTGGTTTGTCTTCTTACCTTGATATAAAGATGACCCTTTGAAAATTTGCCCATTCCCAAGCTTTACTTTTGTTGGAAAGGTTCGGTCGGTGGAGCTAGCAGCAACTGTCATGATCCATGGGGCACCATTTCCAACTGTTGATGGAAAGGGGCCTGAATTTCCTGCGGAGCAAGCAACCAAAACTCCTTTCTTGGTTGCCCCAAATGAAGCTATGGCAATACTATCACTATAAAAAGGTTTGGGAATAGTCCCTAAAGAGAGTGACAACACATCAACCCCATCAGAAACTGCTTGGTCCATAGCCGCTAATACATCAGAATTAGTACAACCAGAAGACCAGCATACTTTATAAGCTGCAATTCTAGAAGTATACCTCATTCCGGTTGCTGTACCTCTAGCCTGGCCAAAAAGGTTGGCATTTTTCACCACATTACCAGCTGCAGTTGAGGCAGTGTGCGTTCCATGCCCTTGGGAATCTCTTGGAGAAAGGTAATCCACTGTTTCATTGATTCTTTTTCCAAAATATTTTTCATACCCCTTGAAATAGGCTCTTGCACCAATAAGCTTCTTGTTGCAATTTGAGGAAGAGAACTTGGTGCCTTCCTCACAAACACCTTTCCAATGAGAAGGGACTGGGGACAAGCCTGAGTCTTGGAAACTGGTGTGTTCAGGCCATATTCCTGAATCAAGAACCCCAATGATCACATCAGTGGCCAGGTTAGAAGCAGTCCACGGTGTTCTTCCACTCCTTAGGCCAAGAAAGTGCGGGGTGTATGTTGTGTGGAGGCTTGATAGCTCATCGGGAATGGCTGAGAGGAAACCCTCAACTTGGTTCAAGTATTTGAGGTGTTTCTTGGAAAGATAGGCAGCAAAACCAAACATGCTGGTTTCATAGGCATAAAGGAGTTGAGGGGCTAAAATCTCTTCTTCTCCTTCTTCTTGCGTTGAAGCTTCAGAAATGAAATCAATGATGGACTCAAACCATGGTTTTGAGCTGTCTTGGGAATCAATCGAGGCTTTGATCTTGGTCTTGTCAATGTGAACTATGTATGTCTGTTGATCCGCAAGAGCTATTGAATTTGTCACCATAAAAACCAGAAATAGGAAAAGTGTCCTAAATATCATAATGCCTGCAAAAGAAAAGAAGAAAGGGATTAACACTTCATGACTGCTATGGTCCTATAATAAATCCATAAGAATCTTCAATTCAAGAAAAAATAAATTATGAAATATTGTCACACTACTTCGAAATTTCTATGTATTAATTTTTATTACAACTTCCTTTTGTTACATTTTTCTTTCTAAGAGACATGGTTTCTAGCTCCAAACCATTAGTGAGATAGAGATCATAGACAGATTGAAGTGTCTGTTGCATAGTCTGACCTGTGCTGGGTTGTTCAAGATCACGAAAAAAGTAAATGGAATATGGAATGCTAATAAAATCGTCACATCAAACATTAAATAAGCACTAAAAATGAGTAGAAGTTTAAGTTTTCACTTAATGTATATGTTCATTGCAACTACATGAAAGAGTTCACCTTTTCTTTACTTTTCTTCTACTTCAAGTGTGCAGGCTTTGAATTAGATGACATCAATCCAAAGATATTTATAGAAATGGAGGGCCAACAAGTCTATCAGATAAAGAATTTCTCAAAAATTTGGTACATAGATATGTTAATATAAATTTAAAAAGATTCCATGTATAAACAAAATATTTTAAAAGCAAGTACGGTCAAAGAATTTTATTTCGTTTTATTATGGCCTGATATATACTTAAAATAAGTACTCGTTTGGAAAATATTTTTAGTATGCAGTTGGAGTAAGTTTACAACATGCTTTTAGGAGTACCCATGTTTTAGAAGTATCTGTTATAAAAAATATAGAAATAACTTTGTCGGTTTGTACCACATTATATCAAACACTTGCTTTCGGTTTTTCTTTTGTCACACTTTTCCCTTTTCAGAACCTTTTTTCTGTCTTATTTATGACATTTGTAAACACATAGCAAATTTCGTATGGCTTATAACAAAAGGAAAATTTAGACGTATTTTTAGTTTTAACTATATATAGAGGACATTCATTTAAAACTTTCATTTCCACCTTCACCGTTAAAGAAATTTTCTAACCACTTTGTGGAAATATGTGTTGCTTTTGATCTGATATCTGTCATTCAGAATGCCTCATGTTTAGTCTTCAATTATCTCCACAATTATTTGTTATCAATCTTGTGTAGACTTCATTCGGTTAGCATCTCTGTTTTGGATTCATTGCCTTAGTTCCTTAATGTTTCATGAGATTATGAGAAACTATATAATAACAAGAACAAAGTCTTATCTTATTAATAAGGTCAATTACACAGATCACATTTAAAACTATTAAGGGAAAAAAGTTGCACCCTCTACCATTGCCTTATCTTTTGACTTAATGTTAAGCATTAACTTATTATGATACTCATAAATGTACACCTAAAACCATAGAGCAGTATGAATATAATTAGATGGGACTGAATAAATGTTCATGAACATTCATTGTAGCAGTACAGATACCTAACAGATCAAGGGGTTTCATAAGATGACCCTGCTCATTTATTCCAATCACGTGGTAGTTTGGTTTGAGGCTAAAGATCTTAAGGTGAGACCAGTGGATTGTAAAATAATGAATTGAAGTTTTTGAATAGTGATCTCGTTTCTCATTAACATGTTCACATTTCTTTCAATGCTGGTTTCATCATTATTGTTGATGTCACGCCTAGCATTCACATTATTGCCAATGTCACGGCTAGTGTTCATGCATATACTATTGCCAATGTCACTGATACTATGCACAAGTTCATACTACTGCAATGCCACAGTTTTCATTATAACTTCATAAACATTACTCTGCCAATGTTTTCTGAGTAGTACACTTCAGCTATGAAAGACTCAGTGTTGTTAAGGGACCACCAGTTTAAGACCTCAAATGCACTCATTGATTCAGGAATTTTCTGCACTCATGGAAATTTTGAAACCATTATGCTCTTTCAATTGAGTGATCATTGTGTGAGCACACCAAGCACTCCTTTACTACCTTTTCCCTCTCCTTTATTTGAACGTGTTGGAGTTCACAATTAGGCACAATTATAACATTGTCCAGATTTATGAAACACATTAACTAAATAGTTAGTTGAATTTGAATGGTGAGACACATTAAATGTAAATAATTTTGTACTTGTAGAAGAGGGCATCGAGAAGACCTTAATTATCATGGTATGGGGTACGAGAAAAGTTAAATATGTGCAGTTGGATCCTGTGAGGAAGGACCTACATATTTCACTACTAAAATCCCTCACCACACTTCCAACTTCATCAACTGTGTAAAGGAAACATTATTGAGATTAAGTAACCAATTATTGATAATAGAAGTAGGAGTTGAAACTAGAGTGGTCAAAACTAGCCATACGACGTAGTCTAACTTAATCTTAAGATTAAGTAAAAAAAAAAATGGATGATGTAATCTGAATTATATTTTAAAATAGATTATAATTTTTATTTTAATCTTAAGTTAACATACTAATAGGTCAAATTTGGCCTCACGTTAAATTAAAAAAATTATTAAAGTGTTTATAATTTTTAAATAAAAATAAAAAATATATTTTTATTTAAAATATAATAATTTAATAAATAAATTATAAAAAAATAAATCTATTTAATTGTAAAATAAAAATTAAAAATTTATTCTTTCATATCATTATTTTTTTAAAGTAATTTATGGATATAAAAATAGTAATTAATCTTAATAATTATTAATTTTTGAAATAAGTAGTTGTTAAAAACTTACTTTAATATTTATTCTTAATAAAAAAATTATTAAATTAATTTATAATATATAATTTTTAATAAAATAATATTATTTTATTTTTAATTAAAAAATCATTATTATTTTATAAAATTAATCGGTTCATATAGAAAATTTTGACCTAAATTCATATAAATAATAACTTAAACGGATATACTAAAATAAATCTAATTCACCTTAGATTACAAATATTTTAATCTTATTCATCTATGTTTTTAGTTATTTTATGTTTCACCCCTATTAAATATTTCATGTACAGTTATGGTTAGTTTTTAAGAATAAATTGAATTCAAAAATTAATAAAATAATCCTTAAAATAAATTTATTTTAATAATCAATGAAATTATTAATATATAAAAATTTTAAAAATTACAAAAATAGTTTTGAAATTATAAATTATCAACATTTTATTTTTCACGGTTAATCGTTGTGGAAATATAATAATTAGTTTTTGTTTTTGTTTTTCCAATCATCCACTAAGAATTACTATGAAAAGATATTCTCATCGAGTAAATTAGAAGATTAATGCAAAATTAATGGGGGGAATGAAAGAAATATAAAGAAGACATTTGTGAGTGGAAATATTTATTCTCGTATTTGTTTGAAGATTATTAATATAACAGAAAAAAAAATATTTTGATACTCTAGGAAATTTCTTCTAACTGTTTAATTTTATAAATAAAGAAAATAAATATTATTGAATAATCTTACACAAACTGAGATCAATTTATCATTTTTTATTATTATTATTCTAAGAACTAATTCAACAAATAATTATAATTTAAAAAAACAAAATTGATTAATACTTTACCCTATGAACCCTAATTTCTAACATTGGTTTGTAAGAACAAGGTCCAGTTTAGGTGGCATGGTGGATGGGTATAGGGTGATAGATGGGACATAAATTAAATTGGGTGAATGATAGGTATGATGGTGATGCATGAATGAATGGTATGACCCATCAACAACTATATATGTTCTCACAATAATGCATTCACATTCAAATTAAAACTCTTGTCCCATGACATCATTATTCACACGACACAAAAACAAATTTCTGGTATCTCGCTATTCCTATGTTTTAGTTTACATCTGCATGTGCTTGTGCTGTCTTTTTCTCACTTCTTCTCTCTTCTGAGGTAAAACATTACATTTTTTTTTTATTCATTTATGAAGGACAAAATAAGTGATATGTAAGGTTCAATGTTAAGAATAAGAACCAATTTAATGCAATAAATCTGACCAATTCTTACATGAGATTATTAACATCAATATAACATCTCATCTTTATACAAAATTCATAAAAAATAAAATTAAAAATAAAATGTTAAATAAGATAAAACTAAGCAAATAGGTAGAAACTCGTCAATTTTTTGCATCATTGTAAATCGTGATTTTATTTATTACTTATTATTTAGTGCAAATTTTGTACTGGAAGGATGCATAACGTATAACAATACTTTCTTCTACACTTTTATTGGACTTTAGAAATATAAATACAATAAGAAGTACTCATATTTATATAAAATAATCTATAAGAAACTAAATAAAATATTTAATTACATTTATTATCCTCCAATGAATAAAATAATAAAAAATAGACAGTGTAGTTAGCCTCAATTGATTTTTTATTAATTATTAAAAAAAATTTGTTTGAAATGAATTATACCAAAAGAAATTTAAAACCGTTTTTTATTGTTTATTATTAATATAAATTGAAAAATAAATATTAATAATATAGTAAAAAAAATTCTTTCATTTAATTTCGATTAGTGTGCTTAAAAAATACTAAATACTAATTAATTATTAAATATTTTAAAAAAATACGAATTTTTTCTATTAATTTTACGATAATAGGAAATTATCACTAAACATTAAATTTAGATATAAAAAATAATTAAACTTGTATACTTTTAAAAGTTGGATAACTGAATTCGTTAATTAAAAATATAATAATCAGAAGATAAATTTGAAAATAAAATAAAAATTACAAAACCAACAGATTATATTTTTTTACTGGGGTATTTTAATATATATTGTGATTTTATAATTAATAATAAAATAAAAATATTTTGAAAACTCAAGTATACCTAAACAGAGTTATACAGGCCCAATTATTATTCAGATAAGCGCATCTTAAAGCCTAATGGCCCAAGATTATTACAAGACACTTACACTTCAGACACCCCAACAAACTCAGAATTACGAAACGGCCCATTACATAACATTTTTAAAGCCGTGAAGTAGGAGTGTATGTTTTTCTCTCAGATTTGTCTTCAACGGCCTGGATTACGCGACCCAAAAAGACCTTCCGATTCTGAGCGTACACGTGTCCATCCCAACCTCTCTTCACCAAACCAGTGGCTAAGTCGACCGCAGCCACAACGGTGTCATCGGCGCTGGAGTGAGCCGAGTCTATGACGCCGAGCCGAACCGCCTCCTCGGCTGTGAGCTTAGCCGCGCTCATGACGATCCGGCGCCGAGCTGCAGGCGTGGGGACCTTGGCTTCGACGAGAGTGACGAACCAGGCGGGAATTACAAGGTTGATGTCGAGCTCGCTCATGTAGAGGAATCCCCTGTCGCTGCGCATGAGGAGGTAGTCGTGAGCGAGGGCAAGGGTGTAGCCGGCGGCGGAGGCGTGGCCGGTGATGGCTGCGATGGTCGGCATGGGGAGTGTGAGGATGTCTGAGACGACGGAGCGGAGGAGGGAGTCCATGAGGATCATGCGGTCTTTGGAGGACTGGCCCCACGCGAGGTCGTAGCCGTTAGAGAAGAATTTGCCTTGCGCGGTGGTGATGAGGGCAGAGGAGGCGGTGGCTTCTTGGCGGACTCGGCGGAGGGAGGATTGGATCGAATCGAGGAGAGTCGGGTTGAGACGGTGTTCGCCGTCGCCGGTGAGGGTTAGGATGAAGATGTTGCCTCTCTTCTCCAAAGTGCACATGTTGTTTAGATTGGAATAAGAGAAAAATGGTGTTTTTTTCTCGGTTTATTCCAATTTCTCATAGCTTTGGTTTGGTTCGGGGCTAAAGATTTTAAAATGAAACCTTGCCGATTTTTTTTCTCAAGTTCAATCCTTGACTTTGAAAAATAAAATAAGAGTAGAATTGTGGAATGAAAAAATTTAATATTGAAAGGAGTATACCGTGATAAACCTTCTTTCTGTTATTTGTAGAAAATTTTGTTTGGAATCATCTCTTCAGTATTAATATTTCATTATGAAGATCATTTCAATCAACAAATGTTAAATTGGCCCTAGATTAATATTCAAGCCATTCTAAATCCTTGGTAGGTACGGCCAAGCACTCAAATTTGTGAAAATGATAAAACCGATGAAGAGAAATGTCACAGAAACAAAAGACCGTCTACAATGCTAAAATTACATGATTGGCATTGATTATATGACTGCAACATCAAAAGTGTTTTTCATTTGATACTGAACTAGATTACCAGCCCATCAATGTCCTTCTAACTTTGTCTACAATCTGACTTCTTGTTTGGCTTCTGGTCAATGGGAAGTTACGGTTTTCCTCCAACAAAAATCTATACACTTCCCATTGGCGTTCTTGTGTTGAATGTCTTACAACTTCAGCCTGCAAAACAGGGAAGAGTGTGAGAAACAGCTTTTATTCAGAAACTGTCACAATATTTCTTCAGAGAAGATCCTAAGATGTCACAATAACTAAGTTTTATAGCATAAATACTTACTGAGAAAATGCATACTCCCAAAGCTTTTAAAGCCAATGTAACATCATAGAATACACGGGGCCTTCCCTTTCCAGACAGCTCCACAGGATTAGCAACCAGAAGTTCTGTGTCTGGACCCCGGTTCACAATAATCACCCTCAAAGGATGAAGCATCTCTTCTTTTAAGCATGAACACAAGGTTTTCTGACTATCAGGATCTATGATCTTTTTCCCATCATTTTGCTGAACAAATAAGTCTATGTTTCGAAAGCCCTCCACGCTCGAAGAGAATCGACCAAAAGCAACCTGATTGGGAAATATGTAAACGAACAAAAGGTAAATTTGTAGCAATGAAAAATCCATGTATCAAAGCATTTTGTTAGGAATTGTATATGAATATTGAATCCAAGAATGGTTGAGGAGAATAAGATCAAAAGATTAAAAATGGCAATAACTAAGTCCAAACTGAGAGGCAAACATTGTCAGACTTTAACACCATGTGTCAAATCGTCTAATCTCAGCTCAGGTGGCTTCCTTTGATTCAGTTTGATTTATAATGGTTCACTAGGGAGAAGCAGAAGGCCAAGTGCATGCATAAATAACGATTCAGAACATAATACCTTCATATCAGAATCCTTAGAAATTCTCATAATGTCATAACACAGACCCTTCTGATCAACACACTGTATCTGAAGTAGGGTATGAACTGGGCTCAGTGAGTTATCCACAATAACAGTAGGTGTCTTCAGTGTTTTCATATCTTGGCTGAGAGGATGCAAAGACACCTTGTCTAACAGCTCAGAACTAAATAATTCTTCAGCAAAAGCTGGTGGAAGAGAAGAAAACCCCTGCAGATGTCCATATTCAGGCCCTGCCAATTGAAGTTCACTGGAGATACACCTCTCTCCTAAAGCGTCCATAAGATATTTACACACATAATCTTGCCTCTTTTTCGTGTGAAGCAATTCCCTGTTTTTATTATTAAAAAAATTACAAAATGTCATATAGTTATCATAAGCTACTAGCAACCTACAAAATTACAAGAACAGATAGTCATTTAGCAAGTATATATTCCATCCAAATCAAGATTTTTATCATTTAGAGTGACCTTTACAATAATTGAGGTGAAACATGAAAAAATAGAGTATATGCAGTAATTAAGAGGTCCAGACATGAATCAACGGCATCTGAAATGACATGCATAAGTTTGTGACAGTTTAATTGATCTTTCTGATTGTGAAAAAATTGAGCCTTAATCAACAGTTTCCGTATAAATAATCACGAAGGGTAGATGAAACGGAAGAAACTATAAAGCAAATTTGTCTTCTTTTTCTTTTCTGCTCATCTTGGGTCCTCTGTAAGTTTGAAGAATTTTCAATTTAGTCCCCTAAGTTCCAACTGCAGCAATGTTTGTTTGTCAAATATTGAACAACATAATTTGAAATATTAACTAAATTTCCTGGCCTTAGAGAGCTCTGGCAGGACTAGTCCATACCATATAGACAAATATAAAAAAAATTATTCCATCAAAATATTATTAGAATCTTGATACACATTCAATCCTAGGTTTCAAATACTGTGTTCTCCTCAATTCATTCAGTGATCCACTCCAGTTCTCACGCACTCCACTATCACATACCCAATGGAATTTCGAATAGAGTGATGAGATAAAAAAAATTGGCTAATTTTTACCAAACAGACACGTATTTTTACAACTCAGAAGCTAAAAAGGAACTAACGCCCAATAGGATGGGAATATTAGCCCCAATTCTGAAACAAATTTCACTGCCCTTCACGTCCGAATCTGTTAGAAATAGCCTTTTTAAGATGAATACTTTTCAAGCTTTATAAACTCTATTTAAGTCATAGTTGATGTGGAATTAAACTACCACCCTTGATGTTGCAATTAAAGCAATCCCTCAAGATACCGCAACTAAGGAGGGTTAGGAATTTACATAAAGTGACTTTACACTAGAATCAAAGTCCAATATCCTAGGTAAACTTTTAATTGACTTCCCACTTTCACAGACAGATTACAGAAAATTCTAAATAAATCCAATGGTGTAAAGAAGAACACCCAACAGATGCAGAATACAAACAAGAATCTCATACTCACATCCCATCCGTGATAAAGAACATGTCCAACACCCTGCCATCTGGGGTTGGCATCGCTTTGACTCCCTGAATAATAAGTTCAAGGTTGCACAGAATTTCATTAATATCTAAAAGGACATAGAAAAAAAAGAGTTAAAACTGTACACCCTGTGTGGTAACCAACCAAAAGAGAAACACAGAAACTGTTTACCATGTAGCAACCCTTTCTGATCAACACACCAAACCTTCAACAGATAAATTGGAGGCGGTGAAGGACTCGTGGACAGTTGATTGAAGTGATAGGAAAACAAACATGAAGGGCAAACTGAAAGGAGGCGAGTCTTCAAACTCTCCCAATCAATTTTGACAGATGCAGGATGTGGAAGAACCCAATACACGATGTAGCACCACCTTCCATCCGTAGAAATATCTGCTCCACAACAACAAATCATGCCTCCAAAACAAAGAAAAAAAACAACAACATCAATTTATGCAAATTGTAGTTATTGTTAGTTGAAGAATCCTTTATAGAACCATATTCCAATAAATCTCGTAACTGGGAACTACTAGTTAAACTGTACGGTGAATAAACTCAACATTAGACTGTATAAATGGTTGATAACTTTTTATAAAAGGTACAATAGCTTCTTTTCTTTTTCTTCTTTTAACAAACACTCTGCAGGAGGATAAAACTCATTTCTCAAAAATTAAAAACAGATTACATTTGAAATAAATTTAGATTAGTTTATCTGTTTTCATATCAAATGGTTGTTATTTGAAGAAAACTATAGTGAAAAAAACAGAGCTTCTCAGAGAAAATTCACTAGTAAAAGATTAAGATTTGAGATTCGTTAGAGAAACAAGAAATCCAGATGAGAAAAGTGACACACCGGCGCGGGTAATACGGAGACCGAACTCGAGGATAATTCTGCAGAGATCACAACCAAGACCAGCTTTGTCAGGACAATTAACTGTAATTATGCAGGGTTCGGTGGGGTTCTTCCCTTGCTGGATCACAACCCCATCGTCCCATGGTATCCCCATGACTGCGAAGTGGTAGGTTTAGGGGACTATGAACACCAGAAAAAACATTGTCGGAGCTTGAAATGGTGGCACTGGACAACTGCAATGGTGGCTTGTGAACAAAACTGAACTGTGAATGAAATTTGTGGAGGACTGAACTGCACAGTAAGACAAACGTAAATTTGTGGAGGACTGAACTGTGAATGAAATATATGTGTTTGTGAGGATGTAGTGAATCCTTCTTTTTGCAATTTTGAGAATTATTTCAAAAATTTAAAAGGATAAATGATAAATCCTTAATCGAATCATCTCTAAATGTTTTTATTTATTTCCTTAAAAGTTTTATATAAAGAAATTATATTTTACATTAATTAAAAATTAATTAATTAAAATTCCAACATAAAATGTACTTTTCACTAATTAAAAAGTTAATTAATTTCATTTACTTTCAGAAATAATATTTTTAATTGTAATCACAATTAATTAAATATATTTTTAATATTTTTGGACTGATATTATTAGTAAAGATGAAAGTATTAAAATTTTTTGTTTATTCAATTTTTTTTATAATTAAGGTTGAAAATAATATTTTAAATTAGTTAATTTTAATTATTAAATAAAAATAACTACAAAAATAAAATGATTATATATATTAATAATTACAAAATCAAACTACTCTGTTAATAGTAACATATCATGAAAATTTAGTTATTAAATGGTTAGTAAAATATTAACGATAAAATAGTCAAAGATCATGTAGAAATAGTTTTAAAAATATAATCATAAATATTCATTTATTAAATAGACAAATGATTATAAAAATAAAATAATGAATTTGGTATGTAAAGTTATAACCAAAATTATCTCCTCTATCAATAATTATAGGTACATAAAAATTAAATAAATTATACAATAATTAGTTATATTTAAAAATAGATTATGAAAAAAATTTAAAGGTGACTTATATTATCATTGATATTAATATATTTAAAAAATGAATATAATAAATTAATTATTAAAATTTATAAATTAATTAAAAAATATTTATAAGTATAGTTTATTTTATAAATTAAACTATTTTAAAATTTACTTTTTAAGATAATATCAAGATATATTATTATAAATTTTGTTAAACTTATTCAACCAATTATAAAGAAAAGATCTCGCTTACTGTACTATAGACAAATTTTTAAACGTAAAAAATTTATATATACATATATATAAATAATTTAACACGTAAAGAATATAAATAGTATATTAAAAAGACTCAACTTATTATGAAATATTAACTCAACTTACTACGTTAATTATTATTTAATATACCGATTTTATATTATTTTATCATCAAAATATGTTAAATATCTCCTAAATTTTTTATTATTATTATTATTATTATTATTAATGCTCAACATTTTCTATGTAATATATATTCAACATTTAAAGTGTGGTAGTTGTATATTGTATTTAAATGAATTTTTAATTTGTTTACTAATTAATAACATGAATTATTGTTGTAAATTATTTCAGTTTAACAAATAAAAAAGAAGCAATCATATAACTCTAGAGTTTAAATATGTGTTATTAAATTAAGTTTTTAAATACAAGTAGACTAAAATTTAATAAATAGTGTAAAAAGTTTACATTATTAACAAATTTAAAAAATAACATAGTATTTCTCATAATTATTAATATATATATATATATATATATATATATATAATGATTTATAATTATACTTAAAACCTAATATATGATAACACATCATATTTATTAACCTCAACAAAACACATTAGTTACCTTAAATGAAAATAAAGCAAAACTCATATCAATAGTCTGACATGTTTATATTTGTCATTTTCAAATACAAACATTTTTATTTAGCTATGATTTCAAAATTTTAAAATAAAATTATTTATCATTTTTTACTTATACACATAGCTGAGAAAAATTAATAGTAATACTATATTACGTGTCTAATGATATTTATAAAAAATATTTTTTTATTTATACATTATTTAATAAAGCACATAAAAAAACAAAATACTATTTAAGGTTAAAAAAATATTATTTATCATTTAAATATCACTATAATAAATTATTGTATAATAAAAGATAAAACTATAATGTATTTAATTAATTAATTTAATCTTAAAAACAGTATTATTAGTTATTTAAATAAATCAATAAGATTTTATAAATAAGATAGTATTTATATTTTTATTGGTGGAGGGTAGAGATTTGAATGGCAGCATATTCCCTAGGATTCAGTGGGAGCATACAAGAGGTGCATGCTGTGTCATATACACGTCAACTTAAATCTGATTTAAAGTTAACTGAATCTAAATGTTAAATACATTTTTTAAAATACTTAATTTATAATTTATGTCAAAATAAAAATTATTTGTTAACTTAAATATCCATTAAATATATACCTACTTTATTTAATAATGAATTATAGGAAAAATATTTTCTATAATTCAACTTTAACAAGATCAGCTTTATATATATATATATATATATATATATATATATATATATATAATGCATCCTATTTCATAAAATTTATATTTATATTTTAAGATAATAAGTGAAAAATAGTTAAAAATTATGTCCCACCATAGTTACAAAATTCAAAGAAGTGGTATTAAATTAGCAGCCACCGCTACTTTTTTTTTTTTTTCAAAAGGTGCCAAAAACATATCTACTTGTCAATAAACAAATGAGAGGTGCATACATCATCACCATGTGAATGTTACGAAGGAAAAAAAAATAGAAAAGACAATGATAGGGAAACTGATAATTAAGTATGATCTTCAATCTAACGATTAAATATAAAATAATCTCATACTGTAAACATATTATAAATTAAATGCGAAAGCGTACCTAAATTAGCTATAATAATGATGTCCATTTTAGAGCATTATTGATCTTATGGTCTTCCACCTGAAGAGCACATGTATTTCTCTATTGATTTTCTCTTGATGAGGATAGAAAGAAAAGAACGGGACTGTAACTGCGTTCTGTCTACGTGCTCCCAGAAGGGGACCATAACCCCTTAAAATAACCAAAATTAGGTTAATTACTTAAGTTTTAGTATTTCCAATTTGGCCCCTCGTCAAATTAGAAATTGTTCTATGGTCTCTACACAATTTTATTTTCATGACATATGCCTTTAGCCAAACCTTTTTAATTTAGTCAGATCACTTTATTATTTGGCTTAATAAATAATGACCCTAACACATTTAAATATGTATCATATATATACATGACCCAAATTTTGCCAACAATCTCCCACTGGTCACAAATATATATGTCCTTACAACCTCACAAATGTGTTAGACTTTATGAGTTCAAAATTGTCATTATATTTCTTTAGCATATTCCAAAAGTCTTGTCCATTAATTATATCAAGATATAGAACCAAACCAGCTTTTCATTGCATCATCGCAACTAAAACCAACAATGATTACTCATCCTGACATAACCAAATTGTTAGAAAAGTAGTTTTAGATCAAGAGGGGGGGTGAATTGATCTTTGAAAGTTTTTCGCAAATAACAGATTATCTATTTGTAAAAATAAGATTTCATATCTGTTCTTGAATCACAAAGCAAGCAATAAAAAATAAACGCAGCAACAGAATTAAAAGAGGAGAAAGGTTTAGAAAGATATCATCGGTGTTTATACTGGTTCACCCAATACCAGGGCTACGTCCAGTCTCCAGCCAAATTCCAGCTGGGTTCCACTAGATTAAATGTTTTACAGATTACAATCTTACACTTAATCTACCACAAGAACCACAATTCCAGTTCATGCACCTAAACTTTCACCAAGAACCAAATTCTAGTTCTTGACAACCTCTACAACCAAATTCCAGCTGCAGAGCAACCAATGCCCACAATTCCAGGAACCAAACAATACAAAAAGAATGTAAAGAAATGAAAAGAAGAAACTAGAATGCTCAAACCAGTTTTATGCAATTCTGCAATGTGTTTCTTCTTCAAAAGAAAGCAATTTGCCTCAAGAAAGAATTTCAAAGAACTTCACAAAAACTGGCGCGAATCTTTCTTGAAAGAGTGCTAAAGTTTGCTTGCTTGCTTGCTAAAGATTGATGTTCAATTGTTGTGTTTAAAATGTTCAAGTCAAGCTGTTTTTATAGAAGATTTTCAAAACTGCTGGTTTGATCAATCTGTTAAAAAATATTTTAATCTGTTAAAAGTGCAGTTTTAATCTGTTAAAACTTCTTTTAATCCATTAAAGCGTTCTTGATTATTTAACAGATTTATTTTAACTGATACGACAACGTTTGTATCAATTAAAACTCTTTACAAAAGATATTCTAATTTGATTTAATCGATTGTTTCGTATTTCAATCGATTAATATACTGCAAAACTTTATTGTAAGTGATTTTAACTGATAAAAATAAGTTTTAATCGATTAAAACGTTGTGTAGAAATTTTCTAAGTTGTTTTAATCGATTGAAACGTGTTTTTATCGATTGAAAAAGCTCTGATCGGTCATAACTCAATTCTGATCGATCATATCTGATTCTGATCGGTCATAATTGCATTTTGATCGATCATCCTGAATGTTAAGTGGATTTAATCGATTAAAACCAAGTTGTATCGATTAAAATACTGCAAAAACACTTCTCTTAACATTTTAAGTGATTTTAATTGGTTATTTCGAAGTTTTATCAGTTAAAACATTGATAGAAGGTTTTCAAAACTTTCTTTAATGAAAACAACTGATTATTTCGAAATTATATCAGTTAAAAACTTGTTTAAAAAAGCTCTTGTTAAAATACTTTGTTTTTAACTGCTTAAACGCTTTTAGAGGCATTTTGCTAAATCTTTTAAGTGAAGAAACCTCATGCAGCAGAAAAGATAAAAGTGATTATACCTAAGCATAGCAGCGGACACACTAATCCCTCTATTCTTTTATCTAAGTGACTGTTGACCGCTACAAAGATGATTTTGACTTTATCTTTGACTTCATCAAATCAACAGGATCTTTGTCAGAGTATTTCAATAAGATCTTCATCACTTTCACAAATGACATGGATTCATCATGAAATGTGTAGCATGAAAAATTACGTGAAGGTGATCTGTACACGTCTATTTTCAACTGGTCCAAACTTTAACTTATCGAGATCGATATAATAACATTAATGTACAAAGTGTAATGAATGAACAAGAAAATCGCATATCTATAGATAACCAAATATGTCCAAAAAAAATGTATACATATATAAAATTAAACATAGAACATAAAATATATGAAAATGACTAACTCCCACTAAACCACAAATTCCTCAAACTGTAAAACACCCATGTGAGCAACATGCTCATGAAAGACCTTGGGCAGAAGTCCTTTAGTTAGAGGATCTGCTATCATGGAGTTTGTCCCTAAATGTTCTATGAAAATTTGTTCACTCTGTACTCTTTCCTTAACAACTAGGAACTTAATGTCGATGTGTTTTGACTTAGTCGAACTTTTGTTGTTGTTGGAATACAATACAGCTGATTTGTTGTCACAATATAACTTAAGTGGTCTTTCAATGCCTTTCATAATTTGCAGCCCTGTGACAAAATTTCTCAGCCATATTCCATGATTCGACGCCTCATAGCATGCTACAAATTCTGCTGCCATAGTGGATGAAACTGTAAGGGTTTGCTTGACACTGCGCCAAGAAACCGCACCACCTGCTAACATGAAAATGTAACCTGAAGTGGATTTCAAACTATCTTGACATCCTACAAAGTCCGAGTCAGAAAACCCAGCGATCTCCAACTGGTCTGACCTCCTGTATGTGAGCATGTAATCTTTTGTTCTCTTTAAATATCTCATGACCCTTTTTGCTGCTTTCCAATGGTCCATTCCTGGATTGCTTAAATATCTGCCTAGAACCCCAACTATGTATGCTATGTCTGGACGCGTACATACTTGGGCATACATCAAACTCCCTACAGCTGATGCATAGGGAATCTTTTGCATTTCCTCAATTTCCAAATTTCCCTTTGGGCACTGATTGAGACTAAACTTGTCTCCCTTAGCAACTGGAGTATCCCCGAATTTACATTCATGCATGTCAAACCTTTTAAGAATTGTTTTGATATAGCTCCTTTGTGATAATCCCAAAATACCCCGACATCGATCTCGGTGTATCTGAATTCCTAATACAAAAGACGCATCACCAAGATCTTTCATTTCGAAATTCTTTGATAAAAAAATTTTGGTTTCGTGCAATATGCCTATATCATTAGTGGCAAGTAGAATGTCATCAACATACAAAATCAGAAAAATATACTTACTCCCCTTAAACTTGTGATATACACAATCATCAACAATATTCATCTC
This sequence comes from Sphenostylis stenocarpa, assembly GCA_963425845.1. Taxonomy (NCBI): domain Eukaryota; kingdom Viridiplantae; phylum Streptophyta; class Magnoliopsida; order Fabales; family Fabaceae; genus Sphenostylis; species Sphenostylis stenocarpa. The sequence continues at coordinate 20,039,065 of OY731398.1, forward strand.
GAAGCCAAATGAGAGAATTATTTGATAAAATTTATAGTACCATTGACGAGATTCTTGTTTTAGTCCATAAATGGATTTTGTCAGTTTGCAAACCATACTCTTTGAATCTCCCTGCACAAAATTTTCTGGTTGCACCATATAAATCGTCTCATCAATGTTGCCATTAAGAAACGCCGTCTTGACATCCATTTGATGAAGCTCCAAATCATAATGTGCTACAAGAGTCATGATTGTCCTAAAAGAGTCTTTCGATGAAATTGGAGAGAAAGTCTCTTTAAAATCAATCCCTTCCTTTTGGGTATAGCCCTTAGCTACCAGATGAGCCTTATACCTTTCCACATTACCTTTAGAATCTCGTTTGGTCTTAAATATCCACTTGCAACCAATGGGTCTCATACCTTCTGGTAATGGGACATGTTCCTAAACCTTGTTGTCTTGCATGGACTTATACTCCTCCTTCATTGCTTCAGTCCACTTTTCAGAGTTAGAACCTTGCATGGCTTGACGGAAGTTAACTGGGTCATCTTCCATCATACCATTGTTTTCCTCATGTTCCTGAAGAAATACAATGTAATCATCCGAAATAGCACTTCTTCTTTCTCTAGTGGATCTCCGCAAAGTTATTGGCTCATGATGCACAGGTTCTTGAGGATCTTGAGTTTGTTCTTCATGAACAACCAAATCATCTTGAGTAAGGGGTTCATTAATAATGTCTTGTGGAGGTTCTGAACTTACTTTATCAAAAGTAACTGTTTGAATCGGTTCTGGAATTGTTACCGATTATTCCTCCAAGACAAAGTTCCTGATTTTATTCTTCCCCCCAAACTCAATATCCTCAAAGAACGTAGCAGTTCCCGTCTCAAAAATTGTCTTTAATGTGGGATCATAAAATTTATATTCCCTGGATCTTTCAGCATAACCAATAAAATAAATACTTACTATTCGTGAGTCCAATTTCTTTTCATTTGGCTTATAAGGCCTTGCCTCAGCTAGACAACCCCACACATGGAAATGCTTCAAACTAGGCTGTCGCCCAGTCCAAAGCTCATAAGGTGTTTTGGTCGCTGCTTTAGCTTGGTACTGCTTCGTAATATAAGCCGTCGTCTTTAGTGCCTCTCCCCAAAGTGACTCCGGTAAGGTGGAATGACAAATCATACTCCCGACCATATCTTTAAGAGTTCGATTTCGTCTTTTAGCTACACCATTCATGCTAGGTGATCCCGACATGGTATATTGTGGGACAATTCCACACTCCTCTAGGTACCTGGCAAAAGGTCATGGACGTTGTTCACCTGACCCGTCAAATCTGTCATAGTACTCACCACCACGATCAGATCTGACAGACTTAATTCTTTTATTGAGTTAATTTTCAACTTCAGCTTTAAATGTTTTGAACACGTCTAGAGATTGTGACTTTTCATGTATAAGGAATAAGTATGCATATCGTGAGTAATCGTCTATGAATGATATAAAGTATTGTTGATCATTCCACGAAGGTGTAGGAAATGGCCCACAAATGTCCGTATGTATCAACTCTAAGACGTCTGTAGCTCTATATGCACCTAATCTCTTCGCTTTGGTCTGTTTGCCCTTAATGCATTCAACACAAGCATCAAAGTTTGTGAAGTCAATGGACTCTAAGATTCTATTTAACACAAGTCGTTCAACTCTATTTTTAGAGATGTGACCTAAGCGCCTGTGTCATAATGCTCCTGAGTGAGTATCATCAATTTTACGTTTAGTACCCCGTGATTCTGTATTAAGGGTTTCATTATAGGTGGTCACATTATCAAATAAATACAGATTATCATAAGGCAAAAGTGAACCAGTTCCAATAATATTTGAATTAAAAGACAAACTGAACTTATTGTTTCCAAATGAACACAAATAATCTAATTTGTCCAGATAAGAAACTGAAACCAAATTCCGTCTAAATGATGACACAACAAAAGTGTCTTTCAAATCCAAATAAAAATCAGTACTCAATAACCATTTAAAATGCCCTATGGCTTCCACCTCTACCGATTTGCCATCTCCAACATATATCCATCTTTCAGAATCAATTGGCTTTTTCGGTAACTTAAGCAACCCTTCATAGAAACACTGATGTTAGTAGTTGCACCTGAGTCTAACCACCAAGTGTTACTAGGTATCGACGCTAAATTGACTTCGAACGCACTCAAAATAGAAAACATATTTTTGAGGATCTGAACATAATTTAAATTGGCGGATACGTGAAACAATTGTAGCTAATTAAAAACAAGAGAAATAAATTAATTATGCTCACATTATAAAAATAAATAATTATAAATAAAATATATATTCAAATAATGGTTTAACCCATCTCAAGACACCCAATGCACCATCAATATCAAGTCTTTGGATAAGTAATATTAACTACTAGAGATATCTTGTTGTAATAATCAAACATTGATAATAAAGCACGTCCAACAACAAATCAGTCTTTGGATTGATTTATCATCGACAAAGCAAATATTTATAATTATCACATGTTTATCATTACAAATGTATATGCAATTCGGCCAAATATTAATCTTCCTTTGGGCCGACTAATACTCGCATGAATATACATAAACACTAACATTTAATATTTTTCACGAACTACCCAATTCAAGAGATGTTACTTTGGTAACTTCTTGACTCAATTTTCTCACAAAAATATTAAACTACCAAACAAATTAATATTTTATTTATCTAATAAAATCAAATATATATATTCCTCTAGGTTAGCAAAGAACTCATCCGACCATCCATCAATTGTGTTCTTCACTATTTGGACAGGCATATCAACAGGGTAGAGCAACAAACAGTCATCTCCTTGAGAACTCGTGAACTCTCTCCTTACAACACACTCTAAGGGAAGGTTATTAGCCGGATCAACTAGAGTGGTGAGTCGGTCTCTCGAAGCGGTGAGAACTTTGCCGCGTTCATCGACGACGAATCCCGCTGGTGGTTTGGGAAGTGACGTCGGAAGAGGAGGCAGTGGAGAAAGATTGTAAACGGAGTTGGAATCAGCAGTTACAGCTTTGCTCTTACTATCCTTTTTCTTTTTCATTTTAACAATTTTCCAGCTTAATTATTCCCAGAATAGAGAAACGAATCAGTCACACACCATTCACTATTTTATAAGCATCAGCACCAGTGAAACACATGGGTTTGGGTATGGGCATCAACACCTCACGATTCACTGCGAAGATAGGGCATGGCGGCCAATGAGGTCATGCCACACGATTCGCGAGGAGTGGTATTGACCCATGCGGCTCATGGGAACGATGTCGCCGGGTCTGTAAGAGACAGCGATCGAAAGAAACGAAGGCAGCAGAAGGAAAAACGATAGTGGTAGAAGCGGTTTCACGGTAGTTGCAGCCATGACTACCAACTTTAACAAAATTTCAGCGACTCAGGTTTCGCACTCTAATTCACGTTGTCGTATTAGCATTACGCTCTCCTCACTACCGTTCCCAAACGCAGCCGCTTACGGTTGCTAAACGCGGTTCGCTCGCCGCTACTGCCAGCATGGCGATTCGTGACGACGCGGGCCAAGGGGTCTCGCTCGATTTGGGAATTTGGGAATTTACCCCAAATTCGAAACTAGGTTTTAAAATTGGGGATTTTACCCCAAATTTGAATGTAGGGTTCATAAAATTTGAATATTATTCTCCAACTAGGGTTATTAATTAGCCAGAATCTGAATTTTGTTAAATGTAATTTCCAAAGACAAACATGAATTAAGTATGGGTTGCTCTGATACCAATTGTTAGGTAAACTGATAATTAAGTATGATCTTTAATCTAACGATCAAATATAAAATAATCTCATACTGTAAACATGTTATAAACTAAATGCGAAAGCGTACCTGAATTAGTCATAATAATGATGTCCCTTTTAGAGCACTATTGATCTTATTGTCTTCCACTGAAGAAGCACTGTATTTCCCTATTAATTTTCTCTCTGATGGGGATAGAAAGAAAAGAACCGGATCAGAATCGCTGCGTTCACTACGTGCTCCAGAAGGGATCATGACCCTTAAAATAACCAAAATTAGGTTCATTACTTAAGTTTTAAGTATTTCCAATTTGGCCTCTCATCAAATTAGAAATTGTTTCATGGTCTTTACACAATTTTATTTTCATGACATATGTCTTTAGCCAAACCTTTTTAATTTAGTCAGATCACTTTATTATTTGGCTTAATAAATAATGACCCTAACACATTTAAATATGTATCATATATATACATGATCCAAATTTTGCTAACAGACAAATCTTTTTAAATAAAAACATGTTTAAAGTATATGAATAATAATATTAAAAAATAAATAAAAATACGTTAGTCACGTGTTTTAAAACCATTGTCACGCTAACATGTCTATGCACCCTTTATTAAATATGTGAAATTTTTTTTTTATTTCTCTTAAATTTATATATTTGGATTTATTATTATTTTATAATAAAAAGTGTATAAATACATTACTTTACTTGAAAAAAAAATACTTCAACTAATTTAGATCCGCCAGTATTTTTCAAAATTACCCACTTTTTGTTCAGACATAGTTAAAATAAATAAATCGAATAAATTTGTTAAATTTGATTAAAAAAATCAAAGCACACAAATAGCAAATGGTTAATTAATTGTGCCATTGTTTTATTAATAAAAGTAGCCTACAAACTCAAATGATTGAAAAGATAACTTTGTGTATATTTGATGAATTATTTATGGCGTGGCATTTGACATTTCATACAATCATTAGTTTAAATAATAATGATAATACAAACCAAGTTGATGTGTTTGGGACACCAATTTGATTGCAAAAGGACAGATACTTGAAAATGATTACTTGTCTTTCTGAAAAAGAAAACCTTTTACCTGTTTTGTTTTATATACCCACTGAAAATTTTCATTTTTTTAAATGAAATATATCCACTTTTAATATAAGTATATAAAATTTTGTTTTAATCAAAAAAATGATGAAGTTTGATGCCGAGTTACAATTACCTAACTCTAAACCCTAATTTATTTGGATCACAAATCCAGTTAACAAAACACATCATTAACAAGTCGGCGAGCAAATTGCTAACAAAACTAAATTTGATCATCACAATCACTTCCAACCAACCATCTTCAACTTGGTCACAAGTTCTGAAAACACACCAAAAATAAAGTTACTTGACTTTATTGAACGAGTTTTCTTGAGCACTAAAATATCAAATTGTATTTGGCAAACTCTAGATTAATTACGATATGATTTGGGTTAGTAAATATTTACAAATGTTTTATTAATTTTTTTTATGCAGATTAATATATAATTATAATTTTAAATTATATAATAATTGCTTCAAAAATAAAACAATGAGTGGCTTACAAACAACTTATAAATATTTTATTTTATCTAATTTTTTGTCTACATAGAATTCTGTCAAACAATTTTAAAAAAATATCTAAAAAAAAAAAAACTTATTTTCTCGTACATGACATCTTACCTGAAATGCCCCTTCGCTGCTTCAAGAGTATAGAGGTATTGATTAATTTTAATTAATATATATTTCAGATTCTTTTTTGAAAAATTATTATATGCAACTTTATAAGTGTAGAAATCTCTAAAATATGATTTTCTTATTAAAAGTACCGTTACTTTAATATTCTGTTACACAAATCTGGAATTTTAAATATTTTTATCAACTTTTTAAAGTTCAAATTTAAGTGTTGTAGCCTAGGGTGATATGTATATATTTTCTAATTACACATCATTATTTTAAATATAACAACTTGTGCAATAAATAAAACTTTGTAATTATCTTTAGGTTTTAATGTATTTTGGTCAGCATAGTCTACTATTAAAGTGATTTATATTTCTTAATTTTTTGTTTGCATTTTTTCAAATTGTAATTTAAGTTTAACCATATTAATGTAGATAAAGTCATAACATTATTTAATACATTTGACATAAGTGTTGTGAATTTTTAAGAGAAATTTTAATCACAAATATTGTGAAGTTTACCTTTTTGTAGATAACAAATTTAAAATTTTGATGACAGAAAATTAATGCATGGTGTCTTCAAGTATTTCTTATGGACTTGGAACTTTGTTGTTAGCATATGGCAATTTTGTTTAGAAAATACATTTTGGACTTTTGATCAAAGTTGTTGGGCTTCCAAAATGTGTCAACCCGGCTTATTCAGAACGTATTTTGGTTGGATTTGTCTTCTTTCACCCTGTAAAAATTAACTCCCACTCCTTTTGTCATTTTATAAGAAAAAAAAAGTACACTTTTTTTTATTATTATAAATATAAGCAATTTTTACATTATTTGATAATATTTTTCTTAAAACAATTTAACTTTAATTAATGTCCAAAAGACTAAAATGAAAAAAACGAAGTTTTTGTATAATTTCCATCAAGCGCAGATTTGCAATTTTTTAACCAAACAAACATAATCTTCCGATTTTGTTACCAGTAAAATAAAAATAATTTTTTTTTAAACAAAGTTTATCAATAAACAATGTATCACGCATATATTAATTAAAAATAATGTGTTATAGATGATAAATATCTATTAAAGGATATAAATGGTTTACGTATATATACAAAATATTTTTTTAATATATTATACACATAATTAAATTAATTTCATTTTATTTAAATTTAAAAACAATATTATCAATGTACGAAACTCATTAATTATTGATCTTATATCTCATTAGAAAATAGAAATAATAATAATAATTTATGTCAGTCCACTATTATTTTTTAAATACTATAGAAAAGGATGTAACCAAGGAGTAAAAATCTTATCTCATAACTTATTATCATATATGTTATATTTTACAAAAGGTAGCGGAAGAATTGAAATCAATTCAAAGACAGTATCAAACAATTCAACAAAAGGCGGTCGACAAACTACAGTTGATCAAGAAACAATACCAGATTGAGTTCTAGACACTACATAAAAAAATGAAAATACTATTTTAAAGATCACAGACGACCAGGTTGAATGCACACAAAGAAGAAATCATAACATCAGACTAACTTCGTACTGAATAATCCCTAGCTCCAACCAATAAAACATGTTCGAAAGTCGAAAGTTTGAAACAAGCTAAAAGCCCAGTTCAAAGGTCAAAAATTTCACCAAGTCCGAGCGACAAAATGTCAAGCTCAAAGAGAGCAGATCACTTGAGGGAACACGAAAGGCACAAACACACTAAGGAGTTAACAACTCGACTCTCCCCTTCGAAAGAGCCTACCGTACAAGCTCCGCTCCATGTTCAAGCTGCTCTCCTTCGAAAGGAACTATCGTACAAGCTTCGATCCATGTTCAAGGCGCATGTACTCAAAGAAATGAAATCCAAGAAGGACACAATTCATCTCGACCACTCTCACCTAATTGGGAGCCTCTGTACATGCAAAAATATGATGGGACCATGAATTACTCAAAGAAATGAAATCCAAGAAGAAGACAATTCATCCTGAGAATCATGGAAATGCCCCTCCCACCTAATTGGGAGCCTCTGGACATAGAAAAATATGACGGGATGACGGATCTCGAAAAGCACTGAGCAATATACAAGACCCCGGTCAAATTGTACACCAACAGCGGTGCCATTCTTGGTCGAGTTTCTCCTACCACGTTGAGAGGGTCAATCTTATGATGGTATAATTATTTACCATAAAACTCCATAGATTTGTATTATACGTTGGTAGAATGATTCCGAGTAAGGTACTCTCCATCTGACCCCTCAAAGAGCTTACTACATTATCCTGACGATACTCTTCGCTTTTTATTGTTTTAATAGCAAGCTCCACTTAAGTTTAAATATCGGGCAGAACATTTATTGTCTTCTTCTGAGAAAGAAGATATCAATTTAATAAAACGACTTCCTCGTTCTATAACTGTAGAACCTTAATAAATGTTTCTTTGGGCAATGATCAACTTTCTATGTTTGCAAGTAGCTCATGGGTTCGTTTTTCTATTTGTTTTTTCTAACTTGTATTTTTTGCAAAGGTCATGAGACCCAAGTTTGATTATAAAAAGAAGAGGGAAGAATGCCTCTGTTAGTCCTTGGCTAGGCCAACCGAGGGCGTCCAAGCATCAACAAGTTGTGCGATCATCTTCCCCTACTCTCTCTTAGCCTGACTACATGGACTTGGAGAACATTCCTGTTGAACAACCACCCACAACACATCTTTTGTCAGTTTTTTAGCTTTCTTCTGGTACCTCGAGAGTTATTATTAGAGGTAAGGAGGGTCTTATTCGATGGTTGGATCATGTGTCCACAACTTCTGACATTGAGTCCTTGTGACATACATCTCTTATTGTCGATCAACTTCCTATCCTCAACGTACCATCGTGGTTTGATTCGATATCATGAATCATGTGGGTATTGATGGTAACTTAGAATCTGTTGAGGTGATGATGCTATGGTGTTTGTCTATAGTCCATCATCATTTGAGGATGTCATTGACCTTGACTTATGGCGATAAAATAAAATATTGGAGAAAGATTTAATTGAGTCGCAACAAAGAGTGTCTACATTAAACTCTTAAAGGAAATCTTATGAGAATGTTATTTGTGTTAAGATCAAAGAAAACGAAATCGTTACTTCTCGTATTTTAAAGACTGAGAGTGACTTGCAAGCAGAGGTTATTCAATACAAGGGGCTTAAAGGTAAAATTATTATAATAAAAGAGGAGTTGTCTCAAGTTAAGAATCAACTGATTGATTTGAAGAATATAATGTTAGATAGTTATGAGGATGATTTTAAAAAAGTCGTGTGTCACACTGTCCTATTTTTCCCAGAACTCGATGTCGCTCGTTTTTATATTGAAAAGAATGTTCGTGATGAAACGTTAATAGACGGTAATTAGTTTAAACATATGGTAATTAGTAATAACGATATTAATATTTTTCTTCTAACTTAAAAAAAAACAAATGCGACTTTACACTTTATCGTATATTGTTTTCAAAGTTGATTTGAAAATTCACTAACCAATTTTATCTTTTTGTCTTACAAACCATTTTCAACTAGGCAAACATTTTCTAGACTTACTTCAATTTGGTAAGGAAAAAAATAATAATATAAAATTTTAAAATCATTTTTCTAAAAGTAATTTATTTTTTATTAAGAAAAATATTGCTTTCATTCATCTTTACAAGTATTTATTTCAGACCATTTAATCTATCATTTCATTGATTACTAGTTTTTGTTTCTTTAATCTTTTTATTCTTTCACTTCCTTTTTTTACTTATTCTCTACGATACAGAAATGTAGACATGGTATTTAGGTTTGTCTCCAACGGTAAAATATTTATTTCACACTTTTAATTTTCTTAAAATAGATTGGATGAGACGAACAGGACAAATTAAAAAAGATAAATGATTTTGTAAAATGGTCGTGACTAAGAATATCAAATGAAATTATAAATGAAATAAACAGTACATTGGAATATAATAGATTAAAATAAGTAAGAAATAAATGTTTTAACTAGTTACGTGTAAATATATAATTAATGTATAATTGGAAAACAAAATGAGACACTTCAATTTTAAGTTGTATAATACTTAAAAATCAATTAATTTATTTCTTATAATATTTATTTTATACACTTGATGGAATATATTGGAAAATATGATGGTTAATTAAGGTTCTAGTCTATATAGAATAATTATATACTTTGTGTTTTCTTTTCAGTTGTATTTTTTTTATTATTTACACTGTAATTAGTCTATGGATTAAAAATGGACAACAAAATGGTAAAAATTTATTCCCATGAAAACACTTTAAAATATAAAATAAAATATATATTTATTTTAAGTCATAAAATAAAAAAAATATATAATTTTTGTATAAAATAAATGTGTATAAATGCATGTCTTAAATATTAAAAAATTATAATATTTTATATAAATCCTAATCAACACAAAGTTTATAATAATAATTTAATAAAAAATAAATAAGTTTTAACGATAACTAATCATGAATAGTATATATATATATATATATATATATATATATATATATATATATATATATATATAAATTATTACCTCAATAAAAATATATAGATTGTTATAATCTTTATATGCAAACGATTTTCCTCTGCAAGAAATTCCTCTATTTTATTGAAATAAATTATTTTCACCTCTTCTAACTTTTTCTATATCTTTTAATTTAATCTGATTAAACTATTTTGTCATTCTAATTAAAAAATATATCTTCAATTTATCTAGAATAATAATTTATCATTATTTTTTATTCAATCATAAAAATAATAAAATAGTATTATTTTATTCAAAATTATTGGAATTGCAATAGATTTAAGTAAAATAAAACATAATTGAATTTTAGTTATTTCCATTTATTATGTTGACAATTGTTATTATTCTTAGAAACAATGTTTCATATAATGATTATATTCATATATGTTAACTATTGTGAACATGTCTATTAAATTATGTTTAGTTTAATCGATTTATATTAACTTTAATTGCATAATATACTTAATTTTCTAGTTTCTATGTTAAATTATATAGTGACTAAAAATTAGTTTCTTGAAAATGATAAGAAGAAAAATATGATCAAGAGTGAAACTTATAATTGGATTTGAAAAAAAAAAAAAAAGATTTCTTAAAAATATGATTTTTTTTTAAAATGTCACATTCACACTTTGAAAGGGAGTATTGTTGCGTGTCCAAGCTGGCAGATACAAAGAAGACTCTGGAATCAACCAGAAACAGAGAAAGTTCCGCTTATCATCGTGTTCCCATGTAAGCAAAAAGAACATTCTAGAATTCTAAATTTCAAAATGAAAAATCCCACACTTATATAAACCCTTCGTTTCTCTACCCTAACAAATCGCAACCATTCTATCAAGTCTTCTCTCTTCCTCTCTTTTTCTTTTTCTGTTTCGGCGTATTAGAAGCCAAAAGTAGTTTCTCTGTATCTTTTGTCATCTCATTCGTGGATCTGACAATGGCCGGAAAAGGAGATGGTCCTGCCATCGGAATCGATCTCGGCACCACTTACTCCTGCGTCGGAGTGTGGCAACATGACCGTGTAGAAATCATTGCCAATGACCAGGGTAACAGGACGACGCCTTCTTACGTCGGTTTCACCGACTCCGAACGGTTGATCGGCGACGCTGCCAAGAATCAGGTCGCCATGAACCCCATCAACACCGTCTTCGGTAAGATCCGCATCTGTATCTTCATTTTATTCCGATCTGTTTATTGCTTATTGTTCTATCGGATCTCTACGTGTATGTAATGTTCCTAGATTTCTGGATCTGTTAAATGCAACTTGATAATTATGTTTTTGTAAAATTTATTATTTGACCTTGTCATTATGTTGTTATTATTATTATTATTATTATTATTATTATTATTATTATTATTATTATTATTATTATTATTATTTGTTATAATTATTGTGATGATGATGATGAGCTATATATTAATCTTAGCATAGTATGCAATGACTTACGGCATTATTCGTTTTCTCACTTCATTATCTCTGCTTGAAGTGATACTTGTATTTAAATTGAACTATGATTTTGAATTGAGTAATATTATCATGCACACACACAAGTATTGATTGTTGACATCTGATTTTGAGTGGAATAGTATTAACATGCCCTTGAGTACTGTTTGATGGAGTCTGATTTAGAATTGAATAGTATTGCATACATGTAATCGAGTTATTCGTTGTAATTTTGTTTTGAACTTAGTAGTGGCCATACATTTGCTCTCATTATTTGTTGGAATTTGATTTTTATTTGACTAATAATATTATCGTGCACATGTTTAATTGAGAAAACTAATAACATTACGACAACTAATACCTTTCGTATTATTAGTTCCTGTTTTTTAGTCGTCTTGTTTAGTGATTGATTATCGATTATTTGTTGTGATGTCAGATGCCAAGCGTCTGATTGGAAGGAGATTTTCTGATGCAACCGTCCAGAGTGATGTGAAGCTGTGGCCATTTAAAGTTGTTGCTGGTCCTGCTGACAAACCTATGATTGTTGTAAACTACAAGGGTGAGGAGAAGCAGTTCGCAGCTGAGGAGATTTCCTCTATGGTCCTCATGAAGATGCGTGAGATTGCTGAGGCTTATCTCGGGTCAGCTGTGAAGAATGCGGTGGTCACAGTTCCTGCATACTTCAACGATTCCCAGCGTCAGGCTACTAAGGATGCTGGAGTCATTGCAGGCCTCAATGTCATGCGTATCATCAATGAACCCACTGCAGCTGCCATTGCTTATGGTCTTGACAAGAAGGCCACTAGCGTGGGTGAGAAGAATGTCTTGATCTTCGATTTGGGTGGTGGTACCTTTGATGTCTCTCTTCTCACTATTGAAGAGGGTATTTTTGAGGTTAAGGCCACTGCTGGAGATACCCATCTTGGAGGTGAAGATTTTGACAATAGAATGGTCAACCATTTTGTTCAGGAGTTTAAGAGAAAGCACAAGAAGGACATCAGTGGGAACCCAAGGGCCCTTAGGAGATTGAGGACCGCCTGTGAGAGGGCGAAGAGAACCCTCTCGTCTACTGCACAGACTACAATTGAGATCGATTCTCTGTACGAAGGTGTTGACTTTTACACCACCATCACCCGTGCAAGGTTTGAGGAGCTGAACATGGATCTGTTCAGAAAGTGTATGGAGCCTGTTGAGAAGTGTCTAAGGGATGCCAAGATGGACAAGAGCTCCGTCCACGATGTTGTCCTAGTTGGTGGATCCACCAGAATTCCCAAAGTGCAACAACTGTTGCAAGATTTCTTTAATGGCAAGGAGCTTTGTAAGAGTATCAATCCAGATGAGGCTGTTGCCTATGGAGCTGCTGTGCAGGCTGCAATATTGAGTGGTGAGGGTAATGAGAAAGTTCAGGATCTGTTGCTGTTGGATGTTACACCACTTTCTCTTGGTTTGGAAACTGCTGGTGGTGTCATGACTGTTCTCATTCCAAGGAACACTACTATTCCCACCAAGAAGGAGCAAGTGTTCTCTACTTATTCAGACAACCAACCTGGCGTGTTAATTCAGGTGTATGAGGGAGAGAGGGCTAGAACCAGGGACAACAATTTGTTGGGTAAATTTGAGCTTTCTGGTATTCCCCCAGCACCTAGGGGTGTTCCTCAGATCACCGTTTGCTTTGATATCGATGCCAATGGTATCTTGAATGTTTCAGCTGAAGACAAGACCACTGGACAGAAGAATAAAATTACTATTACCAATGACAAGGGTAGACTCTCAAAGGAAGAGATTGAAAAAATGGTTCAAGAGGCAGAGAAGTACAAGGCAGAGGATGAGGAGCACAAGAAGAAGGTTGATGCAAAGAATGCATTGGAAAATTATGCTTACAACATGAGAAACACTATCAAGGATGAGAAGATTGCATCAAAACTTTCTAGTGATGAAAAGAAGAAGATTGAAGATGCCATTGAGAGTGCTATTCAGTGGTTGGACAGTAACCAGCTGGCTGAAGCAGATGAGTTTGAAGACAAGATGAAGGAGCTGGAAAGTATTTGCAACCCAATTATTGCCAAGATGTACCAGGGTGCAGGGGCTCCCGACATGCCTGGAGGCATAGATGAAGATATTCCTTCTTCTGGATCTGGTGGTGCTGGTCCTAAGATTGAAGAAGTTGATTAAATTTGATCATGCTGGATTTATATATTTCAGAATTATCTTAGTTTATTTTGTTCAGAATTTTGGCCCAACAATTTGATTTATCTTTAGATAAAGAAAAGAATTTTATTGGTCAATATTTCTGTTGTACTTTTTCTAGTTGTCTTTATCAGATGCGATCTTAATATTGTCTGTATAATTTTTTTTTCTCTCTACCAATTATGTGTTTTATTTTGAACCTCTTAAACTATTTTCTCAAGTGGATTAGTAATTTAGAAAAACAATATTATGAGAGGATTGTTATCTGTCACTACATTTTGTTGGATCAAAGATTATATACCATAATTTCTTGATGACATCATAACTTTATATTTTATATGACATGACGGTGAGTATATATTTAAATTTGGATTAGTTCTACTATAAATATTGGATATGAAGTTGTGTTTTATAAAGTTGTGTTTTACATAATAGTATTGTAAGATACAAATAGTATTCTTAGTTTGGAACTGGATGTTTGGTCATGAAGAAGATACATCACTCTGTTTTGACATGGATAAGCAGCCTGATTTTCATATTAATTAATGAAATACTGGTTACAGGCAATTCTTGTACCGACTTCATGCTCATTTCTAGTCAAATTGATTATAAAATATTTTTTAAAAATTACCAAAAGGTTATTTCAAAAATTACAAAGTTGCCATTTTTTTACATTTCTTGTTTTTCGATTTTATATATTTGTATAAAAACAGCAAAAATATACTATTATTTTCATTATTTCTCACACAAATATACTACATATTTTTTAAAAATATTGCAATCATTGATACAATTATACATTTTCTTTTTCCAAATCATTAAGATAGATTTAGATATATTCGGCACATATATTAGTTTGATATTATGTTGAATCTAATGTTTTATTTGTTCAATGTTAATTATTGTCCTTGCACGATTCCTTGCCACCAATTAGCCCTACTGATAAAAACCTATTAGTATTGCAACCCAATCAATTTCCTTCACTTATCTTTGACAGAACATGCCCCACAAACTTGTTTATACGTAATTTTATTAAAAAGTATTATGAGAATATAGCTCAACTCAAGTCTAATTTTTTTTAAGAAAAAATCTAGTTAATACTAGAACAATATGTTTAAAGAACATTATACTACCCTATTTCATTATTAATTTACTTGACCTTTGCTGCAAGAAGAAGATCACAAGAATAAACAAGAATAACTTGAGAGGAACAGAATAGACAAGAGACGAGAAGATTGAGACCAAACTTTCTGGTGATGAATGAAGATGCCATATGCATTTCTAACATGGCTGCCACCGTGTATGGATTATATGTTGTCTTACCATCTGGATCCCCCATGCTGGCCCCCAACAACCTCAATTACATTCCATAATGTTTCATCAATTCTTTATTTATTTTTAATTTCAATTGTAAATTATTCTTATAAATTTTTTATTAAAAAAATGTTTTTCATCGCTATTTTCTTCCCACCATATTCATTATTGAGATAAAATCTTAATCTTTGAAAAGTTACAAATACAGCCTATTTAACCTACTAGCGTTCAAATCCATGTTATTAACATAATCTTTCAAATATTATTTTAGTGCCTTGTCCTAGAAAACAAATTAATTGGGCCTGTACTTTCAATAAAACTGAAACGTTGTATGATCGCTCGAGGCCCAAGTTGCAGGTTATAAAAGTTCAAATATAGTTATAATTATTTTTTTTAAGGTTCAATTTATAATCAAACGTGGCTACTTATTTTTTTAAAAAAATATAATTGATTATAAGTCGCAGATAAAAATAAATTTGATTAAAATATTATTATTATTTTATTTATTATTATTATTTATTTAGTTTGGTAGAAAAAAATTACCGCTTTGTTTTTAAAATATTGGTTCAATCTTTCCGCCTTTAACACACAAGGTTTAAAGGACCTAACAACGTGTAACAATAGAGGAACCATAACAAGGTAGCAAGATATTATTATCTGTTATTAACTTTTATCATCTTTTGATATTACTGTATGATGTAAATGCTTATGTCATGAGAAGTTCCTCGAAATCTTCAAAGATAAAATTGTCTTTATCGGAAAGACTCATTGATTGTGGTGAGGTGGGGTTTTTACCGTTTCGTCGTAGATATGAAGCTTTGCCAAGCCTTACCCAAATAATGATTGTTGTAGTTTCGACTAACAACTCCTTTTTGATATCTTTTTTTAGGAATTGATCATACCTTGTTAAAATGAAAAGATAGTTGTCATGATCAAGTTTTTGGAGTGTTTCATTGAAGAAGATGTTAATGAACGACTAAGAATCCAAAAACAGATGATGTTTTGTTGGACTATATTCGCCTTTTGTGTTGCTGGGGTGTGTAGAGAATATTTCAATAAAATATTCTTCACTGTAATCACACTGAAAAAACACATTTATCCAGTATTTAATTTTTGTACCAAAAAATGGTTTTATCACTGCGTCCCTGAAAATAATCATCATTTTCATGAACCCTAAAAAGAATAAATCTTCAGTTAATCTTTTGTTAATCTAGGCAGGATCATATTCCATCAAATAAGGATTTATTCCGATGTTGTATTGATCGGAAGATGAGGGGGCTAAATTATCTTGATATTGGATTATCCTCAAGTGTTGTCGGAGAGCATAATCTTCTGGTAGTTGGAATAATCAAATCTGAAGTGCTCAAAGTTCTACTAACAAGGCATCTGAAGCATGTTGGTAGATTTTTTCTTTGATTGGGCTGGGTAGATAGCCCAAAAATTTTCTTTTGAATGACCCAATATAGGCCATATGCTTTATGAAGTTTCCATATTCCATGGTTCCAGAATCATAGTCCATATGAAGGTCTAAGATTTCGGTTTTTTATTTTTTATTTTCTTTTTCCAAACAGGAAATATGTTTTTTAAAATCTTTTTTCTCTTGAAAAAGAGAGATTTTCAATTTTTGTTCCATTTTTCTGGCAAAAGTCAAATGTTGTCTGAGTTTAATGGAATCATAAATTGAAAAATTCTTTTGTTTTGTTGGTTTTTCAAAAATGAAATTACCAACTTCTAGATGGTCCAACATGCTATTATCACCTCCGACATAGCTGACCATTGTCTGTACAACTTCTTTAAGGTTACAAAATCCTTGAAACTTGTTATGTTTGTCATTACCTATAACCTCAAAAGAGAAAGATATGATAGGTAGATGTCACGCTTGTCACCAGTAAAAAGGAAATAGGCCTCATTCTTGAGTTTTTTAAAAGAAGTGGGCAATATTTTTGAAAAATAATAAATCAATGCATTGATATCATTGAGTTTTGTTATTGGACTACAGGCTCGATGAAAAACATCAAGTAGAACCTTTTGTTCCCTAGAAACGGGATAGTTTCTCAGACATTTGAATTGTTGAGGATAACCTTCTGGTAAAATCGAAAGATGCTATGTACCAAAGAGTATCAAACTCTTCAGTTGCTGAGGCTGGTGACTTGCCTTTGTTGAATGAGCTTTCCATATCTGTACTTGTGTGACTGATAGAATTCTGCAATATCCTTTTGTTAGATTTCTTATTACAATAAGAAACTATTGTATTCATTAGACAATACCCAAAATCATATAATATTTCTCCTAATTCATTATATTTATTATCCACTTGGAAATCATATTCTTGTGGATAAAGGTGTATGAATTCATTATTTGTGAAATCATTTATTAGTCCATAATCTTTGTGACTTTTGTCCAAATTGATTTCATGAGTGTATTCTATTATTCTAATCACTGATAGTATTTCAGAGTCTGTAGAAACATCTTCATCAATGGGAAGAAGGTTCATGTGGTAGTATTTTATGAGTTCTGTCTCTTTTGTATAAAGGTTTGCTAGGTTAGGACAATCTCTAGAGAAATGTCCTTGTTGGTTGCAAGCGAAACATTTTAATGTTTGCTTGTATGTTTTATTGTCTCTAAATTTCCTAACGTGTCTGTCAGGATTTATAGTTGATTTTCTAGAATTTGAAGACCTAATCGTATAGGTTTTTTTTAGAAGTAGTAGGTTTCTGTTTTGCAAAATAAGAATTCTGATTGTAATTTTTATTATACCTAGGTTTACTCCTAGGTACATACCTTCTGTAAGGTTTGTTTTGATTATACTGCTGAGGAGTATATATTTGTTTGCAAATTCCAACATCAGAATTTTTTAATTGTTTTTGTATAGCAATATGTGTACACGTATCTTCCATTATTTTCATGATGTGTTGTATACGTATAGAGAGGTTATTTAACATGGGAGTAACCTCATCATTTTTTCAGGATTCTCGGATCTTTTGGCCTAGTTTTCCTGGTAATTTGAGAAACATCTTTTCTCCTACACTTAAATCATGAAAACATCCAGCTATGGATGCATACATGAGATAATCTTGTAAAAATTCTTTTATCTTTCCAAAGTATGTTATGAAAAGTCTTTCTAGATGACCTAGATAAATTTGTTGTCTAAGTGTATTTCCATCATTAGCAGATTGGAAAGTGAGTAATCTCTGTAAAAGAGAACAAAAATTGTATATGTTAGGACTTGGTTGATCACTAACATATTTAAATCAGCTGGGTAATCCTTTTTGAAAGATTCCTAACATGCTTTGGCTATGTTACCTAAATAGGTTTTGCCTTTAGCAATCATTTCTTGAGAAGATTGAACATCTTTCTCGTGATGTATGTCATAATCACAAATTACGGTTGTTGTTCATTGTTCAATATATGTCGGCAATAGTTGAGATTTATTCCCCTTATGTTTAGAAGAAGGTTAAATATTTGAAAATTTGGCTCAATCGAGAGTCTTTTACCTTGTGTTGTATATTGGTTGTTACTAAAAACAACATTTTGTGGTGATTCTCTTTGACAAAAAACCGATTGAATAACTTTGTACACCATCAGGTTCTAGCTGATAGCTATGGGGTTGGAAATTATTTGATCCAACATTGGTATTTACTAACCCTAATGTGGATAAGGGTTCTGAGACTATGGATACATCATCCAATGTACCACTATTTGTGTTAACTAACCCTATTATGGACAAGGGATCTGGGACTTTGGATACATCATCCAATGTATCATTTTCTTCTTCTAGACACAGATTATCTAAAAATATATCTATAATATCATCCATTTCATTAATGATATCATCCTTTTCATTAATTTGGACATTTTCATTTGTCTGGGACAAAGAATCTAAAGTTCCTTATCTGTACATGGCTATAATAGCCTAATGATGATTCCATTCTTCATCAGTCATGTCATCATCATCATCTTCTTCCTCATATTCTATGAAATTCATCATAGAAATGTTTTCGTTGTCAAGAATAACAGAGGTGTTATGTCTGTTTTCCACTGACTTATCTTGTTTTAGGTCTGGTCGTGATATATTTCTATAGTCTGTAAAGCTTAGACTAAGTCATCTAGAACTGTTATGCAAAATAGCAGATGAAGGGGTAGTAATGAGATTATTTTCTTCCCTTGGCAAGTGTGTTTACTATAAATGTCCTTCATTTCTCCTTGTGAAGGCTTGAGCTGACAAAAATTGTGTACCATGAGAGCTGATAACTTCCTCTAATGGTCTTGTGTCTATCCTATACATAGAAGAAATATAATTACTAATTCTTCCAATGAAGGTGATGTCTAAATATAGATTTTCGCCCACCCAATTGGATCCAAATTCTATTGTTTGTACTTTTAGACTTATATGGTTAACAAAATCTAGAAGTGTTAGTGTAAAGTTTGGTGCAAGGTATATCAATAAAAAATGTTGATTTAAATCTACCTCTAAAATACCTATCACACTTTGTGAATCATTGTTTTGAAATCTAGAGTCATGTAGAACTATCAAAGCTCTAGCTCCGATCATATGCCTAGCCAATGATCTAACTCCAATGGTAATCAATCCCATATGGACATATCTTCGTTGTTGACCTAGTAGTTGCCTACCAGTTTGTTGAGATATCAGATGAATTATCTCATAAGTGTTGTCTGGAAGATGAAAATCTTCTATTCTTCTATATCGGTAAAGGCTCATCCTTTCTAAGCTTAACCAACCAATATTGTATAACTGTTTAGGATTAAGGGAATCTATCCCTGTATTTGATCCTATCTAAGTATTTTGTTGTATATCTACTATGTCTTCTAAACGTCTGACATTAGTAGATCTTTGTCTGTTTAGGAATCTATCTAAAATTCGTGGATGTTGTATCAGATTTTGACTCCTGGTTTGATGTTCCCTTAGTCTTCTGGGAACTCCGGGAAATCTTTGTGTTTGATTAGAATCTGTTGTACTATTCATATCAACAGTTTCTGTTTGTGTGGAGTTATTGGGTTATGTAAACATAACTAACTCCTAATATTATTTTTAGAAGAAGAGACTTATTCTTTCTTTGTTGTCACTTTAACAAATTTTGAGTATTCTTAGAAATTGTCTTTGTATATGTGTTGATTCCTAAAGATAATTTAGAAACTTGATTAATGAGATCGTCTATCTCATTCGACTTATTTGTATTTTTGTTTAAATCTATTAAACAAGTTAATTTTCTAGACACTTCTTCTAAAAATGCTATTATCGTATTGTTTTGTCCAATAAGGATTGTGTGTAAAGTCTATTTTTGAAGTAGGCTTTTTGTATCCCACTAGAGGAGAGTTTGTAATTTGTTCGACAGCTGCAAGAGCCTGTTTTGTAGTCTTTGCCTGAGATCGTCTATCTCATTCGACTTATTTGTATTTTTGTTCAAATCTATTAAACAAGTTAATTTTCTAGACACTTCTTCTAAAAATGCTATTATCGTATTGTTTTGTCCAATAAGGATTGTGTGTAAAGTCTATTTCTGAAGTAGGCTTTTTGTATCCCACTAGAGGAGAGTTTGTAATTTGTTCGACAGCTGCAAGAGCCTGTTTTGTAGTCTTTGCCTGAGATCGTCTATCTCATTCGACTTATTTGTATTTTTGTTCAAATCTATTAAACAAGTTAATTTTCTAGACACTTCTTCTAAAAATGCTATTATCGTATTGTTTTGTCCAATAAGGATTGTGTGTAAAGTCTATTTCTGAAGTAGGCTTTTTGTATCCCACTAGAGGAGAGTTTGTAATTTGTTCGACAGCTGCAAGAGCCTGTTTTGTAGTCTTTGCCTAAAAGTGACGGCAGACTTTGTATACTTCTATTAAAATTTTAAAATAAAACAAATTTAAAAAAAAGAGAGCAGGAAATCAAAGAGTGAGATAGAAAATAAAACAGCAGATAAGTGGAGGAGAATAAGGGAATCCATAGAATACACTCGTAAAGTAATATTTATAAAAGAATACGGATAATCATAAGGCTTAAAAGAAAATCTTTTTGGTTTTTATTAATTTTTGTTTTGTTTTTATTTTTTTTATATCATGAAAATTAACAAGAAAATAAAATAGATGTACAAGAAAGAAAAATAAAAAGATATACAAGAAAATATTTTTGTAAAGACTGCCGCTATATGCAAAGTATTCCTTAACCCACACAGGTAGATTCACAGGATCGAGAGTTCTCATAACTCTCCTAGCTTTAACTCTGTCCTACTACAAATGATATCCTAGTGAATACAAATCAATTTAATGACACAAATATTCAGATAACCGAAGATTTTTTTGCCTTAACACCAAAATAGAAGATAGAAAAGAGAAAAACCAAAAGAGAAACCTCGACAATATATAATTATATTCATAAAAGTTTAAATATTCAGGTTATCAATTAAGAGAATATATAGTCCTCGTAATCCAGTCATTTTCTCACATGACAGCTCGCCATCTTGAAACATAATGTTCTGAACAAAAAAGTACCAAATTAAAAATAAATTAATTTTATTGAACAGATTCTAGTTAGGTGGATTTTATCTCGAAAAAAAAAATTTCCAAATCGATAGATTTTCTTATTTAGATTATTATTTAGATTTGTAAAGCAATCTATTTATTTTGCAAATTAAACATATTTCATTCATTAAAAGCACGTAGTTCATATACCATTCTTTAAATGTTGTATCCATATGCTTATGTAAGTGTTAGTAGATTTATTTTATATATTTCTATTTTTTTATGTATAAATTCATTTTAGTATATGCAAAAAAGTTATCTTTATTTTATTTATTTATTAATTATTATTATTATTATTATTATTATTATTATTATTATAATATATTTAAGAAGTATCCTCCACTCATAAACTTACATGTAACAACTAGATGGGGTGACATGTTCCAAGTCAATTCTAATTTTTTAAAATTCTCAATTGTGTTGTACTATTTTAATTTTTCTTTAAATAAAACTCTAATAATTCTTGTAAATAGAAACCCCAACTTTTATATTCAATCTCAGTGAAAAAGTTGACAAATTTACTTATAAAAATAGAATTGAAATAAATCCATAATTATGAATTTTAAAGAGGAACTAAGGGGTGATCGAGAACCGATTATTGTTTTTATGTTAACTTGATGTGCACAGAGAAATCACAAGTTCATAACCAACCAAACTAACCTCAAAAGCTCACAGGCATTGTCTTCTGTCTTCTTGAAACAAAATATATATGTCGGTGGCACATAAAAATAAATAAATGTTAACTCTTAATGTACAATAAACACAGGTTGCTTTAATTTGTTCCTGTTTGATATTACACGAAATATAACTAATTTATTAAGTAAAGGGCAAATGGTTTGATTAATTAATTAATTAATTACAAATCACAAAAATAAAATAATAGAAACAACATAAAATCCGTAACTTGCTTTGACTGACACATCCTAGGGTTTTGTGGCCCATCTTCTAATATAATTTTAGATGTTATCCCATGAAATTAGGGATCGGATGAAAATGTAGGACTCATGTCCCAAATGCATAGCATATCAATTATTCAATTAATTGATTAACAAAGCAGTGATAATTTCTCCCGCCATTTTAGTTGTTGCTTTGGAGCATCATGATCTAGCTAGAAAATCAAAGGGAAGTGATAGCAACATTGCTTCACTTTCAAATAACATTTTCTGTCAAAACAAAAAATCATGCTAGACTAAAAAGCATTCAACAAATACCATGATTAAGATTTTAAAAACCTAAGCATAGTAGGAAGCTTTCAGATATGGAATCATTGTCCCTCCAATTTGTCAGTGATTCCATAAGATAACACCACGAGTACCAACTAGAGTTATGGGAGAAATGAAATCTTCCCTTATTTGAAGGATCTTATATTACAAGTTACATTAGATATGCAATGACATAGTGACAATGTGACATGTCACTTTCATGGTGTGTGTGTGTGTTTTTTTTTTTTTGGATCCCATGTGAGTCTCTCTCGAAGGACGAGACCCTCCAACCATAAGCCAGACAGGTACTTACTCACTCTCTATAGTTATTTTCTGGCTCCTGGTTTTGGTGCACCCCCAAAGTGGTTTATGGTTTAGGGGATCTTTCCTTTTCTTTCTCTTTTCACCTGTTTAAAAGTGTTGCATTACATTCTTTGAGGCTAATGATGAGACTAATCCATATTAGGGTGTTTAATCTCATATGGGGTTAGGTTAAAATCAAGGGCCCATGGGCTTATTATGCTTATGATTTGCATGTGTTGCTTTCAAGGGAAAGAGAGCTTTTTGGTTGGTTGCCCCTTTTAGCAGATTGGTGTTCTGAGAGGCTTTGCAATTTGCAACCAAGGTTTGTCATTATGCTATGCTTTATAGGTGGGAGGGAATGTAGTCATTGATGTAGTTACAGTAGTACATTCATACATTGAATTTTAGTAAAAAAGATTATCCACATTTTCAGTGCTTGAATTCAGATTCTGAAGATAAAGTTGAGAGACTGTTAGTTAATTGCTCATAAGATTTTCCAGAACTCATATGTGTCTTCTCTTTGTTGAATCTCTGGTTTGATTTTGTTTTTGTAGCCTACTGGTCTGTTTGATGTGATTTTCTGGGTTAGATATAGATTGGTTTGAACATTGAGCATTTCGGGAGGTTGAACAAGTTCAAGCGTTTTCAATGCGATTTGAGAACAAAGATGAAATCCTTGAGTAGTGTAGGACTTGGTCTCAGTATTATTTTTGGTTGCCTTCTGTTGGCTCTGGTAGCTGAGGTTTACTATTTGCTGTGGTGGAAGAAGAGGATAACCAACAGAGAGATTGAGAATGATTATGGCAACCCTGTGAAGGAGTTATTCTACATGTTTTGTTGGAAAAGATCACCATCATCTTCTTTGAGGCAAACAAGTTTCACTCCTCCTGAGCTTTGTTCTTCAATGAGAATTGGTGACAGCCTTGTTCATGATCCAGAACAAGTTCATTCTCAAAGTGGCAAGGACTTTGTTTTCAAGCCCTTTGGAGAGGATGGCATGGATGCAGAATACATGAGGCAACAGGACCTCTTAGGTCCTCCAAGATTCTTGTTCACCATAATAGAAGAATCAAAGGAAGATTTAGAATCTGATGACGGCAAATCTAAGTGTGACAAGAGTGGAAAAGGTTCAAGGGGTAGAAGCTTGGGTGATTTGTTAGTTGTGGAGACACCATACATGACACCTACTTCTTCTCCACCTTTCTTCACTCCTCCTTTCACTACTCCTATCAGTCCTTATAACCAGCGTGGGTTCAACCCTCTTTTTGAAACAGCAACTGATGCTGAGTTCAACAGATTAAAGTCCTCACCTCCTCCAAAATTCAAGTTCTTACAGGAAGCAGAGGAGAAGCTTAGAAGAAAACTAGAACAAGATGAAAATAAGGGAAATGGAACTGAGGTTGAAGGTTCTTTCATCACAATAGTTGTTGAGAAGAGAACAGAACGAGAGATTAATCACCACTCTCGTCCACCACAGTACCATTCAAGCACTTCACAGGTACTCCCCTTAGCGTCTTGACACATTCACCAAACCAGAAGAAAGAAACCAGCTAACACCAAAGTTCCGTCAAGTCGATTATGAGTTTATTGCTTCATTAATCTTTCTAATTACATGTTGAACAACTCCACTTTTTTCGTAATGGGAATTTGTTTCTCCCCTTGAGTTGTCTTGGGATGCAGTTATGGTTTAATCTGCTAAGCCAGTTGTGAGATGTACTACTCTCAATGTTTCATAACCATATGGGGGACCATATTTTCAGCACATAAATGCTTGAAGATGGGTCTGATGAAATAGTAAACTTTTTTTTTTTTGTACTAAAACTTCATAGTCTTCGGTAGTGAGAAAAGAGACAGAAAGATCAAGAGGAAAGTTGTTTAAAGAATGTCGTGTCATGGTAAATATCTCCAAAAATCTAAGCTTTAATGACATGGTATGATTTATGTAATCAACTTCGCATATAACACGGTAAAACTTTGTTTTTGTTGGATAATTTAAATTCCAATGCCCAACTTTTTTTCCCATTTTAATGATGCATCTGATATGAGATGGTCCAGCCTCTTGCATACAAATAGCTGTCTTGTAAGGGTCATTGAAAGAATTGTTTCAGGGTCTGGCTATTTTTTTTCCCTCTCTTTATTAGCCTGCTAGTGAATGAGACATAAGTGATACCAACATTGTCCCATGTCATGTTTTTCAGCATATTTGTCTCCAAGTCAATTTTCCCACTAAACTTTTACTGTAAAACTGTATGTGCCGTGTGATCAAAACTTGATGAAGATGAAACAAGGGCTTGTGGTGAGGCAGGGTTGATGTGCACATTGCTCAGACAATGACCAATTCACCACTGAACTAAGTGACAAATTTGGTAAAAGTGAGACTCTGATTTTGTGGCTTTTTGGTAAACAACAAGAAGAGGTGCAATTGCCCGTGAATATGTGTCGTGGGTCATGACCGAAAGTGCCATCTTTTCTAACCCCACCACCACGTTGAAGAATCATAACAGGTCAGAGTAAAGAATAAAATATGGCTTTAAGCATAACCTTTTGTGGCATCTTTTTGTGTTGCATATTGAAGGTACACGTATATATAAATCAGTCAATAACCTCCAAGTAAACACACAGTAATATCTAGATTTTTTCAGATACATTGATATTATTGTCTATGTGGTCTACCAAGAGATGCTTCTTTGCCCCTTTGAATCTGTCTTGTCTAATTTTACACTTATAATTGACAAAATGACAGATGATTGGTTTCTTTGGTTATAAAGGAAGAAAAAATATCTTAATTAATCAGAATTATTTGGTTTTATATATATAAAATCATCACACTTGAATCAAACTAATTTAAATATGAATAGTTTGGTTCAATTTGGGTGCTGCAATTAACAAGTTACAGATACTTCTTAGATTTTACTCAAAAAATATGAAAAATCATAACTTTGTCATAAAAATAATATAAATTTAGCATAGAAATTAATAATACAGAGCAAATTTAATTAATTCACTTTAATTCATCAAGTAAACCACATCAATGAACGCTACCATCAATCTAATATTGTTTTTCTAGTTATTGAGTGAAATTCTGTTCACTGACTTTCTCATTGGTTCACATCAATTTCTCCCATTGTAAAACTGCATTAAAAAAAGTGTTTTCAAAGACTTTTTTTTCCCTAACATTCAATTCAAACAGCACCCTTTTAGCCTCTCTTCTGTCATCTTAAAAAAAAAGGTTATTCTTGTTATTACTGAAGTAGAAAATAGTTGGAACTTGGAAGCATTGAACAGCAAAAAGTAAAACAGTACTTTCATGCTTGGCCAACTTACTAGAATATACTACTTTTACTCTCATGATTCTCTAGCAACAAAGATGTTTTGTTCTATAGACAAGTGCAGCTTTAACTGAAGTTTAATACTGTGGTGAAAATTTTTAGTAGAAAAATATGTATATGGATGCAACAAACGTAGCCAAACTTCAAAATTACTGGCACTATGCACCAATGAAGATCAGAGACAAAAATGACAAAGATGTTCACTTTCTTCTTACAGAAACTTGGCCCCAGTTGTGTCTTATTATGCTGATTCCGAGAGATGTCAAATCCTTTGATACAAATTTAATTTCATCTTTAGATGTGAAATCATTCAAAATAATTTCAATTTGGATATAGACGATGAATCTTAACATGATCCAAACCTAAATAAATGGAGGCAAACTCTCATCTCAGAGTTTCTAATTCAACAAATTTTAATACAGGTGTTTTCGATGTTTTTGGCATTGTTCTCTTAATATAATTAAAATTTAGTTTTGATACTATCTATATATTTAACAAAAATATTTACGGCATAGGTTACCAAAATTAAATTCCATTTCTAATTGAAAATTAATATCAAAAGCGTCTAAAGAACTACATCAATATTTTTTTATTTCTAAATTAGACTATTTTAATTTTTAAAAAATATAAATTCAAATAATTTATTTATCTTAAAATATAATTCCAATAAAATTATATCATAATATATTAATATAAATAAAATTAATCTTTCTAAACTATAAATTTAGATAGATTGTAATAGAAAGTATAAATTTAAATAACATTAATTTCTTTGAAACAACTCATTAGATTTTAGAAATTCTGAACTAGAGTCCCATTGCAGCATTCTGAGTGATCCCCAGTTGAGAACAAAGTGATTTCAAGCCAGATTCTTCCAATAAGCTGAATGCAGTAAATCCATAGAAGGAGTGGTACAAGTCTGGATCCTCCCTTGGGAATTTGCTGAAACCACCATACTGGTAAAAAAACCCAAAAAAAAATATAAGCACTAAAATATGAGTTTCTAAACTAGTGCAATCACATAAATAGTTTACCCCATATGAGACATGAACTAGAGAAGAAAAGAAAATAGAAAAACTAATGATCTTGAGATGAATTTAACATTCATTTAAAATACTAATCCAATAGCACAATTCCTATCTAACCAAAAGGATGTAAAGTACTAACTTCCTGATTCTTTGTATCTTTGATCCAAATAAAATATGCTAGCATTGCCCTGCTTACCATTTAGTAGAGGGGAGAGAGGTAACTGAAGCCGGTAAAATTATAAGTTTGAGAGTGTAAATAAAATAAACGAAGAAGCTTTTTTTAATTCTTCTATGCTAGGAGAGGGCTTCAATCACCCCATAGAAAACTGGATGTATAAGATAGCAGTTTCACAAACTAGAAATAAAAAAGTTGGTCAATATAATTGCACTCATCTTTTCTAGTTCTTTGTTCACACACTAGCCCTCTCTTTCGATAATAAGACTAAATTCACCAACTGAACATTCTTATTTTTTTAACATCACAGACATGTCACAGATACTCTTTTACTTCTTGGATTCAAATTTTTAAAACTAGAATCAACACACAGAGGCATAAAATACTATGATCTTTAGACAACTGTGTCAAAGACAAAATAGGAAAATTAAGAACAAGAAATGAAAAGGCAGTAACTTATGTCTTCCTTAATAATTTGACATAAATCAGGTTTAATTTAAATCACTATCACTATTTACTTTACCTATCATTTTTGTGTTATAAATATAATATACCTCAGAAAATTTCCTCCCCCTAAAAAAGTACAAAACATTGCATGGAAAACTCACTGGTAAATGTTGTACCTTGTATTGACAAGACAGCAAAAATCCACGTAGAGCTTTTTGGTCAATAAAGTTGCTGCCCCCTAGAATCCTTAAAACGGCTCCAATCCTAACAAACATATATATGCATGCAAGGGTTTGACAACTTACAAACAATGCAATACCATAGAAATTGATGAAAGGGTGCATACTTAGCTTACCAAAATGCATAGCATGTATCACTAGATTTATTTGGTCTACCCTGAAATCCACCATCAGTTCCCTGCCTCTGAAAAGGAAGACAGAAATAATGAATCTTGATCCACGGACAATCTATTCAAACACTAAAAGTTAACCAAAAGTGTTCAATAAAGAAAATAATCAAGCCATTATTTAAACAAAATATAAGAATAAACCAATCTTGAAAATGACCTTTGGGTTTAATATTTTTGTTTACAAACTAATATAATCTAGTAAGCTTATATTGAAAAGGTTCTTATGTACAAACCTGCAAGATCCACTCCAGCAGTAATGGCACATCTATCAAAGATGACGAAACAGAAGTTGAGAGAATATTATCTTCAATGAGTCCCATTAAACGAAGAGATGCAATAGCACAATAAGTAGCACCTCCTGTGACACTAAAATAAGTAATGTTGATAAATATCATTTAAGAATTAACAAACATTAAAAATGGTTGAAGGCCACCTTTCAAGATGCATGCAGAACAGAAAAAACCAACAGGCAAGAGCCAGAATCAATAAGGAACATAAAGTTTAAATTGAATGGGGTATGAGCAGTTTGTTATCATTGTGCCTGTTACGTAACTAGACAATGAAAACCACAACATGCCCACAAGTACATGGATACAGGACAGCAGCCAAATAGTTGGTTAACAAGGATACTGACAGACTGACAAAGTCACTCCTAGTAAGTGAATACTCCCAAGAGTAAAAAAGAAATGTTTACCATAGCTATTGGAATCATATGATTCATGATTTGAATCATACAATTTGATATGATTCATATAACATGTAGAAATGACTGAATCTTACTAAAAATGAATTAATCATATTATTCCTTCCTTATCACGATTATGAATTATAAAAGATTCAGAGATTCATTATGTTTTATATCTTACTTTTCTTTCACCCTTTCTTATAAAACAAAATGGAAAAGTCAAATTAGCTTAAATTGTTAAACAAAATGAACTAAAAGAGCACTACTAAACACACCCTTTTGGATTGATCATTTCAGATGTCCTATTTTCATTCTTATGAAATAAGGGTTTCCCTCACCCACTCACTAATTCAATCCTGTGTATTTAGCCTTACCATTGCTCTGTTTGTCTCATAAACCAGAGGCTTCTCACACAAAGTTATTACTCATGATTTTGTTTTGTGAGGCTTTTGGTCATTTTTCTAGTTTAAATTTATTACATGTGACTACTATGTATCTATCATTCACATGATATATTTTAAGCTATTCTTCATTATGTCCCTCAGTCTTAAGATTTGATATGATATATGATTCACAGTTTGAATTGCAATGATAACAGAAAGTATCAATAAAACAGAAGCTAGTTCAGAAGGCAATCCGCAATCAATATGGTAATGAAAGATACTCTCAAATGTCCAAACCAATCTGTCCAGCCAAACAAAGGAGAAGAAAGAAAAATATGTCAAGTGGCTAAGACTTTACACTCTTCGAATTTCATACTTAATGGGTAGGATTTCATGAAACAACTTTAAATCTTATGAAGAGTATCTTCTAAAAGGAAAATATATCCTTGTCAGATAGTATGTATCAGTATTAAATCCTATAGATTCAACCTCCTACCAACCGAGACTAATGTAAACATATACCAAACAAATCTATCATGTGATGAACAATAAATAAAAAATAAACTTTAGTGAAAAGATTTCAATACTTGATGCAACTAACAACATCGCAATGCCTTACTCACACAACATGGAATCTCGTCTATATTGTGATCAATGATTATTTCAACTCACCATGAGATTCTGCACCAGGAACTAATCCAAAGCCACCATCATATGACTTGTAACATAGAAAAGAAAAAAAAAACGACATCAATTTCAGTAATTTACACACATTTTTTAACAAAAATGTATGTCCAGAATATAGTACAATCCTGTGATAATTCTCTTATTCCATCACCAGTTGACACACTAGGTTCACTGTTCATATACCTGGCAGCGTAATATGTAAGCCTTGGCTTTCTCCTTGTCAATGCCACTCCAGTTGTTCAGCATGAAACAGATGGCAGCTGATACAGTCAATCAATTAAAAGATAATATAGCAACTCCAAGATTATTAATCAATTAAATAGCTAGCACCATCATTTTATGACTTTATTTCTCTTACCTGCACAATATACAAACCTAAGATCTGTTTCTCCTCCAGTATGAATAGGAATGAAACTGTCAACATAGATCAGGGAGTTAACAAATAAGAAATAGAATGATTGCACTAAAGTATATCATTAGGGGCATAAATCTTGACATTAACCTGTGGAACCATTTACAGCCAATTTGAAAAACTGCTGTGAATTTTACATATTTCAGTATTAAATAGGCTTAAAGACCATGGATCTAATCCAAGTTTCAAAACCATACCTTCCATCAGTCTGTTGAAGGTTCCTCATGGAAGATACAATTGACTCAGAATCAAGGTTGGATAATTCACAGCCAACAATTTTCAATATGGCAATGGCACAATAAGTACTGGCCAAGTGACTGTTGTTGTGAATCAAAACCTTAAAAAAGAAAAAATAAATAAAAAAATCCGGATCCTTCAACAAAAAAAATTAAATAAAAAAAACTTTTGGCACCTTCAAATTTCAAACTTTTTCCATACCCCATTTTCATCTGGAGGAAACTGTGAAGTTTTGGACCCATGAAAGCCATAGAACTGTCCTGCGGCAAAACCCTTCAAATGGGTCAATTAAAAATCAAATTTTGGAGATCAAATCGACCCAATAAGTGCATTTGATACATACCATCATTTAGATCAGCCTTGGCACCAGGTTGAGCTTGGAAAGATAAAACCCAACTGACAACAGCATCCTTTGCAACCTTAATTCACACAAAGACAAGAAAAATAAGGAATGCCAACAACAATAACAGCATAGAAAGAAAAAAAAAAAAAAAAAACGAAAACATTCTATGGATGATTGTACGTACGGAGTGAAGAGAGTTGAGAATGTCAAGTCCAGAGATGACAAAGTAAGCGAGGGTGAGATGATTGATCTCTTGGGTCTCGTACGGAGATGGGAGCAAATAGTACATCAACTCAAGAAAAGTGGCATGAACATCTTTCTGCATCATCTCGAATTCACAACACTCTTCTTCCGTGGATTTCATCACTTTTGATTCTCAATTTCACTACTGTGAAATCAGAAACATATATAATTGTAAAATAAAAAAATTATTTATCAAGGTTTCAGCAAATCGGATGAAAATAAAGCAAAAGAAGAACCTAATGCTTTAATTACGTTTAATAAACTCATTTATTCTTTTCTTCTTTATCGTTTTAAAGGTAAGGGAGACGATGAATCATTGTATATTTTGTTTGTGAACAGTTTTTGGTGAATATTCTTTTGCAAATTATCATTTTATGCTAGTGAATACCATAAGAAAATAATTTAATTCTATAAAAAAGAAGTATCTAAGCAAGGAATCCTTGACTTCAAAAGATCTATCAGCGAGTCTGATAAAATTTTGTTTGTGGAAATTAGGGTTATACTTCTCTATTTTAAAGACTTCAATTCTCAGTCTCCTTATTATCTGCATTCTACGTTTTATACATTATCATTTTTTTACAAGTATAATGTTTTACTTTTAAAAACAATTAATTTTTTTAATTTAAAAATATTTATTTATCCGTTCTTTAATACATATTTTAAAAATATTTTAAAATTATATTAAAAAAAATTAAATTATTATAATAACGATTAAAATATACTTCAGCCATCTTACTTGATTTAAGGTCATTAAGTATTAAAAATGTATCATCTATTTTTACAAATTTCATCTTAATACAACACTAAACACTAAAATACCTAGGATCAATAAAAATAATATATATAATATTATAAAATCTTTTAGCTGATTTAATACAATTTAAATATAAATATTTATTTAGGATTAGTAAGAATAATTAATATCCCTTTTCTACTATTACAAAATTTATCTTTTGTAAAAATAGGAATAATAAAACGGGTTAGTCAACTCCATTTTTATTTATCCTATTTTGGCTCGCCAAAAATAAGGACGAGCGGAATGAATTCGTTATAATCAAGATGGACGGTAGATCTTAGTATGTCCTACCATAATTAAAAAAAAACAAAAATTTTAAATCAAATTTTTTATAAATTTAATAATAAAATTATCATTTATTTAACAATAATTCAACATATATATTTCAAATTAATAATATAAATCAAAATATTGTGCTAAGAAATTATAATTTAGAACAATAATAAAATTTATATAATAAAAAATATATAAAATAACGTCAAAACTCGGTAAATTTTATATTTTTATATTAAAAATTGCAAATATGTATATATTTTTTTATTTGATAAAATTTCACATTGTTCCCATGCAATTCTTACCCCTTTAATTTAAGTCATAAGAAAAAAATAATAATAAATATTCAAGATGAAGAGATAGGATATAATGAACAACAGGAAGACGAGGATAAAGAGAGAATATTATGTTTGAGTAAAGAGAATATTTCTTATAATGAGTGAAATTTTTTTAATTTTTTTTACAAATTTTTACTTTATATATTGTCTTTATAACTAAATATATTACAATAAAAAAATATTTTTTTTATTAATTAGACGAATCACTGAGCTAACCCACCTTATTCTACTGGGTTGACCCATCTTGTTTCATGGACTGACCTGACGAGTTTACGAGCTTGCAGGATAGATCAAAACGAGTTGATAAGCTAATAACACCAACCCACTTTATTATATTAATGAGTAGGTCAACCGAAAAGCCAAACTCGTTTTACCATTTATATGTAAAAATATTTCAAACATCTTCGTTGATTTAAGTTGATTAAGTCTTAACTACCATTATTTTATGATAAAATCAAAGATAAAGTTATATTTAGATATAAACAACGCATATTTTTATTTTATTAAATTAATTGTGTATTTATCTTATATTTGTAATACCTCTAAAATTTGTTCATATTAACGTTAATATTTAAAAACAATTAATTTAGTGTTCGTTATATTAATATGTTGTAAAGAGTATTAATTTAGTCATAAAGTTACTATATTATTTTAGTGTTGACATGTTAATTATAAGAATATTATTGATATATATATATATATATATATATATATATATATAAAATAAAATAAAATAAAATATATTTATGGAATATTAAATAGATAAAAAAATAAAATATCATTTTTCATATGAAATATTTTTAAAAATATAAAAAACCTTATTTAATGAAGTTCAACAAATTACACAACTTGTTTAACAAAATATAGGAAAAAGGAACAAATTACAAATTAATTCTACAAAGGTTGCTTTAAATTTTAATTATTAGCATAAGATGATCTCATAACTTATAATATTATAATGCATTTTACCAGTAATCAAGTAATTTCTATTAATCTATTAAATTATAAGATTTTTTAATTTATTATTTTTAATTATTTTATGGATATTTTAAACTAATCATACAAACGCATTTCTAAATTTTAAAAATAAATTATTATGTGAAAATCGGTTGATACATAAAATTATTATTTATTTAATACCTAAGGAATTTTGTTTAAGACATTTGGTTCGTTGTTTGGTTGAGACCGTAACGCAGTAGATCAGATTCATTTCATCGAGCAGGTGGTGTGCACACTTCAGACCCATGAGACGTAGCAAATCAACGGTCTTAACATTCGCTGAGAAATGCAAGGTTCTTCCTCACTCTCTCTTTCTTCAAATTTCTTACCTTCCTTCTCACAATGGCGTTAGAAAGATTATTCGTTTTCTGCACCATTTCAACTTATATATGCTATTTCGTAATGCATGCAGAATATATTGGCATCAAACTGGCAAGGTTCCCTTAATACTATCAAAGCAGATGCCAAAGGAAGGTAACCGCTTTCCCTCTTCTCTCTACTCACAGCTTACATATATTTAATCACGCCTTAACTTCTTGAAAAACTTAACATGCTCTACATGGTTTTCTTTCATTCTGTGACTATTATATGTCAAAATATAAGGCATGTCGTGTGATGATCGCAGCACTAGTAGTATGCTAATTGGTCTTTGTTATGTTTGCATGATTTCAACAGCAAGGGGGATATCCATACATCTAAGGTTAAGTACATAGTTAGAAGGGGACAGCCATACCTTTGGGTGCCAGAAAACGATTTGCATAATGTGGTATGCTGCTTTTCATTTTTTAGTTTCTATTGTTTTTTTTCCTCTGAAATGTAGTAGAACATTTTGGAACAAGAAATGTAAAGGCTACATCTAGTGGATGAAATCTCTTTCGTTTTTGGTATTCAGTTTCATTTTTCCCATATTAATGATGTGGTAACAAATCATCTGAATACATTGTGTAGTTGCAGGGATGACTGGTTTGATTTTTGTTGTATGCAGAACACAATCATTGATGAGCGTGGTTCATTGGCTATGACCAGCCCCTTTCCTGGTCCACTAGGAGTCTTATTCAAATCATTGAAAAAGGTTGTGCATGCAATATATATGTTTTCTTTTATTATCCTATATAAGAGAAATTTTTTATACCCTAGCTTGATTCACTATAAAAGAAAATAATGAAGGGTTTTTGTCCTACTGGAGCTTGCTTTCAGTTTCTCATATAATTTGGAAAATTAAGGTATAAGCTAATTGCTTTATTTATTCCTATGCTGCAGTTACCAACACGGATTGCTTTATCTGGGGAAGTTCTTCCTCTTAAAGAAGATAAGGTAATGCCACACTAACTTTGTATATGCTGGCTTTTTAACTGATACAGTTCACCAAAACAATGCCAGTCCTTTTTAACTGAAAATCTTTAATTTTTTAGCTTAGTAGCTTTTTCATAACATGGTCAATTAATTGCTGCTGCTTCGATAAAACTTTACTGCATATGCCACACTTCATAATTATAATTACTTAAAGAAAAATAAAATAAAAAATTAAGGGATTTATCATCACAACTATCTATAGTTCTCCATCATGATCCATAGACCTTTATTTGTTACTTAAAATTAAAGGTATGATGATTTTCTCAAAATTTTAAATATTATTATATGTCAATCATTTGAACTGATTAAGTTGCACACATTCAAGCATTTTGTTGAGGATCTTATTGGGCAAAATTGATCCCCAGCAGGATCAATGTAAGTAAAGGTTTAATTGGACAAGATAACACTATGGCTCGGTTACATAGTAAAATACTAGCTTTTTAAATTCAAGTTCTACCTTATCTAACAATTAATAAAGGCCATACCGTTCATAACTGCGTTTTCAGGACACTGTTTTCTCTGTGTATCTTTATATTTGATTTTTAATTATCTGAAAATTATTATAATCTTTGGACACTTTCTGCACATAAATATAATTATGTGTATAGATGGTACCTAAAAATATGTAGCTTTATATTATTTTTCATAATCTATACTTTGGTTTTCGAAAACGTAAATTAATGGATTCAATACCAAAGTGCTGATGCAAAATGTTACTTTTCACTTTTTTCCTCCATCTATGTTTCTAATGTAAGTGTTGGAGTCCTACTTAGTATCCTACAAGCAGGTATGGTAGATATTATGAAAGGTGGGCTATTCATATATTACCAAGCAACAAGGGAATTCTCTATAATGCTGTAGAGTTGTTCTTGATTTTTCCATAAGTTATTGATCTTTGTGTAGGCTAAGTCTCTTGGAAAAAAACTTCAGGAAGTCATACTATCTGAGCAAAAAGCAATCAAAGAGTTCACTTACACTGTTTCTGGAGTACTAAGTTCCAGTGTGAGCAGTACATCAAGAAGTGATAGTCTTCAGGGTCTATTGGGAGACAATGAAAGATACACTGTATATAGGTTTCAAATAAGGTAAGAACTTGTATGTTTAACTCTTTATCTTAAATCTTGAGTTGATCCCCCAAATAATCTATATCTTGAATTTTTATTTCACTAATTGAATGCAAAGCTCCAATCAGGTTCTAGAACCTAGGTTGACTCCTTCACCTATCCTGATTCCTGGATGGTTGTCCTTGTACTAGTTTACCATGTGCAATATCAATTTTTTATAGAACAAAACTAGAATTACACACACAATCAAGGGTGAGGGAGAATGAGCGTTGTCTATGTTTAGTTTCCTTATGTGTAACTTTTGGATTTACAAATTTTAAGTTGATAAAGTTTTGGTGAATTGGAAATACTTGGTTACTAGTGTGTAGTGATCCATGCATCGCATGGGTTATGAATTTATTTCTTATATTATATAATTCACTAAAGTAATGATGACTTTGAAAGATATTAGAATTAAAAAAGAAAAAAAAATTGTTAAAGGGTCTAATGTGTTGCATTGCATTGATAATTAACCATGGTCTTGTTTTGAGTGCGTCTGCTAGTGACGCTTTTACTAAAGTCATTAATTCAATTCGAGAAAACTATTCTCATCTAATATGTTGCATTGCATGGATAGTTGACCATGGTCTTGTTTCGAGTGCATATGCTATTAGGGCTTTTACTTAAGTCATTTAATCAATTCGAGAAAACTATTCTCATCCTGTACCATAGAATATGATCAAAACCTTCATTAAACTACAATAGAGTCTAAAAAATCTTATAATATATAATTGAGGTGCAAACCTCATCGGTTTTATAGGGTTGAGTTACCTATCTCTCCATTTCTAATATACTTTCATAGCCTTCTTAGTCTCGCCTTTAGTTGAAGGGGATGATAGAAAGAGTCATACATTGCCTGTCTTAATTTTTCGGGTACAGTTTATATATTTGTAGGCTCTTTACTTATTGCTAAATGATTTTAAGTTGAAATATGACATGTTATCAAAGTCTTCTTTGTCTTGCCTATTGGAGTAGGCATCTTCTTAATCGATGGAAGATGTTGTGGGGAATCCCACATCGTCTATCCAATTTTCCTTAGTCAAGTGAGAGTATTTGATCGCCTACCTTAATTCTCTGGGTACGGAATATATATGTGTTTGGTAATTTCACCTAATGCTAATTAGTTTTAAGTCAATTTATAATATATCAAAACTTATTTTTATGAGATTTGTTGGCATATTACTCTACTCACTATCGGATTATCCTTCATATTCAATTTCATACTCTCAAGATGTTCATTTCTTGGTGTGAGGGGTGCATTCAAGATCCCACATCATCTAGAAATATGATCCACTTATAATATATAATTGAGGTACAAACTTCACCTTACAAACTAGTTTTGTAAGGATGAGTTAGGTACCTCTTTATTTTTAATAATTGAGTTTTAAAGGGAAAGGGAAGAAGGACAAATATTTTATTTTTAAATTAAGAGAATTGTAAATGTTTATAAAAATAAACAAAAAATTAACACAGTAAAAATTTATGTAATCTATAATTTTATTTCTTTAACTTAAAAAGTCGTCAAATTATAGAATATTTATTAGAAATAAAAAAATTTGTCCTCCTCTCGAAAAACTAAATTCCAAATATACCTGCAAATGTCTGTTCAATCTAATATAAGAGTTAAATGCTTAGATCCTGCACATTTATTGATGGGCTTGGAAGCACTTTCGATGTGGGTATTGAAGATTTGGAAACATCCAAAGCTGATCCATTAGGTAAATACTAGATTTGAAATGCATAAAAGTAGTATATCTCTTATTTGTGTTACAAAAGATTAACATCTCGTTTCTCATTCAGCACCATTTTCAGCAAAGATTATTGATGGGATCAACCAAAGTGAGGCTAGACGAACAGCTCTCATGCTTTTTTGTTTTGTTTACAAGGATGCTAATGCCAAGGTAACTTAACGATTCTGATTATAAGTATAATATCTCAATTCTGCAGTTTTCCAATTGCTATCCTTCTGAACTACAAGTGTGGTCACAACATACATTAATAATTCTTAGATAATGGAGAACTTCAAAGCATTTTAGAATCAGTAAATAAGTAGATTGCCAAATTACTTTTACAAAATTTAGATTGGACATCCTTGTACCGAGATAATGAAAAACTTTGATGCATGTCTTTTTTTTTTTTTTTTCTATTATGGTAGAACTTCTATAGTTTCTTTTGGTTTGCTGGTTTTGTACCGTGCTCATCTAAAGAACTTCAAATATGTTATCTGTAAACCCAATATTATATCGTAACAACATTAAATGGAAACTGTGAACTCATGATTATCAACTTATGCCACTCATCTGATGACAAAGTTGATGGCAATTACACATATAGTGCCCATATCCATTCCTTTACTTTTCTGTTGTATATAATTTTAAGAACTAACATCCACCACTGATGTTGTATTAAGGATGCATATATAACGTCCATTGATCGCAAGGGTTTTGATGTTCTGGCGAAAGTCACCAGTCCAGCTTTGAAGGATGGCATTGGTGATCAACAGTGGAAACAATTCAGGTTCATGTTCAAGGAAGAGGCAAACGATATTGAAATGTTCTGTAGTCAACTAGTCGAAATGGAGGAGGAGGTCATAAATAAGGTTTCAACCTCTAGTGGGCTAAAATAGAAATGAGAGTCCTTGGTCAGATCTGCTTTCATGTATAAATTTTTGTCAGCTCTAGATATGCAGCCACTCACGAAAGAGACAGCACATCTTGACATGTATCATTAGTTGTTTTAACCTTGTACTCGATTTATTTTTCTTGATCAATTGTTACTGTGCAAGGCATTCACTTAAGGAATAGTGCAGTCCCTTGCAGGTTTGGCCTTTTTACTACTGTATTACAAACTTATAAGTTGATTTATGCATGAGTACATCTTGATGGATTTTAAATACTACAGGGTGAGCTCTTTCAGAAATTCTAACTGCATAATTGTACCAAAGATTGTGCAAGTCCTGCCTACCTCATTAATTTTTCTTTCACCATTTTACTTCCATTTTATAATAATGATAACATAAAAATATGCAAAAACATTCCAATACATACTTTCTATAATAGTTGTAAGCTTAAAAGGTGAGAATATGACGTAATATTTTGGTGTATAAATACCATTAATCTATCTAAATCGGCTTGATATTGAAATATGTCAGAATGGGATACTAAAATTAATGTCCAAAGTAATAATTTGCATAGTGTGCTGGTTTGTAGCAAACAACCGACTCAGTGCAATCCATGAAAGCAAAATTTTATAATATTTCACATTATTCTACATAGAAGAGGAGATAAATGCTTAATTTGAAGAAATTATTCTCTTATTATTTGTGTTGGGTCCGTGTATGTATATATATTGTTGAAGAGTGAAAAAAAAAAGTGATTTGAGGGTAGCAATTGATTAAAAAGCAGAAAAAAAAAACGCTAAAAAAAAGATTAAAAAATGAAGAGATTCATCTCGAAATATGTCAATTGTAATGAGTGAAAAAGAAGACGAAAATCCAATTTGACTATTATTTTTCCTAAATTGTTCTCGATTACACTGATGCCCTCAAACACTACTTAACTAGTGATTAAGCTTTCATCGAGAAAGTCGACAACAAAAATTTATGTGATGGTGAATATTATATCCATCCATATAAAAAAAAAACAATCATATATTTTTCTTCCATCTGATTGAAAGATAATTCCAATAATTTCACGTAGAACATAATGAGTTTTAGACGAGTTTCGTAATGAAACTCATTAGGGCCCCCAATCTTAAGATTTGAAAGGATTTATGAGTTTCGCAATGAGTATATCAATAAATACATTGAAGCTAGCTCAAAAGACAATCTATAATCAATATTTTAATGGAAGATACTCTCAACAGTCAAAACATATATTAAATCCTAGATTTCATCCTCCTACCAACCAAGACTGATGCAAACATTTCATGCAAATAGTAAGATCAGGAAAAATTAAAGAAAAAATGACAATTTCATTTATGCACAGAAACATTTAAAAAAACATAAAAACAGTACAATAAAATATTTCATTTCTAAGAATATAATCCTAGGGTGAATTCTATTTAACCCACAATTACTTCTAGCTATTATTGACGTTAACTCCAATTATTATTTTCTTTCACGTGTAATAAATAATAACACATCACTATGCAGAAATGGTGGATTTGATCATAAAATTATGTTAATCCAAAGTATTAATTTGCAAAACGAGCTAGTTTTCAATTATGAAACAGATGGTGAAATTGAAAACAGCAATAGAATCCATGAAATAAAATTCTAAAATAACCTAAACCCAAACAAACTTAAGAAACATTATTTCCTACTAAACCTAGCTAGTAATTTAATCGACCTCCTCAATCTTGGGGCCAGCACCACTGCCACCAGCTGGTGGACGTGCGTCATCATCGACGTCACCAGGTGCACCAGATCCACCTTGATACATCTTTGCTATAATTGGATTGCAGATGCCCTCAAGCTCCTTCATTTTGTCTTCAAATTCATCAGCCTCTGCAAGCTGATTGCTATCAAGCCACTGAATGGCCTGCTCAATTGCATTATCAATCTTTGTCTTGTCCTCAGAGGATAGCTTTGAACTTATCTTCTCATCCTTTATTGTGTTTCTCATGTTGTAGGCGTAGTTCTCCAAAGCATTCTTCGCCTCAACCTTCTTCTTATGCTCCTCATCTTCCGACTTGTATTTCTCAGCTTCTTGAACCATCTTCTCAATTTCCTCCTTTGACAACCTTCCTTTATCATTGGTAATGGTAATCTTGTTCTTCTGCCCAGTTGTTTTATCCTCAGCAGAGACATTCAAGATACCATTGGCATCAATATCAAAGCAAACAGTGATCTGGGGAACACCACGGGGAGCAGGAGGAATGCCTGACAGCTCAAATTTACCCAACAAGTTGTTATCCCTGGTTCTAGTTCTCTCACCCTCATAAACTTGAATCAAGACTCCTGGTTGGTTGTCCGAATATGTAGAGAACACTTGTTCCTTCTTTGTAGGAATGGTAGTATTCCTTGGAATCAAAACAGTCATGACACCTCCAGCAGTTTCCAAACCCAAAGACAATGGGGTGACATCCAAAAGCAACAAATCTTGAACCTTCTCATTTCCTTCACCACTCAATATAGCTGCCTGGACAGCAGCTCCATAGGCAACTGCTTCATCGGGGTTGATGCTCTTGCACAGATCTTTTCCATTGAAGAAGTCCTGCAAAAGCTGCTGAACTTTGGGAATCCTGGTAGAGCCACCGACAAGGACGACATCATGAACAGTGCTCTTGTCCATCTTTGCATCCCTGAGACACTTCTCCACAGGCTCCATACACTTCCTGAAGAGGTCCATGTTGAGTTCCTCAAATCTTGCACGAGTGATAGTTGAATAAAAGTCAATGCCCTCAAACAGAGAATCAATCTCAATGGTGGTCTGGGCAGTGGAGGATAGAGTCCTCTTGGCTCTCTCACAAGCGGTTCTTAACCTTCTAAGGGCTCTTGGGTTTCCGCTAATATCCTTCTTGTTCTTCCTTTTAAACTCCTGCACAAAGTGGGTAACCATTCTATTATCAAAATCCTCTCCTCCAAGATGAGTGTCTCCAGCTGTGGCCTTAACTTCAAAGATACCCTCCTCAATGGTGAGGAGAGAAACATCAAAAGTACCACCTCCCAGATCAAAGATCAAGACATTCTTTTCACCAACACTGGTAGCTTTCTTGTCTAGCCCGTATGCAATAGCTGCAGCAGTTGGCTCATTTATTATTCTCATAACATTGAGGCCAGCAATGACTCCAGCATCTTTGGTGGCCTGACGTTGAGAGTCATTGAAGTAAGCAGGCACAGTGACAACAGCATTCTTCACAGTTGACCCCAGGTAAGCCTCTGCAATCTCCCTCATCTTCGTTAAGACCATAGAGGAGATTTCCTCAGCAGCAAATTGCTTATCCTCGCCCTTGTAATTGACACCAATCATAGGTTTTTCACCAGCACCAGCAATAACCTTGAATGGCCACAACTTCATATCACTCTGAACAGAAGGGTCGCTAATTCTCCTACCAATCAACCTCTTCGCATCTGCCAAATGACAATCCCAAGTTGTCAACAATCATATTCACAAACAAATCACATCAAAATGAAAAACTTCCCCGTTACACACAAAGGGAAAAAAAAATATCAATTATTAATTGGCATAGATTAGAGGTAATTTGCTACTCTTTTTTTTTTGAAAAAATAGATAAAAAAATCAAATCACTTCTATGTGTTTTAATCGAATAGAATAATCAACCTCGAAAAGTATAAAATAATACAAAAAAAAAAACAAATTATATATTTTCTAAAATTTCTAAAACATGATGACTAAATTATTTTATATCTGATTTCTTTTAATATTGTCTTGGATACACCGGAGTCCTTATACACATACGTACACATACACTATATATGTGTGTGTGTGTGTGTTGGCCAACAACCGAAAAGGGTTAGCTCATATTACGTAAAAATAACTTTGTCTGCCAATTTAAAAAGAAAGAGACAAACTCCACACAGTCGAACAGAACCAAGAATGAAATCGATACAACGCATAGTGAATATTTTACAACCAAACTACACACTAGTGGTGAAAAGGAGACCGATAAAAGCGGATAACACAAGTGCTACGAATAAAATAAAAAAGGCTTGGTAAAAGAAGCAGATCTAGGCTAAATTATGCAAGAGAAAACGATGAATTACCGAAGACAGTGTTGATGGGATTCATGGCGACCTGGTTCTTAGCAGCATCGCCGATCAATCTCTCGGTGTCGGTGAAGGCGACGTAAGAGGGCGTTGTACGGTTGCCCTGGTCGTTGGCGATGATTTCTACGCGGTCGTGCTGCCACACGCCGACGCAGGAGTAGGTGGTGCCGAGGTCGATTCCAATGGCAGGTCCCTCACCCTTTGCAGCCATTGTTTGATGTGAATTAGGGTTGGAAATGTGAATGGAATAGGGTTAGGTGTTGAAGGAGGAGATCACTGATGGCATGAATTGAGAGAAGAGGGTGGTGAGAAATGAGATATATATAGGTTTCAGAGAATGTGTCTAGAATGTTCCATTCTTACGTGGGGCCCTCGCCTTCACCTATGCCGCTTTTCTGGACCATTCTTTTGAATGCTTCATTCCTTTCAGTGGGCCTATAAATGGGCTTACTTCATTTATTTTAAACAATTATTATTCTTTATATCTTCTTATTTAATTTAAATCAATTTTTTTCACATTAAATATTTTGTCATGTCTATGATTAGTGTGTTAGTGTTTCACAAGGGGATATTCTGGAACGTGTTACACACTACAAATTTTGTGAAAAAATAAAATAAAATGGTTGCATATTTGTAAAGGGGTTATTTTGAAAAAATAATCGAAGTATATTGGTAAATATGGGAGATATAGTTAACAATTGTCTCTTTTTTTATTGATTTTTTTGATCGAATTTGTAGATAAAATAATGTCTACTTGATCTTTTGTTGTTTCATCATTATGTTATCTTAAAGATATTTCCAAGAGAATTAAAAAATATTTGTAAACTATTTTTTATCTTGACACTTGAGACTTTTTTAATAAAAAAATTATCATTATTTTTGTGAGTTAATAAATGGTAAATTAATTAACCATCCTTTTGTCACATTCTTTCTTACCCTTGAACAACACTAAACCTCTTTGTGGGAGCCCAGGGCCTTTTTCTAATCAAGCCCAATTTCCCTCTCTAATTACCATCAGAGATTGCACCTTTTATAGTAAAAAAAAGTTTAATTTTTTTTACTTAAATAAATTATATCACTTTTATAATTAATCTAATTAAAAGCATAGTAAATTAAACGGAGGTTTGTTTATAATATAGTTATCATGTGATAGCAAGTGATTTAATAGGTGGCATGCACTTGTTAAAAATTATGTAAATATTAATGTATAAGTAATAGAAGGTAATATACA
This sequence comes from Sphenostylis stenocarpa, assembly GCA_963425845.1. NCBI lineage: Eukaryota > Viridiplantae > Streptophyta > Magnoliopsida > Fabales > Fabaceae > Sphenostylis > Sphenostylis stenocarpa. Next base: position 20,083,298 of record OY731398.1, read on the forward strand.
ATTTATTGATTTCTTATTGATATTTATGTTCTATATGATATCATGATATGCATTATAAATGTCATGTTTTCAATCTCCTAATAACTTATTATAAAATTTTAAACTTTTATGAACATAAACTATCTTTATCCAATGACAAACTTATTAAAAAATTGAAATGAATCTCACTATTTCCTCACATATTTATATACTTTTGTCTAAAAATATGATTTTTTAGTTCATTTAGTAAATATATTAAAAAACATTGTTAAAGCATAATTTACTTAACATTTAACAAAAGATAAATAATTACATTAATATTAGGTTCGCTATTAATTAAAAATTATATAAGAATATGAAAATGTCAAATTATTATGTCACTTAAAATTTGTGAGAGTTATTGGATTTAAAATTTTAAGTTGTAACTTCACAATCAGTACTATGTAAAGTGTATTTAAAAATTTTGGAAATATGTGACTAAAAAAAGAATTATTAGTGCAACACGTAATAAAATCATTTTAATTTTAAATGACATATTATTCTTGTAAAAATAATAATTATAAATTATAATATTGGACCATGAAAAGAAAAATCCATTTTAAGCACACCTTATGAATATTAAGATTATTTCTTTATATTCAAGATTACTCCTAATTTTCATATAATTATTTTTTAACCACATATTAATTAAAAAAGTAATCATAAAAGAAATTTCATTTGTCCTTGTGAAATAGTTATATAAACAAATCTCAATGAGAATGTGATAAAAAATCCTTATCAAAGTAAAGCGTGATGAAACCCTAAATTAACTAATATTTTTATAGATTGATACTTAACGAAAAATGTTGTAAAAAATTAAAGGTGACAGATAACAAATCTATAAAATTTGTCAGAAATTGATTCAATATTATTTGTTTATAATATCTAAATAAAGAATTCGTTATTCAGATCTATATGGTTAAATCATACATTTAACCTGTTATATTTTCTGGTGCACCTTTTTAATTATTAACACATTGATTGGTTATATTTCTTTTTTAACGTAATTTTAAGGATTCATTTGATTACTGAATAAAGAAAACAATACTAGAATAGACATTTTCACTCAGTTCCACCTTGATATAAGATTCAGAACGATATACATATATATACACATCGTTCCCAAATATTCCCTGAGGATAAGCTTAAAATAGTAAGAATCTTTAAGGTAAGTAACTGCTAGTTGGTTTTGTTTCAGTGAGTTTGATAGCTAGCTAGCAATGAAATCAGTTTGAGGCTCAAGATTTCTTGCTTCTGTTGCGGAAAAGAAAGAAAAGAAGCACGCACGTCTTCTTTCATCAGAAAAAACGTTAACAATAAGGTTGCATGCCCACGTTTCTACACAGTAGAAGATGTATATATAATTATTCAAAAGTAAGGAAGAATCTAACATATATATATATATATATATATATATATATATATATATATATATATATATATATATGATTGAGGTTATGTGGGGCAACGAGAGGCCTTGGAACCAAGAAGGAATAGATTGGAATCACGGAAAGATAGAGAGAGAGAGAAAGAAAAAATGATCATGTTGAAGAAGGACGTCACAAAAAGCAAAAGCTGATAGGGTAACAGAGAGAACATATTCACGCCTAGACATGTGGGCATCATCAGCAACTATCTATGCTATAGTAAAAGCTTGCTTGGGATTCTGAGCCACAACCTAGCTTTGGTTCTTCTTCTGCTGTTACTACTACTACTACTTATGGTGGACCTCGACCTCTTTCTTCGAAGTTTCTTTGCTTTTATCATCAGAATATATTGTGCATTACCATAGCCCTAGACATTTTTGTGATCACTATCCCATCACTATACTACGACCAACCGACCAACAAAAACCACCCTTCACTGCTTCCTCCAACAAAGAGAGATTCGCTTTTTTGACTATGTTGTGACACCTTTATTCCTTGTAGTAAGCAAGCAATTAGCTAGCTTTTAAAGTTGCAAAAAAGCAAACCACTCGAAGTCCCAGATTCCATCTCTAAAGCTTTCTTCAATTATCATATCAATTACATCATTACCATGATTAGGTTATGACAAATCTGCCTTACAGATTGATTTTCTTGTGGCTTTATTCTGTTATCTTGTAACAGAAAAATTAAAGAATAATGAAAGATGAAGGCTAAGGAAGTATTAGCCAGCTAACCTCCCAGCAATGTTAAGGATAGGAAAGAAGAATAATAATATAATCATATGCTTCTTTAGTTATGATGAAAACTCCTTTTGAAGATGAAAATTTAAAGTATTTTTCTGTTTTTGTCTTGTACCTTTAAAGGTTCAAATTGGCAATCTCGCATTTGATTATTTCTCCTTTGTTTTTTTTGGTTTAGTTCTTTTGTTTTTGAAATGAAGTCAGATCTAGAGTTATAGTGCATGGTTTTGAGTGGTATTTTGGCGTTTCTTTAGCAAGAAATGAAACATATCCTCCTTTTCCATCGTTAACGCTCTCAGTTCACACATATAAAACAAACAAGTACGATAGATCCATTTGGTCAATTTCCTTATAATTTGATAATCATTTTGGACACCATATTAGTACATATTCGTATTGCTACAATTCTACCAAATCAACATGACTCGCTTCTCTCACTCCCATGGTCCCAATTTGGATGTATTCAAACTGCTTTTTCTGTTAAAGGTTAAAATAAGTAATCAATATGAAAAAGGGCTTCTTAAAATTTGAAGATGATTGAAAAAGCAAGTTGGATGTACTAGCAGCAGTGTGTCAGATCAAACTATAGAACTTAAACATGACAAAATTAATGCACAATCGAAGAAGAAATGTTTCATGAAACTGAATCTCATGCACAGTTCATCTGAACCTTGCTAACCCTCCTAAGATGGAAATCCCATGCTTTGAATTTTGCTATGGCCAAGAAAATCAGAAAAAAAAAGAAAAAGAAAAAGAATATATGGATGCGAACTTGGTGCAGTGTTATCTATTATAGTGAGAGAGGAAAAGGTGCAAGGGATGGTAGAGGTGGCCACCTTACATGTGTTGGAAAATGCATCTTCAAAATCCATTTTCTCTCTTTGTCTCTCGCAACACGTATTTCATTTGACTTTCTAACTGTCATATAATATATATATATATATATAATATATATATATATATATATATATATATATATACTCATTTTGAGGAACATTATTACTTTTGTTTCAAATATTTTGTTGGCAATTCAAAATATTATATCTTTTTAGGAAAGAAAGTGATATAAAGTAATTAGGGAAATTGAGATGAATGGAAACTAAAAAGGATAACAAGTCAGAAACATTAGTGTTTGAAGTTTCTTGAGCTTACATTATATATAGCTGGTGCGAAATCATTAATAATGAGAAAATATAAAAATTACATCATCACCACATACAAAAAAGCCTTAGACTAGACCAAGCTTCACACAATTAGTAATATCAACTTAACGGCTCATGTCATCACAACACATGCATATAAACAAATACAGCGATACTTTCGCTCAACATGTTCATACTTGGGTGTACAACAAAAGATATTAACGACATTCAACGATGGAAAAGGAATTTTTACTTGAAGAGTTGCGTACCATTTCTCCTCTTCATGTAACACAAAGTGTTTCTGAACTTCTGATCTTCCTTCCTTCCCATTTATCCTGGTAAGATAGGACTCGTGCATAAAGGGTAGAATTCCATTCCAAAGTTAGCAAGTGCTTCTAACTCTTATACATTCGATCATGCATTACTATGATGATCATAAAAATCTGAGGCGACTAGGAAAGCAAAAGCATCAGAATAGAGGTAGCTTAATTCCAAGGATCACGACAACTGATTATGTGAAGGAGTGAAACAAGGAAGTTCACTCCATGCATTTCCACTTCCATTCCAAAGTACATCATTTCCCGAATTACCCATCAAGAGATTTTTTGGCAAACTGAAACCTTGATTTTCTTCCACCTTTATCGTGTTAAGCTGAGGCATTATTCCACTTAGACTAGAAATAGAATCCATTTTAGAACGAATATTAAACCGGCTTCCATCCTTTGCAAAACTTGGCGGTTCGGCATTATTATTTTCTCCACCACCAAACTGAAACACCCCAGCTTGTGGCTCCAAATTATTGCCCAAGAAAGGGAACTGATGTTGAACTTGTTGCAGATTGTTCAACCGCCATTGCTCACCAAGGCCATTTGACAGCATAGCCCCACCACTATTACCAAGTGATGAAGCTGAAGTAGTGCCAATTTGGAACTCAACATCACTGCCATTTCTAGCCACCAAAGGTGTCGTGATCTCCCCAAAATGAGATCCAATGCCCCCAGAAACGTAGTCACTATTATAATGATGCAAAGAGGTTAAAAATGGAAATTGAGTTTGTGTTGGAGTTGGCAAGTGAGTCATCATCACATGATCAGTGGTGCAGCCACTAGAAGAAGAATTAGCACTTGCAGAGGTAGAACCTGTTGAGGGTTTCATAGGAGACTTTGATCTACCGCTACTTCCTTTGTTTCTTTTGTTCCTTCTACAGCCACCTCCAACTGGCACGTTTCTGAGTGCACCTCCTCTGGTCCAGTAACGACGGCAAGTCTTGCAAAAGTGGCGAGGCTGTGAAAGGCTATAGTTGTTGTAGTAGCAAAACTTGGTGTTGGAAGAATCACATCGTGGACATTTGAGTGCTGCGTCAGGTTGGTGTATCTTTGCCATCCTTGCTCGATCAGCCATGGATCCTGGTCTAATAGAGCCTTGATAACCACCACCACCTCCGATAACAGCCGCCACCGATGAAGGTGGCGGCTGCAAAGATGGTAGAATCTGTGAATTCTGGGTGCCAATTCCTGCTGGCTGATTAGGTTGCTGTGAATTTTTTTTTTTTACAAGTGTGAGCAAAAAAGAAAAAAACAAAAACTACATAATTGAATATCTATAATATGTACAGATACAAAGAGTATATTCAGGGAAAAATAAAATAAAAGATTGATAAAGCGTATGAGTAGGAATATTGTGATTAATGGTATTCTTAGCTTTATTGATGAAGAAGCTATAAAAAAAAAAAAAAAAAAAGGAAGAAAGGGAAAAGAAATGGAAGAGAATGAAAGAATTAATCCTTACCTGTTGTGACCAGTTGGGTGGATCTAGATAGATTGGAAGGGACGGGAAGACCATAGCTCTTGTTAATTAGAGAGCTTTCTTTCTCTTTTGTAAAAGTTTGATGGGTTCTTTCTTTGGTGGTGTGTGTGGGTGGAGAATCACATCAACATGAGAGAGTTGCAGAGAAAGAGATCACAGGGGACGGGAAAAGATAAAGGAGGTTGTGTTGTGGGGGTGTGTCTATATATTTAATTTACTTTTGTTCTTAATTTGCTTCCTCTTTATCTCTCCTTCTTTTTGTTCCTATTAAAATTATTGGGGGATTATGGAGGAGCACCAAGCCAGTTTCTTATTGCATAAGCACCTTTCTCTTCTGCTTTTACTGTGGCATTAACATTAAAGACTTTACTCTCCAATGGCCATGCATGTTAAGTGCTAAGAAAGAGAAACCCTAGCCCTAGGTTTGGATTAACATACTATATTTTGTACTATGAGGTTTTTGAAGACTTGAAAATCATTTTAGAATAATAAGTTGGAATTGAAAAGCAAAAAGGTGTTGAGTCATGGACTCATGGTGGGGAGGTCTTCGGTGGATGCGTCACAATCGAATGTACCTTTGTTTCCCTTCGGCCAGCTCTCCTCCAGGAAAAAGTAGTCATTTTTTTTTCTATTCTTTATTTTTCTTAAACTTTTTTTCAGCAACAGCTTTTTCCTTTTTGTGTCCAATTATTCATTAATACATATGTATCATAAAAAAACACACCACTTTTTGGATATTTTGGTAATTATTTAACACCACACACCATCATGCATGCTATTAAAAATCGAGTAATTATATATGTCCCAAATATTCATTGCCCTAATCATGTTAAGAAGAGTGAGTGCTATAAATTCAAACATTGCCCTAATCAAGTGAAACTTTGTTATAGAATATTAGATAATATTACTTCTTATAAAATTTATATTTAAGTCCAGCCTTCGAAATTGGAAGTTGTTTATATAGTATTGAGGAGAAAAAGAAAAATCAAATGGAAAAAGAAACACCAAATATATAGTAATTAATTATATATATATATATATATATATATATATATATATATATGACTTATAAAGGTGTCAATAAAAAATTGTACACGTTTATTCCTTTATCGTATTTTCAACATTATTTTTCTCCTAGAAAAATACTTATGAAAAACACAAAAAATAAACATCCTTTTTAATGCAATTTAACATTTTTAGCCCATAAAAAATTACTTTTCTTGTATTCTATCCCAAAATATGTCGTAATGTTCGTTTTATCTCTCCATCATTAAAAAAAAACACTTGATTAACTCACACTAATGACTTCATCAAATCAGGCTATAATACTTTAGATGAAAATAATTCTATTTAATTGATATTACATCGCTAAATAATTTTTGCTTAAATGATATTTTTTTATAAATTCAGATAGAAAGTTTTTTTTTTATTTGTATAGTGTATAGATCAATTTATATAATACTTTGTAGATATATCAACATTGATGTAATATATATTTTAAAAATATATTGATATATGTATTTTTTTATTACCCTTTAATTTTGACAGAATTTGACATATAGAATTGAACTGATATAATATTATAATTGAATGAGTGTATCGGTAAAATTATCTTTCTATATATATAACTGTTGATGGTATAATAATTGATAAAATTACATTAATATAAGATATATATAATACGAAATTAAATTATTTCAAGAGTAACTTTATAGCCTTCACTTTTTAATTTCGTTTTAATTTAATAGTAAAAAATAAGTTACTTATTATTAACTTAAAATAATAAAGAGTGAAAATCTTATAAATTATTTCTCAAGTAACTTGATTCATGTATTATATATATAAAGTTGAGTTAATTATATATTTTCACATTCTTTTATATTAGTACTTTTTAAACACTAAATGTTTTCACTAAGATGTTAGGTTGAGTTGAGATGTATCGACTTTCTTTCATTTGAATCTTAAGAAAATCATGCATGAGATGAAGTTTATACAAATTATCGCCATAGAATTGATCCACGCCATGTCAACACGCTAGAAGTTGCTACTCATTAAACTTGGAAGGTACTAAGAAAAAAGAAATTATTTTACTTTAATTTCCTTTTCTTATTAGTAGTATTTTATTCAGAGTTTTTCAAAAACTGAAACTAATTTTGAAACAATGCAACATAGAAATTTTATTATTAATTTGTACTACAATAATTTATATTACCACTAAACCCTAAATTTACGTATTGGTCGTCTACCAAACTACTTTGAAATTGAAATGACACAGATTTTGAACAGACAGCGATGGAGGGTCTGTGCTCACGTTCAGACAAATAAAACGTGCAAATTAATATCCTTCTCAATCTTTAAGAATGTGCCTTTTGCTGGTTAATGTAATGTCTAAGATCGTTGTTACATCATGATATTGTTTCAATTAACGTTAATAATTACATGTGTATTGTTCAAACTCTTAATCATTATTTTTGGAGTTTAGATGTTGTCATCTTCCCTGCTTCCAAACCTTAATAAAAAATTTCCGTATATGCCAATTATCAGAACACACATTTATTATAGTTAAACCCATATATAGATGCTAAGACTTTAAATGATGATTTTTTTTTTAAGTGAATGTTTCTAAGATAAAATATGAAAATGGTATAAGTTAAACCTTAAACCCTAAAAATCTAACAATAGTAAAAATAAAGTCCATTTGTTATGTAATAAAGATACAGTACTAACGGATGAGAATTGGATATGTAGGAAGTAAAGGTCCCACCTACTTTGACGAATTTAAAAATTTAGAATTTGGAAAATTGTTTGAAGAAAATGTTATGGAGACAAGGAAGGGACAAAGAATGGTGGAATGGTGGACAGGAGAAGCAGTTTTTGTGGGGAGGAAGAAGGAATGGCAGTCAGCATACAGATGGTGGCTAAGAGGGAAGGGGGGACTCTTCCTTTACTTACCCATCTTCCTCCCCCTTTCAAGAAGGATAAGAGCAAAAATATACCCTTTTTTTGGATGGACACAATGAAAGAAAGATATTCATACAAACAAATTTATTTTTTATTATTATTTCTTATGTTATTCTTTTTTTTTTAATATTTATTTGAGATTTCAATTCATATTTACTCTTCAAAAAGTTATAAAAGTAATAATGTGATAAGAAAATACTAATAGAAAAAATGGGTATATATATATATATATATATATATATATATATATATATATATTTTTTTTTTTTTTTTTATCATTGCTATTTGATGAATGATGATGCTGGGGATAGCCCCACAACCATGCATGGACAACGACATGGAAGATGGAACACATGCGCATTGTGCATCAAATCTTGATTTTTTTTTCAGGATAAGATTGTGACTCTTGATTCCAGAGATACATGTATACACATTATCAGAATTATTGGAAAGTAATTTATAATATAATTTTGAATTTCTGAGTAAATTTTGAAAATACGCAATGAAAACTATATTTTTCATTTTGAAAAAAAAAAAAACAATAAGCTCAACTTATTATTTTCAAAGCTGAGAGATAAGTGAAATTTAACATTTTAAAAAATAACGTTTAAAATAACAAGATAATGCAAAATTAATTAACGATTAGGGATATTATTGTTATTTGTGGTGTATATTGCTGATAAGTTTTGGTTGTGAAAGTTACACTATATTCCATGGAGATTTGCTTCCATAGGATATGTATCTTTATGAGAGAATCTTCCATATATAGTCAACCTCCTTTTGCTTTTTCATTTGTCTTCCTAATCAAGCTCATTTTTGTCACTTAAAAAAATATTCCACACTTTCATAATTATTTCTCATTAGATCTATGATCCATGATTATTATAATTCTCTCCAATTACTATAAATTGCATATTAGTTAATCATTTGTTAAATCTTAATTGAATGGTTAATTAGGTGGGTCTATTAGTATTTGGTCTATCTATCCACTTTCCTTATTTATAAACAACTTGTAATTATTTGTTAAAAGTTAACCTAATTTGATTATTTACTTAACAATTAGGTTTAAATGTTGGGTAGGCCAATCTTCATAAAGTTTGGTTATGGGTTAGAGAGGAATAGACCCAAAGACCATTCTCTAAATGGGCTTGTGAGTGGAGGACCTTTTGCCCCTTTGTGGGGGTTCTCTAAGGCGTTTTGCCCTTTTCATTATTCAAAGTGGTATGAAATCACCTACTGCTGCATTTCATACCTATGACAACGCTTGTCTTTTATGTAGCAAATAAACCGTTTCATTAGAAAACAGTTGAGAACCATTGCATAAAACCGTTGTCTAATGTCTAGTATAAAAAGATTTTTCTCATATTTTAATTTATTTCGAAAAGATCAGACTCTTATGTATTTAAAACTATCATAAAATGTTATTTATAATAATTCTTAAATTTAAATACTAAAATATTTTTAAAAATAATTAATAGTTGGTATTTCTTTTATATAAGTTAAAACATAATTAATTTATTGACAAATTAATAATTATAAATTGTTGTCAAGTGATTTCTCAAATACCTTTCTAATGTTATAAATAAGAGTTTTTTTTAACAGCGGATTTTTAACGAAGTTCTTTTTAACCTCACGGAACAAACACAGCTAACGGAGGTTTGGATAAGTCGTTAAGTATCGACGGTTACTGCCGGTACGCTCTTCTTCCTAGCCCTCGTCGCCGCTCTTCTCCGTCTACGCCGACGCCTTCATCCACGAAAACTGCCACCGCCTCCTCGACGTCAAGAGGGATTCACGCACTGCGATCTCGCTCGGTTCCTCTTAGGTTGGTTTTTCAGGTTGCGAAGAAAGAAATTCAGGGAGTGGAAGAGAAAAGAAAATAAGAGAAATAGATGAGAAATGTTAAAATTTAGTTAGATTGTTGATTGTTACTTTACTCATTATTGCCATTATTTGTTTTAAATTATGGTTTAATTAGATATAGACTAATAATTCAAACAAATAGGTTAAGAACAAAGCTAATGGTTTTATGATGGATGTAAGATTCAAGGTACAATTGAAAAAGTTTCTACTATCCATGGGATAAATAGACTCCATAACTTGAACTTTGGGAGGCTTCTGCACTCTTTAATTCACCCCATTCTCTATCTGTTGGTTTTTCTTTCTCTGACCCTCTTCCCTTTAGTCTTTTCAGCAGGATTTTGGACTTTTATGTTTTCGGCAACTTTAGTCAGAGGAACAAGGCGTGGGTTTTCCCGCACATTCAATAGGTTCATATTTCTCACTTAAATAAAGTATTTTTTTTTATGTGATTCATATTTGCTTGCTTTCTGTTTTTCGCCAATTATTGGACTTATTAGATTTTATGTTTGCATTGTCTTCCTTCTTGCTTGAAACGTGAGTGGAAAGTGGAAAATAACTACTTTTGCTTCTTATTTTTACTTGAATTTATGTGTGTTTGAGATATTTAGAGTTACTCCTGAATCAGCTTCATATCTTCTCTACTTTGTAATCCAAAAGTTAAATATAGATATGTAATGCAGATCGTACGACATATCATAATGTATACTGTGTAATATATGTTCCTTTTTGCTCACTGCCGCACGCATTGCCTTTGGCTGTGGATAACAGTTCATGGGGAAATAGTCCTTCTACATTGTTTTAGGATGCGTGTCTCCATTATCATCAAGGGAAGTCTCCTTCCTAGATGTCAACTTCAGAAGCAAAACAGTCCTTTTCTTCGATGCAATTATTTTGATTAACTTATTTTTCCCTTTTTGAGGGTGTTGGATTGAAACAATATTTGACATAGTTGTTGCCCTTATTTTAGTGCTCCTGATTTTTTAATACCAATTTATGCTCTCACTATGCAGTGGTAGGTTATTCTGGTTATGCTGTCTAGTTGAACATGCTCCAAACATTGCATCATCCCCTACCACGACTTCATATTTCAGGTCCTTTAAACCTCATAATTGCATACATCAAAGAACTTACAGAACACCAAGGCATCTTTCAGGAGTTCCCACCATACCTTCTCTATCATATTTTCCTTTAAAGCAGAGATCAAATATCTTTGGAAGCCAAGGTATTTTGGGAAGCTGTCTCTCTGTCAGATACATAAGTAATGAATCAGTTGAGCTGAAGACTGACAACGATGTTGTGCGGTTCTCTCTGGACAAGTCGGATGATATTAATTCCGAAAACAAGAGCCGGAAGAACAAAAAAGTTAAAATGTCTAAAAAAGCTAAACTGAACGAGCTCAGGTTTTATCGTTTGAAGGCCAAGAAAAAGATGAATTCCCCAAATCCAGTTGTTAGAATTAGATATAAACTTGAAAAGGTTGGATTTTATTGCAACCTTAGATTACAGCTTTTTAGTGCAACAAAATTGTCTCCATTGTTGGTAATTTACTTTTTTTATTTTATCCTCTATGTTTTTGGACGTGCTCCAGCTTTCTAGCAAGTAACAATGGTATGAGCATTGTTGTGGTATTCACTAAATTAATCTGCTTCCCCTTTTGTTCGTTGTATGGGCGTTGAAATAACCAAAATGTTGCTACTTATGGATTTGTATATCCAAATGCCTTCACTAAATTGTATTTTCTATTTGGGAATGTTTGTGAAGTTATATTTTTCATTAAGACATCATTACCTTGAATATGATTTTTCAGTTACCCTGCATATGAGTATAAAATCACAAAGTACATTAGCTAGATTAATGGATATGTTTCTGTTTAAACTTGCTTTGGTATCTTCACCAGTTCACCACATACGTACAATCATGATTTAGTGCCTCAGATAGACTGGAAAGAGGCTTTGTTCCTTTCATCCTTAATTTTTCATTTCTAACTTGGGGGTCTTCTGTTTTAACTTTGAATTGCGCAGGCCAAGCGAAAGGAAACTTGGTTGATAGAAAAACTGAGAAAATATGATGTACCAAAACCCCCTCCAGAAACATTTGATCCTGAAATTTTAACTGAGGAGGAAAGGCATTACCTGAAGCGCACAGGTGAGAAAAAGAAACATTATGTACCAGTTGGGAGACGGGGAGTATTCGGTGGGGTTGTTCTTAATATGCATCTTCACTGGAAAAATCATGAAACAGTAAAGGTTATCTGCAAGCCTTGCAAACCGGGGCAAGTTCATGAATATGCTGAAGAACTTGCTCGATTGAGCAAAGGCATTGTGATTGACATCAAACCTAATAATACTATCATCTTTTACCGTGGGAAGAACTATGTACAACCACAACTAATGTCTCCTCCAAATACATTATCAAAAGCAAAGGTAATTTCCATTGCATTTGTTATTCGTTGACTAAATGTATTTAGTGATAAATATATCACTGTATTTTTGTTGAAGTTATAGGGTACTCACAGTAATATGCTGGTTGTATTAAGATGTGATACAAGACGGTAACCCAATAGTCCTATTTATACTGATACTATAATCTTAATTTATAAGAGAACAAAAACTTTCAAGTCCCTTAGAATAGGACATTTTCTAACAAGAATAGATATCAAGGTCCCTCAAAATAAGGTAACACAAACACCCCTAAAATAAAAGAAATAATCTTAATTTGTTATATGGATGCCATTTTGAAGGTAAGTATCCCTTGTTGATACCTTCTGCTGGGCAATTAGAAATTTGGAAATAATCTACCTGAGTGTTGGTGTTGTTGAACATGAGTACATGACAGTGTTATGTATGTTGCAATATAGTGGGCTGAGATAATATACTTGTATCAAACCCATTCAAATAAAATAATTCAAGTTGTTATGGCAATCATCTTTTCTTGATGAGCTTAAATTAGGTGGATAGGAGTGATTTGCATCTATTGTAGCTTTCTAAATATAAATCAGCTATATTCATAATACTTGTTTTATTAATTATTCACTTCATTGAGTAGTATGGTTAGCTATGAAGTTTGCACTTTGCAGACTACTTTAGATTTATGTTTCGACATATTGCAGCTAATAGTAATGCTTTCTATGGAGGTTAAACCTTTTTTTTTTTTTATTTAGATAAACTTGTTCTAGTAGGCACTGTTTGTTTTCTGAGAAATGAAAGGACCGGTGCTTTGATGGAATGGATAAGTTAAAAACTGCATAGTGCGGAGTCATGGGTTTTCATGGGGAAAATACTGTGTTGAGAAAGCATTGTGTTGTATTCTTTTAGCATAAAGTTTATGGACTTACGGTTTCTATTTTGTTGTGAAAAATTTCCAGGCCTTAGAGAAATATAGGTTCGAGCAATCCCTTGAGCATTCTAGCCAGTTCATTGAAAGGTTGGAGAAAGAACTTGAAGAATATCATCAGCACCTTGCAAAGTTTAGAAAAGGGAAAGAGGATACCACTAAAGATGTTAGTTTTGACATATTACTACAATAATGTTTGTTTTTGCCTTTATGATGCTTGATTTAGACACAAGTGTCGTAATCAGATTCGTCTTCTTGCCTCTGTTCTTTGTGGAAAAGCACATCTGAGGGGCTTATGAAACAGTTCCATTGCACTAGTAAAGTATAATGTAAAAGCAATGTAGGATGACAATAGATGAAGAACGACTAGGCTAAAATTGATTAAATTTTTAAAACAGCATATTGCTCCAATGGCCCATTTAATCAAACACATTTTGAAGTGTTGTTATTTTTCAGGGCTTGGGGAAGCATGACTCTACTTTTGCTGGACGCCAAATGTGACATAAATGAGGCTCAGACAACCTGATCTTATTGGCTTTCGAGGAAATGTACGATTTGTAACCTTTATTATTTGCAAGTGGTCTAAGGTCTGCATAACTTTTGCATGATACATGAAGTGCCTATATTAGGATTGAAATACTAATGTTACAGATGAAAAGGTTACTCATCATGTTAGGTCTTGTGATACTAACAATACAAATGACAGTGTTACTTAGCATATGGTACCATTGCTCTATTTCCTCATATTTCCTGCATGTCTGACCCACCAGAACGAGTGATATTTGCAAATTCTTTTTCCAAATACATCATTCAATTATTTGTTCAGTAACATTCAATCACTGCCACTTATTCTCACAATTTTGATTCCTTTTATTTTAAATAAATTCATAGGACTTTTTTCTTGCTAAAATTTTATTTGAATTATGGTAAATATTTTTTTTAATGTTATTATGACTGTATAAAAACTTATTTGAACAAATTTTATTTGAATTATTTTAACTAGCTTTTAAAGATAACTTAAGTTAGAAGAGTGTCCCATCCAGTCTTACATGACATTGTGGGAATACCAAAGAAATGTCTCAGAAGATGTCAAAAGAGATGCTCTGTTTATATGCACGGACACCTGCTTTGAACCAATTTATTCATAGTAAACAACAATGCCTTTTATTAATATTTATTTCAAAATTCGACAAGTTGATAAATAATCAAATGCATCTATGATAAGGCGCGCAAAATTGTAAATAATAGACATGTTACTCATTATAAGCTTGTTTTTACCTTTTTAGTATAACTTTTACCGTATTAAATGAAAAGCTAAAACTGTATAAATAATTGAATAAATTACACACCCTTTTCTTAAAAACACAAATGTTACAGTGCCTCTCCTTTTGTCGTTAAAAATTACACCCTCTTTTATCGTTAGAATATTGTAGGAACGTGAGAGTGACCCTCGAGAAACACGTTATCCGTACATAATACAATAAATGTTGATGGGACAACGTAGAAAATGAAATGTTTTGGATCATGTTTTGGAACGTTGTGATCATCACCATTTTCTAAGTATCTCATTTTCATGTTTGATGGCCAGCTAATTAAATTTACATTTTTTAACACCAGACTATACCCTAATTAAACCCTTATATAAAATTATCTAAACTGGTTAATGAAATTAACTTTGTAATCATCTCGTCTAAACGAATAGAAGAACTTGGAGGCAGAAACAATAGCCTTAGTCTGAGATGGACAGCACAGTCACAAACTCGAATTCAAATTCAAGTTCAAGTTCAAGTTCAACCTTTTCAGTCACTATTCTTCTCTTTTTGAGGGTTTTAACCTTTGTGTTTCTTCTTATTGCACTCATTTTCATTGCCATAGACACCATAACTGATGATGAGACAGGTGAAGAAATCAAGTTCAATAATATCTATGCTTATCGGTAAGCATTATTAATTCTTTACTTAATTACTTCTTTCTTTTTTAATAATACCACTCAGACTTTTATATAATTACCAATATCAGGAGAACCATTTTAACCTAAAGCTAGGGTTATGGATTCATTGATTTGCAAATATTGTTTGTTGTGCTAAACAAATGTCAAATGCTACCAATGCGCATACAAATACAGATTCAGGATCTGTTTCTCACATATTAAGGAAAAGGTGTTTCTGATTTTTTATTCAAAATAAAAGTTATTATCTCTGTTTAAACATAAAAGTATTAAAAAAACTTACTTTAATGAAAAACTAGATCCTGATTTAGATCAGATTTTCGATATTTTCGTCTTTCAATTAAACATTTAAAAGTTGTTGATTTTTTAAAACAGTAAAATATTGTTAGCAAACTCAGACCAATATTTTCTGGAGTTTATTTATATCCAATTTTTTTTATTCAATTATGTTTTTAAGTGTCGATGTATAGAAAGATTCGGATGTTTTTAAAAATAATTAATTTAGTCTTTTAAAATAAAAAAAATGTTTTTAATTCTTAAATAGTAAATTTGAATTAAATATATATTTTTTTAAAATTTAGTCTTTTTTAATTTATTATTTAGGAACAAAAGTCATATTTTATTAAATCCCTATTTTTTTAGTTTAAAGAGTTAAAATAATTATTAAGCTAAAATTTCATAAGCTAAAAACATGATTAAACTAATATTTTTTCAATTCTTAACATAAAAAAATTAAACAATATTTTACAGAAATTTTTTTATACACCTTATCAACAAGTATTTTCTTTTGCTCTCTTTCTTTTTATCATATTATAATAATTATAAAATTTCTATTTCTATTTCTTTTTCTAGGTTTGGGTGTCATTTATTATTAAGAGTGTCTCTTTATTATTTTTCTAAAAATTATATTATTCTCCTTTATTTTTTTTATTTGTAATTTGCGTTTATCAATTTACATTTTCATAACTTTTCTATCCATATATGTTTACATATGCTTTAATATATTTTTTTATTTGTAATTTGCATTTATCAATTTACATTTTCATAACTTTTTTATTCATGTGCTATAAACAATAAATTGAACATGATTATCTTTAAAGAAAAATTCCCGCAAAATTATAAGTTTCGAACATAAAAATAAATTGTTAACATGTGGGGTAAAATGTTATTGTTATCTCTCGTATAGATACTGATAAAGATGTGAAATGAGAATAGTTTTTACTGTCTTACCAATGTAGATACATGATCTCTACGATAGTCATTGGGTTTGCGTACAACCTGCTTCAGATGACATTCTCAATCTTCACTGTGGTCTCTGGAAACCGTGTATTTAGTGGTTATGGTGGCTATCTATTTGATTTCTTTGGTGACAAGGTAAATACATAATCTATAACAATATTTCACACGACAATGTAAATAACACACAAAAATTACTGACAAAAAAGTTTTCTGTTCTGCAAAGGAACAATAATATTTTGACCTAATATATTTTGAATTTGAACAAGTTTTCGCTGTTAATTTGTATGGACAGATCATATCATACCTTCTGATTTCGGGTTCTGCTGCTGAATTTGGTTTGACAGTAGAGCTGCGTAGAGTTTTACCTGCCAACCCCTTCACTTATAAGGCAAATGTTTCGGCCAGCCTTCTTATCATTGGATTTTTGTTCACTTCCATGGCATCAATTTTCACTTCCTTTACTCTCCCAAAGAAACCCTAGTCGCTTGTGTTTTTCATATACAACAATTTCTACAACATGTTTTTTTCTTAGTTGACAATTAATGTAACTGTTGGAACTGTAACAAACAATTAGATCATGTCTTTTATACTTATAATTTTTCTATCTTTTTTTTTGTCATTTACCCTGCTGTTATCAATACATAAAAGTTATTTACTGTTGTAAAATTTATTGTACAAACAGTGTTTCTATTATGCAGAAAATTATAAACAGATAATGCTATTGCTTGAGTATGTGCTTTTTATTCTTCAATTATACAACATCTTACTCGTGCCTCGTTCAACATTTCTAGACATAATTGAGTGTTAGAGAGTGTTTATACATAACCCTTGACTTTGATTTTTACTTTGTTGTTATTGAACCTGGTTGCGCGCAGTTGTGTCTTAATACAAAATACGAAAAATAACAAAAATGAGGTTCAGCCATTTTGTTTGACCGATGTTATTTATTGGAGTGTTCTTGAGTTGTGTGGACCTTTTTTTATCAGATTATGTAATTTTGCATATTCTGACCAGAAAAAAAAAATGGAAGAATTTTCAGACTTTGATGTTGTAAATTAAGGGTATTACAAAATTTATAAAGTGTTCCTCCAAACTATAAGACAGTTCGTGTTCTCACATTCTCATACGTTACAGAAGACGATTTCAGAGAACGTTACAAATAATTTTTCAATTACAGACTCACTATCAAATCTTCCTATAACTGTTACAGATTTTTTCGTATAAACAGAAACTACTTCACACTTCAAAAACACACATCTCTCATCTTCCCTTCTCTTATCTTTTTTCTGTTATCCTAGATTAATTTCCTCTTTTGAAAAGTTTTTTATTAGTTTCTAAGATCCTCGGATATTCCGATAAGTTCCTGTTGTATCCTGGGAGAATTACGCAATACATCACGGATAAATCCTTAAGGACAGTGATTATATATGCCTCAAAAATAAAGTTTGTTTGTGTCTTTATCCACCTTATTAACATTTTATTCAAACATACACAACATTTATTCTCATTTTGTCTTTTAAACTTTATTGCTGATGTAGAATAGGGACTGATTTTTAAGACAATACTGATTTTCTGTTCCTTTTTCTTTCTTTGTTTGGTTTTATTCATTTCATGATCAGTACTAAATACCAAAAATATTTTACTCAATTAAGTTGACAAATTAATGCGTCAGAATAACTTTGTTTTGTCTGTTTTTTTATTTTGAGAGCATGAATAATAATAATAATAATAATAATAATAATAATAATAATAATAATAATAATAATAATAATAATAATAATAATAATAATAATAATAATAGTAGAAGACACATTGATGACAGCTAGTTAAGGCTTTCAATAGTATTATTTTAAAAATAATTGGATCTGAGTATTTTTCACGCACTTGAGTTTTGACCCGTTCAAGAACGTAATCGTGTTCACCACGCTGTGGCCGAAAGCTTTTTCAAAAATATTGTTTCAAATTTCGTACCCAACATACAAATATTGAAAACAGCATCATTTTCATAATATATATTACAAAGCACATGCATTTGTCACGATAGAGAGAAGAAAGAGATCATTGAGATAAAGTAGGGTCAACAGTAGTAGTAATGATATCAGACTATGAGATTTCACAGAAAATTTGAAGCAAACGCAGAGTTCAGTCAACGAATTGATTCGACTAGCTAGCTGTGATGCCACCATTTTCGTAATCATTGTGCACTATGCTTCTTCTTTAGCGTTGACTTTTATCCTTATCGGTAAACGAGTACTAGGTATACTAGAGTACACGTTCAAATTATTGATATTATAAAAGGTCACATGATGCATGCACCCAATTTGTTAATTCGCAGGAACAAGTTTTCTGGGTACTGGGAAGAAGAAACCTGTGAGATATGGCGGATTCCTCACCCTCAAGATCCACTGTTTCAAAAAATGCCCTTCTCCTGCTGAGGGTCTTAACCGTTGTCTTCCTTCTCATTGCTCTCATTCTCATTGCCATAGCCAGCGTTACTGACGACACAGGGACCAAAATCAAGTTCAGTGATTTCTACACTTATCGGTAAGCATATATATGCATATTCTTTATACATCTATCCATCTATCTTTCTCTTTATTGTAAAATTTACTCAGAAATGTAAAGTTAAATGCAGATATATGATCTCGACCATAATCATTGGATTTGTGTATAATCTGCTGCAAATGGGGTTTTCAATCTTCACTGTGGTATCAGGAAACCGTGTATTAAGTGGTGATGGAGGTTATCTGTTTGATTTCTTTGGTGACAAGGTACATATATCATGTCATAACATATTGTATATCAGAATGAAGCTTTTGCAGTAATGTTGAAGAGACTACGTAAAAAATTGTGATTTTAATCAAACAAGTTTGTGCGTTGTTATGACAGATCATATCGTACCTTCTGATTTCTGGTTCTGCTGCTGGATTTGGTTTGACCGTAGAGTTGAGTAGAGGTTCACCCTCCAACTCATTTACTGACAAGGCAAGCGCTTCGGCCAGTCTTCTTCTGATTGGATTTATGTTCACTGCCATAGCATCAACTTTCACTTCCTTTGCTTTGCCAAAGAAAACTGATAATTAGTCAGCTTTCTGCAGAAAAAGATAGTGTATAAATTTATAATTCTTTCTTATTCCCTTCTCTAGTTAATCTTTTGTTGGTGGTTCAATTGTGGCTTTATTGTCATTGATTAATTTGTACCTTGTTTATATATTTGTGACTGTATTTTTCCTTTCTAAATATATGAAGCAACTGTGGTTTCATTTTTTAAATTAAATTATTCTGATTATAATCTTCAGATTTCACAAACAAGAGAATACATCGGCATTTTTAACTTTTGAAAGCACGCCACACTTTTATATTATTTCTGAAACTGACAAATTTAAAATAAATCTTTAAAAAGTGTCATATATGATTGCATTAGTCTAAATTAAAAGAATATGAATCAAGTGACAGTAACGTATGTGTTTAAATATGATTGGCAATTGTTGGATATAGTAGTTTAGATTAAACAACGTAAAAGTCCAAGAAGTATAATGGTTAGATACAGTTTGGATAACCTCAAAACATTATAGAACCAAACAAAAATGTACCTCCAAAAAAGTATGTCAGTCTTCTTAGTCTTTGTTCTTTAAATGTTTTCTTCCTCACCTCAGCTATGGATCTTCATGTGATTAACTCAGAACGTGCTTTTCGGTACAAAATTAGAGAAAAATAAAATACCAAAAGTACCTTTTGGGATATCTATTTATTAATATGAAATATATCTCATCTTCTAATAAATTCATTAGGACCTCTTTTAATAATACAATCGTAATAAATTAAAATTAAAAAACAAATAATATTTTAAATATAATAATGAGGTTAAATATAATAATGAGATGTAACTATGTTATTATTTCTTTATTTAAGAGAAATATTAAGACATTTATATTATCTTTAAATTATAAGTTTTACTTAAATTATTTAAATATTTTATTTAAATAAAAATGTATTTTTGTTAAGTTTATTTTTTTAAATTAAAGAAAATATTTTAATTATTATCTGATACAAAACTTACCATCTCATAACACTTGTGATGTCACATTGAAAAATATTCATCACACAAATAACTTCTTCTTCAGAAAAAAAAAACTAATAAAAAGTTTGGACTTATATCATCAAAATAAATAACCTGATCTGAGACATATTTATATGATTAACGTGGACTAAAACCTGTATCTTACAATGACTTAAAAAATAGTCTCATTAGCATATCTGAAAAGACTTTGGCTAATATCACTACTACAAAAAACGCTTTCAACGTCGGTTCTGGAAGGCTTTCAACGTCGGTTTAATAACCGACGTTGTATCAGGCGACGTTGAAAGTCGTAACTTTCAACGTCGGTTCAAAAACCGCTATCTAAAGTCGACTTTAGATAGCGGTTGTAAGGGGAACCGCTATCTAAAGTCGACTTTCAATGTCGGTTTTTTTGAACCGACGTTGAAAGTATGATTTTTTAAATTAATAATTTTTATTTATTTACAACCCCTTTACCCCCCTTTTATTATCTAGAAGTCTCCCTCTCTTCCTATTATATTTTTATTAGGTCCTCCATCTCTTTATATTATATTTTTTAGAAGTTTGTTAATTTTTAAGAGAATTGTCACCTGGCAGGATTCGAACCCAAGATCTTTAGAGTTGGAGGTTGATACTCCAACCACTAAACTACTTGAATTTTTTGATAATAACTTACAAATAAATTATATTTATATACAAATAAATATATATCCGTGTAAATATATACAAATAAACCCAAGTACTTTCATCTTCTTCGCACCGATAATCCTCCAAAATTTTGTGTTCTTCATGCTCGACAGCCCTCCCAAATTCACCATCTCGCTCACAATTTCACTCCCTCTTTGTGACCTTGTACCAGTGACTATCCACCATTGTTCGAGCTTAATCACCTTCGTCTCTCCAACCCCAATCCTCCACCCTTCTATTCAGACTTCGAAGATCTTTAACCCAAGCATGCATCACCCGACCTCAAGCTTGAAATCCAACCCAGTGACCTTGAATCTCAAATCCGAGTGAC
The DNA here is from genome assembly GCA_963425845.1 of Sphenostylis stenocarpa. NCBI lineage: Eukaryota > Viridiplantae > Streptophyta > Magnoliopsida > Fabales > Fabaceae > Sphenostylis > Sphenostylis stenocarpa. Next base: position 20,104,853 of record OY731398.1, read on the forward strand.
CAAAACACCCAATCAAAAACCAAGCAACTTCGAATCTCAACCCCGACCTACCTCGACGAACTCGAGGCCGAACCCCAACTCGGCGACATCGAACCCCAAAGTTCAAGCCAAACTGTTTTTATAGAAGATTTTCAAAACTCACGGCTTAATTAATCTGTTAAAAGATTCTTTTAATCTGTTAAAAGTGCAGCTTTAATCCGTTAAAACTTCTTTTAATCCATTAATACGTTCTTGATTCTTTAATAGATTTGTTTTAACCGATACTCGCAACGTTTATATCAATTAAAACACTTTACAAAAAATCTTCTAAGTTGATTTAATCGATTGTTTCGCGATTCAATCGATTGAAATACTCGCAAAACTTTCTCGTAAAACTTTTCAACTAATTTTAACTGATAAAAATAAGTTTTAATCGATTAAAACGCTGTGCGAAATTGTTTTAATCGATTGAAACGAGATTTAATCGATTGAAACGCTATCTAAAATGTATCTCGCTTGAGCGACACCATTCTCGCTCGAGCGAAACGCCCCCTGCACAAAATTAGCATTCTCGGGTTGTATTTCGCTTGAGCGATTCTACCCTCGCTCGAGCGAAATAAGACTCTGATCGATCATAACTCGCAATGATCGATCATAATTGAGAGGATATAATAGCGGTTCCCTTATAACCGCTATCTCAAGTGTAACTCGCTTGAGCGACACTCTTCTCGCTCGAGCGAAACGCCCCCTGCACAAAATTAGCATTCTCGGGTTGTATTTCGCTTGAGCGACACTACTCTCGCTCGAGCGAAATCAGGTTCTGATCGATCATAACTTGAAATGATCGATCATAATTGAGAGGATATAACACTTTAGATAGCGGTTTCCTTAGAACCGCTATCTAAAGTGCACTTTAGCACTAAAGATAGCGGTTCCCATATAACCGCTATCTAAAGTGTGTGAGTTTTTGTGGGTTTCAACGTCGGTTATACCACCACCCGACGTTGAAAGCCCATGCAGAAGGGTTTTCAACGTCGGGTGAGGGCATAACCGACGTTGAAAGCCTACTTTCCACGTCAGGCTTGCTTAAACGACGTTGAATGTGCCAAAATTCGACTTTCAACGTCGGTTGTTCAACAACCGACGTTGAAAGCATATTCAACGTCGGCTAGGATTTAACCGACGTTAAACAGCGACATTGAAAACATATTTTCTAGTAGTGTATGGGTTGAAAAATGATCTTGGTAATTGGGAAAACTCTTATTAATAATGGTAAAAACTAATCATGACTTATGTTTTGATATATGATCGTCGAAAATCAACAATATTAATAATAATTTCACTTAACTTCAAGAAAAAAATCATGGAAATGTCCTGATTTTATATAGATTATAGATTATAATAACATTGTTAAGTTTAATTTTGATGTATGAGATATTATCTTAAAATACATATCGATAAACTAACAAATAATAATGTATGTAAATTATCATATTTTTAAATAATGTAAGATTTATAAACGTACTGAAATCACTGCTAACCTAATAATAAATAATAATCCTGATAATTATTTTAGTACAAAAGAATTTTAGGCAGACATCTGATATCCAACCTAACTCAGGTTAAAGATGTTATAATCAAGGCTAAATTAATGAGATAATATAAAGGAAAAATTGAAAAAAAAATGAGTCTCTTAAATTTTAAATTCTTATTTATTTGATAAAATTTTAAAATATCTAATTTTTAAATAATCAAATAATTATCATAAATTATTAAAATTTTAATTTTTTTTCACTCAAATAACTTATTTTATTATAAAACTATTTTAAAAAATTTCATAACAATTGAATTATTCAGTAGGAATTTCATGCAAATACAAATGCAGAAGTTAAGCATTTGAGAACAACTCATTGGTGTTTAAGAGAATATGGGGTGTCAAAAAGCTAGCATACTATGATGAACTATAATTAAACTTTTGAATTTTACGTCGATATTAAAATCGAAATTTAAATTTTATAAAAATAGTATATATTTTTCTTTAATTTTAAAGATACTCAAATTAAACCTTGAGAATATGTAAGAAAAAAAAGTTATATAGTTATGATATGACATATCATGTGTGATGCCATAAACAAATTCCATGTGGCCGTGACGTATGTACCACGTCATCTAAAATTCCTATGTGCATGGTTGACTGATTTGGTATCACGTTGAAAGATTTGATAATTAGAGTTTAATATAAGATATTTTAAAAATGGATAAAAAAGTCAACCATTAGAGACAAGAAAAAAATATTGACATCTTTGATTTCTATATAAAATACAACAAAGGTAAAATAAAGATTCAACTCCTTATATATTCATTATGAAATGATTAAAGTTCCTTATAATACTTTGCCCCTTTTAATTTTCAAAATTATTAAAATTGTATTATTAGTAGCATATTTTGTAAAAGATTCAACAACGTGAGTGTAAAAAATTTGAATGAAATATACTTCTCTAACCAATGGCAATTGGTTTATATTACTCAACACTTGTGCTAATAGGGTCAAAGTCAACCAAAGAGAAGCAATAAACAATGATATCAAAGAATGTGAGGTTTCGCAGAAAATCTTCAGCAAACGCAGAGTAACGAGAGTATAGGTAGGTGTGATTCCAACGCTTTCAAAGTCAGCTATTTACGTTTCATTCGGAATCATTATACATCCACTTGCCCAATTAACTTTGGCTTCATCGTGAGTAAACGATCAGAACAAGATTACGCGTTCATATTTCATAGTGTTATAAAAAGGTCAAAAACTGCACCTAAATTATTCGCAGAAACAAGGTATTGAGATACTAGAAAAATGCCTGAGATGGTGAATAGCACACCCTCTAATTCCTCCACAGCTTCAACAAGAACTGTGCTTCTCCTTTTGAGGGTCTTAACCTTTGTGTTCCTTCTCATTGCTCTCATCCTCATTGCCATAGTCAAGCAAACTGATGCTGAAACTGGTGAACAAACCAAGTTTAGTGATGTTTATGCTTATCGGTAAGCATGCATTATACTTTACTATCCAACCCTAATTAATACACTATAACATCATTTTGAGCTTTATATGATTAGCATGCAAGGTGAGAAAGTTTTTTACCTGAAGGTCTAGTTACATACATGATTGTAAATTTATATATAAGAAATGTCATGTGAAGAAAAACCGATACTGTTTTGTGAATGCAGATATATGATATCGACGATAATCATTGGATTTGCGTATAATCTGCTGCAAATGGCGTTCTCAATCTTCACTGTGGTATCAGGAAACCGTGTAATAAGCGGTGATGGTGGCTATTTGTTTGATTTCTTTGGTGACAAGGTACAAATATATCATGTCATAACATATTGTATATCAGAATGAAGCTTTTAATGTTGAAGCTTTAGCAGTAAGGTTGAAGAGACTAAATAAAAAAACTGTGATTTTAATCAAACAAGTTTATGTGTTGCTATGACAGATCATATCATACTTTCTGATTTCGGGTTCAGCTGCTGGATTTGGTTTGACCATAGAGTTGGGTAGAGGTGCACCCTCCAACTCATTCACTGACAAGGCAAACGCTTCTGCAAGCCTTCTCCTGATTGGATTTTTGTTCACTGCCATTGCATCAACTTTCACTTCCTTTGCTTTGCCAAAGAAACCTAATAATTAATTAGCTTGATGCAGAAAATTAATGTCGCTTTTAAAAGTTTATAGTTCTTTCTTATTCCCTTCTCTCGTTAATCTGGTTTTAGTTCAATTCATTTCCTTTTGTTGGTCATAAATTGCGACTCAATTGTCATGGATTAGTGTGTATCTTTTATATCCCTGTTCTGTATTCTTCCTTCTGAAAATATGAAGCAACAAAATTGTATTTGTTTTGAATTTTGAAATAGAATGTATTTATCTTGTTTCATTCTTGCTTTTGCTTCTATATATTTACATCTACTCTCATTATTACATTCATAGTGTTTTATACGAAAATAATTTAATTTTGTTTATACTTTGATTATAAAAATAATATATATAAAATTTACTTTAATATTATATGAAAGAATCATTAGTAAAATTTTTACCTATGTTATTTTGATTTTTTTATGTCACATATAAATTTGACTTAATATACGTACGTTAGATGTAATTATTATTGTAAATTTCATCCTTTTTTTAATATTCGATTTATTTTATTTTGTAGTCAAATTTTAGATTTTCAATAAGTAATAATTTAAAGTTAAATTAGTATAAAGACTAAAACTACTTAAAAGTTAAACATTATAAAGTCTAAACTAATATAAAAACTAAAATTAAACTACAGAATGCAATATTATAAATAATAATCTACAAATTAAGTATTAGAAAGATCTGATATTAGAGATTGATGTATCTTGAAATACTTGAAACATTAATTTGACTCCTATTAATATACAATACACATAAAGATAAATGAATTTAACAAATATTAAAAATAATTACTTCAGTTAAAGAATCAGTAATATCGTATAAATTATGACTCTCATTCAATACAAGATAAAGTAGTAGTCAAGCTTATTATATTAAATTGAAAATCAAAACATAATATAATTTTATTTTCAAAATTTAAATATAAGAGTATAAATATTATAATAATATAATATTTTTCTCTTTTTTACTATTTTTGTCTATTAATAATATAACATTTTTCTCTTTTTACTATTTTTGTTATTAATATTATAATAAATACTTTTTTTTTCTTTTTCAAATACTAGGCATTTAAATTTAACATTGGAATCAAAACTTATCTTGCTTCGAATGTTTGTCCGTTTTTTTATCATAAAATATTCTAATATACAAACAACAAAAAACATAGGATTAAAACACATAAACAAATAATCCACTCAAACACATAAACGAATAATCACATATTATAACAATTCAATTTTAATAATAATCTAATAGAGACATTCAATTTTAACATAAAGAAAGGAGATGAAACACACATAATACTGATATCAAATATGTAAAAAATATTTTAAAACTCAAATTTAATCGAATGTCAATTTGGGACACATACAATATAAGTATTTTTATGACTGAGTGTAGTTAAATATATAACTTAGAGAGAAATTAATTTGATCGATGCTACAATTGTCATAAGAGAAAAAAAAAAAGAAGCTTACCGTGATTAAAACGTAACTTTTACGTGAAACTTTATAAAACTTAATGTAAAAACCGTTTTTTACATTAGTTAGAAAATCACTGATAACAAAATAACTTTTACGTATATGTCCAACATAAAAGTAATTTTTCTTATTTATAAAAATATAATAGATTATTTTTGGTCCCTTGGATGACATTAAAATCCACCAGTGATAATCATGTAATATGTTTTTCAAATAATTAATATGTTTTTCAAATAATTAAAGAAATCAGTTTAATGTAATATTTTAAACAAATCAAAGTATTAGTGTTGAGATAGAAAGAAAAAAAGATTATCTGATATATTTCATAAACCACGAGGAATATATCAACATAATTTACTCAATTAATAGTTAAGAGGTAAAAAAAAGATAAAAAATTTAATGAAACCTATTTTTATGGTTTATTATGAGAGTTTGCTGATAAATAGACAACTTAAAATAATATCAATAAGTTATATGATGTTATTTTGAATTGCTTAATGATTGGTTAAGTTATTTTGACAAATATTAATGTAATTCATCGTATATCTTACTTTTATATTTACATTTTGATAATTTTATTTTTTTTAGTAATTATTTTAAAATTATACCTGCAATAATTCTTAATTGAAATTAAATTCATTAGATTATTACGTATGTTTGAGCCACTAGAGATTAATAAGACCTAAAAGGAAAAAATTATTTTGAAACCACTATTCACCGAAACCATCCATCAATAATTATATTTTACATTATAATAATAATTTTAATTTGTTTTTATTTTTATTAAACCTTTTAATGATTATTATATTAATCAATAACTATATTTTATATGATAATAATAATTTTAATTTATATTATACTTTTAATGATTATTATATTAATAAAATTAGGATGTATGGGAGGTGGTAATATCACCCCTTTTAATGATTATTATATTAATAAAATTAGGATGTATGGGAGGTGGTAATATCACCCCTATTAATAAAAAAAGGTATAATAAAAATGATTTGGAAATAATTTAAAGCGTACTATTGAATAATTCACATTTAATAAAATAAGTATGATTTAATTTTTTAATAAGTTTTTAAATTAAAAATATCAAATATATACTAAATATGAAAATATTCAGAGAGGGTCTATGGAGGACGCTTCTCTTCTGCGAACAAACACACCCTGCCCTTGACACTCGAGAGACTCCCACCGCACCACAAGCGCCACTGTCGCGAATCGGACTCCAACACAGTCCAGAAGTAACTGAATTCGAACGGCAACTTAGAGAAAGCAACGAACGGGTTTGGGAATTGATGCGATGATGAAAAGCCATGTGCGTTAGGGTTTCGTTTTGCATTCAAATTCCGAACTATCTTTCAGTTTGAGGAAGCGACAAGAGTAGCGTGCGTTTGAAGATGAGCATTGTTCCCAAAGAGACGATCGAAGTTATCGCACAGAGCATTGGGATCAACATCTTGTCTCCCGAAGTCGCTCTCGCCGTCGCTCCCGATGTCGAATACCGCATGCGCCAGATTATGCAGGTCTCTTCCACACTTTTCCTTTTTGCAATTATCAACTCTGTTGAGTGTGCTTCTATCTGTAGCTTCGTTAATTTTACGCGATTAAAGAAGTCTTCTGTTCACCTAACTCTTAACACTGTTTGTGCAAACCTCAGGAGGCAATTAAGTGCATGCGGCATTCTAAGAGAACCACTCTGACAGCGGATGATGTTGATGTTGCACTGAACTTGAAGAATGTTGAAGTAAGTATGCGCCTTAAGTGATTGGATTTTAGAGTGCCAATAAAAAGGTGTTTTTAAGTTTTTTTTTTTTTTTTTTTTTTTTTTTTTTTTTGAGGAATGTTTTCAATTTTTTCACTATTCATCTTATAACCATCCACAAGTTATCGAATTAAAACAATTTTGTTTCGATCAAGTGAATCAAGGACGTGTCTATGTTAGTTTATTAGTACAAGCAGTTTATTAGTTCTCCGTTCTTGTTTTATCTTCAGTGCTTCTTCACATATATTTGTTAGATTAGATAATTATTATATATATATATATATATTTAAATTAAAGCTGTATGATTATTAAATTGTCTCCGGCAAAAAAATGCTTTATTATGGGTATTTTGATATGTGCAAAGACAAGCTCAATCTCTAGCTAATTGATCTACATTGTTCAAATTATTCAGTAGTGTACTCAAAAGTCGTGGAAAGATATAACTTGCCTCATTTATCTACTAACTGAGAAATTGGCTGTGCGTTGTGAATAGTGAGGACTGTAGTTGTACGAGTTTTTCCTATTTCCAAATAGAATGATACATATTAGAACTACCTCATGGAAGCCTTTATGAATTTTTTTTCATAGTGGGAAAAACAAATGCATAGTTCTTGTCTCCAATCTCATTATCACGAGTTTTGCCACTTATGACAGCCAATATACGGATTTGCATCTGGTGGTCCTTTACGGTTCAAAAGAGCTCTTGGACACAGAGACTTGTTTTATATTGATGACAAGGATGTAGATTTAAAAGATGTAAGGGTGTGCTCAATCTTTTACTGATTAACTTCATTTGGATTTAAACATGTGCATCACATCGTTAAAATTATAGTTTCTGTTAATCATAGGTTATTGAAGCTTCTTTACCAAAAGCACCCCTTGATACTGCAGTTACATGCCACTGGCTTGCTATTGAAGGTGTGCAACCTGCTATTCCGGAAAATGCTCCGGTAGAAGGTAGGTCTCTAACTTGAGCGCTACCAGTACTTTTTGGCTAATAGGTGAGTGATTCATGATACAATGATATGAACACTAGGTTGTACATTAACTAAAATTTAGCTGGATGAAATGAGGAATCATTGGATGTATGATTTGTTTTTTGTTATACTTGTCAGCTTGTTATTACGACTTGCTTTGATTCGTGATATCAAGATTATTTTCTTGAATTATTGATTAGATTGGGAAATGTTATTTAAGTGATATTTCTTATTTTTATATCATTGTAGCATGGTCATCTTTGTGGTCTAAAATATGTGAAAAAAATCCTTCCTTATTGATAAATCATCAACATCTTCATGCACACTAAGTCACTCTAAATTAGAAATTAGGAAAATTATAAAAATCTGATTAAATATACTGATTTTTGGAGATATTTAGTTTTATATTTGTGTGTGCATATAATTATATATATATTTTGCTCTGAATATTGGAGATGTATATCACGCAAACAAAACAGATAAGAGAGGAAAGAGAGTTAAAAAGAAATTTATAATTCAGTGGGATGTCATTCTCCACTCTATGATCTCATATATATATATATATAGGATTACAACATTTAAAACAACAACTACCAACCATCAACTACTAACTACTAACCACTAACCACTACCTAATAATAATTCTAACACTCCCCCTCAAGCTGGAGCATACAAATTGTATGTGCCAAGCTTGGAACAAATAAATTCAATTCGAGGTTCTCTTAAAGACTTTGTCAACACATCTGCAAGTTGATCATTGGACCCGACAAATTCAGTGCAAATTTCTTTAGACAACAATTTTTCACGAATAAAATGACAATCAAGTTCTATATGTTTGGTTCTTTCATGAAGCACCGGATTGGAGGTAATATGGAGAGCTGTTTGATTGTCACAATACATCTTCATCTGTTGGATCTCACTAAATTTCAGTTCATGAAGGAATTGTTTCACCCACACTAGTTCACAAGTGAGAGATGCCATTGCTCTATATTCAGTGTCAGCATTAGATCAGACCACTACATTTTGTTTCTTGCTTTTCCAAGAAATAATATTGCCTCCAATGAGAACACAATATCCTGTAGTGGAGCGTCTGTCAATAGGGGATCCAACCCAATCAGCATCACAATACCTAGATATTTGGGTACCCCTTTATCTTCATACAATAGACCTTGTCCTGGAGCCTTTTTGAGATATTTTAGGATGTGAACGACAGCATTCCAATGATCAGTACGTGGATTTTGCATAAACTGACTGACAACTCCAACGGAAAAAGATAAGTCAGGTCTGGTAATGGTGAGATAAATGAGTTTCCCAACAAGTCTTCTATATCTCTCAGGATTAGAGAGTGGTTCACCCTGATCCGCCATTAATATCTGATTTGGATCCATAGGACTGTCTACTGGTCTACAATCAATCATGCTTGTTTCTTTCAGGGTATCTAAAGCATACTTTCTTTGGGAGACTGCGATGTCTTCTTTTGATTGAGCTACTTCAATCCCTAGAAAGTATTTGAGACAACCAAGATCCTTAGTTTGGAAGTGATTGCATAAATGTTTCTTTAGCAGAGAAATTTTATCAACATCATCCCCTGTAATGACTATATCATCCACATATACAATTAAATAAACACATTTTCCTAAAGCAGTATAATAAAAAACAGAATGATCTGCTTCACTTCGTTTTAGTCCAAAACTTTGAACAATGTGACTAAACTTTCCAAACCAAGCACGTGAAGATTGTTTGAGACCATAGAGAGAAGATGTAACTTACAAACCAAACTAGACTCCCCCTGAGCAACAAAACCAGGAGGTTGCTCCATGTAAATTTCTTCCTCAAGATCACCATGCAAGAAAGCATTATTGATATCTAATTGATGAAGAGGCCAATGACGGATAACTGCCATAGCAAAGAAAAGTCGAACAGTAGTTATTTTGGCCACAAGAGAAAAAATATCACTGTAGTTAAGGCCATAGATCTGAGTATAGCCTTTTGCTACTAATCTAGCTGTGAGTCGGTCAACTTTACCTTTTGGTCCAAATGGCATAGACTCAATGACAACCAACAGTCTTCTTCCCAGGTGGAAGAGGAACTAAGTTCCATGTACCATTGTGCTCAAGAGCCTACATTTCATCAACCATAGCTTGTCGCCATCCAAGATGATCAAGTGCCTCTTTCACATTTTTTGGAATAGTAATAGTGGATACAAAAGAAACAAAAGAAAAATAGGAAGGAGACAATCTATGGTAGCTAAGAAAATTGTAAATGGGATGTGGATTACGAGTATAGCGAGTACCTTTGCGAATGACAATGGGCCAACTTGAGTCATCATTATCAAGAATCGTGATATCAGGGGATGATTGAGAAGGAACTGCTGAGGAAGACTCATATTGGGACATGAGACTGATAATTTGACTCCTATGTTGATAGGTAATAAGAGGCAGTGATGAGGATTCCGGTGTATTTTGTGTGGAATTTTGGGTGTTAGGAGGAGGAGGTACAAATGGCTCCACTAAGGGTATAGGTAGGACATTTTGGACCGAACTAATATCCTGCATAGAAGAAGGGAAGAAGGGAGTTGATTAAAAAAAAGTGACATTAGCAGACATGTAGTACCTCTTGGTTTCAGGAGAATAACATCGATATCCTTTTTGAAGACGAAAATATCCAAAGAAGACACATTTGATGGCTTTAGCTGATAGTTTATTTAAACCTGGAGATATATCATGAACAAAACATACGCAACCAAATACACGAGGAGAAACATGAAAGAGTGGCTCCTTTGGCAATAGAATAGAGTGTGAAACTTTATTGTCAAGAGAAGATGACATTCTGTTAATGAGAAAACATGCAGTAAGAATAACATCTCCCCAATGATGAACATGCATATTTGCACCAAGTAATAAGGTACGAGCAGTTTCAACCAAATGTCTATTTTTTTTGTTCTGCTATACTATTTTGCTGTGGTGTGTGAGGACAAGTAGACTGGTGTAAAATGCTTTGGGAACTTAAGAGAGTGGAGAAATCAGTAGAAAAGTATTCTTTGGCATTATCACTTCGTAAAACTTTGATTACTTTTTCAAATTGATTTTTGATTTTGTTAAGGAAAGACTTAAAGATAGGAAATAATTCAGAACGGTCTTTCATTAGATAAATCCAAGTACACCTAGAAAACTCATCAATGAAGGTAACAAATAGCCAAATGATGAGACACGACTAGGACCCCAAATATCAGAATTAACAAGAGAAAAGACAGAGCTACGTCTAGATTCAGAACGTTTAGGAAAAGAGGACCTAATATGTTTCCCTAGTTGACATGATTCACATTCAAAATCTTGAAGAGTTTGAAGTTCAGGAACCATTTTTTTTAATCTTGACAAGTGAGGGTACCCTAAACATTCGTGTAATAGTTTCGGAGACAAGGATGCAACACAAGATACAGATGATTTAGTCTCAAGGTAGTATAAGCCTCCAGATTCATGTCCTTCACCAATCTGTCAACCCGTACCACGTTGCTGTATAACAAAAGAGTTGGCATTAAAGGTTACTTAACAATTCAATAATTTGATTAATTGACTTAGGGAAATGAGATTGAAGGGACATGAAGGAACAAAAAGAACAGATTTTAAGTTTAAAGACGGAGAAATGGAGACTTGACCAGTTCCTTTAGAGGCTACTTTAGATCCATTGGCTAAGGTTATGAGATGAGGAGTTTTAGAAAATGAGAGAGAAGAGAACAAAAATGTATTACCAGACATGTGATCAGAAGCACCTGAGTCAATAATCTATGGATTTTGACTTCCCATAGATTGTGAAATGCAAGCGGTTGATGAATTTGGGGTTGTTGATGACTGTGCTAGATTACTGGATTTCAACCTCAAATATTCTTGATATTCTTCGTGAGAGAACTTGGGTTCAACCATTTCAGATTTGGAAAAATTGACAGTTTTGTTAGGAAAATCGTGCAAAGAGTAACAATTTTCCAGGATATGACCCATTCTCTTGCAATGAGTGCACTGAGGACGTGCTCTACCTCCACGTCCTTCTCTAGTGCCGTGACTTCTTCTTCCACGAGTAGAAATCATAGCAGAAGATTCAACAAGTTCTTGATTATTTTTTCCTTTGAGAGTTAGAACACGAAGGAGTCTTGTAGTCAAACTTTCCATAGAAGGAACTTCTTGTCCAGTTAAAATTTGATCTCTAACATGATCAAATTCTGAATTCATAGCCCAGAGAGTCATAACCATATAGAATTTATCCAACTTTTGCTTATCTCCTCTAACGAATCCATCTCTAGGAACATCTTTAATTCTTCAATTGCTGATTGAGCTTCAGGAATAAAGTTCATCATATTTTTATCCACTTGCTTGAGAGAGGCTAATCGATTAGCGGAATCATAAAGGCGTTGGATATCATTAGCGGAAAAAGAGGTTGTGGCCCTGACGACATGTTTTAAATTTTAAATAACGTAGATGTAAGATGGAGACAATGGAACCTATAAGGAGAACACCCAAGATAGAACTAGATAGAGAGGGAAGTATCAATTTTCACTTTGCAAGAAAACTGACGAATAGCCGCAGCAAACAACTGTAGCGGAACGGAGGCCGGAAGGTCACTGGAAGGTGGTCGGAAAGTCGTCGGACAGAAGCAAAAAAGTGATTGGACGGGGGGCTGACGGTTGCCGGAAAGTTGCCGGAAAGTGACAGAAAAGTGGCCGGACGGTGGCCAGAAAGGCAGGACTAACCTGCTTTGATACCAAGTTAAAAGAGTAAAGAGAGTTAAAAAGAAATTTATAATTCAGTGGGATGTCATTCTCCACTCTATGATCTCATATATATATATATATATATATATATAGGATTACAGAATTTAAAACAACAACTACCAACTACCAACCATCAACTACTAACCACTACCTAATAATAATTCTAACAAAAACATACAGGAACTGTTCAGCAGCTTAATGCTTCAAGATCTATTATTTGTAAACTCTTCCAATTTACCTGCAACTTGTACTCTCCTGCCTGTTTTATGAATAATTATTTACTCATTATTTTATTTGCAGTAATCTCAGCTCCTTCTGATATAAAAAAGCATGAGCAGAAAGATGATGACCTCCCAGTTGACATCAAATTGCCTGTTAAGCATGTATTATCCAGAGAGCTTCAGGTATTAAAATTCTTAACCACCACGAGCTATCTTGTTTCATCACATCTTGTGGTTCATCAGTTTTATTGTTTCTTGCAGCTGTATTTCGACAAAGTTGCTGAACTTACTTTGAGTGAGCCTGATTCAGTTCTCTTTAAAGAAGCATTAGTAAGTTTGGCTACTGATTCAGGACTTCATCCACTAGTTCCTTATTTCACATGCTTTATAGCCGATGAGGTAATAATTTATATATATATATATATATATTTTTTTTTTTTTTTATGTTAATCGATAAAATGGAAATTTCACCTTATTGTAGCTCATTACGACTGCATGCTTCTCATTTCTTGACAGGTTTCTCGCGGTTTGAATAATTTTCCTCTTCTATTTGCCTTGATGCGAGTTGTTAGTAGCCTTCTGCTTAATCCTCACATTCATATTGAACCTTATGTAAGTTCACCTCTTGTTGATTTAGTACATTTGTTTATATTCTTGCTGACAAAGTATGATCTTTGTGTAAGCTACATGGATCAAACACCACTGTGTTTTCAGAAAGGCCATTTAGTTTTTACTTGGTTCACTTGAACGAGTTAATTTAAAATCTTATCTTACCCCTTTCTGTTTTTGGATGCTTCAGCTACACCAGTTGATGCCATCTGTTGTGACCTGCCTTGTTGCTAAAAGGTTGGGCAGTAGGTTGGCAGACAACCATTGGGAACTTAGAGATTTTACGGCTAACCTAGTTGCCTCAATATGCAAAAGGTGAGATATCCCAATCTGTTTTGTTGTTTGTTTTGCATCTATGAAAACAGGCAGTTTTCTATATTTATTTGTATGTGTTCCATGATCGGCTAGTACAGTATAGTATACCATTTATTTGTTGGTTGTTGCAATTTGTTCTACATGCCATTTGATTTCACAGTAGCAAGGCCAAAGAATACTAAATTTATTGTGTATTACCTTTCAAATTCACCTATGTTTTTGGAGATCCAGTTCAAGGACACACTTCAAATTTATTGTGTTAAAGCTTATTCCTTTTGTTGAATTATCAGACAACTTCCTGCCGTAGTCATTAGCGCCTTCAAAGATGTAGAATTTGGTACAAACTGTTGAATCATTGAATTGTAGGCTGGAAAGTCTAGTTTTGCTTGATGACCTCATATGTTGTTTGAATTATTATTTGACTTTTTTATTGGATTTTTATTGATTTCATTGCAATTTTTCTTATATTAACTTTTTGTTTCATGTAGGTTTGGACATGTCTATAGTAATCTCCAGTCCCGGCTTACCAAAACACTGCTGAATGCATTCTTGGATCCTAAGAAGGCAATGACACAACACTATGGTGCAATTCAGGGGTTAGGAGCTCTGGGACCCAACGTGGTATGTGCCTCTCCCATGTTCTTGGTGATTATGGAGTTGCTCAAAGGCTGGAAATTGGAAAAATGCTTTTTACTGGTTTAGATGATAACTTTCCAATGTAATGACTATATATGCTTGTCATCATTTTATCACTAGGTTATGTTTAATGTGGGAAGAACATGCAATTTCATGATAAATTCAATAATGTGACTGATTTAGAATTTAAAGGTTTAAATGACTAATTTTAATAGAGCCTTGTATGGTGTGATGTATTTCTTAGTTTAACTAAGTTAGGTTTGATGATATGAGACTGATATGTCTGTAATGTTCCTCATTACTATGGAGTTAGGTTCGCCTTCTTTTGCTGCCGAACCTCGAAACATATATGCGACTTCTTGAACCAGAGATGCTTCTTGAGAAGCAGAAAAATGAAATGAAAAGGCATGAAGCTTGGCGAGTTTATGGAGCCTTGCTGGTAAGATATGCTGTCATATACAGACTCTTATTAGTTAAAAATAGGTGCTTTTAAAGCTGAAAAATGTCAGTTTCAGTATAATGTGGTTATTCTGATAATTGAATGTAATTTATCATTCAGCGTGCTGCAGGTCAGTGTATATATGATCGACTAAAGATATTCCCAACTTTTCCATCTCCTTCTCCTCATGGTGTCTGGAAGACCAATGCAAAAGTTCTGACATCTTCATCTCGTGAGTATTTTCCTTGTTCATGAAATATCTAGTATCATATTTTAAGCCTATTCATTGGAGGGAAGGCACTTTTTGTTTTTGGGCCTTTAAAGGGAAACAAATATGTATAATACCCACAAAAAATGAAGGGATCTGCATGCCAATATTGGCTTCTAACTACATCAGGGTTGAAGCTTTTGAACCTGACGCTATAACTAATTGTCTCTACTAAATCATACCAGCATATAGCATAGAGATAATAAATTTGATTTTAATCCAAATCAACATAAATTCATGTATGGAGGATTATAATTGAAATGTAGAAATACAACTGTTAAATTTAAACAAAGAGCTTCATCAGGTAAATAGATTATTTTTATTAGAATATATGAAAATATCTTATTGTTATCCTCTAAACTTACTTTTCCTATTTCCTCACTGCCTCTTTGGATTGTTTACCATATTTCCTTATCTTTTTCTAATTGTTTCTGCAGTTAGCTGGGATTATAATTATAAATGTGGGCTAGTGCTCTAGGTTTTATGAACATAACCACCGCATAAAAAAATGTAGTACATATCAGTGTGTATTAATTAATTCTTCATTCTCTTTCATCTCTCTTCCTGCCGCAATATCTAAAATCCAGTCATCTCAATAGATTTTTAACATTTCAACTGTGAAAGGTCTACATCTTCTCATAAATTACACCTAGATCTGCTCGTCTATTGAATGCTTGCCATTTTTTCTTGACTTTAGTCTATCATTTCTAAATAATTAAATAATGATAAAGTTTTATGTTTATGAAAATAAATGAAATATTTTCATTATAAGTAACTGGGCATTTGACCAGGAACATGATGATGAACTGGAATACTAAACGTTTCTATTCTAGGATAGGATGTCATCTAAATATTCATGTACAGAATTAATGCTTTCAGACCACTTGCGTCAGGATAATCTTGGGGCAGTTACTTGGTAGTTATTTTCTATAGAAATTCTTAATAACTGATGTACTGGGAGGGAGGCACTGACTTTCCAATGGTTTTATCTTATTGATCATGTTATGATTATTATTTTAATAAGGTTTGCTGTGGTCCAATTGAGACTCTCACTCTCACATGTCTGGTCTGTAGTTTTGTCAGAACCAGAGTATCAATTATCTGCATTGTACTTTTCCGTGATTTGTTCGTATACTTACTCCTTTGCATGATTGATTATTAAGGTAAACGCAAGGCAAGTCCTGAGCAATCGGAACAGCAGCCAACTTCGAAAAAAGCAGCTACGGAGGGTGAGCCTGCTGTGGTCCTAATGAATTCCTCACCAGTTCATAAGCAAGAGGAGACGGTGACTCAAGCTTCTTCAGTTGATTCAATAATTGGCTCATCATCTTCTGCACAGATGAAAATTGAGACTTCCTTAGATGGCGAACTCCGAAGTAATAGGGATGATACTCAGTCATTGAAGACATCTGCTGCTGCTCTCACCCGGGTTTGGAAGGACGAGCTTAATTCTGGACGTATCCTGGTATCGCTGTTTGACTTGTTTGGTGAAGGGCTTCTTTCCTTCATTCAGGCTCCTGAGATGTATATGTTCTTGTAACTTATTACAGTAATTTGATGAATAGAGCATGGATAACCCATAGACCATTAATTTGAGAACTGAAATTCCTCTCATGGGGAATCTCATGTTTGCGTACTGTCAAATTATTTATTACAGCCTATTAGGAAATTCAAATAATAATGAAAACACTAATTGAAAAATAATATTTGTACACCAAATATACACTTCAAGAAAGAGGAGGATGGGAAGAAAGAGAAAAAGAGATGTGATGTAAAATAAAAGAGATAAAAAGAAGTGTATAATAAAGGATGTGAAAAAGAAAAAAAAAATTTAGACTGGTTGTAATGGGGCTTTTGGATTTAGACACTCATAATTTCAGTGATTCCAGGCGCAAATTTCCTTTTTGTACACGAAAAAAGTTCAGATTGAGATAGTTTAGTTCATTCCATGAGGAGTTTAGAAGAAAAACAGAAAAAAAAAAAGAAAAAAAAAAGCAGCTCGAGACGTTTTACTGGACGCAGTAATAGCAACTAACAGGACATTAAAATGTTACAATACTAGCAGAACCCTGTCAATCAGAAGCTTGAGTATAGTAGTGTACTTAAGCAACCACCTTATTGGACTCCCTTTCAACAGCCTTTTTGAGGATGCTGTCTTCTTCCAAGACCATCTGAACTGGCAAGAAACCCAATCCATCAGCCATGGCAAGCATCATCTGCTTGGTTTCCTTTTTGAATTCGTCCAGATCAATGGTGCCATTCAAGTTATGATCAAATTGTACGAACAAGGATTCATAGACACGAGCAAGCTCATCCGGGTCTGGCTCCACATCAATACCGAAGTGGGTTTCCAGCACCCTCAGGCTTTGCAGCTCTTTCAACATCTCTGCGTACGAGAGAAGGCCATCATTGTCTGTGTCAAGGTGAGCAAACCGCTTACAAACTGACACACTGAATGCTTCCTCATCCTGGAGGAAGTTCACTATGGTGGCACCATCCAACATTTCTACACTCATCTTTCTGTTCTACTGGAGGTCAAAATGGCAGGTAGTTTTTATGGACAAGGAAAGGAGAGAGGCTTGTGTATGAGTTTGCAAATGCTAGTGCTTTGATGAAAAGAGTTTGATTCTCCCTAGTAATTTATAGTGTTAGTAGTCGGTTCCAAGAGCACATATTCTTTAATAACTCATAACAAAGATGAAATGGTATCGAAACCTTCTCCTGTTTAGTGTCCCACGTTTAGTTAGTGTCCTGGTTTGTTTATTCTTTAGTTTTGCGGACTATATTGGATGCTTCCTTCCAACCTTAGGACGTGATTGTTGCAATTTTCCACTGTTTTCATTCCACAAATCCACACTTGTACGGTCGAAAATGATTGGCATATATGGGGGGTAATTTTTTTTTTTAAAATCAAATGACATTTTGCGTAGCGTGTAGACCGAATAAATCGGTGAGCGCTGAAGAATGTCGTAGTTTTATTTCGATTGAATGAACAAAGCACAAGTTGAAAGTCTTAAACAGGGATACCCACCCACTCATTATTTTAATATATTCAATATGCTAATTTATTACACTTTTAAGTTTGCATAAAGGATCTTCTTCGTTTATACTTTATTCTTTCTCTTTGTATAAAAGCAAGTACTTTGAAAACTTACATTCATCATTCAAATCTATAATCAATCAAGATATGAACAGTGAAAGAAATTATACTCATATCAATATTTCAAATATTCAATATGCAGCTAGTACGCAGTTGTACTCAATATATATTTTTTTTTAAATTGTCACCTGTATTGGTATTTCTATATATATTCGAGGGTTTTCTTCGTGGGTACACATCTCATTTATAATAATCTAATAAAAACATTTTAAAACAAATATAACCCATTAATGTTTGGAATAGTGTAAAAATAATTTTGCTAACTAGTATCTTAATTACAAAGGACACTAAACAAAATCTTTCGAAAATAAACTGGGAAGGAGAATATATTTCGTTTTATCTTAACAAAAGAAACATTTCTCTTTAATTCTTTAACAAACCAATATAAGATGGCGAAATTTTATCGTAAAGACTTATAAGTAAAATAAAAAAATACAATATTTTTTATAAATTAGTTTATATTTTTTTTATAGCTGGATAAATTTAGAGTTATTTTCAAGGAAGAGGGAAGAAGGATTGAGAACAATATGACCAAATTAAAGTGTGTTTCAGCCTTTTTATTTGGTATTGCAAAGTTGAAAAGTTGTTTTCATTCCTCTGAATCTAGTTGTTCAAGTATCATAAGATTCTGCTCTTGGTTGTTGCCATACAATGAAATATTAAAATATGAATGAGCTTGAAATTAACCTGCATCGTTGTTTCAAGTCTTGTAACATGCATGTAGAAGTTTGTTTAAGCACTGGTATTGATTTTTACTTTTAGCTTTTAGTTCTCATGTCAAAGTATAACTTTTCAATATTTTCAGAATTTAAACAAACTTAATGATATCTTATTTTCTTATTTTCTCGTTGAGTCGTGATCATGATAGGTTCGAAATATTGAAGTCACAGGTACGTCATTATATGTTACCCTTTTTCATACTCGATTGAATGTATACCTTTTTTTTTTTTTTTTTTTTCTAAAAATCACATATTACGAAATTTGTCAGGAAAAGAAAATATTGTGAAAGGTTCATCAATTCACATTTATTCATTTTGATTAGATTTTTCTGTTATTAGAAAAATATTGAGAGCTTAATTAAATATTATTAGAGAAGTCCTTTTCAGAAAAATAAAATCTGTTTATTATATTCTCATATTACTTATATCAGATCAATCTATACACATGACCTGCAAAATGTCAAGTACATTTTCATTTTATTTTATTTTTTTCAAAACTGATGAATTACTAATTGAACATAAACTTGGAGTAACTTACATCACATTGAAAACGACATAATGAGAACACGAATAAAGAAGAAACTGGTTTGCATTACCTACAACATTTTCATGCAAGCAAATATACTTTCTCTTACAAAAACCAACAACTTCAAGAGCTTGAATTTATACTTTATTAATGCAGAAAATTCTCAAAACCAAAATAAATTGAACTCTACGTGGCACTCTCACTCAACATCGTATCTGCACACATATTAACAACCTTTATCCATCCATTGTGATACTAATCTAATATCAAACTCCAAACAGTGGCCATAATTTCAGAACCCAGCAACAACAATTGTAGGATTTCCTGGTCAATCTAAAACTAGAGCTTCCACAAGAGAAGCAATGGCAGTTATAGGATTTCCAAAAACAGCTGAAAATATTAGTTTAAATATCAACACAGCAATCTTGGTGTACTTCTTAATCGTCCCTGACCTCCTTGAACTTCGTCCACTACCACTTTGTACCATTTCAATGCTTCTCAGTGCAAGTTCAGAGTACTCCCTGTCACTCATCCCAATTGAATCGGTTTCTTGAGTAAAATAACCTTTATTCAAGTTCTCAAGAATTAGTTGCTTGAAGCACGACACATGGTAACAATAGTTACCCCCAGAACCTGAAGATACAAAAGACCACCCTTTGATTCCCTCCACAACATTCCTATGCTTACACTTGACACACTTTGAAGGAACCTTCTGACACAGTTTAAGGGTCACAAGCCCTTCTTCATCAGAAATGCTATGTTTCAGCTTTAAACAGCATGGATGTAAATCATAACCTGTACGGGAGCAATGGTAGACAAACCCTAGCACATCCTTTCCACAAGCATCACAATATCTACCGCGGTGTCCCGGTGCTTTCTCATATAACTCAAAATGGCTTCTAGGGAAAGATGGATGAAAGGCAAGGGAAGCAGCATTTGAACACTCCTCATGGAGGATGTAACTGCAGTTATTGAAACCACAGTGGTAACTACGTCCAAACCCCACTTCTCGACATCCACTGCATCTGAATGGTGACCCTGGTGGCTTCAATTGCATTGGTTGTTCTGAATGGCTGGGACAACCTCTCGCAGTAGTTCCCATGTCTATTTTGTCAATTTTCTTTATGATACAATTATGAACAGGTGTGTGGGGATACAACTTCTGTTGAAACAAAGAAAAGGAAACAAGAAAGAAAGTTAATGCACTGGTCAAAATGCAACATAGGAAACTGAAATATATGCAAAAGCATAAGAGTTAAAACAAACTATGCAATACGGATAACAGGAGAGCATGTCTAGAGACAAATTCAAAGATGCAAAAGAATAACAGAAGTAAAATCTAGATTGCTTTGCAGATAAGAAAAAGAAAGGAAAATGTTTTCGTGAATACGACTAGGTCTGAGAGAGACAGAAACAGAAAATCAGTTAAAAGTGACGATGGATATGTAATATGTTGCATAAGATAGAAAGAAATTGAGAGTGTAAACAACAAAATTTGGGTCATTACATGATTTAAATGTGTTAGGGTCATTATTTATTAAGTCAAATAATAGAGTGATATAACTAAATTAAAGTTTTGACTAAAGGCATAGGTCATGAAAATAAAATTGTGTAAAAACCATTAAGCAATTTCTAATTTGATGAGGGACCAAATTAGAAATACTAAAACTTAAGTAATTAACCTAATTCTGGTTATTTTAAGGGGTCATGTCCCCTTCTGGGAGCACACACAAAGCGTAAGTATCAGTCCCGCTCCTTTCTTTCTATCCCCATCAAGAGAGAAAATCAAGAGAGAAATACAGGTGCTCTTCAGGTGGAAGACCCTAAGATCAATATAGTGCTCTATAAAGACATCATCGTTATGGCTAATTCGAGTACGCTTTCGCATTCAGGTTTACAACATGTTTATCGAGTATGAGATTATGTTTATGTTTGATCGTTAGAATCAAAATCAGGATTATTATTATTATTATTATTATTATTATTATTATTATTATTATTATTAATTTTCCAACAATTGGTATCGAGCCGCCCATATTTGATTCATGTCTCGTTTAATTTATAGAACCCTAATTATGAAAATTAGGATTAATTTTGTTTTAAACAATTCAAATTACCCAATTTCATGAACCCTAAGTGGAGAATAATCTCTAATTTTCGTGAACCCTAAAATTTAAATTTGGGGGTAACATCCCCAATCTGATTCTGCTTGCTGATGGAACCGTGGAGGAAGCTATGGATTCTTCTTCTTCTTCGTTTTTCCCTTTTGTTTCAGTTTAAGTTTCAAGTTTTACTGAGAAAGAAATAGTGTTTCAAATTTTAATCTTTCTTGTATTGGGTTCTCTGTTCTCTTTGAATCTTTTGTTTTTGTTTTTATTTAATTTTATGGGTTTGGAATTGGGGGTGGTGTTTGGGGAATTCCCAACATAGAGGATCTTAGGCAACTGGTGAATGTTTCCACATGTATGGCTGTTATTATTTTATTGCCTTTATCCCCTAGGAATTTAAGGAAAAGTTGATGTTAAATTAAGGTTTGACTGATTACTGTTTAATTCCCTTTTAGGGTTTACAACAGTATGCTAAAGAGACTTCGAACTATCTCTCGTTTCATCCCTAGTGTGATTTTAGGGAGATGTTCATCCTTTATGTATTGGTGGAAAATGAGGCCTTTTTTCATTCTTTAATTTATTCAAATGAGGTGTTCATCCCTAATGAGATTTTAGGGAGGCGTTCATCCTTAGTAGAATTCTAATGAGATGATTCTCTTTTGAATTAGTTTGCAAATATTAAATATTTGGTTTTGTTATATAAATAAAATATTCAATTTTTGGTAGTTTAATATTTTTTGTGAGAAAATTGAGTCAAGAAGTCACCAAAGTAACTTCTCTTGAATTTGGCAGTTCATGAAAAATATTGAATGTTAGTGTTTGTGTATATTCATGCGAGTATTAGTCGGCCCAAAGGAAGATTAATATTTGACCGAATTGCATACACACTTGTAATGATAAACATGTGATAATTATAAGGATTTGCTTTGTCGATGATAAATCAATCCAAAGACTGGTTTGTTGTTGGACGTGCTTTATTGTCAATGTTTTATTATTACAACAAGATACCTCTAGCAGTTAATATTACTGTCCAAAGACTTGATATTGATGGTGCATTGAGTATCTTGAGATGGGTTAAACCACTATTTGAATATATATTATTTATTTTTTATATAATGTGAGCATAATTAGTTTATTTCTCGTGTTCTAAATTCAGCTACAATTGCTTATGTATCTACCAATTTAAATTATGTTTCGGTCCTCAATGGAACAAATTTTAAGGACTGGAAAGAGAACATTGATATTGTTCTTGGTTGCATGGATATGGATCTTGTGTTAAGGACTGAGCAACCCCCTACTCCTACGGATTCAAGTACCTCTGAACAGAAAAGAGATTATGAGAAGTGGGATCGCTCAAATCGTATGAGTCTAATGATTATTAAGCGTGGCATCCCGGAGGTGTTTAGGAGCACTATTTCTGAAAACATCACAAGTGCTAAAGAATTTCTTGCTGAAATTGAGCAGCGCTTTGCAAAAAGCGATAAGGCGGAGGCAAGCTCTCTTCTTCAGAACTTGATCTCCATGAAATATCAAGGCAAAGGAAATATCAGGGAGTACATTATAAGCATGTCTAATATTGTTTTTAAACTCAAGGCACTAAAGCTTGAACTCTCAGAGGACTTGCTCATTCATTTGGTGTTGATTTCTCTTCCTGCAACGTTTAATCAATTTAAGGTATCTTACAATTGTCAGAAGAATAAATGATCTCTTAATGAGCTCATTTCACATTGCGTACAAGAAGAGGAAAGACTAAAGCAAGACAAGACAGAAAGTGCTCATTTTGCAAGCACCTTCAAGGCTAAGGGCAAAAGAAAGAGATCAGAGGATCTCGAGAAAGAAGGTGCTAAGGGTCCAGAACAAAAGAAACAAACTCAAGAAAACAAATATTTCTTTTGCAATAAGACTGAACACGTAAAGAAGAAATGTGCTAAATATCATGCTTGGCGTGAAAAGAAAGGGTTGCCTAAACTACCGGAAGCCAATTGATTCTGAAAGATGAATTTATGTTGGAGATGACAAATCGATAGAGGTGGAAGCTATATGACATTTTAAATTGTTATTAAGTACTGATTTTTTATTTGGATTTGAAAGAAACTTTTGTTATGCCGTCATTTAGACGGAATTTGTTTTCAGTTTCTTATTTGGACAAATTAGGTTATTTGTGTTCATTTGGAAACAATAAGTTCAGTTTGTCTTTTAATTCAGATATTGTTGGAACTGGTTCACTTTTGATTTATGATAATCAGTATTTACTTGATATTGTGGCCACCTATAATGAAACCCTTAATACAGAATCATGTGGTACTAAACGTAAAATTGAAAATACTCACTCAAGTGCATTATGACATAAGTGCTCAGGTAACATCAAATTGTGACGTTTGGGCTTGTGTTACACTCTTAAAGATATGGTAGAGAGTATGATTTGTCATTCCACCTTACTGGAATCACTTTGGGGAGAGACACTAAATATGACAACTTATATTCTAAACAGAGTACCAACTAAAGCAGCTACCAAAACATCTTATGAGCTTTGGACTGGGCGACAGCCTAGTCTGAAGCATTTCCATGTGTGGGGATGTCCAGCTGAGGCAAGGCCTTATAAGCCAAATGAAAAGAAATTGGACTCCTGAATAGTAAGTAGTTATTTTATTGGTTATGCTAAAAGATTCAGGGGGTATAAATTTTATGATCCCACATTAAAGACAATTTTTGAGACGGGAACTGCTACGTTCTTTGAGGATATTGAGTTTGGGGGAAGAATAAAATCAGGAACTTTGTCTTGGAGGAAGAATCGGTAACAACTCCAGAACCGATTCAAATAGTTACTTTTGATAAAGTAAGTTCGGAACCTCCACAAGACATTATTGATGAACCCCTTACTCAATATGATTTGGTTGTTCATGAAGAACAAACTCAAGATCCTCAAGAACCTGTGCATCATGAGCTAATAACTTTGTAGAGATCCACTAGAGAAAGAAGAAGTGCTATTTCAGATGATTACATGGTATTTCTTTAGGAACATGAGGAAAATAATGATATAATAGAAGATGACCCAGTTAACTTCCGTCAAGTTATACAAGGTTCTAACTCTCAAAAGTGGATTGAAGCAATGAAGGAGAAGTATAAGTCCATGCAAGACAATAAGGTTTGGGAACTTGTCCCATTACCAGAAGGTATGAAACTCATTTGGCTTCAAGATGAATATTGTTGATGATTATATGTATCACAAGTTTAAAGGGAGACAAGTTTAGTCTCAATCAGTGCCCAAAGGGAATTTGGAAATTGAGGAAATGCAAAAGATTCCCTATACATCAGTTGTAGGGAGTTTGATCTATGCCCAAGTATGTACGCATCCACACATAGCATATATAGTTGGGGTTCTAGGCAGATATTTAAGCAATCCAGGAATAGACCATTAAAAAACAACAAAAAGGGTCATAATATAAGAGAACAAAAGATTATATGCTCACATACAGGAGGTCAGACCAGTTGGAGATCGCTGGGTTTTCTGACTCAGATTTTGCAGGA
The DNA here is from genome assembly GCA_963425845.1 of Sphenostylis stenocarpa. Taxonomy (NCBI): domain Eukaryota; kingdom Viridiplantae; phylum Streptophyta; class Magnoliopsida; order Fabales; family Fabaceae; genus Sphenostylis; species Sphenostylis stenocarpa. Next base: position 20,130,040 of record OY731398.1, read on the forward strand.
TGTCAAGAATTTGTAGCATGCTATGAGGCATCAAATCATGGAATATGGCTGAAAATTTTTATCACAGGGCTACAAATTGTGAAAGGCATTGAAAGACCACTTAAGTTATATTGTGACAATAAATCAACTGTATTGTTAAGGAAATAGTACAAAGTGGACATATTTTCATAGAACACTTAAGGACAAACTCCATGATAACATATCCTCTAACTAAAGGACTTCCGCCCAAGGTCTTTCATGAGCATGTTGCTCACATGGGTGTTTTACAGTTTGAGGAATTTGTGGTTTAGTGGGAGTTAGTCACTTTCATATATTTTATGTTCTATGTTTAATTTCATATATGTATAGATTGATTTTTGGACATATTTGGTTATCTATAGATATGCGGTTTTTTCGTTCATTCATTACACTTTGTACATTAAGGATATTATATCGATCTCGATAAGTTAAAGTTTGGACCAGTTGAAAATAAACGTGTACAGATCACCTTCATGTAATTTTTCATGCTACACATTTCATGATGAATCCATGTCATTTAGTTATGTTAGGATGAGTAATCATTGTTGGTTTTAATTGCGATGATGCAATGAAAAACTGGTTTGGTTCTATATCCTGATATGATTAATGGACAGGACTTTTGGAGTATGCTAAAGGAATATAATGACAATTTTAAGCTCATAAAGTCTAACACATTTGTAAGGTTGTAAGGACATATATATTTGTGACCAGTGGGAGATTGTTAGCAAAATTTGGGTCATGTATATATATGATACATAATTTAAATGTGTTAGGGTCATTATTTATTAAGCCAAATAATAAAGTGATCTGACTAAATTAAAGTTTTGGCTAAAGTCATATGTCATGAAAATAAAATTGTGTAGAGACCATTAAGCAATTTCTAATTTGATGAGGGGCCAAATTAGAAATACTAAAACTTAAGTAATTAACCTAATTCTGGTTATTTTAAGGGGTCATGGTCCCCTTCTGGGAGCACACACAGAACGTAAGTATCAGTTCCGTTCCCTTCTTTCTATCCCCATCAAGAGAGAAAACAAGAGGGAAATACAGGTGCTCTTCAGGTGGAAGACCATAAAATCAATATAGTGCTCTATAAAGACATCATCGTTATGACTAATTCAGTACGCTTTCGCATTTAGTTTACAACATGTTTATCGAGTATGAGATTATGTTTATGTATGATCGTTAGAATCAAAATCAGGATTATTATTATTATTATTATTATTATTATTAATTTTCCAACATCAACAAGTATGTATTTATAATATTAAGGAGTCGGTGTATGTCAAAACAAAACAAAACGCGATAAAGCAGTGCACAATTTCATATTATTTGACATGAAACACGTACCACAAACACCACTGTGCACAGACAAAACATATATAAAAGATGTTCTTTTGTTCATAAACATTTAAATTACTATTTATAGGCAACACGTTAATCAAGGGCTTTCATTTCTTTAGAATAGTATCAGTTACTTGGAAATCAAACCATTTCTCAGATGTCGGTTTCATCATCTTCTTTGATACGAGTAAGAAACGCGTAAATAAACTTGTTATTGCTTCTGATAATCTCAGTAACTTCTTTTTAATTTATTATTTTAGATTTTATATGGTAATTTCCCCTTTGATTAATCTCAAGCGTAGCGCACACAATTAAACACAAAAGTGTACGACATCATGTGCTTAGTTTCTGCCTAAAGCAACAAACATAAATATGACACTTATCAGCGTATGTTGTCATTTTCATACAAATTTGAATTGCAGAAATTACCTAACGGTTGTGATTCTAGAAGATTAAACTTTTGGTCAAGCGTAATATATCACTAAAACTTTCTCAGAGTATTTTAAATTTTTGTATGAATATCAGAAGGAGAAAAAAAAGGAAGAAGAAGAAGAGAGAGAGATAAATATTCTATGTTGCATTGAGGATAGATGAATTGTCTTACAAATTTTATTAACAGAATATTTTTCAGTCTTCAACTAATTAAATTCAGTTAATATATAGTTATAGTTATTTATAACAACATATATGACATGAACGTATGAATTGGTTCCTTAAGGAAAATGTGGCAGCTATTATTATTCTGCAATTCTTGTTAAACGCGTGTTTCAACTTCTTAATTCTTGTACAACATGTTCAAATTATATAATAAAATAATTTACCGCTGCTCTTTTATTCCCATAAATTAACTAAATTTAGTTCGGATAATGCATTAAATTCACAAATTTTAAAAGGTTGACCCGTTTTGTGCTTGACTACATATATGTCTAACAGAAAAATTATTTTTCTTTGCATCAAAATATATGTACGAGGATTGATTTCATATTCCTTCTTACTAATTTCTAGCATATTTAATTGATGTAAGAATTAAATTTACCCAATGGAGTTAAAAATGCTATTTACTTCCTAATCTCTTAACTAAGCAAAATTATTCACTGAACTTTTAATTTTCCAATTCCTTAAAATAAGAAAAATTTACTGAAACTTGAATAATTAATACTCTTCTCCACAATAACTAGTTAAGTTTGCGTAATTTTCCAATTAAACAAAAACCAAACTTATCTCATCTAAAAATATAGACAGTGTCAATTTTTTCAAATATAACTGCTTAAAATTGAATATAAAAACCATAGATAAGATAATAGAGTAAATAAAATTACACTGCATCAAATTAAATAGGTTTATAATCTGTCTTACAGAATACTACATCAACCCTTTAACAAAAGAAAAATTTTAACCTTCCATACAAAAATTAAAACCCTAAAAAAATTGTTCCTCCTCCGCTGTTCTTCTTGCCTCCCTTCACACAACGTAATTCTCTCTATTTTTAACTCCCTACTCCTTTCCACATCAGTCCTTTTTATTTCTTCTAGATACTCCTTTCTTTTTCCTTTTCAGCCCAAGTCTAGTAGCAAAAGGGGTAGATGTCCAATCCTTTTTTTTTATTTTTTACAACAAAACATTCTACTGCCAACTTATGAATGACATCAGTCACGCAAGCCCCACAAAATTTGTTCTAAATGCACCTGTTTCTCAACAAAAATAAAGAAACTATACGACAAGTTAAATATAGCGGTAATGCATGAAAACGTTGTTCAAATGCTACAAGAATGCATGCAATTGGCTTAATTTAATTTATAAATGTGAGGTGAAATAAACATGCATCAAAATCTCCTAGGCTTAGACCTTTGCTTGTCCTCAAGCAAGGAAATTTCAATGAACACACGCTGATGCGAGTACATGGATGCAGATTATCATAACTCAAAGTTCCAGTTCCCGCAGAAATAATTTCAGAGCACACCTCTCATCCTTTTTCCAGCTTGATTCCTACTCACTTGAATTGTCCACATACTCAATTATGTGTAACCAAAGAATTGCAAGACATATCATCACTTGAACACTATGGATCAATGTTTAAAATTAATCCTCAGAGTGTTTCTCTCTAAGTGAGTGTTTCTCTCAAGCACACATCATTTCTATAAACATAAGCATTGATATCTTCTTTCCATTATCACTCTTGAAAGAAAAATAGAGGATCACAAGGTCTTAAGATGGTTGTAATGGGGCTTGGCTAGTGAAGAACTACATGGTTTTTCTGGATGCACAAAGTTCCAAACTCCAAAGAGCAAATTGAAAATGAAAAAAAATATTTGAACCATTGAACCCTGACCCCTTTCTTTCTTTTGATAACTCCATCCACATCTATTACTCCCAATTTCTTCCTTTCAGAACTCTACTTTTCCCTATGATTTATATTGAGGAACCCCTCTCTTTCAAATTTTTATGCGATCTGCTTGGATCTCTTTTCCTTTTTTTTTTTTGATAAAATTTGAATATGGTATTAGAGAACCTATTTGAGCAACTTCTCGAGTAATTAAGAGAGGTGGCTCCTGTGTTTTAATGCACTGAATTTTATCCTTTCAGAAAAAAAAAATGTATATAAAGCTCAAAAGGGGTTTATCAAGGGAAAAATTTTGCAACCTGGTTATTAATCTGGCTCTAGGTTGTCAGGGCTTTTTAATATAACAAAAATTGCCTTGTTGACCTTTTCAAAATTTTCATGCAAAAGCAACTGTTTCAAGAATTAATCAATGCAAACACATATATTATGATGATGTCTCTCAAAAGTGTGAATATAAGTATTTGATGCACTCACTCACTGATTTGGCTGAAAGCTTTTAATCACTGATCTTTTCATGTAAAGTTGAAACAGTGTTTAACAATTCTAGGATCATACACAATTAACAAGAGTGCAACCACAAAATGAGTTTAACAGTTTATTGGCTCGAAGTATGAGGCTTAGATCTTGAGGTTAAGACAAACTGAGGTAAAAACGAACATGTAATGCTACATGCTATATGCCATGCTAAAACAAAAGGAAAATCACAATTAAATAGTTAACTAAAAAAAAATGTAAAGACAGTAAATCTCCCAGGCTTAAATGTTTCCATGGTCCCCACTGCGTGCAAAGCAAGGTAAGAATTTCTTCAAACAATTATTCGACCTTGAATTGGTGCTCTGCTTGCTCTTCTCAGAATTGCTGGAACTCCTCATAATGCTTGGTCTGTTGGGCCTGAAGGCGATCAATGGCCTCCTGAAGCTAGGCTAACTCGTTTGCTCTGGGTTGGTTAGGAGGGTTGGTGAAAGCTGGGAAGGTTCGATTGGGATTGACATCGCAGTCCTCCATCGAAAAAGTCCATTTATCGAGCCCTCGGACAGTGGTGAATTTGGGGCTAGGCAGAGGTTGTGCTGGCCTGTTCGGTTCATCGCTCATAACCAGACAATATTGACGTTCCCATTTAGTGATTACCCTAATGGTGAGTATCAATTCCAAGTCAATCCACGGAGTTCCCAAAATGGGATTGTCCCCTTCCAGTGGGATGTTAAAATGTAATGCAATTGCGGTGATCAAGCCCTCGATGGTTATATTTCCAGAAGAAGTCTTTTCCACTTGAAGAAGTTGCCTGATGAGCCACGATCCAGTGTTTAGGTTGGTGGCATGAACCATTCCCCACAAGAATAACAATTCAGATTTCCGAACAACATTATGACTTTCACCCCTAGCAAACATCGTGTGGGTCAGTAACCGATGGACGTAACGAAAACATGAGTTATGAATGACAATTGCCTTTGAGTCCGAGGAGACGAAGGCATGTGACCTTGTCAACTGGTACTAGAATGAGGCAGTGATGAAATCCTCCGGGTACGTGCTGGAACCTCCAGGTGGAAATCCAAAGATGGAGTTGAATTCGGTTAGAGTTAAGTCAAACTCTTGATTGTGCAATCGGAATAAGATTGCTCCAGCTGCTGTGTTTGTTCCCTGCATAAGTTTTGCGGACATGAACTGAGGAACTCGAGGGTGAGATGCTCGTAAGCAGGATGTCTTAGGGAGATGAAGTGGTTCCACCCAAGGCGATTGATCAACCATTTGATTTCTTCAAGCATCCCTAAAGTAGTTAAAGTCGGCTCGTACCGCATGGGTAGGATGGTCTAGTTTATCAGGGAAGTATACCTCGCATGTTGTTCGGCATCACAGAAGATAATACCATGGTGGTTATCCCCCGATGGAGAAGTGCTTGAATCTCGGGTTGACTCGCGGTTTGAATCGCGGCTTGAATCACTGCTTGGATAAGTATTTGAGGAAATGCTGAGAGGACTCATTTGTTGTGGTGTCATTCTTGGTGTGTTTGCTTGAATGTCGCGGAGGCGCGTGAAAACTTGGTTGGGGCGCGTACAAGAGCTTGTGACCGCGGTGTTGGTCTGGAAACCCTATTGGTCGTGGTCTTCTTCCCCATTGAAGTTGTGGTTCAGGTAAGGAGCAGTGGTAGATGGTGAATCGATGATGAGAGGCGACCGAGGAGAGGTGAACAGGGTGAGAATAGAGTGTAAAAAAATGTTATGAAATTAGGGTTATAGTGAAATTTAGGTTAAAAATATATATATATATATATATATATATATATATATATATATATTTATAGAAAAGAAAAGAAACTTTTAGCTGAAACGAGATTAAGTTTGGGTGGTGGGGATTGTAGTGTAACCGTACACCTTTCCCTTTCGAAACTCTCTCCCAAATACAACTTCAACCTCTGACCATTCACTTTGAACTTTCGTGTCTGCTCCAGATCTGAGATCTCAACCGTGCCGAAGGGGAGGACTTGCTGAAGCAGAAATGGTCCTGACCACCCGGATCTAAGCTTACCTGGAAACAACCTGAGTCTAGAGTTGAAGAAAAGCACTTGCTGTCCAGGTACAAATTCCTTCACAATAATATTTTTATCATGCCAATTTTTTGTTCTTTCCTTGTATAACTTTGCATTTTCGTAAGCCTGTAACCGAAATTCATCTAGTTTATCCAACTGTAACAGTCTTCTCTCACCGGCCCTCTTGAGGTCAAAATTTAGTAATTTTGTGGCCCAAAATGCTCTGTGCTCTAATTCCACTGGAAAATGACACGATTTGCTGAAAACCAACTGGTATGGTGACATCCCAATGGTGGTTTTGAACGTTATGCGATAAGCCAATAATGTGTCTTCCTATTTTTTTGACCAGTGCCTTCTTGCAGAGCTTAATATCTTTTCCAAAATTCTTTTCAATTCTCTGTTAGAGATTTCCACCTGTCCACTGGTTTGTGGGTGGTATGGTGTAGCTACTTTGTGCTTCACTCCATATTTCCCTAAGAGTGATTCGAATTTCTTGTTGCAAAAGTGGGAACCTCCACCACTGATAATAGCCTTAGGTACCCCGAATCGAGTAAAGATATGCTTCTTGAGGAATGAAACTACGACTTTGGCATCATTAGTTGGGAATGTACTTGCCTCGACCCATTTAGAAACATAGTCGACTGCCACCAATACATACTGATTTGAGAAAGATTATGGAAATGGTCCCATAAAATTTATGCCCAAAACATAAAATTTATACTTCCAAAATGTTGTTTAAAGACATTTCATTCTTCCTTGAAATGTTTCCTACTCGTTGGCATCTATCACACTCTGTAGAAAAATAGTAAGCCAATAGAAATCACTCTGTAGTACCTTAGCAACTATCCTTTCCCCACTGAAATGTCCTCCATAGTCTGATCCATGACAGTGCTAGAGAATGCTTCCAATTTCTTCCTCAGGAACACACCTCTTGATTATGCCATCACCACATCTCTTAAATAGCAGTGGTTCATCCCAGAAATAGAATTGCACATCATGTAAATTTTTTTTTGTTGAAAATTGAGATCATGAGGGATTATACCTTTTGCCTTAAAATTAGCAAAATCAATAAACCATGACAGTGAAGCTACTGCTAAGAGTGACGACACTCGAATAGAAGGGAAACATTTTAGGGTTAGGTTTTAAGAGTTGATTTGATTGGAAATAGAAAACAGAAAAACATAAGGATATCGTAGGCGCCACAAATAAGAATATTTGATAAGCCAAGAAGGATCGCCACAAGAATTGGATAATTCTTGATAAGATCAAGTGATGCAAGGAAGAACCCTAGCAGAGCAACAACTCACAAAGTGATTCTGAATATTACGTACGTTCATTCTGAATTTCCAAATGTTTAATACAACTTAAGTTTATGAGTTTGTCTCATTGCAGGAAATAAAGATAAATTAAAATCCTAATATCTCAAGCAAATTTAAGTTGTCTAGATGGTTCAGTGAAGGCATTATAAGCTTTGGTTCTTGGGTTCAAATCTCCACTGTAGCAAATAATAATAAAAATAATAACTAAATCTTTATGTTGGGCCTCCTAGCTCTCCAAACATTTTATGCATATGATAGGGCTAGACTCCTCCATGTTTAGAGCTTTTAATAGTTGGACTTTTAGCAAATTGGTCACTTTGTGTTGCAATGCCTCTTGTGCTTTTCTGAGCCTCCCTCTTGTCATAGGTCCACCTAAGTCTTGGATTAGATCTTGGTCTTGATCCTTATCATTATGAGCTTGGGCCTTTATGTACACATCATTCCCTCCTTCTTGGGCAGCATTTGTCCTCAAATCTATGAATTCATCTCTTGTATCAAAAGGAGTCAAGTCAGCAACATTAAAAGAAGAACTTACATTATACTCTCCTGGTAGATCAATCTTATAAGCATTTGAAGCACTTGGTGGATTTGATGAAGACATAATATTGAGTTGATATAGTTTAGTTTGTGGGTGTGTAGATGAATAGGTTAGAAGTTTAGAACTTAATCTCTTGATAGGCCAATAAATCTTGTGATAAGCGCCTTAATATGATGCATCTCAGTGAAATCATTTTTCTGCATGAAAAACTAACATTTAAGCATTAAAAGAACAAACTAAGTTTTTCAATCTGTTGAAAATGATTTTCAATCTGTTAAAATCACTTAACATAATAAGTGGTCATACATAGTCGAAATTTCAAATTGGTTGAATCGCAGAATCAACAGGTTAAAATGACTTAATGAATTTTTCAATATCAAAGTTTCGTATTTTCAATCTGTTGAAATGTTTTTTTAAAATCTGTTGAAACAGAGAGACTATTTTTCTATCTAAGAGTCTGCAGGATTTCAATATGTTGAAATGATTTTCAATCGATTGAAACAGAGAGCTATCATTTTTCATAAAGCTGTTTCAATCCATTGAAAACTCGAATCAATCGATTGAATAAAGTTTTAAATGAAATCAATCGATTGAATCGTCGTTTTAATCGATTGAAATGTATTCTGATCAATCATAATTTCATTCTGATCGATCATAACTTGTTCTAATCGATCATAATACTTTTCTAATCGATCATAATCAATTCTAACCTGTTATATTTTCATTCTGATCGATCAGTTGCATCTCTGAATTAGTTTTTGATTGAGTAAACGTTCTGGTTCTCTGTTTTACTTTATAAATACAGATTTGATCTATCTTTTGAAATATACAGTTTGAGAAAACATTTGAAAGAAATCTTTGAGCTATCACATCCGTGGCTTTCTCTGCATTCAAGAACTTTGTTATATCATAAGGTGCTTTGATAAAGATTGTTGTTAATCAAAGAGAGAAAGTGCTGTGTTAGAATTTGCTTCTGGACAATTGTATTGATAGAGCTGCAGTCCAGGTTTTTTCTTTTCATACTCTTTTGTAAAGTGTGTTTCTGCAGGTTGGAATTTGGATCTTCACTTGTTACAGTAACTGGATTTGGTTACTGGGAGGTTTTCAAGAGTCTATCTTGTGGGTTTGCAAGATAGTTCTTGGGGTAGATTGGTGAGTATCTACTGGTTGTAATTTTCACTTGGTATTAGTGGAACTTGGCAGATTTGTCAAGAACTGGATGTAGCTCTGGTATAGAGTGAACCAGTATAAATTGTTGTGTTGAATTTCTTCTTTCATCTCCTTTATTTCCTGAATATATACTTGCTGTGTTTAAAATCAATCTACCTACACAAGAATTGAATAAAAATAAATCATTCTTCCAAAAGAAAGTAAGTTTTGCGAAAAAGTTTTATAAAGTTCAATTCACCCCCCCTCTTGAACTCAACCATTAATTCTTTCAATTGGTATCAGAGCTGGTTCTTGTAAGTTACTCAAGAATTCAGTCCAAGAATGGCTGAGGGAAAGATGAATTTTTCAGAAGGAGCCTCCATAAACAGGCCTCCGCTTTTTGCTGGCGTGAATTATTCTTTCTGGAAGGTTAGAATGAAAATCTTTATTGAATCTCTTGATAGAGGTATTTGGGAAACAATTGTTAATGGTCCTTACAAACCAACTCATACAGTGGATGGTAAAGTAGTTGAGAAAAATTGGGCTGAATTAACTGATGCAGAAAATAGGAGAGTCCAATATGATTATACTTGCTAAAAATATTATTACCTCTCGCTTTAAATCTTGATGAGTTTGTCTGGGTGTCTCAATGTGCCTCTGCCAAAGAAATGTGGGAAATTCTAGAGGTCACACATGAAGGTACATCTGATGTGAAAAGGGCGAGAAAACATGAGTTAATTAGGGACTATGAATTGTTTAAAATGCGAGCAAGGAGAAACAATTGCGGATGTACGAGAAAAGGTTCACGCACATAGTCAATCATCTAATTGGGCTAGGAAAGATTTTTGACAAGGAAGAGTTGAACATCAAAATCTTGAAGTGTTTGGACAGAACTTGGCAACCAAAGGTGACAGCTATATCGGAATCAAGAGACTTGACTGAAATGACTACTTGCTTCACTATTTGGTAAGTTAAGGGAACATGAGTTGGAAATCAATCGGTTCAAAGAACAAGAGAATGCAGAAAAGAAAAGTAGAAACATTGTTCTCAAGACAATTGAAGAAAACAGTGAGTCCGAAGAAGATGAATCGAAAATCTGACTTTGTTGGTTAAGAAATTTGGGAAATTTCTTAGAAGGAAGAACAGAACTGGCCAAGTAAAAAGGTACACCGATAAAAAGACTGAATCTATTCAAAATGCTATTACTTGTTATTCTTGTGGTAAGCGGGGACACATAAGGAGTGATTGTCCGGAAAAGACCAAGAATCGGAACAAGAAAGATTCAAAATACAAAGGGAAAAAGGCCTACATAGCTTGGCAAGACAATGATTCATCCTCCGAGTTCTGGATCCGAAGGTGAAGAGGTGAACCTATGTTTGATGGCTGGTTGTGAATCTTCTTCATCACATGTAAGTTCAACTCCCACGAGAGAATGAAATGAATTATAGCACATTACTAAATGCTTTCAATGAAATGCATAGTGAAGCCAGAAATTTATCTCATACAAATAATCGGTTGAAAGGTTTAAATAACTGGTTAGAAAATAGAGTTAAAGTTCTGGAAAAAGAACTATTAGAAAGCAAAACAGATTTAGAACATCTAGATATAATCTATGCATCTGCGGATAATGTTGCTGCTAATAAAAATTGTGAAAAGTGTATTCTTCTGCAAGATAAGGTTGATTACTTGATTAAAAATTTGTCTAAATTTACTCAAGGTAAAGAGAATTTAGATGCACTCCTTGGGTCTCAAAACTGTGTGTTTGAACATACTGGAATCGGGTACAAACCTAAGATTGGGGTAAAAACTAAAAAATATTTGAACTTCTTTTCATTTAGAAAAGCTACAACATCCCCTTTCTCATCTTGTCATTACTGCATGAAGAAAGGACATACTATAAAATTTTGTCATGCTAGGAAATATTTTGTGCCGCAAGGTAGGAAGAGATGGGTTCCAAAACATGTTAAACAGAAAATTTGACTCCTAAGGACCCAAAATATTTAAGGGTACCAAATACTTGATGTTTGATCTTTCGGGAACAGCAACAAGAGTCCCTTTGGTACCTGGATAGCGGGTGCTCAAGGCACATGACAGGTGACATTTCAAAATTTCGAAGCTGAGATTGAAGAATGGAGGTCATGTGACTTATGGAGACAACAACAAGGGAAGAATTCTAGGTTCGGAGATATTGGAGATGGTGAATCAGTAACCATTCACAATGTTCTTCTTGTTGAAGGTCTCAAGCACAATCTAATCGAGTATAAGTCGGTTATGTGATCTTGGTCACAAAGTAATCTTCAAACCAGAAAAGTGCCTAATCTGTGAACCGAGAATCGACACGGTAATGTTGGTAGGTAAGAGGTTAAACAACATATACATGTTAGATATCAAGCATTCTATATCATCTCAAAGTTGTCTTCTTACTAAAGAAGAAGAATCTTGGTTGTGGCATAGAAGGCTTGCTCATATACATCTTAACCATCTTGACAAACTGATTTCTAAAGAGTTAGTTTCTGGGCTACCTAAGCTTCGAATCTTGAAAGACAAAATCTGTGAAGCTTGTTTGAAAGGCAAACAAACTAGAAAATCCTTTTCAAACAAAAACATTGTTTCGACTTCTAGACCTTTGGAACTGCTTCACATGGATTTGGTTGGTCCTTCAAGGAATAAAAGCCTAGGTGGTAATCTTTATATCATGGTAATTGTTGATGACTTTTCAGATTTACCTAGACTTGTTTTTCTTAAAGCCAAATCTGATTCTTACAAATCTTTCAAAAAGCTTGCCAAGGTTTTACATAATGAAAAAGGGTATTTCATTACATCTATTCAAAGTGACAATGGTGGAGAATTTGTAAATGAAAAGTTTGAATCATTTTGTGAAAAGTTTGGCATAAAACACAATTTCTCTGCTCCAAGAACTCCTCAACAGAACGGTGTTGTGGAAAGAAAGAACAGATCCATTGTGGAACTTGCTAGAACAATGTTGTGTGAAAATTCTTTACCTAATTACTTTTGGGCAGATGCAGTAAACACTGCTTGTCATGTTTTAAATAGAGTCTTGATTAGACCCATGCTTAAGAAAACCCCATATGAAGCTGTACAAAGGAAGAAAACCCAACATAAACTATTTCGGGGTTTTTGGATGTACATGTTTTGTTTTAAACAATGGGAAAGAAAATATTGGCAAGTTTGATGAGAAATCGACAAAGGAATCTTTCTTGGTTATTCAACTAACGGCCATGCATATAGAGTCTACAATTTAAGACTAAAATCTGTTGAAGAATCGAGTACATGTTGTTTTTAATGAGTCTCCTCGAGTGTTGCGGAATAGAACAACGAGTGCTGCAGATGAAGAAGATTTAGCTGATAATTCTTATCGGTTGAAACTTCCCGATAGCTCGGATCGGCATACTGTCGAAGAAGGTGATCAATCAGTTGATCCTGCAAAAGCTGATCCACCAAGAATTACTGAAGAACAGGAAGAAGATGTCCTGGAAGAGCTTCCCAAAGAGTGGATTGTCCCAAGAGATCTCTCTCTAGACAATGTCATCGGGCAAATCAATAAATTACTACAGATGGATGTCAAGAGTGCCTTTCTTAATGGACTCATCAATGAAGAAGTGTATGTTTCTCAACCTCCTGGGTTTGAAAATCACAAGCATCCTGACCATGTCTACAAATTGAAAAAGGCCCTTTATGGTTTAAAGCAAGCACCTAGACAATGGTATGAAAGGTTAAGTAACTTCTTAATTGATCAAGGGTACAAACGAGGTGAAGTTGATAAAACCCTATTCATTAAGAAATGCTGGACCGACATTATTACAGTGCGAGTGTATGTGGATGATATCATTTTTGGTTCTACAAATAATGCCTTGTGTAATAAGTTTGTTAAGGAAATGCAAAGTGAATTTGAAATGTCTATGATGGGAGAATTGAATTTCTTCCTTGGTCTCCAGGTTAAACAATTAAGAAATGGCATCTTTCTGAGTCAATCTAAATACTGCAATGAGTTGTTAAAGAAATTTGATATGCACAATTGCAAAGAATCCTCTACACCCATGTCTACTAACTGCTGTCTAGATTTAGATGAAAAAGGGAAATCTGTTGATCAAACTAAATATAGAGGTTTGATTGGTTCTCTGCTATATCATTGCTAGTAGGCTCGACATTATGTTTAGTGTGTGCCTTTGTGCTAGATTTCAAGCAAATCCAAAGGAATCACATCTTACAGTTGCTAAAAGGATTACGAAGTACCTTAAAGGAGCTGTTAATGTCGGACTATGGTATCCTGAAGGTGCATCCCTTAAACTTGTTGGATTTTCGATTCGACTTTGCGGGATGTAGATTGGACGGAAAAAGTACCTCGGTACATGTCATTTCTTGGGAAGCGAGTCTCATATCGTGGCACATCAAAAAGCAAGCATGTGTTGCTCTTTCAAGCTGCAGAAGTTGAATACATTGCAGGTAGGAGCTGTTGTGCTCAAAGTATCTACCTTAAGCAACAAGCTGACGGACTATGGAGTGACTCTAAATACGGTACCTACGGTTTGTGATAATACTAGTGCAATAAATTTAACTAAGAATCCTATTCAACACTCTAGAACTAAGCATATTGAAATTAGACATCACTTTATTAGAGAACATGTATCTAGGGGTGATTGTGAAATTTTATTCATTGAATCTGAAAAACAGTTAGCTGATTTATTCACTAAACCACTTCCTAGAGACAGACTTAATATGCTTAGGACTGAATTAGGAATTCTAGATATATCTAGTATTGAATAACTGATTCTTTATGGTGATTATGTTTTTTTTTCCAGGTTAATAACAAGTTCAATCGATTAATAATTGTATGAAAAACTTGAAATTATATGTTTCAATTAATTGAAATTGCGAAATAATCTGTTGATTTCCTGATTCTTACTCTCTGTTATTGATATGTTATCAGTTCAATCGATTAAATAAGCCTTTAATCGATTTATTTCATTAACCTTGTAGCTTTGCATATTTTCTTCTATAAATCAATCGATTCAATCTTCGATTCAATCGATTGAATTCACTTTTGATACTCTGCATGATTTTCTTTCACAAAAACAATCGATTAGATCTTCGGTTCAATCGATTTATTTTACTTCTGAGTATCTGCAATTGCAAAATCAATTGGTTTCATGAAAAATCAATTGATTAATTTTTTCAAGGGCTAGTTGTGTATACTCTGTCACTAAACAACTACTGCAGAGTGTGTTGAATGCATTAACAACGAGATAGACTTCAGCTACTCTCTTAAATATCAAAGATATCCAATAAAAGTTGATTGACTCTGATTGGATATCAGATGTGAGGGTAATTAAGGTGCACAGTAACCATTCTTTCTCTCTCTCTCCACCTTTATCATCACTGCGCGGAAGCAGAGAAGCAGTTATACAGTAAAGACAAAACTGTGAAGTTGAAGGGATCGTGTGCTCTAGAGAAAACTGTAGTGTTTTTCCTCCTTGAACCATTCTCTCTTCTCAGTTATTCCTCTGTTCATTCCAAAAATCAAGTATGCTCAAACGCACAAAATCCGGTAGGAAGAAGTCCAGCAGAGGCGAGTCTTCTACTGCAAGGCAAGAACCAAATGTTGAAGGACACATTGAAACCTGGTTCAATGGGAACCAAGAGAAAATGGATCTGTTTATTCATGAAATGAGCAGGAAGCAAGAATCGTGACTCTGTAAGTTCTTTCAATACTGGAAAGATGAAGCTTGAGGAAAGGGTTCTCGCTTTCATTGTGGCCTGGCAGCTCACACCCAGGGGGAGAAATCATGCAGTACTAAATGAAGGAGATTTGGTACTGATGTACTGCATTCACCACAGAATAAGGGTGAACTGGGTGTTTGTCATCAAGGACCACATGATCAAAGCTAAGCGGCTAATTGATTTTAGATATCCTTATGCTATATTGATTTCTAAGTTTTTAACGCATTTTGGTGTTGATTTGGAAGGGGAACTAGTTGAATCTGTTCGACCAACAAATGAGGTAAATAATTCTGTTCTGCATAAAATGGGATTCATCAAAATCGATGGTGAATGGATCTCAAAAGAAGAAGCTGGGAGAGGAGAAGACTTTGAAGAAGAAGAACAAGAGGAAAATATCAATACTGATGTTCCAGGAACTTCTGCAGCAAGACCATCAGACCCAATGGAAGAGCAGTCTCCACTGAAAATGATTCCATACACTCCACAGCTTGACCGTGGCACGCCCCTATCTCAGTTTGAGAGAACCATTCTACATCGGATGAATGAAGGCTTATTTTTATGTTTCTGTTATCTTGTTTCTGTTCTTTATTTTTATTGTTCTGTTTTATTTTGGGGTACCTACGTGGTACTATGGACTGTAACTAAAACACTTTTATTTGATGCAGTCAAATAGGGGGAGAAGTGTTTTGCTTAAAACTGTCACTACACACACACCACAAAATATATGTCTCTGGTCTGTTATTATTTGTGCAGGTGCAGTGGTTATTTGTCTCCATCAAATAGGGGGAGATTGAAGCACTTGGTGGATTTGATGAAGACATAATATTGAGTTGATATAGTTTAGTTTGTGGGTGTGTAGATGAATAGGTTAGAAGTTTAGAACTTAATCTCTTGATAGGCCAATAAATCTTGTGATAAGCGCCTTAATATGATGCATCTTAGTGAAATCATTTTTCTGCATGAAAAACTAACATTTAAGCATTAAAAGAACAAACTAAGTTTTTCAATCTGTTGAAAATGATTTTCAATCTGTTAAAATCACTTAACATAATAAGTGGTCATACATAGTCGAAATTTCAAATTGGTTGAATTGCAGAATCAACAGGTTAAAATGACTTAATGAATTTTTCAATATCAAAGTTTCGTATTTTCAATCTGTTGAAATGTTTTTTTAAGATCTGTTGAAACAGAGAAACTATTTTTCTATCTAAGAGTCTGCAGGATTTCAATCTGTTGAAATAATTTTCAATCGATTGAAACAGAGAGCTATCATTTTTCATAAAGCTGTTTCAATCCATTGAAAACTCCAATCAATCAATTGAATAAAGTTTTAAATGAAATCAATCGATTGAATCGTCGTTTTAATCGATTGAAATGTATTATGATCAATCATAATTTCATTCTGATCGATCATAACTTGTTCTAATCGATCATAATACTTTTCTAATCGATCATAATCGATTCTAACCTGTTATATTTTCATTCTGATCGATCAGTTGCATCTCTGAATCAGTTTTTGATTGAGTAAATGTTCTGGTTCTCTGTTTTACTTTATAAATACAGATTTGATCTATCTTTTGAAATATACAGTTTGAGAAAACATTTGAAAGCAATCTTTGAGCTATCACATCCGTGACTTTCTCTGCATTCAAGAACTTTGTTATATCATAAGGTGCTTTGATAAAGATTGTTGTTAATCAAAGAGAGAAAGTGTTGTGTTAGAATTTGCTTCTGGACAATTGTATTGATAGAGCTGCAGTCCAAGTTTTTTCTTTTCATACTCTTTTGTAAAGTGTGTTTGTGCAGGTTGGAATTTGGATCTGCACTTGTTACAGTAACTGGATTTGGTTACTGGGAGGTTTTCAAGAGTCTATCTTGTGGGTTTGCAAGATAGTTCTTGGGGTAGATTGGTGAGTATCTACTGGTTGTAATTTTCACTTGGTATTAGTGGAACTTGGCAGATTTGTCAAGAACTGGATGTAGCTCTGGTATAGAGTGAACCAGTATAAATTGTTATGTTGAATTTCTTCTTTCATCTCCTTTATTTCCTGAATATATACTTGCTGTGTTTAAAATCAATCTACCTACACAAGAATTGAATAAAGATAAATCATTCTTCCAAAAGAAAGTAAATTTTGCGAAAAAGTTTTATAAAGTTCAATTCACCCCCCCTCTTGAACTCAACCATTAATTCTTTCAGCATTATCATTGATCTTCTCTAAGACTTGGAATGGCCCATCTCCTCTGGGTTGAAGTTTAGACTTTCTTTGTTCAGGAAACCTTTCCTTTCTCATGTGTACCCAAACCCAATCACCAGGTTGGAACACCACATTTTTCCTACCCTTGTTAGCTTGCCTCGCGTAGCTTTCATTCTTCTTTTCAATTTGAGCTTTTACTTGCCCGTGCAGCTTCTTCACGTATTCTACTTTAGCCTGTGCTTCCTTATGCTTAAACATAGAAATGTTAGGCAAAGGCAACAAATAAAGAGGAGTCAAAGGATTAAATCCATACACAATCTCAAATGGTGAACAATTAGTGGTGCTATGGATAACCCGATTATAAGCAAACTCAACATGCGGTAAACATGTTTCCCAAGTCTTAAGATTTTTCTTTAAATTAGTCCTAAGCAATGTGCCTAAAGTCCTGTTGACTACCTCAGTTTGACCATCAGTGTGTGGGTGACAAGTAGTAGAAAACAATAATTTAGTACCAATTTTACCCCACAAGGTCCTCCAAAAGTGACTAAGGAATTTTGAATCCCTATCACTCACAATGCTCCTCGGCAGCCCATGTAGCCTTACTACTTCCTTGAAAAACAAATCAGCCACATGACAAGCATCATCTACCTTCTTGCAAGGTATGAAATGTGCCATCTTAGAAAACCTATCAACAACAACAAACACAGAATCCTTTCCATTCTTTGTTTTAGGCAGCTCTAAAATAAAATCCATAGAAATGTCAGTCCAAGGATATTCAGGAACAGGTAAAGGAGTATACAACCCATGAGGCTTAACCTTAGATTTAGCCTTTTTACACACAATGCAGTGATCACAAAACTTATTCACATCATGTTTCATATTGTCGCCGCCGTAAAAAAAAGAGAGGCGGTTGGAGCGACACGATGGTTTCGACCCTCTTGTTTTCGCGTTTTTTATGGGTGGTTACAACGCCTTTAGGTTGTTCGATAACCAGGCTAACCTAGGGGCGAGGTTTTCGAAAGGTCGTCTTTGGGTTGTCCGATAACCGGGCTAACCCAAGGACTAATTTTTGAAGGGTTCTGTGGAGTCGCCACCGATGTTTTTACCGGAAACATCGGAAAAGGAGTTTAAAAGGCGTTGGTTTTCGAAAACCAACTTTGGTCATTAGAACCAGAGTTGGGTAAGGGAGTTAGTTACGTGTAAAGGAAGTGTTAGTTCCTTTACGACGCCCCTTTCGGGTTTCCTATGACAGGCCAGCTATTTTGTTAATAAATAAACCGGAAAAACACGTTTTTGCCCTTTTATTTTGCGGAATTTAAAACTATGACTACATGGCCCTAATCTATTGCATAATTTAAAATTAAAGCAGTAAAAGTGGAGAGGGAGAGTTTAAACCTCCAAAGCAAGCTTTCTTTTTATTTCTTTTAAAAAAAGAGGGTGCTTTGTGGCAGCCCTTCACTCTACACAGCGCTGGAAACTTTTCTAGACGCCGAAAAACACTCACAAAGGCACTTAGAAACTCCGGAAATGCGTCGGAGGGATTCTAGAGAGAGGTTTTAGAGAGAAGGGAGAGCAAAAGCTATGTGGTGTGTGAAAATGAGGGGAGGGAGCCCCTATTTATAGGTTTTCGCGTCTGACAGTGGCGAGACCGCCGTTCTCGTCTGACAGGGTCGAGACCGCCGTCTCGCCAAATGAGACCGCCGTCTCGTCCTTCACAGGTGGCGAGAACGCCGTCTGGGAAAGCGAGACCGCCGTCTTGCCATTCGCAGGTGGCGAGACCGCCGTCTCATTTGGCGAGATGGCGGTCTCGCCATTTGCATGAGGCGAGACGGCGGTCTCGTCCCCAAAAAGGCGAGAAACCTTATTTTTGTGCCAAAAATCCTTCCTATCCTAGTATGGAGCCTAATAGTCTCTCCTAGTGGCTTTTTAGGCTTCATCCATCTTCGAATAGGAGGTCTTCTACTCTTTATTTGGAGGCTGAGCAAGATCTGGGGTCTACAGCTGCCCCCCCCTTTACTCGACCAGTCGACTGCCGGCCTTTTGTGCCCAGGTGATCGACTGGAGGGTAAAGGAGTTGACCCTCTTGCCCAGTTGCCCGTCACATGCTCCATCTTTGTGGCAGACGATCCTCTGGGGAAATGTTGTACGCTTCCGGGATGCTCCTTCTGACGGTAGCTGACCCCTTCGGCTGATGAGTATGAACCCCCATCTGGTTTGACGAGTATGAACCCTCGCCCGGTAAGCCCCCTTTTGTAAGGCCCGATGAGTATACACCCCATCTGGTGTTTGACGAGTATGAACCCCCGTCTGGTAAGCCCCCTTTTGTAAGGCCTGATGAGTACACACCCCCATTTGGTGTTAAGCCTCCGGATGCTCCATCTTGCGGTAGCTGATCCTTTGGCCGTGGTGGCGGCTTACTGCTCTAGCTCATGCGCCGACGTGAAACCTTGGGATGCTCCTTCGACGCGGTAGCTGACCCCTTGGTTGACGAGTACGAACCCTCGTCTGGTTTGGTGCCTCTGGATGCCCCTTCTGACGGTAGCTGATCCTTTGGCTATGGTGGCGGCTTACTGCTCTAGCTCATGCGCCGGTGTGAAACCTTGGGATGCTCCTTCGACGCGGTAGCTGACCCCTTGGTTGACGAGTACGAACCCTCGTCTGGTTTGGTGCCTCTGGATGCCCCTTCTTGCGGTAGCTGACCCTTTGGCGATGGTGGCGGCTTACTGCTCTAGCTCATGCGCCAGTTCCTTGGGGAGTGATTTATGTGTTGTTAAATATACTTGGACCTTTCTGAATGGTCATCCGGGTTGTGCCGGGGATTTTGTGTTTCATCCAGCTTTGTTGATTGCTGGGGATTCTTTGCCTTTGTTCGACTTTTGCTGACTAGTCGGATGAGTCTTGTTTGTTCGATTTTTACTTGGTAGTCGAAGAAACTTTTGGTTAAGGCAAAAAGGTCGGTGAAGTTTTACCGGGGTACCTTTTTTGTTGCTTTTTATGAGTGCAAGCATAAAGTTGATCTTCCTATATGAATGCTTTTTATTTGTCTATAGTATTTTGTTTGTTTTACTTTTGACAAAGTCATTTTTGTGCGACTACTTGTGTGTGGATGCTTCCTATGCAATTTGTTTTAGTTGAGGGCGTCTAGAAAGTGACCGATACTTTCTTCTTTTTTGTTCTATTCTTTTGCACTTTTTGTTTTGACCCTATTTTTTGCCTAGACCGCCCTTTGCGGGTTTTCGATCTAGCGGGTTTTGATGATATTTTTTTTTTGAGATATTTTGGTGGGCTTTTTCCTTTTGTATGAAAGCCTTATCTTTTGCCTAGACCGCCCTTTGCGGGTTTTCGATCTAGCAGGCTACCCATGTACTTTTTGCTTGGCCCTGGTTGGTGTCATTCGTCTTGTTTTTATGCTTTCTTGAATTGCTTGTTTTATGCATGCTCATATTTCGTTAATACAGAGGCATTCACACAAGTAGGTAAAGAGAAGAAAAGACAATTTTTATTGATATAAACAGATGGTTTATTTTTACATGGGGATTTACAAAAGAATTTGTAAGCAAGGCTGACCAAGGTTGGCTAAACTGTATGAGGGTGCCACAATCGTATCTGTGATCTTTGTTTCCCCGTTTTTCCTAGTCCCTTCAATTGAGATGCTCGAATCCGGAGTGAAGACTATGTGAAGTCTGCTCACTTTTGTGAAGGTATTACCTTAGTCGCCTTTGCGGTTTTCGGCTAAGTTAATCATTGCTCTATTTTTCTCTTCTTTTTTTTTTGTTTTTTTTTGAAACCTCTGGTTTTTGCCTAGGACGTGTCCTAGCGAGGAATGTAGACCCTATCTTTTGCCTAGGACGCTCTTTGCGAGTTTTCATCCTGACGGGTCATGAGCAATGTCTTTAGGCGTAATATTTTTTCACCGCATCTGAGTTGACAGGATATCGGAGTTCTTCTCCATCCATATTGGTGAGGATGAGGGCTCCTCCTGAGAAGGCTCGCTTGACCACAAAGGGTCCTTCGTAGTTTGCTGTCCATTTCCCGATTTTGTCTTTCTGGGCTGGAAGCAGTTTCTTTATCACCAGATCTCCTTCTTGGAAAGTGCGAGGATTAACCTTCTTGTCGTAGGCTTTCTTGATCTTCCTTTGATAAGCTTGCCCCCGACATATGGCGTCTAGTCGTTTTTCTTCGATTAGGTTTAGCTGATCGTACCGACTTTGGACCCATTCGGCTTCTGTTAATTTTGCTTCCATGACAACTCGTAGGGAGGGTATTTCGACCTCTACTGGTAGTACGGCCTCTATTCCGTATACGAGGGAAAATGGGGTAGCCCCTGTGGAGGTTCGTACCGACGTTCGGTAGCCATGTAAGGCGAAGGGAAGCATTTCATGCCAATCTTTGTAGGTTACTACCATTTTCTGGATGATTTTCTTGATATTCTTGTTGGCTGCTTGTACTGCACCATTCATCTTTGGTCGGTACGGAGAAGAATTGTGATGTTGTATTTTGAAGTCTTGGCATAACTCCTCCATCATTTTATTATTGAGATTGGTCCCATTATCAGTAATGAGCTTATGAGGGATGCCGTACCAACATATAATGTTTTTCTTGATGAAGGTGGTCACCACTTTCCGGGTCACATGCGCATATGACGCCACCTCAACCCACTTGGTGAAATAGTCGATTGCTACCAAGATGAAGCGATGGCCGTTAGACGCTTTGGGTTCAATGGGTCCGATGACATCCATGCCCCACATAGAAAATGGCCATGGTGTAGCCAAGTTACTGAGAGGTGCGGTCGGCACATGGATATTATCGGCGTAGACTTGGCACTTATGACACTTCTTAGCATATTGGTGACAATCAGCTTCCATTGTGGACCAAAAATACCTTGCCCTAAGGATTTTCTTTGCCATGACATGCCCAGATGCGTGGGTCCCGAAAGCTCCCTTGTGGATTTCTCTTATCAAGGTCCGAGCTTCTTCTTGGTCCACACACCTTAAGAGAGTGGAGTCGGGGCTCTTTTTGTAGAGGGTTCCTTCAATCAACGTGAACCCTACGACCCTCTTACGAATAGTTCGTTTGTCATTGTCGCTGATTCCCTCGGGATATTCACCCCTCATGAGGTACTGCTTGATGTCATGATACCAGGGGTTTTGATCGCGCTCGCTGTCCACTGCCATGGAAAAAGCTTATTTGTCATGCAGCTTAACTTGAATAATTGGCATCTCATGTTCTTGATCTAGGGCAAACATGGATGATAGGGTGGCAAGGGCGTCGGAAATTTGATTGTCCTCCCTAGGGATATACTGGAAGGTGATGTTTTCCATTCTTGAGACCAGCTCGCGGATGTGCTCTAGGTATGGGATTAACTTGGAGTTTCGGGTTTCCCATTCACCTTTAAGTTGGTAGATGACAAGGGATGAATCACCGAATATTTTGAGTTTAGTGACCCCATGATCTAAAGTCGCTTGGATCCCTAGCGCACATGCTTCGTACTCAGCCATGTTGTTGGTACAATCGAAGTTGAGCCTGGCCGTTACAGGGATGTGTTTCTTTTCAGGGGATATCAAAATAGCTCCTATCCCGTGTCCAAGCATGTTTGAGGCCCCATCGAAAAACATAGTCCATGCTTCTTCTTTGGTCTCTTCGTGTTCGATATGCATAATATGCTCATCGGGAAAGTCATCTTGTAAGGACTGATATTCATTTGTTGATCCGTGGGCTAGATAATCCGCTAGGGGACTTCCTTTAATAGCTTTCTGGGTGACATGAATGATATCAAATTCTGAGAGGAGAACCTGCCACCTAGCTATTCTTCCAGTTAAAATGGGCTTCTCGAAGAGATACTTAATTGGGTCCATTTTGGAGACCAACCATGTTGTATGCCGAGCCATATATTGTCGGAGACGCTGAGTGACCCACACCAATGCGCAACAGGTTTTTTCGAATGGTGTATAGCGGGTTTCGTAGTCTAGAAATTTCTTACTGAGATAGTAAATGGCTCGTTCCTTTTTCCCGGTTTCATCATGTTGGCCGAGCACACATCCCATGGACTCTTCAAGTATTGATAAATATAGGATCAGAGGTCTCCCTTCAACGGGTGGTACCAATACTGGGGGATTGGTTAAACAAGTCTTGATTTTATCGAACGCTTGTTGGCATTCTTCATTCCACACCGTTGGTTGGTTTTTGCGCAACAGTTTAAAGATGGGTATACATTTGTCTGTCAATTGTGCGATGAAACGGGCGATGTAATTGATCCGGCCCAGAAAACCTCTGACCTCTTTTTCTGTGCTTGGTGGAGGCATTTCCAAAATTGCCTTGGTCTTGTCAGGGTCCACTTCAATTCCCCTTTCACTGACAATGAACCCTAGTAGTTTTCCTGAACGTACCCCGAAAGTACATTTCGCTGGGTTCAGTTTGAGTTGATACTTTCGGAGTCGGTCAAAGAGCTTTTTGAGATATTGAATGTGGTTCATTTCATTTCTGGATTTGGCGATCATGTCGTCCACATATACTTCTATTTCCTTGTGGATCATGTCATGGAATAGTGTGACCATGGCCCTTTGATAGGTTGCCCCTGCATTTTTCAGTCCAAATGACATTACACGATAGCAAAAGGTGCCCCATGGTGTAATGAAGGAGGTTTTTTCTCTATCCTCAACGGCCAGCTTAATTTGGTTGTACCCCGCATATCCGTCCATGAAGGAATATAGCGTGTTGGTAGCGGTATGGTCTACCAGCGTGTCTATATGGGGTAGGGGAAAGTCATCTTTTGGACTTGCTCGATTGAGGTCCCTATAATCCACGCAAACTCTGACCTTCCCGGTCTTTTTGATGACGGGTACTATGTTGGCCAACCATTCTGGGTATTTGGAAACTACAATGAAATTGGCATCCAACTGCCTTTGCACCTCCTCCTTTATCATTAAGGACCAGTCAGGTTTGATTCTTCTGAGTTTCTGCTTTACAGGTCGAAACCCCTTTTTTAATGGTAGTCTATGCTCCACTATACTCGTGTTGAGCCCAGACATGTCATGATAAGACCAAGCAAACACATCCATATACTCCTTCAGAAGCTGTATCAATCCTTCCCTTATGTTACTTTCTATTTGGGTGCCGATGTTCACCTTTTTCTCCTCATCCCCTTTTCCCAAATTAACGGTTTCTATCTCTTCCTGATGCGGTTGTATGATGCGTGTTTCCTTTTCCATCATTCTTTGCATGTCCGGAGAAATGGTCTCCTGCTCACTGTCGGACTCGACCCATTCGCTTTCAGTTTCCGGTCCACGGAGATTCATCAATCACAAACATGATGTGTTTTAGGTTCTGTTTTAGTCATAGATTTTATTATTCAATTTATTTTTGAAAGAATAATAAATAGAAGAGGGAAAAGGATGAATATGACAAAATGCCTCGTGTATTAATGAAAATGAAAATGTATGTACAAGCCCTTTTAATCAAGATTCCCGCGGCCACGGGCGGGGACCGCAGGAGATATAGAGAAAAGCTTAAAAAAAAGGACACCCTATGGTTGATCCTCCTAGTCCTCCCTCTCCGCTACTCTGGCTTCGACAGAGGTTTGACATCCGTGTTGGAAGCAGAGGTATCAAAGGTTATCCAACCGGCATCGATTAATTCCTGGAACTTATATTTCAAGGTCAAGCAGTTGTCAGTTGAATGCCTTGGTGCATCCGAGTGGTAGCTACATTTTTCATTGGGCTTGTAGCACTCGGGATAGGGAGGCTCCATCTGTTTCTTGGGAGGAACACGTGCCAGGAGGTTGGCTTCCAACAGCTGGGGCGGCAGCTTTGCGTATGAGGTGGGGATAGGAGTGAACTTCTTCTCCTTTCTTCGTGGCTGCCGCTCTGTCTGAGGGGTGGAGGAAGGGTTTGCGAAATTAATGGCGTGCACGACCTCCTCCTTCTTTTTGAAGGGCTTCTTGAATGAGGTGCCGGAAGAAGAAGGTCGTGCTATTTTTCCACTCCTCAGCCCTTGCTCCACTCTTTCTCCTACAGTGACTATGTCTGAAAAGAGATTGGAGGTACTGGCTATAGTCTTATCGTAGTACGCTCCGGTCAGTGAATCTATGAACATAACCACTGTTTCTTTATCTGTCAATGGAGGCTCTATTTGAGCGGCCATTTCCCTCCACCTTTGGGCGTACGCTTTGAAAGACTCGTCATCCCTTTTGCTCAGAGTCCTGAGATCTGACCTGTCGGGGGTCAGATCGATGTTGTATCGGTAACGACGGAGAAAAGCGTCAGCCAGCTATTTCCAGCTCTGGACCTGCCCTCTCTCTAGCTGCATATACCAGCTGAGAGCTGTGTCTGCCAGACTCTCCTGGAAGCAGTGGATTAGGAGTTTTTTATTCTCGGCATGGGCGGCCATCTTACGACAATACATTGTAAGATGGTTCTTTGGGTAGGTCATCCCGGCGTACTTGGGGAAGTCCGGGACCTTGAATTTGGGAGGGAAGTGGATGTTTTTCACCAGTCACATGTCCGCCACCTCCTTGACGTCGAAGTTGTGCCCTTCGACTACCTTGAGCCTCTCCTCTAGGGCGGAGAGTTGTTGTTTGGATACCTCTGGGGTAAGGATGCGTGCAGTTTTAGCATCCTTCTCGTCATAGAAGTATTCTTCTTCATCCTCCTCACGGTGAGGGATGTGTTCAGCCTGGCCTTCACCCTTATTCTGACCCTGGCGTACGACCTCCATCAGTTGGTCCATTTGCTCGCGGAGGGTATTGACCTCCGCGGTGAGCTTTCGGTTCTGCTCCTCCAAGTTTTCCATTGCTTTTTCTTTTTGTGCACGAGTGCGAGTGGGGAGAGGACCAGCCACTTTCTAGAATGCCCGAAAAAGGTTTATTAATGTATGTTGAGTGCTTAAAAAATGGGTATGCTTATGCATGAGAGATTCTGTTTGAATGATGCTGTATGCGCTCTCACTTTTTATTTTCTCTCTTGGTTTTTCTTTACTCATGATATGATGTTTTGACTTTGTCAGAAGTTGATTTATTTATTTTCCGGTATTTTCGTATTTTGATTTTTATTTGATGTTTATTTGCTTATTTTATAGCCTTTTATCTCTTCTGTCGGAACTGCGTGGCTACTTAGCTTGCAAAGAACCTGAAACCAGGCTAGCTAAAAGGCTGACTGTCCGAGATAAAAATATGGCTTTATGCGAAAAATATTTAGCATCCCTTATCTCTTCTGTCGGAACTGCGTGGCTACTTAGCTTACAAAGAACCTGAAACCAGGCTAGCTAAAAGGCAGACTGTCCGAGATAAGGGTGTTTATTTGCGAAAATATTTTTTTGTGATTTTATTCTGTTGTTTGTTTATGCTATGCAACAGAAAAATGCAGCAAACATATGCACACACAATTCGATCATCCACGAACAGGCGAAAATTCGTTTTTATCACGAGGTAGGGTTTTCCTACAGAAAAGTGCATTGGCGAGGGTTGGTTCTAACTGTTCTCACCAGGCTAAGGCCCCCTGTAGACCCCAAATCTTGCCCGGCCTCCAAATAAAGAGTAGAAGACTTCCTATTCGAAGATGGACGAAGCCTAACAAGCCACTAGGAGAGACTATTAGGCCCCATACTAGGATAGGAAGGATTTTCGGCACAAAAATAAGTTTTCTCGCCTTTTTGGGACGAGACCGCCGTCTCGCCTCAGGCAAGTGGCAAGACCGCCGTCTCGTTTGACGAGACGGCGGTCTCGCCACCTGCAAATGGCGAGACGGCGGTCTCGCTTTCCCAGACGGCGGTCTCGCCACCTACGAAGGACAAGACGACGGTCTCGTTTGGCGAGACGACGGTCTCGACCCTGTCAGACGAGAACGGCGGTCTCGCCACTTTCAGGCGCGAAAACCTATAAATAGGGGCTCTCCCCCCTCATTTCCACACACCACACAACTTTTTGCTCTTTCTTCTCTCTAAAACTTCTCTCTAGAATCCCTTCGACGCATTTTCGGAGCTTCTGAGTGCCTTTGTGAGCGTTTTTTCGGCGTCTTGAAGAGTTTCCAGCGTCGTGTAGAGTGAATGACTGCCAAAAAGCACCCATTTTTGTTAAAGAAATAAAAAGAAATCTTGCTTCAGAGGTTTAAATTCCCCCTCTCTACTTTTACTGCTTTAAATTTAAATTATGCAATAGATTAGGGCCATGTAGTCATAATTTTAAATTCCGCAAAATAAAAAGGGCAAAAGCGTATTTTTTCGGTTTATTTATTAACAAAATAGCTGGCCTATCATAGGGAACCTGAAAGGGGCATCGTAAAGGAACTAACACTTCCTTTACACGTAACTAACTCCCTTACCCAACTCTGGTTCTAATGACCAAAGTTGGTTTTCGAAAACCAACGCCTTTTAAAACCCCTTTTCCGATGTTTCCGGTAAAAACATCGGTGGCGACTCCACAGAACCCTACAAAAATTAGTCCTTGGGTTAGCCCGGTTATCGGACAACCCAAGGACGCCCTTTCGAAAACCTCGCCCCTAGGTTAGCCCGGTTATCGGACAACCTAAAGGCGTTGTAACCACCCATAAAAAACGCGAAAAACAAAAAGGGTCGAAACCATCGCGTCGCTCCGACCGCCTCTCCTTTTAGACGGCGGCGACAGATGGCGACTCCACTGGGGAAGCCTCGAGAGTTGATCCCATTTAGTGATGGGCCGGCTTAAAAATAAATAAACCAAGAAAATAACGCTTTTGCCCTTAACTTGTATTATAACATGTTTTACGGTTTGACTTTAATTACTGTTGCTTGTTTATACTTACGCAATTGTGTGAAAATACAAACTGTACACAAAACCTTGCACACTACAGTTCCCTCTATACCCGGGGGCAAGTGAGAAATCCATAGGGAGTGGGTGGCAGGTACGGTTCGCTGTAGTGAGGGCCTTGAGCCCACCAGTGTGATCGGAAACCACCACTCAAGGTGATAACCTTCCTCTTTTGGCAACAAGACTGACTATGGCCTTAGTGCTAAGCATGGTCGGACGGCTGGAGAGTGGGGACCCTATAATGGGGGCACCTTGGGGGCCTTAGCCTGGTGAGAACAGTTAGAACCAACCCTTGCCAATGCACTTTTCTGCAGGAAAACCCTACCTCGTGATAAAAACGAATTCTCGCCTGTTCGCGGATGACCGAATTGTGTGTGCATATGTTTGTTGCATTTGTCTGTTGCATAGCATAAACAAACAACAAAACAAAAATCACCAAAAATATTTTCACAAATAAACACCCTTATCTCGGACAGTCTGCCTTTTAGCTAGCTTGGTTTCAGGTTCTTTGTAAGCTAAGTAGCCACGCAGTTCCGACAGAAGAGATAAGGGACGCTAAATATTCTTTCGCATAAAGCCGCATTTTATCTCGGACAGTCTGCCTTTTAGCTAGCCTGGTTTCAGGTTCTTTGTAAGCTAAGTAGCCACGCAGTTCCGACAGAAAAGATAAAAGGCTATACAATAAAAAAATAAAAACCAAAATCAAAATACAAAAATACCAGAAAATAAATAAATCAACTTCTGACAAAGTCAAAACATTCATACTACATCATACCATGAGTAAAGAAAAACCAAGAGAGAAAATAAAAAGTGATAGCGCATTCAGCATCATTTAAACAGAATCTCTCATGCATAAACATACCCATTTTTTTAAGCACTCAACATGCATTAATAAAATTCTTCCGGGCATTCTAGAAAGTGGCTGGTCCTCTCCCCACTCGTACTCGTGCACAAAAAGCAAAAGCAATGGAAAACTTGGAAGAGTAGAACTGAAAGCTCACTACGGAGGTCAATACCCTCCGTGAGCAAGTGACCCAACTGATGGAGGTCATACGCCAGGGTCAGAGCAAGGGCGAAGACCAAGCTGAACATATCCCTCCCCATGAAGAAGAGGAGGAAGAATACTTTTTTGACGGGAAGGATGCTAAGACTGCACGCATCCTTACCCCAGAAGTGTCCAAACAACAACTCTCCGCCCTAGAGGAGAGGCTTAAGGCAGTCGAAGGGCATAACTTTGACGTCAAGGAGGTGGCAGACATGTACCTGGTGAAGAACATCCGTTTCCCTCCCAAATTCAAGATCTCAGACTTCCCCAAGTACGCCGGGATGACCTGCCCAAAGAACCATCTTACGATGTATTGTCGTAAGATGGCCGCCCATGCTGAGAACGAAAAAATCCTGATCCACTGCTTCCAGGAGAGTCTGGCGGATACAGCTCTCAACTGGTACATGCAGTTAGAAAGAGGGCAGGTCCAGAACTGGAAACAGTTGGCTGATGCTTTTCTTCGTCGTTACCGATACAACATCGATCTGACCCCCGACAGGTCAGATCTCAGGACTCTGAGCAAAAGGAACGACGAGCATTTTAAAGCGTACTCCCAAAGGTGGAGGGAAATGGCAGCCCAGATAGAGCCTCCTTTTACGAACAAGGAGACAGTGGCTATGTTCATCGATTCATTGACCGGAGCGTACTACGATAAGGTGATAGCCAGTATCTCCAATCTCTTTTCGGACATAGTCACTGTGGGGGAAAGAGTAGAGCAGGGGCTGAGGAGCGGGAAGATAACACAGTCTTCCCAAGCTGGCGTCTCATTCAGGAAGCCTGCTGGCAAGAAGAAGGACGAATCTGTGCATGCAATCAACTTTGCCACTCCTTCTTCTATCCCGCAAACGCCCAGGCAGTCCCGCAAGAAAGAGAGGAAGTTCACTCCAATCTCCACTTCCTATGGACTGCTGCTGCCTCAGCTGTTGGAGGCTAAGCTCCTAACCTGCGTTCCTCCCAAGAAGCAGTTGGAGCCTCCCTACCCCGAATGATATAAGACAAATGAGAAATGCGCTTACCATTCGGGTTCACCCGGACACTCTACAGAAAATTGCTTGACCCTTAAGTATCGGGTTCAAGAATTAATCGACGCCGGGTGGATAACTTTCGACGCCTCTGCTTCCGATGTCGACGCCAAACCTCTATCGAAGCCAGAGTAGCAGAAAGGGAGGACTGGGAGGATCAGCCATGGGGTGTCCTTTTTTTAGCTTTTTTCTACATCTCCTGCGGTCCCCGCCCGTGGCCGCAGGAATTTTTGATTAAAAGGGCTTGTACATACATCTTCATTTTCATTAATATACGAGACATTTTGTCATATTCATTCTTTTCCCTCTTCTATTTATTATTCTTTCAAAGGTAAATTGAATAATAAAATCTATGACTAAAACAGAACCTAAAACACATCATGTCTGTGATTGATGAATCTCCGTGGACCCCGGAAATGGAAAGCGAATGGGTCGGGTCCGACAGTGAGCAGGAGACAATTTCTTCGGATATGCAAAGAATGCTGGAAAAGGAAACACGCATCATACAACCGCATCAGGAGGAAATAGAAACCGTTAATTTGGGAAAAAATGATGAAGAGAAAAAGGTGAACATCGGCACCCAAATAGGAAGTAATGTAAAAAAGGGATTGATCCAGCTTCTGAAGGAATATATGGATGTATTTGCTTGGTCGTATCATGACATGCCTGGGCTCGACACGAGTATAGTGGAGCATAGATTGCCCTTAAAAGAGGGGTTCCGACCTGTAAAACAAAAACTCAGAAGAATCAAACCCGACTGGTCCTTAATGATAAAGGAGGAAGTGCAAAGGCAGTTGGATGCCAATTTTCTTGTAGTTTCCAAATACCCAGAATGGTTGACCAACATAGTACTCGTCATCAAAAAGACCGGGAAGGTCAGGGTGTGTGTGGACTACATGGACCTCAACCGAGCAAGTCCAAAGGACGACTTTCCCCTACCACATATAGACACACTAGTAGACCATACCGCTACCAACACGCTATATTCCTTCATGGACGGGTATGTGGGGTACAACCAAATCAAGTTGGCCGTTGAGGATAGAGAAAAAACCTCCTTTATCACACCATGGGGCACCTTTTGCTATCGCGTAATGCCCTTCGGACTCAAGAATGCAGGGGCTACTTATCAAAGGGCTATGGTCACGCTATTCCATGACATGATCCACAAGGAAATTGAGGTGTATGTGGATGACATGATTGCCAATCCAGGAATGAAATGGACCACATTCATTACCTCAAAAAGCTCTTTGACCGACTCCGAAAGCATCAACTCAAACTGAACCCAGCAAAATGTACTTTCGGAGTACGATCAGGAAAACTCCTAGGGTTCATTGTCAGCGAAAGGGGAATTGAAGTGGACCCCGACAAAACCAAGGCAATTTTGGAAATGCCTCTACCAAGCACGGAAAAGGAGGTCAGAGGTTTTTTAGGCCGGATCAACTATATTGCCCGTTTCATCGCACAATTGACGGATAAATGTATACCCATCTTTTAACTGTTGCGCAAAAACCAACCAACGGTGTGGAATGAAGAATGCCAGCAAGCGTTCGATAAGATCAAAACATGTTTAACCAATCCGCCAGTATTGGTACCACCCGTTGAAGAGAGACCTCTCATCCTATATCTATCAATACTTGAAGAGTCCATGGGATGTGTGCTCGGCCAACATGACGAAACCGGAAAAAAGGAACGAGCCATTTACTATCTCAGTTAGAAATTTTCAGATTATGAAACCCGTTATACACCATTCGAAAAAACCTATTGCGCATTGGTGTGGGTCACTCAACGTCTCAGACAGTACATGGCTCGACATACAACGTGGTTGGTCTCCAAAATGGATCCAATCAAATGCCTCTTTGAGAAGCCCATTTTAATTGGAAAAATAGCCAAGTGGCAAGTCCTTCTTTCAGAATTTGATATCATTCATGTCACCCAGAAAGCTATTAAGGGAAGTCCCCTAGCGGATTATCTAGCCCACGGATCAACAAATGAATATCAATCCCTACAAGACGACTTTCCTGATGAGCATATCATGCATATCGAACACGAAGAGACCAAAGAAGAGACATGGACCATGTTCTTCGATGGGGCCTCAAACATGCTTGGACACGGGATATGAGCTATTTTGATATCCCTTGAAAAGAAACACAAAACCCCTGGTATCACGCGAGCGCGACCAAAACCCCTGGTATCACGACATCAAGCAGTACCTCATGAGGGGTGAATATCCCGAGGGAATCAACGACAATGACAAACGAACTATTCGTAAGAGGGTCGTAGGGTTCACGTTGATTGAAGGAACTCTCTACAAAAAGAGCCCCAATTCCACTCTCTTAAGGTGTGTGGACCAAGAAGAAGCCCAAACCTTGATAAAGGAAATCCACAAAGGAGCTTTTGGGACCCATGCACCCGGGCATGTCATGGCAAAGAAAATCCTTAGGGTAGGGTATTTTTGGTCCACGATGGAAGCCGATTGTCACCAATATGCCAAGAAGTGTCATAAGTGCCAAGTCTACGCCGATAATATTCATGTGCCGCCCGCACCTCTTAGTAACCTGGCTACACCATGGCCATTTTCTATGTGGGGCATGGATGTCATCGGACCCATCGAACCCAAAGCATCTAAGGGCCATCGTTTCATCTTGGTAGCAATCGACTATTTCACCAAGTTGGTTGAGGCGGCATCATATGCGCATGTGACTCGGAAAGTGGTGACCACCTTCATCAAGAAAAACATTATATGTCGGTACGACATCCCTCATAGGCTCATTATTGATAATGGGACCAATCTCAACAATAAAATGATGGAGGAATTATGCCAAGACTTCAGAATCCAGCACCACAATTCCTCTCCGTACCGACCAAAGATGAACGGTGCAGTAGAGGCAGCCAATAAAAATATCAAGAAAATCATCCAGAAAATGGTAGTAACCTACAAAGATTGGCATGAAATGTTTTCCTTCGCCTTACATGGCTACCGAACGTCAGTACGAACCTCCACAGGGGCTACCCCGTTCTCCCTCGTATACGGAATGGAGGCCGTACTACCAGTAGAGGTCGAAATACCCTCCCTACGAGTTATCATGGAAGCAAAATTAACAGAAGCTGAATGGGTCCAAAACCGGTATGATCAGTTGAACTTAATCGAAGAAAAATGGCTAGACGCCATATGTCGAGGGCAAGCTTACCAAAAGAAGATCAAGAAAGCCTACGACAAGAAGGTCAATCCTCGCACTTTCCAAGAAGGGGATCTGGTGATAAAGAAATTGCTTCCAGCCCAGAAAGACAAAGTTGGGAAGTGGACAACAAACTACGAGGGACCCTTTGTGGTCAAGCGAGCCTTCTCAGGAGGAGCCCTCATCCTCACCAACATGGATGGAGAAGAGCTCCGATATCCTGTCAACTCAGATGCGGTAAAGAAATACTACGCCTAAAGACATTGCTCATGACCCGTCAGGATGAAAACTCGCAAAGAGCGTCCTGGGCAAAAGATAGGGTCCACATTCCTCGCTAGGATACGTCCTAGGCAGAAATTAGAGGTTAAAAAAAAAATAAAAAAAACAAACAAAAAACAACAAAAACACAAAAAAGAGAGCAATGATTACCTTAGCCGAAAACCGCAAAGGCGACTAAGGTAATACAAACCAAACTTCGCATAGTCTTCACTCCGGGTTCGAGCATCTCAATTGAAGTAACCAGGAAAAACGGGGAAACAAAGATCACAGACACGATTGTGGCACCTCATACAGTTTAGCCAACCCTGGCCAACCATGCTTACAAATTCTTTTGTAAATCCCCATGTAAAAGTAAACCATCTGTTCATATCAATAAAAGTTGTCTTTTCTTCTCTTTACCTACTTGTGTGAATGCCTCTGTATTAACGAAATATGAGCATGCATAAAACAAGCAATTCAAGAAAGCATAAAAACAAGACAAATGACACCAACCAGGGCCAAGCAAAAAAATACATGGGTAGCCTGCTAGATCGAAAACCCGCAAAGGGCGGTCTAGGCAAAAGATAAGGCCTTCATAAAAAGAAAAAAAACTTGCCAAAATATCTCAGGCAAAAAAAATCAAAACCCGCTAGATCGAAAATCCGAAAAGGGCGGTCTAGGCAAAAAGTAGGGTCAAAACAAAAAGTGTAAAAGAAAAAAAAAGAGGGAAAGTATCGGTCACTTTCTAGACGCCCTCAACTAAAACAAATTGCATGAAAAGCATCCACACACAAGTAGTCGCACAAAAATGACTTTGTCAAAAGTAAAACAAACAAAATACTATAGACAAATAAAAAGCATTCATATAGGAAGATCAACTTTATGCTTGCACTCATAAAAAGCAACAAAAAAGGTACCCCGGTAAAACTTCACCGACCTTTTTGCCTTAACCAAAAGTTTCTTCGACTACCAAGTAAAAGTCAAACAACAAACAAGAATCATCCGATCAACCCGCAAGAATCGGATAATCACCACCAAAGATCAAAAATAAAGAATCCCCAGCAAACAAGCAAGCTGGATGAGCGCCCACAAAATTCCCGGCACAACCCGGATGGCCGTTCAAAGAGGTCCAAGTACACCTATCAACACAGAAATCACTCCCCAAGGAATCGGCGCATGAGCCACCCGAGCAGTAAGCCGCCACCACCACCAGTCCTACGCAGTGGACTGTACCAGCCTGATAGGGGATTTATACCTATCAACCTGCGCACGCGTTGTGCCTTATCTGCGCTCGAGCCGGATCAGTAAGTCGCACTACCACCCTGATGGGGGGGTTTATACCCATCCAGTCCCACGCAACGGACTGCAACTATCAGCCTGATAGGGGGTTCATACCCAACCAGTCTCACACAACGGACTGCAACTACCAGCCTGATGGGGGGATTTATACCCATCAACCGAAGGATTGGCTACCGTCAGAAGGAGTATCCTAAGGTTCTACCACGTGTCCACCGAAGGGATCGGCTACCGTCAGAAGGAGTATCCCGGAAGTGCACGAACACCGAGATTTTCCCCAGAAGATCAACCGTAGCAAGACGGGACATCCGAAGGGTAACCGGGCAAGAGGGTCAACTCCTTTACCTTCCTGTCAACTGCTCGGCACAACAGGCCAACGGATGACTAGTCGAGTAAAGGGGGCGATGTAGACCCCAAATCTTGCCGGCCTCCAAATAAAGAGTAGAAGACTTCCTATTCGAAGATGGACGAAGCCTAACAAGCCACTAGGAGAGACTATTAGGCCCCATACTAGGATAGGAAGGATTTTCAGCACAAAAATAAGTTTTCTCGCCTTTTTGGGACGAGACTGCCGTCTCAAAATCGAGACGGCGGTCTCGCTTTCCCAGACGGCAGTCTCGCCACCTACAAATGGCAAGACGGCGGTCTCGCTTTCCCAGACGGCGGTCTCGCCACCTGCGAATGGTGAGACGGCGGTCTCGCTTTCCCAGACGGCGATCTCGCCACCTGCGAAGGACGAGACAGCGGTCTCGTTTGGCGAGACGGCGTTCTCGACCCTGTCAGACGAGAATGGCGGTCTCGCCACTGTCAGGTGCGAAAACCTATAAATAGGGGCTCTCCCCCCCTCATTTCCACACACCACACAACTTTTTGCTCTCCCTTCTCTCTAAAACTTCTCTCTAGAATCCCTCCGACTCATTTTCAAAGCTTCTGAGTGCCTTTGTGAGCGTTTTTTCGGCGTTTAGAAGAGTTTCCAGCGTCGTGTAGAGTGAAGGGCTGCCAAAAAGCACCCATTTTTGTTAAAGAAATAAAAAGAAAGCTTGCTTCGGAGGTTTAAATTCCCCCTCTCTACTTTTACTGCTTTAAATTTAAATTATGCAATAGATTAGGGCCATGTAGTCATAATTTTAAATTTCGCAAAATAAAAAGGGCAAAATCGTATTTTTCCGGTTTATTTATTAACAAAATAGCTGGCCTATCATAGGGAACCCGAAAGGGGTGTCGTAAAGGAACTAACACTTCCTTTACACGTAACTAACTCCCTTACCCAACTCTGGTTCTAATGACCAAAGTTGGTTTTCGAAAACCAACGCCTTTTAAAACCCATTTTCCGATGTTTCCGGTAAAAACATCGATGGCGACTCCACAGAACCCTACAAAAATTAGTCCTTGGGTTAGCCCGGTTATCGGACAACCCAAGGACGCCCTTTCGAAAACCTCGCCCCTAGGTTAGCCCGGTTATCGGACAACCTAAAGGCGTTGTAACCACCCATAAAAAACGCGAAAAACAAAAAGGGTCGAAACCATCGCGTCGCTCTGACCGCCTCTCCTTTTAGACGGCGGCGACACCCCCAAGGTGCCCCCATTATAGGGTCCCCACTCTCCAGCCGTCCGACCATGCTTAGCACTAAGGCCATAGTCAGTCTTGTTGCCAAAAGAGGAAGGTTATCACCTTGAGTGGTGGTTTCCGATCACACTGGTGGGCTCAAGGCCCTTACTACAGCGAACCGTACCTGCCACCCACTCCCTATGGATTTCTCACTTGCCCCCGGGTATAGAGGGAACTGTAGTGTGCAAGGGTTTGTGTACAGTTTGTATTTCACACAATTGCGTAAGTATAAACAAGCAACATTTATTAAAGCCAAACCGTAAAACATGTTATAATACAAGTTAAGGGCAAAAATGTTATTTTCTTGGTTTATTTATTTTTAAGCCGGCCCATCACTAAATGGGATCAACTCTCGAGGCTTCCCCAGTGAAGTCGCCATCTGTCGCCGCCGTAAAAAAAAGAGAGGCGGTCGGAGCGACGCGATGGTTTCGACCCTCTTGTTTTCGCGTTTTTTATGGGTGGTTACAACGCCTTTAGGTTGTCCGATAACCGGGCTAACCTAGGGGCGAGGTTTCGAAAGGTCGTCTTTGGGTTGTCCGATAACCGGGCTAACCCAAGGACTAATTTTTGAAGGGTTCTGTGGAGTCGCCACTGATGTTTTTACCGGAAACATCGGAAAAGGAGTTTAAAAGGCGTTGGTTTTCGAAAAACCAACTTTGGTCATTAGAACCAGAGTTGGGTAAGGGAGTTAGTTACGTGTAAAGAAAGTGTTAGTTCCTTTACGACGCCCCTTTCGGATTCCCTATGACAGGCCAGCTATTTTGTTAATAAATAAACCGAAAAAACACGCTTTTGCCCTTTTATTTTGCGGAATTTAAAACTATGACTACATGGCCCTAATCTATTGCATAATTTAAAATTAAAGCAGTAAAAGTGGAGAGGGAGAGTTTAAACCTCCGAAGCAAGCTTTCTTTTTATTTCTTTTAAAAAAAGAGGGTGCTTTGTGGCAGCCCTTCACTCTACACAGCGTTGGAAACTTTTCTAGACGCCGAAAAACACTCACAAAGGCACTCAGAAACTCCGGAAATGCGTCGGAGGGATTCTAGAGAGAGGTTTTAGAGAGAAGGGAGAGCAAAAGCTGTGTGGTGTGTGGAAATGAGGGGAGGGAGCCCCTATTTATAGGTTTTCGCGCCTGACAGTGGCGAGACCGTCGTTCTCGTCTGACAGGGTCGAGACCGCCGTCTCGCCATTCGCAAGTGGCAAGACGGCGGTCTCGATTTTGAGACGGCGGTCTCGTCCCTAAAAAGGCGAGAAACCTTATTTTTGTGCCGAAAATCCTTCCTATCCTAGTATGGGGCCTAATAGTCTCTCCTAGTAGCTTTTTAGGCTTCATCCATCTTCGAATAGGAGGTCTTCTACTCTTTATTTGGAGGCCGGACAAGATCTAGGGTCTACACATATGAGGCCAAAAGAAATGCTCTTACAAATTTTCTAAAGTCTTTTGAACCCTAAAATGACCCATCAAACCCCCTTCATGTGATTCACTCACAAACAACTCTCTAATGGAACACTTAGGCACACACAATTTATTTGCTTTAAACAAGAATCCATTATGCCTAAAGTAACCATTTTTAGAAAACTTTTCACATGAAGCAAAAGTTTCAGCAAAATCCATATTATTCACATACATGTCTTTCAAAGATTCAAGACCAAACAATTTAGTTTCAAGCATAGAAAGTAATGCATGTCTCCTAGAAAGTGCATCAGCTACTACATTCCCTTTTCCCTTTTTATGCTTGATGACATATGGAAATTGCTCCAAGAACTCAACCCATTTGACATGCCTCTTATTTAACTTACCTTGTCCCTTTAAGTATTTCAAAGATTCATGATCACTATGAATTACAAACTCTTTTGGTAAAAGGTAATACTGCCAAGTTTGTAAAGCACGCACTAAGGCATACAATTCCTTATCATAGGTGGAATAGTTTAAGGCACCCCCATTCAACTTCTCACTAAAATAAGCAATTGGATGACCTTCTTGTAGCAAAACAACCCCAATACCCACATTAGATGCATCACATTCAATTTCAAAAGATTTTGCAAAATTTGGTAATGCAAGAATGGGGGCATTAGATAGTTTGTGCTCAAGTTCAAAAAATGCCTTTTCTTGTTTTTCACCCCATTTAAACCCAACATGCTTTTTGACTATTTCATTAAGAGGTGCAGCCAAAGTACTAAAGTCTTTAACAAACCTCCTATAGAAACTAGCTAACCCATGAAAGCTTCTCACTTCACTCACATTCTTAGGGGTAGGCCACTCTTGGATGACTCTAATCTTTTCCTCATCAACTTGTACCCCTTTATAACTCACAACTCACAACAAATCCCAAGAACACAACATGATCAGTGCAAAAGGTAAATTTTTCAAGATTAGCAAAAAAAAATTCCTTTCTAAGCACATTCATGAGAGCACGCAAATGTTCAACATGCAAATCAAAATTAGTGCTATATATCAGAATATCATAAAAATATACTACTACACATTTGCTTAAAAACTCTTTCAAGACATGGTTCATCAATCTCATAAAAGTGCTTGGAGCATTAGTTAACCCAAAGGTCATAACTAGCCACTCATACAACCCATATTTAGTTTTAAAAGCTGTTTTCCACTCATCTCCTTCTCGAATTCTAATTTGATGATATCCACTTTTCAAGTCAATTTTAGAGAAGATACAAGCACCATACAATTCATCCAACAAGTCATTTAACCTAGGAATGGGATGTCTATACTTTACTGTGATGTTATTGATAGCTCTACAATCTGTGTACATCCTCCAAGTTCCATCTTTCTTAGGGACTAGAATGACTGGGACTGCACATGGACTCAAGCTTTCTTTAACTCACCCCTTTTGCATTAAGTCTTCAACTTGCTTTTGAATCTCCTTGGTTTCTTGGGGATTGTTTCGATAGGTTGGTCTATTAGGCAATGAGCTCT
Source organism: Sphenostylis stenocarpa (assembly GCA_963425845.1). Classification (NCBI taxonomy): domain Eukaryota; kingdom Viridiplantae; phylum Streptophyta; class Magnoliopsida; order Fabales; family Fabaceae; genus Sphenostylis; species Sphenostylis stenocarpa. Next base: position 20,169,331 of record OY731398.1, read on the forward strand.
TGGAATAAGGTCAATTTGATGCTCAATACCCCTAAGAGGGGGTAGACCTATAAGCACTTCTTTAGAAAAAACATCTTCAAAATCCTGCAACAAAGAAAAAACCTCTTTTGGAAGAGAGTTAGTAAAACATAGACTGTTTGATTTACTTTCTTTACTCAAAAGTAAAAGTATTGGCTTTCTCAACTGCATAGCTCTTTTGACTTCTTTTTCTTTTATAAATAGATTTGATTTTTTTCTCTCTTTCTCTTTTTCTTCCTCTTTTTCCTTTTTCTTTTCACTCTCTTTTTCTTTTCTCTTTTCTCTCTCTTTTTCTTTTCTTTCTTCTTTTCTTTTCTTTCTCATTTTTAGTTGATCCTCACTAACTTCTCTTGGAACCAAAGGTGCAAGAGTAGTTTTGCAGTCTTTATGCATAAAAGAGAACTTATTAGTGAAACCATCATGCATAACTCTCCTATCATACTACCATGGTCTCCCAAGAAGTAAATGACAAGCCTCCATAGGCACCACATCACACAAAATAGAATCTTCGTATTTTCCTATTGAAAAACCCACTTCAACTTGCCTATTCACGGTCATCTCACCATCTTCACTAAGCCATTGAAGTTTGTAAGGTCGTGGGTGTGGCTTAGTCTCCAAATTCATTTTTGAAACCAACCGTGCACTAGCCACATTAGTGCAACTCCCACCATCAATGATCAAAGAGCATAACTTCCCTTGAATGAGGCACCTTACATGAAAAATATTTTCTCTTTGACAATCATCCAATTCAACTGATTGAGTACCCAACATCCTTCTAATCATGAACAGATCTCCTTCTAACTCTCTTTCATCTTCATGCTCATTTTCATCACTAGATGGAGAATCTGAAGAAGATTCACTAATTATTTCTCCATCCTCCTTAAATAACATAGTCTTCTTAGTGGGACATTGAGAAGTTATGTGACCTCTTCCCAAATATTTGAAGCACTTAATCTCACTGCTCCTTGTTTTCTTAAGTGCCTCATCAAACTTATTTTGAGTTTTGTGAGCTATAACATTGGGATTGCTTGTTGATGATCCTCCCTCCTTCTTATTTTTGTCCTTCCAACTAGGAGAGTAAAAATTAGATGAACTCCTCCTCATGGCACCCTTTCTCTTCAATTGTTGTTCCACCTTAGAAGCTTGATGTACTAAATCCTCCAACTCAACATAATTTTGCAACTCCATAACATCCCTTATATCACTATTTAGCTCATGTAGGAATCGGGACATAGTAGCCTCCCGCGCCTCCATAACATTAGCCCTAATCATGGAAACCTCCATCTCTTTGTAATATTCATCAACACCTCTACTACCTTGTATGAGTCTTTGGAGCTTGTTGTGAAGATCTCTTTGATAATGGGAAGGAACAAATCTTCTTCTCATCAACCTCTTCATTTCTTCCCAACTTTCCACCAAGGATTCTTCATATCTCACCCTTTCCCTTTGTAATTGGTTCCACCAAATGAGAGCATAATCAGTGAATTCCATGATTGTCACCCTCATCTTTTTATCTTCTGTGTAATTATGGCATGCAAATAATTGCTCAATTTTTATTTCCCACTCCAAATATGCTTCTGGATCACTCTTTCCTTGAAAAGGGGGTATGTTCAGCTTTACTCCTTCAATTCTGTTATCTCTAACATCACCTTCATTATTTCTCCTTCTCCTCCTTCTACCTCCACCATCATCATCATTTCCTTGATTTTCTAGTTGTTCAATTCTCCCATACAACTCATCGGTATGTTCTGTCAACATTCTTTGCATTTGGGTTGTAATGGCATCAATCAATAATCTATTGTCACCCCCTAGAGGGGGGGTACCACCACCACCACCTGCACCTGCCATCTTTCAAGTAAAAAAAGAAAAGAAAAGACCAAACAAATGAAGTAATATGACCTCACCACTCTTCTCACGTGTTTGCACTCAAAGATGTACCACTCGTGTTTACTCTCAATTTGACTTTTGTATAATATGCACTCTTGCCTTTTTCCACTAGTTTTCTGACTTATGGTTCTTACAAGAATCAAACAATCTATAGTTCAAGAATCACTTTCAACTGTAGCAATCACAAGGAATAAAACAGAATTGTAGTACCAACAAAGGACAAGTAACAAAGAACAATTTTACTACTAACAACAAGCAAGATAAATTTAAACTGTATGGAAAAACAAAGATTAGACAAAGACGCTTGACACTTATGAATTTTATCAAACAACTAATGTGCACTGAAATTTAAAGGAAGAACAACTGCCACACACACACACATATATATATATATATATAATTTTTTTTTCTTTTCTACAGAAAACTAATTTCAAACACAACTTATATATATATATATATATATATATATATATCTAAACGAAATTCAATATCAAAATTGCATAAACAACAAGTTTTTTTTTTGAACAGTACACGTGAACAGTGACAAATGAACAATACCGTGAACAGTGACAAATGAACAGTACCATGAACAGTACAAATGAACATTACCGTGAACAGTGTCCCTGAACAGTACAACTTTTGAACCTTGCTCTGAATACCGAATGACGACACTCGAATAGAAGGGAAACAATTTAGGGTTAGGTTTTAAGAGTTGATTTGATTGGAAATAAAAAACAGAAAAACATAAAGGATACCGTAGGCGCCACAAATAAGAATATTTGATAAGCCAAGAAGGATCGCCACAAGAATTGGATAGTTCTTGATAAGATCAAGTGATGCAAGGAAGAACCCTAGCAGAGCAATAACTTACAAAGTGATTCTGAATATTACGTACGTTCATTCTGAATTTTAATACAACTTAAGTTTATGAGTTTGTCTCATTGCAGGAAATAAAGATAAATTAAAATCCTAATATCTCAAGCAAAGTTAAGTTGCCCAGATGGTTCAGTGAAGGCATTATAAGCTTTGGGTCTTGGGTTCAAATCACCATTGTAGCAAATAATAATAAAAATAATAACTAAATCTTTATGTTGGGCCTCCTAGCTCTCCAAACATTTTATGCATGTGATAGGGCTAGACTTCTCCATGTTTAGAGCTTTTAATAGTTGGGCCTTTAGCAAATTGGTCACTTTGTGTTGTAATGCCTCTTGTGCTTTTCTAAGCCTCCCTCTTGTCATAGATCCACCTAAGTCTTGGATTAGATCTTGGTCTTGATCCTTCTTGTTATGGGCTTGGGCCTTTATGTCCACATCAAAGAGTTTCTCATTTGGGAACTCTTCTGAAATAGGTGTATCTTCTGGGTTAGCCTTTGCGCTTTTTATTCTTGAAAGGTGGTCAGCTACCACATTTTGTTTTCCTTGTTTATCTCGAATTTCCAGATCAAACTCTTGTAGTAGGAGAACCCAATGAATCAATCTTGGCTTAGCATCCGGTTTAGAAAACAAATACCTCAAAGCAGCATGATCAGTGTAAACAATAACCTTAGACCCAACAAGATAGGATGTAAATTTATCAAATGCAAATACCACAACAAGTAATTCTTTTTCAGTTGTAGCATAATTCTTTTGGGCTTCATTCAACACATGGCTAGCATAATATATCACATGAGAAACACTTGCTCTTTTCTTTGTCCTAATACAACACCTACAACCACATCATTAGCATCACACATAATTTCAAATGGTAGTAACCAGTCAATTGTCGTAATTATAGGAGCAGAGATGAGTTGTGTTTTTATGATATTAAATGCTTGCAAACATGCATCATCAAACACAAAAAGGGTTTATTTTTCAAGCAAGTTTGTTATAGGCTTAACTATTTTTGAAAAATCCTTGATAAACCTGCATGACCAAGAAAGCTTCTTACCCCTTTTACATTCACTGGGGGAGGTAGTTTCCACTTTTGCTCTATCCACCTTGATCCCCTTATCAGATATTTTATGCCCTAAGACTATACCTTACCTTACCATAAAGTGGCATTTCTCCCAGTTTAGGACCAAATTAGTTTCCTAACATCTTTTCAGCACTAGGGTCAGGTTAGTGAGATAGGAATTAAATGAAGATCCAAATACAGAAAAATCGTCCATAAAAATTTCAATGCATTTTTCAATTAAATCAGAAAAGATAGAAAATATACACCTTTGAAATGTGGTAGGTGCGTTGCAGAGTCCAAATGACATCCTTCTGTAAGCGAAAACTCCATAAGGGCATGTAAATGCTGTTTTTTCTTTATCTGCTGGGGCTAATGTTATTTAGTTGTAACCAGAATAACTATCTAGAAAACAATAGTACCCCTTCCCTAACCAACTTTTCTAGCATTTGGTCCATAAAGGGTAGTGGAAAATGGTCCTTCTGGGTAGCTTGATTCAGTCTTCTGTAATCGATGCATACACGCCACCCTGTGACCTTTCTAGCAGGAATGAGTTTATTATTTTCATTAGGCACAACTGTCAACCCACCTTTCTTAGGTACCACTTGCACAGGACTGACCCACTCACTGTCGAAAATCGGGTAGATAATCCCAACATCTAATAGCTTAATGATGAAAGTGATCCTAGCAAAGATCTCATTGATTTGATGAAGTCAAAGATAAAGTCAAGGGTCAACTCTGCAGCAGTCAAACAAGTCACTCAGAACAAAGGAGCTGAAGACTTAGTGTGTCTAAACAGAAAGCTTAGGTAAAACCACTTTACCTTTTCCACTGCATAAAGCTTCTTCATTCATTTTGCAAAATGCCTCAAAAATAGTTTTAAACAAATCAAAAACAAAAGCATTTTGGCAAAGAATTTTCTTAAACAAGTTATTAACTGATAAAGGTTTGAAAGAATCAATTTAAAACACTTAGAATGTTTTAAAAAGTGTTTTTACAATATTTTAATCGATACAAACTTCTTTTAATCGATTAAAACTCTTTATGATCGATTAGAATTCGAATGTAATAGGTCAGAATGCAATATAATCGATCAGATCTTAAATATGAGCGATTAGAATTATTTTAATCGATTAAAACACGTTTCAATCGATTAAAATCACTTTGGATGTCAGTATGATCGATCAGAATGAGATTATGACCGATCGAGTTGGTTATGATCGATCAGAATTGAATTATGGCCGATCAGACTTATTTCAATCGATTAAACGCATTTCAATCGATTAGAATAACTTAGAAAATCTTTTCAATCGATTAAAGCGAACTTTCAATCGATTAAAATGACTTGAAAATATATGTGCAGATTTTCAATCGATTGAAGCGACTTTATATCGGTTAAAATAACTTGGAAAGTTTTATAAGAAGGTTTTTAAACAAATCAATCGATTAATACGTGATTCAATCGATTGTTTTATACTTAAAAAATGTTTGTAAAGCGTTTTAAGCGATAAAAACGTGGTCGTATCAACTAAAACATTTTACGTTAAAGATCATGAACGCATTAATGGGTTGAAAGGACTTTTAACAGATTGTAGCGGCTATTTCAACAGATTAAAACAAACTTTCAACAGATTAATTAATGCAGTGATTTGAAAATACTCTTTTATAAAGCAGATTTGCTTGAAACTTTGAGATATAGATCACATATCGGTTTTGACACAATTCAAGCAATCAATACAAGCAACTATTAGCATTTTTCAAGAAAGATACACAACTTGTTTTTGTGAACTTCTTTTGAAATCTTTCTTGAGGCACTTTGCATTTCTTTGAAGAAGAAACTGACTGTGGATTGGTGTAATCCGGTTTGAGCTTTCTTTGTTTCTTCTTTTCAATTTCTATTCATTCTTTTGTACTTGTTTTGTACCTGGAATTTGGGTACAAGTTTTACTGCATTTGTGTAGAGGTTGTAGAAGTTTCCAGGAAGCTGGAATTTGGTTCTTGGTGGGAAGGTTGTAAGCAAGAGCTGGAATTTGGTTCTTGTGTGTGGTGCACGGAATTTGGGCCTTTGGTTTCTCTGTAGTTGGAATTTGGTTGCGAGAGGTTTCCAAGAGCTGGAATTTGGTTCTTGGTGGAGAGTTAGAATAGGTGTAAGAGGGTGAGTCCGTAAAACATCTATTCTAGTGGAACCCAGTTGGAATTTGGTTGGAGTGCGGACGTAGCCACTGGTATTGGGTGAACCGAGTATAAAATTACGGTGAAATCTTTCCTAACCTTTCTCTCTTTAATTTCTACTGCTTGCACTTAAAGCTGTTTGATTGCTTTGTGATTTGTGAATTGATAAGTAATCTTAATTTTCGAATTAGATAATCTGTGTATTGCGAAAAACTTTCAAAAATCAATTCACCCCCCTCTTGATTTAAAACTACTTTTCTAACAATTGGCATCGGAGCAAGGTGCTTGAAAGTTATTCAAGTCTCTTGATCCATGGTAGAAACAGTTACTGGTTTTACGAGGGGCATCTATTAACGAGACCTCCACTATTACGTGGAGCAGTTATCCTTTACGGAAAATTAGGATGAAAATCTTCATTGAATCCATTGGCGAAATGCTTGGGATGTTATTACTAATGGTCCTTTAATTACGAGATAAAGGATGGTCAAGCTTGAATGAAGAAGAAAAGAAGAAAGTTCAAAGTGAGCTGTAATGCAAAAAATATAATTACTTACGCTCTTAACATGGATGAATTTTTCGGGGTGTCCCGAGTGCAATTCGCCAAGGAGATGTGGGATGTTCTTGAGGTCACTCATGAAGGAACTGCGAGATGTTAAAAGAGCCAGAAAACACACTTTGATAAGAGAGTATGAAGTTCGTTTAAAATGCGAGAATGGTGAAAGCATCGCGAGATGTGCGAAACGCTTCACGCACATCATCAACCATTTAATGGGCCTAGGTAAGACCTTTGATAAGGAAGAATTAAATATTAAAGTGTTGAAATGTCTTGACGAGTCCTGGCGGCCAAAAGTCACTGCAATATCGAGAATCAAAAGATCTGTCCACCATGACAACGACCTCACTTGTTTGGAAAACTCGAGAGAACATGAAATGGAAATCACAAGATTCAATGAGCAAGAAGTCTACGAGAAGAAGAACAGAAGCATTGCACTTAAAGTTGAAGAAAATCAAGAATCGAGAAGAAGATAATGAGAACCTTGGATCTGCTTGTTAGGAAATTCAACAAATTCCTCAAGAAAAAGATCCAAGACAAGGAAAGACACAAAAGGTATGAGAAAAGAACTGATTCTTCTAACTTTAAATGTTATGGTTGTGGCAAACGGGGCCATGCTAAAATGGAATGTCCAGAAAGAAATAAACAAAGTGAAAAGAAAGAGGAAAAATCAAAAAGAAGAGCCTACATAGCCTGGGATGATAATGATACGTCATCAACGAGATAACTACGAAAATGAAGAAGCCAATCTTTGCTTAATGGCGAGTCAAAATCCACAAACCAGCCAGGTAAGTTCTAGCTCCTCTTCAAATATAGTTAACTATGATGCATTACAAGAAGCATTTAATGAAATGCATGAGGAGGCTAAGAAACTTCAAAAAGAAAATAATAGGCTAAAAGGATTAAATAAGCGGCTAGTTAACAAGGTTGATTCTCCGGAAAAGCAGATTAGTGAAAATGAAACTGATAATGAATTCTTGAAACTGATTCATGATAACTCGATTGTAAATGCAATAAACCATGCAAAAGCTGTTACGAATTGCAAAAGAAAATTGAATTCTTATCTCAAACTGTTTCAAAGTTCACTCGAGGGCAAGCCAATCTAGATGTATTACTTGGATCTCAAAAATTAATTTTTGACAAATCTGGAATAGGATTTAAATCTAGATCCGAGTAAAACAAAAATAAATAGGAATTCATACTCTACAATCAAATGTTTCTACTTGTATGAAAAAAGGGCATTCATTAAAATACTGCGAGAATTAAAAAGTATGCTATTCCTAAAGGGAGAATGAAATGGGTTCCAAAGATTAATTCTTTTCAAATAACATGATCAGGACCCAATAATTATAAAGGGTACGAGAAAAATACTTAATTGTTTTGCAGGAACAAGTCCGGGAATCCCTTGAAGATCAGAAGCTGCGAAACCAGGTTACGTGTATTTAAATTAATTGTTTTAATTGATATAAATCAATATTAATCGATTAAAATAACTTACTGATATCTGTCCGTACGATTTTAATCGATTGAAATATCGAAATAATCGATTGAACTGATCTCGAGGATTTTGGTTTAATTGTTTTAATCGATTGTAATATCTGTATATCAACTAAAAACACTTAGGTATCAAAATTAATCGATTCATTTACGTTTTAATCGATTTAAATTACGGTGTCATGTTATTGATTTCATTACGTACCTATCTAATCGATTCTTTTATAAACCAATCGATTAATTCACTGTAGATGTTTTCAACCCTAATGTCAAGAATCAAATTAATAGATAATGAGTTGATTAATCAATTAATTAGGTTACGAAAACATGATTCTGACATCTAATTAAAGTTTGATAGGCCAATTCGATTAAAAAACCCAGGTCTTTATGATAATCCAGAATCTGCATAATGTGTTTAAATGTCTCTTTGAATTTCAAAAACTTGAAATCCGTTTCTTCATCAAACCAGGTTACGAACTTATCATTTCTCAACTTATCATCTTTCTTCTGTTTTCATATTTTCAAAATCTCCTCTCAATTCTCTGCTTGTAAACATGATCAAAATCATGGCTGGTTCGAGCGATCTGTTTGAAAGCGTATCCATATTCAATTTTCTTTCAATGACACAAATTTTTAAATTAGAAAGCGAAGGTTGAACAAATCTTTGAATTGGGAACTCGACCAGGTGACATAATGTGGGAAAACTATTACTGTTATTCATGAATGAAAGAGTCTTTTATTTTGACAACAACATAAACATGATTCAAGCTTGTAGATGTTTACATTTCTCTTAATACTTTACATGGAATGCTGCATGGTAATACACTGAAAATCAAAGAAATTATCAAAGAATGGATCGTAACTTTTCTTATAGACACTAGTTACAAACGAGGTCAAAGCTGTTAGGATCTGAAAACATAGTTTATCAAAAATTTTTTAGTGATAATTGTTTACGGTAATAAGTTATTCATTACTAGGAAATCCAATAAATACATGTTTTCATTAAATTTCTTGATATTACATTGCAATATATTTGAAATAATTTTGAGCATGCATTGGTTCAAAACTCTTGGTGAAATTCATTGGAGCTGTGCAACTTTGAATATTTGCTTTAATCATCAATGTCACGAGGTGACACTATAAGGGAACCAATCTGGGACGACAATTCAAAAATTGAATAGCATCGTGAGTTACGATGGGATAAATTTTATATTGTTTTAGAATTACGGATTGATTGTCATCACTGTCCTCATTACTAATCATTGCCCACTCTACCGAATAACATTCCTCAAAAGATAATGATGGCTGGTTCACTATAAGTGAGAATAACACCCATCATACTACATTAATAAGAATGCGGTTATTTGCTTGGATAATGACAACTGCAGGGTTCAAAATGGGTTGGCTATTATGAAAGAAAATTCCTATCTCGAGTACATCATTAACCTGTGATTCATGCAATTTATGGTATCATGCATTACGTGTGGGATTTGGTCGAGTACATGATTATGCCTCCGATGTGTAGTAGAAATTCCGAGTGTGGTGTCAACCATGGTACATGTCATGATCAATAATAACGATAAGCTGCTAAAAGATTTCTTTTCGGGAAAAGTTTACGTTATGCGATACTGAGAGTGACGACGAGTTGTTGACTCAAATAGTTGATAGAGCAAAATTAGTTCCAGCAAAAGGAAAGCCTATTATCTTTTGATATTGGTGGGGATCAAATGAATGATCACCAAGTCTGGTGGATAAGCGGTTCAATCGGGGAAATTGGGATGACTAGTTCCCCTCATCATCTTTATCTTCCGCTTATTTCTATCTTTATATTGTTTGCATGGATCGTGATATTAGCTGGTGTTATACCAGGAACATTTGCCTTAACCTTTGGTTAAATATGGTTTAGGATCTAATCTAGATCGAGCTGGCGTAAATAGAATTTAAATAGATCCACTGAGAGCTTTAGCTAAATAAGACTTTATTCGATAGATCTATTAGCTAAGATAGTTGTTAGTATTGTTAAAACATCCTTCTAAATGATCAGTTTTACAAAATATGCATTAAACATTACTTCATTTTCAAAAGCTGATTGTTTTAATCAATACAACATCTTGTTAATCGATTAAATGAACTTATACAACATGTTTTAATCGATTCAAAATCGAAATAATCGATTATTTTTACTAAAGTTTCATGTTTTCAAAATCTTAAATGTTTTAATCGATTAAACTTTTCTTTCAATCGATTAAAATCATTTACCAAGAACATTTTAACCGATTATGCTCTGTTTTTAATCGATTTTTATTCAGGAAGAAAGATTAAAGGCTTTAGTTAATGGTACGTTCTGTAACATGCTACTAAAGCGTGATTCCCTTATCTTTACACGTGTTAATTGTATTCATTACAAGCGTGTTAATGGAGATAAGTTTGAATCAACTTTAATTGATTCTTTTCATGAGTGAAATATTGATTCACTTTTGTATTTTCAAAAACTTGAGCATATTTTTCGAAACCTTACATTCTTCTCTCTTCTATTCCCTATTTTTGATGAAGTCAAAAGGGGAGAAATAGTTGCATCACTTTAAGATAAATTTAAGAACAACATTTTAGGGGGAGAAATAAGTTTTAGGGGGAGAAACAAAACTTTATTACATTCTTATATTTCTCACCTAAGCTGCATTATCAAGTGACTTATTTTGCAGAGATTGTTTTTTCAAAATGGTGTTTGTCTTCATCAAATAGGGGAGACTGAAAGTGATCCTAGCAAAGATCTCATTGATTTGATGAAGTCAAAGATAAAGTCAAGGGTCAACTCTGCGTGAGTCAAACAAGTCACTCGGAACAAAGGAGCTGAAGACTTAGTGTGTCTAAACAGAAAGCTTAGGTAAAACCACTTTACCTTTTCCACTTGCATAAAGCTTCTTCATTCATTTTGCAAAATGCCTCAAAAATAGTTTTAAACAAATCAAAAACAAAAGCATTTTGGCAAAGAATTTTCTTAAACAAGTTATTAAGCTGATAAAGGTTTGAAAGAATCAATTTAAAACACTTAGAATGTTTTAAAAAGTGTTTTTACAATATTTTAATCGATACAAACTTCTTTTAATCGATTAAAACTCTTTATGACCGATTAGAATTCGAATGTAATAGGTCAGAATGCAATATAATCGATCAGATCTTAAATATGAGCGATTAGAATTATTTTAATCGATTAAAACACGTTTCAATCGATTAAAATCACTTTGGATGTCAGTATGATCGATCAGAATGAGATTATGACCGATCGAGTTGGTTATGATCGATCAGAATTGAATTATGACCGATCAGACTTATTTCAATCGATTAAACGCATTTCAATCGATTAGAATAACTTAGAAAATCTTTTCAATCGATTAAAGCGAACTTTCAATCGATTAAAATGACTTGAAAATATATGTGCAGATTTTCAATCGATTGAAACGACTTTATATCAGTTAAAATAACTTGGAAAGTTTTATAAGAAGGTTTTTAAACAAATCAATCGATTAATACGTGATTCAATCGATTGTTTTATACTTAAAAAATGTTTGTAAAACGTTTTAAGCTGATAAAAGCGTGAGTCGTATCAACTAAAACATTTTACGTTAAAGATCATGAACGCATTAATGGGTTGAAAGGACTTTTAACAGATTGTAGCGGCTATTTCAACTGATTAAAACAAACTTTCAACAGATTAATTAATGCGACTGATTTGAAAATACTCTTTTATAAAGCAGATTTGCTTGAAACTTTGAGATATAGATCACATATCGGTTTTGACACAATTCAAGCAATCAATACAAGCAACTATTAGCATTTTTCAAGAAAGATACACAACTGTTTTTGTGAACTTCTTTTGAAATCTTTCTTGAGGCACTTTGCATTTCTTTGAAGAAGAAACTGACTGTGGATTGGTGTAATCCGGTTTGAGCTTTCTTTGTTTCTTCTTTTCAATTTCTATTCATTCTTTTGTACTTGTTTTGTACCTGGAATTTGGGTACAAGTTTTACTGCATTGTGTAGAGGTTGTAGAAGTTTCCAGGAACTGGAATTTGGTTCTTGGTGGGAAGGTTGTAAGCAAGAGCTGGAATTTGGTTCTTGTGTGTGGTGCACTGGAATTTGGGCACTTGGTTTCTCTGCAGTTGGAATTTGGTTGCGAGAGGTTTCCAAGAGCTGGAATTTGGTTCTTGGTGGAGAGTTAGAATAGGTGTAAGAGGGTGAGTCTCGTAAAACATCTATTCTAGTGGAACCCAGTTGGAATTTGGCTGGAGTGCTGGACGTAGCCCTAGTATTGGGTGAACCAGTATAAAATTACCGGTGAAATCTTTCCTAACCTTTCTCTCTTTAATTTCTGCTGCTGCACTTAAACTGTTTGATTGCTTTGTGATTTGTGAATTGATAAGTAATCTTAATTTTCGAATTAGATAATCTGTGTATTGCGAAAAACTTTCAAAAATCAATTCACCCCCCCTCTTGATTTAAAACTACTTTTCTAACAAATGATCTCCTTTCTTACCACCTCTTTCATAGTGGGATTGAGTCTTCTTTGTGGTTGGCACACAGTCTTGAAGTTCTCCTCCAAACAAATCTTATGCATGCAGATTGTGGGACTAATACCTTTCAGATCATCTATAATCCACCCTATAGCAGATTTTTGCTCTCTCAACACTCTCAACAATTTTTCTTCCTCGACATCAGACAACTCACTATTCATTATCATCAGTTTAAGCTTCTGTTAATCTAAAAATCTGTAATTAATGTGAGTTGGTAGCTGTTTTAGTTCTATCTTGGAGGTGTCTTCCACTGCATTTTCACCTTGGTGTAAATCTTCCACCCCTCTAGTTGAACTAAGTAATGGTTTCAGTGTTTCTAATTGTTGGACGTATTGTACCACTTCTTCACGCTCTTCACTCAACTGCTTTGTACCTAGTCCCTTCATTAAAGCTACTTCCAAATGGATTTATTTTCAATTGATCAATCATCTTTTCTAGTACCAACATATCAATTATATCAGCTCTGAAACAATCTTCCTTATCTGTCATCTGCTTCATAACTTCATTTATGGAAAAAATTATTTTTTCATCACCCACTCTCAACATCAACTCACCTTGTTACACGTCTATTAATGGTATCCATGTAGCTAAGAATGGTCTTCCCAATATTTACTTTCATTAAGACATCCTCTACCACTCCATAAGGATAGGTCACTGAACGATCAACCAGTTGTAGAGTAATCCTAGTCGGTTTCACTTCTCCAATCTCCAGCCTCTTGAAAATGGATAGTGACATTAAATTGATGCTTGCTTCAAGGTCACATAATGCTTTGCTCACCATTAAATTTCTGATCTCACATGGAATGACAAAGCTTCCTGGGTCTTTCAACTTTGGGGGTAACTTTTGCTAAATTATGGCACTGCACTCCTCTGTCAGCATTATAGTTTCATTTCTTGCAGTTTTCGTTTTCTAGACAACAAATCCTTCATGAATTTTGCATAGTCCGGCATCTGCTCCAGTGCCTTAGCAAATTAAATATTAATATGAAGCTTTTTAAAAACATCTAGAAATCTTGCAAACTGTTTTTCTTGTTTTTTCTTCTTTAACCTTTGAGGGAATGGTACAATAGGTACTAATTCTTTTCTCTTTCACTATCGCCCCCTTGTTTCTTTTCTCCCACTTTTTCTTGCTCACAATTCCACTTGGTTTTCTCTTTTTCCCTCTCTTTTTCACTCTCTTTTTGCTCTACAATCTCTATTTTCTCTTCTACCACCACACTTTTTTTCTCATTAGCTATTACCTTTCCACTCCTCAGTTGTATGGCTTTACAGTGTTCTTTTGGGTTCACTACAATGTCACTAGGAAATGTACCAGGGGTTCTTTCTCATAGTTTTCTTGATATATGTCCAATTTGGGTTTCCAGATTTTTGATTGAAGCTTCCTGGTTCTTGAAACTTGTTCTGGTTTCACTCATGGAGTGAGAAGTTTGTTCCACAAAGCTAGATGTATGCATAGATAATTTCTCCAAAGCACTTTCCAAAGTAGACATTTTGGTCCCTTGAAAGCTGGTTTGTGCTTGATTGTTAAGAACTGTTGGATATTGATATGGAGTTCTTTGAAGCACTTGGTGGATTTGATGAAGACATAGATATAGCTTAGGTTGTGGGTGTGTAGATGATTAGGTTTTTAGTTAAAGCACTTAATCTCTTGATATTCCATTATATTTTGTGATAAGCACCTTAAAACATTGCATCTCATTGAAAATCATTTTCTGCATGAAAAACTCACATTCAAGTATTAAAAGAACAAACTAAGTTTTTCAATCTGTTGAAAAGGATTTTCAATCAGTTAAAATCACTCAACATAATAAGTGGTCATACTTAGTCGTATTTTCAATTGATTGATTCGCGGAATCAACAAGTTAAAATAACTCAATGAATTTTTCAATATCAAAGATTCGCATTTTCAATCTGTTGAAATGAATTTTAATCTGTTGAAACGAGAAAGACTATTTTTCGATCTAAGAGTTTTTAGAAAATCAATCTGTTGAAATGAAATTTAATCTGTTGAAACAGAAAGACTATTTTTTCAGTCTAAGAGTTTTTCAGAAAATCAATCTGTTGAAATAATTTTTAATCTGTTAAAACAGAGTGGCTATTTTATTAACTAAGTGTTTGCAGGTTTTAAATCTATTAAAATAATTTTCAATCGATTGAAACAGAGAACTGTCATTTTTCATAAAGTTGTTTCAATCCATTAAAAACTCGAATCAATCGATTGAATGAAGCTTTAAATGAAATCAATCGATTGAATCGATGTTTTAATCGATTGAAATGTATTCTGATCGATCATAGTTTCATTCTGATCGATCATAACTTGGTCTGATCGATCATACTTCAGTTCTAATCGATCAGAGTCTCTTCTAAACTGTTATACTTCAAACTAAACGATCTTGTAACTCTCTGAAACAGTTTTTGACAGATGAAACATTCTGATTCTATGTTTTACTCTATATATACAGAATTGATCTATCTTTTGAAAAACAACACACTACTTGAGAAAACTTGTGAAATCAATCTGTGAAACTTTCATACGTGACTTTCTCTGCATTCAAGAATATTTTCATATCATAAGGTGCTGTGATCAGAATTGTGGTCAATCAAAGAGAGAAAGTGCTGTTAGAATTTGTTCTGGACAATTAGAACTTCAAGTCCAAGTTTTTTCTTTCCATACTCTTTTGTAAAAGTGTGATTGTGCAGGTTGGATTGTGATCTGCACTTGGTACAATAACTGGATTTGGTTACTGGGTGGTTTTCAAGATTCTATCTTGTGGGTTTGCAAGATAGTTCTTGGGGTAGATTGGTGAGTATCTACTGGTTGTAATTTTCACTTGGAATTAGTGGAACTTGGCAGGTTTGTCAAGAACTGGATGTAGCTTTGGATTAGAGTAAACCAGTATAAATTTGTGTGTTAAATTTTTGCTTTCATCTCTTTTATTTTCTGTCTATAAACTTGTTGTGTTTAAACCAAACTACCTTTGCAAAGATTGAATAAAGATAACTCATTCTTCCAAAAGAAAGTAAGTTTTGCGAAAAAGTTTTAAAGTTCAATTCACCCCCCTCTTGAACTCAACCATTAATTCTTTCAATTGGTATCGGAGCTTGGTTCTTGTAAGTTACTCAAGAAATCGGTCCAATGGGCTGAGGGAAAGATGAATTTTTAGAAGGAGCCTCCATAAATAGGCCTCCACTTTTTTCGGTGTGAATTATTCTTTACGGAAGGTTAGAATGAAAATCTTTATTGAATCTCTTGATAGAGGCATTTGGGAAACAATTGTTAATGGTCCTTACAAACCAACTCATACGGTAGATGGTAAAGTAGTTGAAAAAGATTGGGCTGAATTAACTGATGTAGAAAATAGGAGAGTCCAATATGATTATACTCGCAAAAAATATTATTACCTCTGCTTTAAATCTTGATGAGTTTTTCGGGGTGTCTCGGTGTGCCTCTGCCAAAGAGATGTGGGAAATTTTAGAGGTCACACATGAAGGAACATCCGATGTGAAAAGGGCAAGAAAGCATGAGTTAATCGGGGACTATGAGTTGTTTAAAATGCAACAAGGAGAAACAATTGCAGATGTGCGAGAAAAGGTTCACGCACATAGTCAATCATCTAATTGGGTTAGGAAAGATTTTTGACAAAGAAGAGTTGAACATCAAAATCTTAAAGTGTTTGGACAGAACGTGGCAACCAAAGGTGACGGCTATATCGAGAATCAAGAGACTTGGCTGAAATGTCTACTGCTTCACTTTTTGGTAAGTTAAGGGAACATGAGTTGGAAATCAATCGGTTCAAAGAACAAGAGAATGCAAAAAAGAAAAGTTGAAATATTGTTCTCAAGACGATTGAAGAAAACAGTGGATCTGAAGAAGATGAATCGAGAGAACTGACTTTGTTGGTTAAGAAATTTGGGAAATTTCTTAGAAGAAAGAACAGAACTGGCCAAGTAAAAATGTACAATGATAAAAAGACTGAATCTGTTCAAAATACTATTACTTGTTATTCTTGTGGTAAACAGGGTCACATAAAGAGTGATTGTCCGGAAAAGACCAAGAATTAGAACAAGAAAGAATCAAGATACAAAGGGAAAAAGGCCTATATAGCCTGGCAAGACAATGATTCATCTTCCGACTACGAATCCGAAAGTGAAGAGGTGAACTTGTGTTTGATGGTGGTCTGTGAATCCTCTTCATCACATGTAAGTTCAACTCCTACGAGAGAATGAAATGAATTACAACACATTGCTAAATGCTTTCAATGAAATGCATAGTGAAACCAGAAATTTATCTCATACAAATAATCGGTTGAAAGGTTTAAATAAGCTGGTTAGAAAATAGAGTTAAAGTTACGGAAAAAGAACTATTAGAAAGCAAAATAGATTTAGAACATCTAGATATTATCTATTCATCTGCGGATAATGTTGCTGTTAATAAGAATTGTGAAAAGTGTATTGTTTTACAAAATAAGGTTGATTACTTGACTAAAACCTTGACAAAATTTACTCAAGGTAAAGAGAATTTAAATGCACTTCTTGGGTCTCAAAGCTGTGTGTTTGAACATTACGGAATCGGGTACAAACCTAAGAATGGGGTAAAAACTAAAAAATATTTGAACTTCTTTTCATACAAAAAAACAACGGCATCCCCTTTCTCATCTTGTCATTACTTGCATGAAGAAAGGACATACTATAAAATTCTGTCATGCTAGAAAATATTTTGTGCCGCAAGGTAGGAAGAGATGGGTTCCAAAACATGTTAAACAGAAAATTTGACTCCTAAGGACCCAAAATACTTAAGGGTACCAGAAAAAAATGCTTAATTTGTTTGCAGGGACAAAGTCTGGGAATCCCTTGAAGTTCAGAGCTGCGAATCAGGTTCTGTTTTTCCTAAACTGATTGTTTTAATTGATATAAACCAGTATTAATCGATTAAAATAACTTACAAAAGATATTAATAAGTCTGTCCGTACAGTTTTAATCGATTGAAATGCGAATCAATCGATTAAAATGTTCTCATGATTTAAGTTTAAGCTGTTTTAATCGATTAGAATGAATTTATATCAACTAAAATCACTATGGTATCAAATTTAATCGATTCATTTTCGTTTTAATCGATTTAAATTCTGGATTTTAATCGATTTAGTTTCTGGGCTACCTATGCTTCGAATCTTGAAAGACAAAATCTGTGAAGCTTGTTTGAAAGGCAAACAAACTAGAAAATCCTTTTCAAACAAAAACATTGTTTCGACTTCTAGACCTTTGGAACTGCTTCACATGGATTTGGTTGGTCCTTCAAGGAATAAAAGCCTAGGTGGTAATCTTTATATCATGGTAATTGTTGATGACTTTCCAGATTAGGAATCTTTCTTGGTTATTCAACTAACGACCATGCATATAGAGTCTACAATTTAAGACTGAAATCTGTTGAAGAATCAGTACATGTTGTTTTTAATGAGTCTCCTCGAGTGTTGCAGAATAGAATAACAGGTACTGCAGATGAAGAAGATTTAACCGATAATTCTTATCGGTTGAAACATGCCAGAAGCACGGATCGATTGTCTTGTTGAAGAAGATGATCCATCGGTGGACCCTGCAAAAGCTGAGTCACCAACAATTACTGAAGAACAGGAAGAAGATGTTCTGGAAGTGCTTCCTAAAGAGTGGATTGTCCCAAGAGATCTCTCTCTAGACAATGTCATCGGGAAAATCAATAAGGGAGTATCTATTAGACATTCTCTTAACCAATTACAGTAATCATATGGCATTCATTTCACAAATAGAGCCTAAGGCAGTTAAAGAAGCATTAAATGATGAATCTTGGGTTAGTGCCATGCATGATGAGATTAATCAATTTGAAAGAAATAAAGTGTGGGAATTAGTTCCTAAAATCAAAGATATCAATGTAATTGGTACTAAGTGGGTATTCAAAAACAAGCTAGATGAACACGGCATTATTACTAGAAATAAAGCTAGGTTGGTAGCCAAAGGGTATAACCAACAGGAGGGTATTGATTTTGATGAAACCTTTGCACCTGTAGCTAGACTTGAAGCTGTCAGATTATTATTAGCTTATGCCTGTATAAGTGGTTTCAGATTACTACGAGATGGATGTAAAGAGTGCCTTTCTTAATGGACTCATCAATGAAGAAGTATATGTTTCTCAACCTCCTGGGTTTGAAGATCACAAGCATCTGACCATGTCTACAAATTGAAAAAGGCCCTTTATGGTTTAAAGCAAGCACCTAGACAATGGTATGAGAGGTTAAGTAACTTCCTAATTGATCAAGGGTACAAGCGAGGTGAGGTTGATAAAACTCTATTCATTAAGAAATGCTGGACTGACATTATTCAGGTGCAGGTGTATGTGGATGATATCATTTTCGGTTCCACTAATAATACCATGTGTAATAAGTTTGTAAAAGAAATGCAAAGTGAATTTGAAATGTCTATGATGGGAGAATTGAATTTCTTCCTTGGTCTCCAGGTTAAACAATTAAGAAATGGCATTTTTCTTAGTCAATCTAAATACTGCAATGAATTGTTAAAGAAATTTGATATGCACAATTGCAAGGAGTCCTCTACACCCATGTCTACTAAGCTGTTGTCTAGACTTAGATGAAAAAGGAAAACCTGTTGATCAAACTAAATATAGAGGTTTGATTGGTTCACTACTATATCTAGCTGCTAGTAGACCTGACATTATGTTTAGTGTGTGCCTTTGTGCAAGATTTGAGGCAAATCCAAAGGAATCACATCTTACCGCTGCCAAAAGGATTACGAAGTACCTTAAGGGAACAAGTTAATGTTGGACTATGGTATCCCGAAGGTGCATCCCTTAAACTTGTTGGATTTTCCGATTCGACTTTGCGGGATGTAGATTGGACAGAAAAAGTACCTCTGGTACTTGTCATTTCTTGGGAGCAGTCTTATATCGTGGCACGACAAAAAGCAAGCGTGTGTTGCTCTATCAACTGCAAAAGCTGAATACATTGCGGCTGGGAGCTGTTGTGCTCAAAGCATCTACCTCAAGCAACAAGCTGACAGATTATGGAGTGACTCTAAACAAGGTACCTCTGGTTTGTGACAATACTAGTGCAATAAACTTAACTAAGAATCCTATTCAACACTCTAGAACTAAGCATATTGAAATTAGACATCACTTTATTAGAGAACACGTATCTAGGGGTGACTGTGAGATATTATTCATTGAATCTGAAAAACAGTTAGCTGATTTATTCACTAAACCACTTCCTAGAGATAGACTTAATATGCTTAGAACTGAATTAGGAATTCTAGATATATCTAGTATTGCATAAGCGATTCTTTACAAGTGATTGTATGCTTTTTAACGAGTGATAATAAGTTCAATCGATTAATAATTGCATGAATAACTTGATATTATTTGTTTCAATCGATTGAAATTGCGAAATAATCTGTTGATTTCTGATTCTTACTCTCGGTATTGATATGTTATCAGTTCAATCGATTAGATAAGCTTTTAATCGATTTATTTCATTAACCTTGTAGCTCTGCATACTTTCTTCTATAAATCAATCGATTAAATCTTCGATTCAATCGATTGAATTCACTTATGATACTCTGCATGATTGTCTCTTACAATAACAATCGATTTAATTCTCGATTCAATTGGTTTATTTTACTTCTGAGTATCTGCGATTACAAAATCAATTGATTTCACGGAATATCAATTGATTATTTTTTTAGGGCTAGTTGTATGTACTTTGTCTCTAAACAATTTCTGCAGAGTAAATTGAAAGCATTTACAACAAGATAAACTTCGACTACTCTCTTTAATATCTAAGATTTCCAATAAAAGGCTGATTGACCACGATTGGATATCTACTGTAAGGGTAATTAAAGTGTACAGTAGCAATTCTCTCTCCTCCTTTATCATCACTTTGCGAGATGCAATAAAACAATAAAGGCAAAAATTTTTGAAGCTTGAAAGGTTTGTGTATTCTTATTCCTGTAGTATTATTTCCTTCTTTGAACTTTCTCTTTTCTCGGTTCTTCTCCGTTCTGCTCATCCCAAAAATCAAGTATGCTCAAGTGCACAAAGTCCGGTAGGAAGAAGTCCAGCAGAGGCGAGTCTTCTACTGCAAGGCAAGAACGAGAATGTTGAAGGAAGGATTGAAACTTGGTTCAATGGGGACCAAGAGAAAATGAATTTGTTTATCCATGAATTGAGCAGGAAGCAAGTCAACATTCAGAAGATGTTAAAGTTCTCCTGGTTTGATGCTCGAAGGATTCGGAGGCATTCGAAAGCTACTTGCAACACCAAAAGCTTCGAAGTTTCGGAGTTAAATGGTAGGATTTATCCTGATTTGATTAAAGTTTTCTTCACAAATTTATCCTTTGAAGGTTCCACTTTGAAAACCCAAGTTAAAGGTGTAGACATTGAAATTACACCCAACATCCGGAAGGAGGTTGCTTGGAATAAAGGATGTTGGTGTAAAAGTCACCAAAGGATACACTTCGAGATGTGGACGAATTTAATAAAGTTCAGTACTTTCGGTCATGCATGAAGAATACTCGTGATTACGTTAGCTCTTTCAATACTTGGGAAGCTAAAAGCTGGAAGAAAGAATTCTCGCTTTCATTGTGTCGTGGCGGCTCACACCCAAGGGGAGCAATCATGCGGTGCTAAACGAAGGAGATTTAGTATCGATGTCTTGCATTCACCATGGGATACGGGTGAACTGGGTCTTCGTCATCAAGGACCACATGATCAAAGCCAAGAGACTTAGTGATTTCGGGTATCCTTATGCTATTCGATTTCTAAGTTTTTAACACATTTTGGTGTCAATGTAGAAGGAGAACTTGTTGAAACCGTCCGACCAACGAATGAAATAAATAATTCAGTGCTTCACAAAATGGGATTCATTAAAATTGATGGTGAATGGATCTCGAAAGAAGATCTTGGGAGAAGTGAAGAAGGTGAAGAAGAAGAGCAAGAGGAAGGAATCAACAACGATATTCCTGGAACTTCGCGAGCACGTCCATCTGATCCAATGGAAGAGGTGTCCCCACTGGAAATGATTCCATACGATCCACCGCCTTGACCGTGGCACGCCTCTGTCTCGGTTCGAAAGAACAATGTTACATCAAATGAGCGAGCTGCAATCGAGACCAAAGGAGGCATATGCGGATGACTAGCTGCTCCGAGGGCTCGGCAGCATTATTTGGATGAAAATTTCATTGCAAGGTTCCGGCATATTGATAATCAACTAGAAGACATTTACAACGGGATTGTGGAACTGCAATTCAATCAAGGCCCGGGGACGAATGAAGACTTTTTATGTTTACGTTATTCTGTTTTCCTTTCTTAGTTTTTAATGTTGTGTTTTATATTCGAGGTACCCACGTGGCCCCATTGGACTGTAACTAAAACAATCTATTTGATGCGATCAAATAGGGGGAGAAGTATTTTGCTTAAAGCTGTCACTACACACACACCACAAAATATATGTCTACAGTGCTGTTGTTTTTTTATGCAGGTGCAGTGGTTATTTGTCTCCATCAAATAGGGGAGATTGAAACACTTGGTGGATTTGATGAAGACATAGATATAGCTTAGGTTGTGGGTGTGTAGATGATTAGGTTTTTAGTTAAAGCACTTAATCTCTTGATAGTCCATTATATTTTGTGATAAGCACCTTAAAACATTGCATCTCATTGAAAATCATTTTCTGCATGAAAAACTCACATTCAAGTATTAAAAGAACAAACTAAGTTTTTCAATCTGTTGAAAAGGATTTTCAATCTATTAAAATCACTCAACATAATAAGTGGTCATACTTAGTCGTATTTTCAATTGATTGATTCGCGGAATCAACAAGTTAAAATAACTCAATGAATTTTTCAATATCAAAGATTCGCATTTTCAATCTGTTGAAATGAATTTTAATCTGTTGAAACGGAAAGACTATTTTTTCGAGTCTAAGAGTTTTTCGAGAAAATCAATCTGTTGAAATGAAATTTAATCATGTTGAAACGAGAAAGACTATTTTTTCGAGTCTAAGAGTTTTTCGGAAAATCAATCTGTTGAAATAATTTTTAATCTGTTAAAACAGAGTGACTATTTTATTAACTAAGTGTTTGCAGGTTTTAAATCTATTGAAATAATTTTCAATCGATTGAAACAGAGAACTGTCATTTTTCATAAAGCTGTTTCAATCCATTAAAAACTCGAATCAATCGATTGAATGGAGCTTTAAATGAAATCAATCGATTGAATCGATGTTTTAATCGATTGAAATGTATTCTGATCGATCATAGTTTCATTCTGATCGATCATAACTCGGTCTGATCGATCATACTTCAGTTCTAATCGATCAGAGTCTCTTCTAAACTGTTATACTTCAAACTAAACGATCTTGTAACTCTCTGAAACAGTTTTTGACAGATGAAACATTCTGATTCTATGTTTTACTCTATATATACAGAATTGATCTATCTTTTGAAAAACAACACACTACTTGAGAAAACTTGTGAAATCAATCTGTGAAACTTTCATACGTGACTTTCTCTGCATTCAAGAATCTTTTCATATCATAAGGTGCTGTGATCAGAATTGTGGTCAATCAAAGAGAGAAAGTGTTGTTAGAATTTGTTCCGGACAATTAGAACTTCAAGTCCAGGTTTTTTCTTTCCATACTCTTTTGTAAAAGTGTGATTGTGCAGGTTGGATTGTGATCTGCACTTGGTACAGTAACTGGATTTGGTTACTGGGTGGTTTTCAAGATTCTATCTTGTGGGTTTGCAAGATAGTTCTTGGGGTAGATTGGTGAGTATTTACTGGTTGTAATTTTCACTTGGAATTAGTGGAACTTGGCAGGTTTGTCAAGAACTGGATGTAGCTCTAGATTAGAGTGAACCAGTATAAATTTGTGTGTTAAATTTCTTCTTTCATCTCTTTTATTTTCTGTCTATAAACTTGCTGTGTTTAAACCAAACTACCTTTGCAAAGATTGAATAAAGATAACTCATTCTTCCAAAAGAAAGTAAGTTTTGCGAAAAAGTTTTAAAGTTCAATTCACCCCCCTCTTGAACTCAACCATTAATTCTTTCATTCTTGGCTGTCCAGGCGGGGCTAGATCACTCCATTGCCTGTTTGGCTGATTTCTCTAATTTGAATTATAATTGTTGAACTGACTGTGTTGTTGCTGCTACTGTACAACATTTGCATGTACTTCTTGTTAATTAATTTGACAGTTACCATTTTGATGCATCCATCCACAAAAATCACATACCAAAGGTGGTGTGTTAACAACTTTGACCTGCATACTCTGTAACTGTTGAGTCATGTCTGTGATTTGTTGGGTTAGTATCTTATTTTGAGCTAACATGGCATCCAACGTTCTAACTTCCAGCATTCCAACTTTCCTATTTTGACGATCAAACTACATGTGTACTGTATTATTTGCCATTAATTCCAGGGTCTCTAAGGCTTCCTCTGGTGTTTTTAGGTTGAATGATCCTCCACTGGCAGCATCCAACATTGCTTTGAAGGTAGGAGAAAGGACATAGTAAAAATTTGTACCTGCAACCAATCTGGTAGTGCATGATGAGGGCATCTTCTTGTCAACTCCTTGAACCTCTCCCATGCCTCATACAAAGATTCAGAGTCCTGTTGCATAAAGCCGGTGATCTCATTCCTCATTCTCGCTGACTTTGCTGGAGGAAAGTATTTGTTCACAAATTTGGTAGCCAAATCATCCCAAGTAGTGATTCTTCCTTGAGGTTGTGATTGAAGCCAGCCTTTGGCTTTGTCCCATAATGAAAAGGGAAAAAGCCTTAAGTAGACTACATCATCAGTGGCTCGTTAATTTTCAACGTGTCACAGATAGCCAAAAAATTCTCTAGGTGAGAATTTGGATCCTCCGAAGGTACACCTCCAAACTGATTTTGCTATATGACTTGTAACAGAGAAGATTTAATTTCAAAATTATTTGCTTGTATAGAGGGTCTAACAATACTCCCCTTGTAACTGTTTGGATCTAGCATGGAGTAGTCCCTTAGTGTTCTCTTGGGCTGATCCATGGCTGTAGTGTATGAATTGTGATTTGCTTCGTCTTGTGCTCTTCTCCTTTCTTTTTTTTTTCTTTTTCGTGCACTTCCTCTATTTCTTATGGCAGTACGTTCAATTTCTGGATCAAACAGTAAATTTTTTGGTGCTATAGTACCTCGCATAAATAGTGTTAAAGTCATAGAAGCAAAGAAAGAAGAAGGATAATTTTTTTTTTCTGGAACAGTAGAAAAAACTGTAGCTCAAATCTCAAGTAAAAAAAATAACTTTCTAAGATCAACAAAAATTTTCAATCCCCGGTAACGACTCTAGGAAATTGATGTATTCTTTGGTAAGCAGACCAATTATTACAAAAGTAACCACATTATCGTCCTCTGGAATTGAATATTTGCTGAATACTAAATCATTAATTTTACCTAAGTTTGAGTAATCAAAGTTTGAATAATCAAAGAGCAAAAAAATGACAACAGAAATTCTTTGCAATAAAATAAATGTTTGAGGATTGATTTCATATTCCTTCTTACAAATTTTTAGCCTATTTAATTGATGCAAGAATTAAATTTACCCACTGGAATTAAAAGTGTTATTTACTTCCTAATCCCTTAGCTAAACAAAATTATTCATTGAACTTTTAATTTCCCAATTCCTTGGAATAAGAAAAATTCACTGAAACTTGAATAATTAATAATCTCATCCACAATAACTAGTTAAGTTTGCGTAATTTTTCAATTAAACAAAACCAAACTTATCTCATCTAACAACATAGACAATATCAATTTTTCCAAATATAACTGCTTAAAAATTGAACATAAAAAATCATAAATAAGTTACTAGAGTAAATAAAATTACATTGCATCAAATTAAATAGGTTTACAATCTGTCTTGGAGAATACTACATCAACCCTCTAACAAAAAAAAAAGTTTTATCTTCCATAAAGAAATTAAAACCCAAAAAAATTGTTCCTCCTCTGCTGTCTTTCTTGCCTCCCTTCACACAACGTAATTCTCTCTGTTTTTAATTCCCTACTTCTTTCCCCGTCAACCCTTTTTCTTTCTTCTAGCTACTCCTTTCTTTTTCCTTTTCAGCCAAGCCCAATAGCAAAAGGGGCAGATGTCCAATCATTTCTTTCTTTCTTTTTTGTTTTTTTTTACAACAAAAAATTCTACTGCAAACTTATGAATGACGTCAATCATGCAAGCCTCACAAAATTTGTTCTAAATGTACCTATTTCTCAACAAAAATAAAGAAACTACACGACAAGTTAAATATAACAGTAATGCATGAAAACACTGTTCAAATGCTACAAGAATGCATACAATTGGCCTAATTTAATTTATAAATGTGAGGTGAAATAAACATGCACCATAAATATAAGTGTTACTTTATTCTCTCCCTCAATTATTATTTCTCTGCAGAAACTCCTTTAATAAATATAAAAGGGAATGACCATATCATAAGTAGGTCAATTTCAAAATAAAAAAGTGTTGTTAATTGTAGTTGGTAGCTGATCATAAGTATTAAATTTATCATTATTAATCTTTCATGGAAGAATATTGTTTCAGTTGGATTGTTTACTATATTGTGCTTGACTTGACTAAACCTCTCTTGGGTAGATAAACAGGGTTAGGACAATTATTTTGTAGATGGTTCAGAGTGCTTATCGGGTTTATTAGACGCCCAAGCTATTGATTCAAGGTGAATCTCTGCTTTATGTATGTTAAGCTATCCATACCTAATACTTCTTCAGTGTCATACTCCAATTATGAATGATCTTTGCCCAAGATAGCCAACAAAGCTTTGAAGTTCTGGTCTAGTCCCTCATCATAATCTTAGTCCTGAAGTGGACAATCTTCTGGTATTTTAGTCCTTCACCTTTATGTATGCAAATCAGTTAATTTGCTCCACAACGTCACCTGCTAAATTGATTGATAGATGTCGGGATTATTACTATAGTAATTGTTATTTTTATAATTTTAATGACTGAATTAATTGGTGACTAATTTGTTCTGTTAGTAGCATACTTGTTTTTATTTTTATATAAACATATGAATACAATCACTCAAAGTTTGTTTAAATTAGGAGGGCTCTATTTATGGGAGATGATTCCTGGCTTCTGGCTTCTGGCTTCTGATAAACAAACGCAAGTGGTTCATCTTATAAAGTAGATGTGAACTGCATTAACTATTACACTCATCTTATGATATTTGTATGAAAGTTTTTTTATATGAATTGTACTGTTACATATTTGCACTTTTGATAAATGATAGGAGTGGAGTTAATCATTTATAAAGACTTACACATATCATAACTAATGTCAATCAATTTCTAATACTTAGGATTAAAAGTTACTCGTAACCAGAGTGATTTAATTGACTGTGTTGAGCTGTATCTCTTCCCATTTCTGACTTCAGAATTATCTGTTATTTCATTTACTTGCAAGATCATGGCCAGAAAATTTGAGGGATGTGCAGTGGGAATCGACCTTGGGACAACTTACTCGTGTGTTGCAGTATGGCAGGAACAGCACTGCAGAGTGGAGATCATCCACAACGACCAAGGGAACAACACCACTCCTTCTTTTATTGCTTTCACAGACAAACAAAGATTGATTGGTGATGCAGCTAAAAACCAGGCTGCCACCAATCCAGAGAACACTGTGTTTGGTAAGTTCTCTGTTTTATCATGGCCTTCCTTTAAATATCTGATCTATGATTTCTTTGTACTTCTTTTGGAAGGATAGACTAATGATCAGAACTTTTATAACTTCTGCAGATACTAAAAGATTAATTGGTAGGAAATATAGTGATCCCATTGTTGAAAAAGATATAATGTTGTGGCCATTCACTGTCGTTTCCGGTAATAATGACAAACCCATGGTTGAAGTTAGCTACAAGGGTCAGAAAAAGCACCTTTCAGCAGAAGAAATATCATCTATGGTCCTATCAAAGATGAAGGAGATTGCAGAGACCTATTTGGAAACACCTGTGAGGAATGCAGTGGTTACTGTGCCTGCTCATTTCAATGACTCTCAGCGTAAAGCTACAGTAGATGCTGGAACCATTGCTGGGCTCAATGTTATGCGGATAATCAATGAACCCACAGCTGCAGCTATTGCATATGGTCTTGACAAGAGAACCAATTGTGTTGGAGAGCGAAATATTTTCATATTTGACCTTGGAGGTGGTACCTTTGACGTGTCTATCCTCACAATAAAGGATAAGGTCTTCCAAGTAAAGGCTACTGCAGGAAACACTCACCTCGGGGGAGAGGACATTGATAACCGAATGGTGGACTACTTTGTGGAGCAGATCGAAAGGAAATACAAAGTGGACATTCGTGGCAATGCAAGAGCTCTAAGGAGGCTGAGAAGTGCATGCGAGAGGGCAAAAAGGACTCTCTCGTCCACACTGACTACCAGCATTGAGATAGATGCTTTATTTCAGGGCATTGACTTCTGTTCTTCAATCACTCGGGCAAGGTTTGATGAAATCAATATAGAACTCTTTCAAGAGTGTATGGAGACTGTAGATAGGTGTCTTAATGATGCTAAGATGGATAAGAACAGTGTGCATGATGTTGTTCTTGTCGGTGGCTCTTCTAGGATTCCTAAAGTGCAGCAACTATTGCAGGAATTCTTCAAGGGAAAGGATCTGTGCAAGAGCATCAACCCTGATGAAGCTGTTGCTTACGGTGCAGCTGTGCAAGCTGCTTTGTTGTGTGAAGGCATTAAGAATATTCCTGACTTGGTGTTGTTGGATGTAACACCCCTTTCACTTGGTTTATATACGACGGGAGATATCATGAGTGTAATGATTCCTAGGAATACAAGAATTCCTGTAAAGAGGACAGAAGAGTATGAAACAGTTTACGATGATCAATCCTCTATCTTGATTAAGGTTTATGAGGGTGAGAGAACAAGATCCAGTGACAACAATTTGCTGGGGTTTTTTAGTCTTACCGGCTTTCCTCTAGCTCCTTGTGGCTATCCTGTTTATGTGTGCTTTGCCGTTGATGAAAATGGCACTCTATCTGTCTCTGCTGAGGATAAAACCACGGGCAATAAGAACCAGATTACCATAACCAACAACAGAGAGAGTCTGTCAGCTGAAGAAATTAGAAGATCGATTGAAGAAGCTGAAATTTATCAGGCCGAAGATAGGAAGTTCCTTCGGAAGGCTAAGGCAATGAATTCTCTGGATGATTACATTTACAAAATGAAGAATGCTTTGAAGAATAAGTATACCAGCTCAAAGCTTTCCTCACGAGAAAGCAATAAGATCAATTCTGCAATTACTAAGGCCACATATTTGCTTGATAATGATAACCAGGAGAGTGAAATTTTTGAGGATTATCTGAAGGAACTAGAGAGCCTCTTTGATCACATATTGGGCATTAATAGCTAGTTGCTTTCCATTTGGGATTTCTTGCGTGTTAATTTCCCATGTTTTGTGTGATCAAGACAAAGTGTTGCGATAAATATTATCTTAACACAATGTTTTGTAAATCTTCTTATTGTGTTTGACTTAAACAGTTTTTAATTTTGAATTGTGTCACCCTGGTGCAATGCTTTGTCTTCAAAAAATAAAAGTCTATCGTTACCTCTTTTGGTCTTTTTAAGAATACTATTTCTTTAAGTTAAATTTTAAAATATTGAGATTCATAAATTTTAATTATAATTTTACAAATTATTCATAATTTAAAAGATCTCGTTTTAAAATTCACTTTTAAGTTTAGATAAGCAACTGGTTGTATTGGTTCTAAGTGTCAATATATATATATATATATATATATATATATATATATATATATATATATATAAAGGACTGTATTTGTCGATTGCATACTTGAGAAAAATCTAGTAAAGCACGGTAAGGAGATATATGAAATTTATATTTATTAAGTAATTCATGCCATTTTTTTATTTTTAAATGAAAAAATGAACAAAACTTTGACGAATTTTATTCATCACTGCATAACACAAAAAAGTTATGGAAAAAGTGTTTAATGTTTTATTGAAATTGGGATGGACAGACACGTAAGGTAGACTTCAGCCGAATATTGCATAGAATTTCAAGACCTTTATGGGGGAAATGACCAGATTGAAGGATAAAGATTCACTTGAATATAGAAGAATATAGAAGAAATAGAGTTTGAGATTAATTTCCCGTGTATAAATCACACGTAGGGTAGTCTATTTATAGTAGAGAGATACAACTAAAAGAGTAACTGAAAGTAACAGAATAAACAGAAGATATTGTTTGATATTATGGTTAATATCTAACAATATCTTAACAATATTAAATAATATCTAAACAATATCTAACATTCCCCTTCAAGCTGGAGCCACTAGTGCAAAAAAGGGCTTCTACGTCACCCAATTGTCGTCGCATGTAAAAATATACGACGTAAATAAAACGCGGTGACAATTTTGTAATTAAGAGACAAAACTTTTACGTCGCGCACCCCAGCACACGACGTAAAAAGTCCCTTTTATTTCCCCCCAGACCCACTCCCTCCTCTCGCGCAACCAGGGTTTTTGAGAACGATGACGAGAACGACGACAACAGCTACCTCTGCACACCATTTTCGATCAGTTTGACACTGGAAAACATCAACATTGTGTGTCATTTTACGAACTTGATATTTCTCCCCGATTGGATTCGAGTTTGAAATCATTTTTCGTCTACACTCGAGGTTAGTGTTCTATGCCATTGCTATATATTTAAATTGAATCCGTGATTGTTTTTGGGGATCTCAATCACGTTATAGTATGAATGTCTCCACTGGATTGTTATTGGAATGTAATTATTTGTTTATTTGTTTGAGTGCATTCGGTTTACACACTCCATTGTTGTTGGAACGTGTTTTGTTGTTTGTATATTAATTTCTTTTTACATATAATTTTTAAATCTCTAGGAGTGACGAAACTTTATAACATAATATGAATCGAAGTTGGATGAATGCACGTCGTATTAGTGAAGAGTACGAAAAGGGAGTTGAGGAATTTTTGAAATTTGCTAGTGAAAATGGAAAAGCTATGAAATGGACATATTATTGTCCATGTGTTCGTTGTTTGAATCAAATTCGTCATAAACTTGAGGATATACGTGATCACTTGTTTGTTTATGGTATTATTAAGAGTTATACAATATGGACATGGCATGGAGAAATATTAGACATCCCAACTATGTCAACTACATACAATTTTGATGAAAGGATGGATGATAATCTTGAGGATATGATATGTGATATTGGTGAAGAAAATTTTATGAAAGCACATCTATATGATTCTTTGAAATCTGATTTTGCGCAACAATTGTACATAGGATGTAGTTTTACAAGATTATCAGCAACTTTAAAATTGTTTACTTTAAAAGCAAGAAATGGATGGACTGATAAAAGTTTCACCGAATTATTGGAGTTGTTGAAGAAGATGCTTCCTGAAGATAATACATTACCTATTCGTAACTATGAGGCAAAGAAAATATTATGTCCAATGGGTTTAGAGTACAAGAAGATACATGCATGTCCTAATGATTGTATATTGTACAGAAACGATTTTGCTAAATTAAAGATGTGTCCGACATGTGGTTTGTCGAGGTTCAAAAACAAAGTTGAGGAAAGTAGTGGTGAGGAAGAACCAGATGGTCCCCCTGCTAAGGTGTTATGGTATTTGCCAATTATACCTAGGTTTAAAAGATTATTTGCCATAAAAGAAGATGCAAGAAACTTGACATGGCATGCAAATGGTAGAAAATGTGACAATCTTCTTCGACATCCAGCTAATTCTCCACAATGGAAAAGGATTGATGAAACCTTTCCAGAATTTGGTGCAGAGCCAAAAAACTTGAGAATTGGATTAGCTACAGATGGGATGAATCCTTATGGAAATTTAAGTAGTAAACATAGTTCATGGCCAGTTTTGTTGATCATTTACAATTTGCCTCCTTGGTTATGCATGAAGAGAAAATATATGATGTTATCTATGATGATTTCAGGACCTCGACAACCAGGAAATGACATAGATGTATATCTTAGTCCTTTAATTGATGATTTGAAGATGTTGTGGGAAACAGGAGTGGATGTATTTGATTCATATCACGAAGTAAATTTCAGGTTGCGTGCAATGTTATTTTGTACTATAAATGATTTTCCAGCATATGGTAATTTGAGCGGTTATAGTGTGAAAGGTCATTTAGCGTGTCCTTTATGTCAAGAAGACACAAGTTATATTCAATTGAAGACATATATATTTGGCTCCATACATTGAAGGGTTAGTATTTTAATTTGTATTTTAATTTATATTTTTGTAACTAATTTTTATGTCATACAATGTAGCTCCCATTGGCAGTTAATTGTAATCATACCCCGGGATTACACTGTCGTGTGGTTTTGTTCATTGCATCAGAAATCGAGTCAAGAAATGAAAAACTTATTACAAGGGTAACTTTATCTTTTATTCATTAATTATGTTTTTAAATTGTAAATACATATTGAATAATATATGACTTTTTTTCACTTAGAATCGTGTCTGGAACTAATGTTCTAAGTGGAAAACCTAGAACAAAGACTTTGCAGTTCATTTATCCTAAGGTTAGAAACTTATTTATATAAGTGAATACCATAATTATTGTTTGTATTTAAATTTTGAAAATAACATTATGTTTTTTTCATCATTTCAGTGTAATAAGCAAACAGACTCGTTTGAATGTGGTTACTATGTTATGTATTGGATGAGAGCCATAGTTTGTGCGGGTATAATTGATTCTTGGACGGAGGTAATTGCTTTTAACATTAGTTAGGTTTATTTAACTTTATTCATGTTGCACGTTTACAAGAGTCAAATTAATGTTTCAGGTATTTCAAGATCCATCTCCATTACCAGAATCTGATATTACACAAATTAGAGAACAATGGGCAAAATTTTTTGTTCAACAATTCTAGTACATAATTTTTTAAGCTCTTGTTCATATTATATTGTGTGTAATATGTAGTTTAGGTAGCTTAGTTTGTATTAACTTTTAGTTTGTAATAGATTTTTTAGTTTGTATGTTTGTATTATATTGTTTTATTATGTAGTTTGAATTATATAATATTATATTTTTAATTTACTAGCTAAAGAAAATTGAATCTCTGGACTGTCTGGTTATTTGCGGGTTTTAGTTGTAAAACGTAATCAACCCAATTTAAAAAAACAAGCAAAGTTACGTCGCATATACCATATGCGACGTAAATTTGCTGTTTTTTTTTTTAATTTCTAAAAGTTTTTACGTCTGTTTAATGGTATATGCAACGCAAAATTACGTCGGGTCTTGATAACTGACGTAAATTTACGTCGGGCTAAAGGGTCCGACATAAATTTACGTCTCCTGTTTTAACGTCAGCCTTAAATACGACGTAAAAAACCCTAAATACCTAACGTAAAAGTCCCTTTTTGCACTAGTGAGCATACAAATCGTATGTGTCAAGCTTGTTACAAATATAATCAATTCTAGGATCCTGTAAAGATTTAGTAAAAATATCTGCTAACTGATCACTTGAGTTAACAAACTCAGTCTTGATGTCTCTAGACATAATCTTTTCTCGAATGAAATGACAGTCAATCTCAATGTGTTTGGTCCTCTCATGAAAGACAGGATTAAAACTAATATGAAGAGCAGCCTGATTGTCACACACAAGTGACATTTGAGTGACATCTCCAAATTGTAACTCTCTAAGCAATTGCTTGAGCCAAACAAGTTCACAAGCAGCTGAGGCCATAACTCTATATTATGCTTCTGTACTAGATCTTGCCACAACACTTTGTTTCTTACTTTTCCATGAGACCAAGTTACCACCAATGGAGACACAATATCCAGATGTAGATCTTCTATCCGTAGGAGATCCTGCCTAATCGACATCCGAGTAGCAAACAACTCTTGTATGGTTATTAGAATCATATAACAATCTTTTTCCAGGAGATCCTTTAATATACTTTAAGATACGAATGATCGCATTCCAATGATCTTCACATGGGGAATTAAGAAATTGGCTTACCACACCGATCGCAAAGGAAATGTCGAACGAGTAACTCGTAAGATAATTCAATTTTCCAACCAATCTTCTATACTGCTCAGGATCAGGTATAAGCTCCCCCTGATTTGGTAAAAGTTTAGTATTGGGATCCATGGGCGTATCAACAGACTTTGAATTCATCAACCCAGTTTCCTCTAAAATATCCATGGCATACTTCCTCTGAGATATAATAATACCATCATTGGACTGTGTCACCTCAATACCCAAGAAATATCTAAGTTGGCCAAGATCTTTGGTTTGAAAATGGTGACAGAGATGTTGTTTCAACTGAGAGATGCCATGGTTGTCACTACCTGTAAGAACGATGTCATCAACATACACAATCAAGTAAACACATCCAGCACTTGAGTGTCGATAAAAGACAGAGTGATCTCCTTCACACTGAGTCATACCAAATTGTTGAACAACCTTGCTAAACTTTCCAAACCAGGCCCTAGGAGACTGTTTTAGGCCATATAGGGATTTGCGAAGACGACATACCATCCCAGAAGACTCCCCCTGAGCAACAAACCCAGGAGGTTGCTCCATATAGATTTCTTCTTGCAAATCACCATTGAGGAAAACATTTTTAACATCTACTTGATAAAGAGGCCATTGTTGAAGAGCGGCCATGGCGATAAATAAATGAACAGAAGTCATCTTTGCCACAGGGGAAAAGGTATCTCCATAATCCAACCCAAAAATTTGAGTATAACCTTTGGCCACAAGACGAGCTTTGAGGCGATCAATAGTACCATCAGGTCCAACTTTGATAGCAAACACCCACCTGCAACCAACAACAGATTTCCCAGACGGTAAAGAGACCAATTCCCAAGTTCCACTATTATGAAGAGCACTTAGTTCATCTAACATGGCCTGACGCCAACCAAGATGGGCTAAAGCTTCACGGACAGTTTTTGAATGGTCACAGAAGAAAGAGAGGAAAGACATGTATAAAAAGGTAATGACAGTCGATGATAACTCAAACCAATATAATGAGGAGAGGGATTACGTGTAGAACGGATACCTTTTCGGAGGGCAATGGGAAGGTCAGACTCAGGTGTCACATCCGGAGGAGACAGAGTAGTTGGCACTTGAGTAGATTCACATGGTGGTGGTTGTGATTGGTTTCGACAACTATAAATCTGAAGAGGCAGTGAAGAAGAAGCTGACTGCGGAGTAGAATCTAATGGTGAAGAAGACACAGTTAGAGGGTCACAAACAACAAGAATATTAAATGTACTAGGAGTGTTGACAAGATTGGATGGAGACAGAGGTGAAGATTGACTTTTAAAATAAAAAGAGAACTCATCAAAGGTGACATCTGCAGACACAAAATAACGGTTAAGAGAAGGATAAAAACATTTGTATACTTTTTGGATCTTGTAAACCCTAAGAAAACACATTTATGTGATCTAGGAGAAAGCTTGTCAAGACTAGAACTAAAATTATGAACAAAACATGTAGACCCGAAAACTTTAAGAGGTAAGGGATCACTACTACAAAAATGGTTAATAGTGACTGAAATTAGTGACCGAAAAATTCAGTCACTGATAGTAACTGAATTAGTGACCAATTTCCCTTTTTATATTTAGTGACTGATTTAGTGACTAATATTTCAGTCACAGAAATCGGTCATCGAATCGGTCACTAATTCGGTTACTACTAGAAAAATGGTTAATAGTGACCGAAATTAGTGACCGAAAAATTTAGTTACTAATAATAACTGAATCAAGAATCGATTTCTTTTTTTATATTTAGTGATCTGATTTAGTGACTAAAATTTTAGTCACTAAACAAATAATATCTGAATTAATAATTATTTTTCATTTATATAAATATTTTTTAAAATTATTTTAATAATATATTAAATATAAATCTACTTAATAATTTAAAACAATTGATAACATTTTAATAATATTATAAAAATTTAAAAAATAGTTTAGTAACTTATTAAATAATTTAGTAATATAATTATTTTGTTTTGTTTTTTAATTTAGCATGTGAATAAAAAAAATTAAAATTAATTATTAAATTAGTCATCGAATCGGTCACTAATTCAGTCATTAAATTAATTATTAATTTAGCCTCTTATATGTATATATAATATGTATTTCAATGTATTTATAAAAAAATTAAAATTATTTTAATTACTAAATTGATATTAATATCTTGGATAATTTAATAGTTGGATAAATATTTTAAGTTTATATTAATCATTTTTATATAAAAGGGTAAAGATTAAGTAAACTTATTTTAAAATTTAATTAAATATAATAATAGAATATAGTATTAATCATAAATATATGAAGATTTAGTTAAAAATTAATTTTAAGTTTTATAAAAAAAATTATTAAAATGGATACACTTACTTAGAAATTATCAATTTTTGTATTAATTACTTAAAATGTAATATGTATACTAGTTTCTTATTAATTTACGGATGAAGATTATACTATGGTTAATGCTATAAATATGCTAATGTTTTGTATATTTGAAATTATTGAGAATCACAGAACAATTATGTTCTGGCATTGCACCTTGTTTAATGAGTCTCATCTCATCATTTTACTGTTTTTGAATAAATTTTATTTAATAGCAGATGTCTGACACGAGGTTGATACATAATTTTTAACAAGCATTTATCTTCTATTATACTTGGCTCATCTAGTGGTCAATTATGTATCTAATTACTCGTGGTAAATTATGTGACTAATTACACATTCGCTTGTTCTATGACGAAAACATTGGAGAGCCATGGTTATGTGCGGAGAAAAGTTTCTTCGATTCTCGAAGACAATAAAATATAGGAAACTATGAAATTCGTGTACATTAACTTAGCCCTATCTCCATTTCCAACCGGCGCCTCCATTACTTTTCCTCATCATTACTCCCTTTCGCAGAAGCCACCCCCATCGCACCCATCACCTCACTCTTCATCCACCCTTACCTCAACACCCATAACTCATAGATCCCCGCGCCTCACCTCAGGACCCATGACCCATGTATCCCCATTGTAGCCCACACCCAGCACCACCATAGCCCTCACCGGTGCCAGCTAGCACTCAAATCTTCCTCCCTTTATTTTTTATGCTTCACCTGTAGTCACTCTGAACCGCTGCTCGGGGCCACTATGGTCGCACCACCACCGAGCCACCGTGTCTGACCCCTTACCGCCACCAACCCTACACCATCGAACCGGTCGTGACATGGCTAGCGCCTTGAGTTCACTACAAGAAAAAATGGATTTAGCCACCGAAATTAGCGACCGAATTTTTTCGGTCGCAATTAGCGACCGATTTAGCGACCGATTTAATTTTAGTCACATTTAGAGACCGATTTAGCGACCACCTTAATTCGGTCGCAATTAGCGACCGATTTAGCGACCAAAGTATGATTTGGTTTTCATTTTATATTTAGCGACCGAAATAGCAACCAATTTTTGTGCGTCGCAAATTTTCGGTCGCTAAATCAGTGGCTATTTCATACATAAATAAAAGATTCATTTAGCGACTGATTTAGCGACCGAATTACAAATTGAAATAGCGACCGAATTAAAATCGGTCGCTAATGAGAAAATAATCAATGCTTACAGCTGATTTTTGCAAAATCGCTCAAGCGAAAAAAACATCGCTCGAGCGACACCACCTGCACAGAAGTGGCATTCTCGGGTTGTATTTCGCTTGAGCGAAACTACTCTCGCTCGAGCGAAATCCGATTCAAACATGAATCACCCATGTTACATTGACGTAGGTCAACATTCGCTCAAGCGAACATAATATCGCTCGAGCGAACATAATAAGTTTTAATTATGAACGATCATAATTCGAAATGATCGATCATAATTCAGGGGATATAATAGCGGTTCCACCTTAACCGCTATCTAAAGTGTATATTAGATAGCGGTTAAGGTTTAACCGCTATTAGAAGTAGTTTGTAATAGCGGTTCCAGTGGAACCGCTATCACATACAACAATATTTTGACTTTCTGATCGATCAGAATTTCAAAATGATCGATCATATTTGATAATTTTTTCAAAGAATTAATGATAATCGATTAGTTTTCTAAATTATTGATTAGAATTGATTAGTTTTTCTCATAATATATTAGAATTGATTAATTTCTAAAATATATATTCAAAAATTATAATTAAAAATATACATTATTTAAGAATATTAACTATTGTAAACATAAAGTTGAACATGAGAGGAGATGAGGATGATAATATATAATGATAGAAGTTACAAAAATGTAGAATTGAGAAGTTTGAAACAAAAAAAATTAAGAAAATAGAGATTTAATTACACTTTTAATAAATTGAAGATAATACTAGTTTTGATTTTTATTTTTAACTATTTATTTTAATTATTTAAAACGAGAGAAACTAGTTAATGTTGAAAGTGATGAAGATCTTATTGAATTCGAGAGAAACTAGTTAATATTTAAAAGTATTTAACATTTTGAATTCTGAAAGGTTTTCTCTAATAGCAAATTTAAAAACATAATATTCAAAAAAATAGTTAATGTTGAAAGTGATGAAGATCTTATTGAAATACATTGACAAAGATCTCATTGATTTGATGAAGTCGAAGATGAAGTCAAAAGCAACTTTGCGAGTGGACAAAAGTTACTAAGATAAAAGTGTAGAAAGATTAGTGTATCGCTGACTATGCTTAGGTATAATCATTTTATCTTTTCTGCTGCATGGGGTTTCTTCACTTAAAAGATTTTGCAAAATGCCTCTAAAAATATTTTAAACAATAAAAAACAAAGTATTTTGACAAAAGCTTTCTTAAACATTTTTTATAACTGATACAACTTTGATATAACCAATTAAAATTACTTAAAATGTTAAGTGAAATGTTTTTACAGTATTTTAATCGATACAACTTGATTTTAATCGATTAAAATCACTTAAGAGTTCAGGATGATCGATCAGAATTGAGTTATGACCGATCATAACTTTTACAATCGATTAAATCTCGTTTCAATCGACTAAAAAACTTAGAAATTCCCTACACAGCGTTTTAATCGATTAAAACTTATTCTTATCAGTTAAAATAACTTGAAAAGTTTTACAAGAAAGTTTTGCGGTATTTCAATCGATTGAATCGCGAAACAATCGATTAAATCAACTTAGAAAATTTTTTGTAAAGTGTTTTAATTGATATAAACGTTGTCGTATCAGTTAAAACAAATCTGTTAAAGAATCAAGAACGTATTAATGGATTAAAAGAAGTTTTAACAGATTAAAACTGCACTTTTAACAGATTAAAAGAATCTTTTAATAGATTAATTAATACAGACTATTTTGAAAATCTTCTATAAAAACAGAGTTGCTTGAACTTTTTACACATAAGTTTTTACACATCCTTGAGCAATCAATCAAGCAAACTTTAGCACTCTTTTCAAGAAAGATTCGCGTCAGTTTTTGAGAAGTTCTTTGAAAATCTTTCTTGAGGCAACTTGATTTCATTTGAAGAAGAAACACTTACAGCGGAATTGCATACACTTGGTTTGAGCATTCTAGTTTCTTCTTTTTCATTTCTTTACATTCTTTTTGTATTGTTTGGTGCACTGGAATTTGGGCACTTGGTTTCTCTGCGAGCTGAAATTTGGTTGTAGAGGTTATCAAGAACTGAAATTTGGTTCTTGGTGAGAGGTTGAGTGCAGGAACTGGAATTTGGTTCTTGTGGTAGATTAAGTGTAAGATTGTAAATCTGTAAAACATTTGATCTAGTGGAACCCAGCTGGAATTTGGCTGGAGACTGGACGTAGCCCTGGTATTGACATTCTCGGGTTGTATTTCGCTTGAGCGACATTGGACTCGCTCGAGCGACATTGGCACTTTTAAGAGCGGTTAATATTTTAACCGCTCTTAAGCGTGAGCATATAATAAGCGGTTCCAGTGGAACCGCTATCATATACAACAAGATTTTGACTCTGATCGATCAGATTTTCAAAATGATCGATCATATTTGCTAATTTTTTCAAAGAATTAATTATAATCGATTAGTTTTGTAAATTATTGATTAGAATTGATTAGTTTTTCAAATAATAGATTAGAATTGATTAATTTCTGAAATATATATTCAAAAATTATAATTAAAAATATAGATTATTTAAGAATATTAACTATTGTAAAGATAAAGTTGAACATGGGAGGAGATGAGGATGATAATATAATGATAGAAGTTACAAAAATGTAGAATTGAGAAGTTTGAAACAAAAAAAACTAAGCAAATAGAGATTTGATTACACTTTTAATAAATTGAAGATAATACTAGTCTTGATTTTTATTTTTAACTATTTATTTTAATTATTTAAAACAGAGAAACTATAATTTGACTTTCTAAATACTCAATTTAAAGAATTAAATTCATTATTATTTAATCTTTTAATTTTAGTATTAAAAATTTAAATTATATTTTATTAAATTAAAATAAATACAATATAATTTTCTACTTTGAGAATGAACAATATAATTAAACTCAAAATTGAGAATATTATAATACATTTTTGAACTCTTTTGGATTATTTTTTTTCCTAATTTTTTATAAAGTTAATTATAATATTTAAAAGTATTTAACATTTTAAATTCTGAAAGGTTTTCTCTAATAGCAAATTTAAAAACATAATATTCAAGAAAATAGTTAATGTAAGTTGTGATTATGATCGATCATAATTTGAAATGATCGATCATAGTTGAGAGGATTAGATAGCGGTTCCACCTTAACCGCTATCTAAAGTGCATGTTAGATAGCGGTTAAGGTTTAACCGCTATTAGAAGTTCCCATTTAAGAGCGGTTCCTGTGGAACCGCTATCATATACAACCATATTTTAAGATTGTGAAGTCTCGGGTGTAATTTCGCTTGAGCGACACTGGTCTCGCTCGAGCGACGCCACATGAACAAAATTGGCATTCTCGGGTTGATTTTCGCTTGAGCGACAGTGTCTCGCTCGAGCGAAATCCACATTTTTTGGTTATGATCGATTACATTTTCAAATGATCGATCATATTTGAATATATATAGTAGCGGTTAAGATTTAACCGCTATTAGACGTGCTATCTAATAGCGGTTAAAACTTAACCGCTATTATAATAGCACTTCTAATAGCGGTTAAATCTTAACCGCTATTATATATAACCCCATTTTTCAATTCCCTGTCTCGCGCCACTTATCCCCAAATAACCCTAACTCTCGCGCCTCACTCACCCATTCCTCTTAACCTTGGCCAGTATCTCCTCCTCACTCCCGGCGAGCCCTAGCCCCCTCACTGCTCCCCCCAAGTCAGCCCTCACCCTAATCCAACCTCCACCCCAGTCATCACCACCGCCTCCCTGGCCACCATCGTGGCCATCCCTAAATCTCAACCTAACCTCCACCATCGAGGTCTTTCCACGCCTCAGTTGCCCCAATCGTGCCATTGAGTTCCCCGCGAACTAGAGGTGAGTCGGAGAGGTCGCGGGTCAAGCGCTTCGGTTCACATTTTGTTGCTATGTTCTATTTCTTTTATGCCTTTTTACTGTGGATTGTTCTCCTTGGTTAAGGATGAATTGTGTGTGGGTCTCGGTTTAAAGCTGGTTAGTTGTGGACGAGTCTAAAAACCTTGATTGCATACCATTTTTTAAAACCTTGGTTATAGAATGCAGAAGGTGTCTTATGTCCTGTTAATGATTTGAACTTGTGCTCGACAAACAGATTGAGAAAATGGAGAATTTCTTGAAGGAACCTAAGGGAGGATCATTGGACGAGAGAATTCTACCAAAAACTTGCTGGAAGTTTCAAGTGAGTTACGCTTTTCATCTGGTTGTTAGGTTATTTTCCAATAATAGAAGAAGTATTGTCATTGAGGAGTGTTGGAATGTGATGTTTGTGCGATCGTTCCTCGGGTCGTGCTTGGAAGCTCTGTTATAAAATGGACAGAGGTTAATGTTTTTTCTCACTAACTCATGTATTTTATTTCCGTGGGTTCCTGTGCGGCATCCTTCAAATATTGCTATTTTCCTTTTCCTATATTCTTAGATGGTTGTGCCTTTTTTTATGTAGTTTTTAATTAATCCTTTATTTTGGAGAAATTCTAGATTGAAAGTTGGTTTCGGGCTAGGCTCCAAGACTTAGCACTAGTCCCTAACAGGTGAGTTGATGGTTCCTAAATGTAAGGAAGGTGAGTCTTCCGGTGGACCTTATGGTTCTTAGCATAGTAAGTTATTATGTTGTCTTCAAGTATTCAAATGGTCAACATTAGATTTATTTAATATAATTGCGGTGTTTTTCATTCGTTGCTTGAGTTATGGTAGGTTGCCTATTTTATTTTATGTCTCTCGTGTCTATGTTGTACTGTCATCACATATTCAAATATTCAACATTGAATTATTTAATATAATTGCAGTGTCTACCATTGTTGCTTAAGTGATGACTTTTACGTTAAGTCTGTTTTATGTTATTAGGAACATGTTTGGTAGAAGATAATATGATATGAAGATGAGGAATAACTTGGCAGTAATGAAGGAACATGAAAGTGATAATAACATTCCCACCATAAAATTTTTTTCACTTTCTATTTTCCTTCTATTTTTGTATAGCTAGCTGCTACGAGTTGTATTTATTGATATATTTGAGGAAACTTCTAATAAAATGAGTTATCTTGTGAGATTGTACACGGACTGATTGTTTTACAGAAGTTATGCGAGATCCATCGAGTTGGAATTTGAAGCAAGATCATCAAAAGATGGAGCATGGTGAGAACATGCAGATTATTTCGGTTAGCTTAAATTTTCCTAGCCATCACTTGTT
Organism: Sphenostylis stenocarpa; assembly: GCA_963425845.1. NCBI lineage: Eukaryota > Viridiplantae > Streptophyta > Magnoliopsida > Fabales > Fabaceae > Sphenostylis > Sphenostylis stenocarpa. The sequence goes on from OY731398.1 coordinate 20,211,858, forward strand.
CATGAAGTATTTTAAATTTTAATGTATCTGAATCAAAAGGTTTCCTTATATACCTTTCCCAAGCATTCAAGAAAAATTCATGCAAACTTCTCCACCTTTTTGGAGGTCCTCTAGCTGCTGATCCCTTCGTCATATATCTGTGTTCGCTTGACATGTATTCCATGTTGGTATAACTGTTGCTTGAAGTCTTCAATTGTGGAATAAACCTCTAGTTCTGGTTCATGATCAAGACTCATATCCCGAGTGATAGTGGAATGGAAAAAGTAATTTAAATATGGATGCACCAATATCTATTCGGGTCATCTTATTATTAATTTATTATTGTTTTTACCAATTGGTCCACATTTCATGGATGAGAATGCATCTTAACTACTAACTACTAAGCATTCATTATGTAATACAATTGTGTCCAATTGGAGAAAAAAAGTTGTCTAATGAACTTGATATAATTAAAAATGTAAATAAATAAAAATAATTAACTTTGTTATTAATTTAGCGACCGATTTAGCGACCAAATTTTTGGTCGTTACAAATTTATTATAATATACAATTCAAATTTAGCAACCGATTTAGCGACCGATTTAAATTATTATTTAAATAATTCAATTAATATATTAGCGACCGATTATATCCGTCGCTATTATTTTTAACTTTGTCTCCAATTTAGCGACCGATTTAGCGACCGATTTTAATTATTATTTAAATAATTATATTAATATATTAGCGACCGAATATATTGGTCGCTATTTTTTAAAACTTTACCACAGATTTAGCGACCGATTTAGCGACCACTTAATTCGGTCGCTATTTTGGTCTCCAATGAATAAGTGACCAAATTATTTAGCGACCACCAGATCGGTCTCTATTTAGTGACCGAAATGTAAATCGGTCGCTAACAACTTAGCGACTTGCCCTTTTGCGACCAACCATTTCGGTCGCTAATTTCGGTCGCTAACGGAATAGTGACCGAATTTTGGTCATTAGCGACCGATTTTTTCGGTCGTTAAAAGCGATTTTTCTTGTAGTGGTTGCTGCGGTTTCGCCACCTCTCCCTAGCCACCACCGTGACACCCCAACCAAACCCGCTTCTCCCCTCACCGGAGTCGCAACCCCCAAATCACCCTACCGCGCCTTCGCCTTTTCCACCCTTCCTTCCTCTCCATTGCAAACTCCACTCTCACGGTCTCCACCCTTAACCCTAGCACGCGCGGTGCAACCCCATCGCGACCCATACCCGTTAGCACCACCGTGAGCCACCACAAGCCGATTCACGCCCGGTTGCGCCAAACACTCACCGGTCACCCTCAACGAAGTAGCGCACCACCGTGGAGCCCCGGCCACGACTCGCCCCACGCCGACCACCGTGAATCATCCCGGTCTCGCTTTGTCGCACCACTATTGACTCGAAAAGGGGATGGCCGAATGCCTCTCCCTGTGAATGAGGAGTTGACAGGGATCTCAGGTGGAAATCGAAACCAGAGACATTATTGGGTACAAAGTTCATTTTCTTTGCATTCTGTTGTTTGTGGTTTTACTTTTGTTTGATTGCTAGCATCTGTGGGGAAACCTGTTGTTGAGTTTATCGTTCTCGACTATTGATTGCTTTTGTCTGGGATTTGGATTGAGTTGGGGGTTATTTTTTTTCTTATGGGCCATTTTGGACTGTTATTAAGGACTGTGGGTCCTATTCAGACTATGTTGTTGTGATGCCAAATTCTCATAAGTTGCGGCAAGATGCACTTATTCATACTTGAGTTTGTTTGTTCATTCTTTATTTTGTTATTTTGTCTTGTAAATGTTTTGGTTTCTAAATGTAGTGTAATCATGGGGGAAATTACAAGCTTTGCACTTATAGTTTCACTTTGGTTCAATGAAATGACGATTAATAGGAGAATGTTTTTTATGAGTGTTGTAATATAGTTTTTGTTTTTTTAGAGATTGCTTGTTTATGTACTAATTGCTTTCTGTCACTCTGTTTTTTTGAATCTGAATTTTGTTTTACATGGGTAGGAATTGCTAGCTGGAGCATTTTTAGTTGAACTTAGGACACTATTTGCTTTAAAATGTCCATAGCTGGGAAGACAAAAAAGCTAACGTAACTGCTTGCAAGGTATAAAATAAGGAATTTCTATTACCATTCCCCTCCCCCATAGTTAGTATCATTGGACATGATGTATGATGGTCCATCTGTGTCTGCTTATTATTGGATACAAACTAAGCCTTTATACTTTTGTTCAGGATACATTCAGGGGAAGAGTTTTTGAGTGCCCTGTTGTGAACCTTGTTCAGTACAAGGATGATGGTTATATAACATGTGAAGGTTATTTTAGATGGCTATGAAAGCTAACGTAACTGCTTGTTCAGTACAAGGGTGATGGTTATTTTAGAATATAAAAAAAATAATTTCTTTTTTCTCATAAAACAAGATGGCTATGGAAGCCAAAGATTAAAACATTTCCTCTATGATTTGGAAATCATTCAATATGCAAATTCCTCTATGGTTGCCCAAGAATAAATTAATATAGCATTCAAATACCTATATATGGGTTAATGTATATTTTGATTGACCAAACTATTAAAAAATCTTCTTTTACACGGTCCTAAGTCTTTGCACAGTCCATAATAAGAGGCAATTATTTTACTTATGTATTCAGAAGTCATGTTCATTTTCATCATTTTTATGAGGTATAGGGTAAGCTAAAAAATAATTAGTAGTAGTTGTTGTTGTGATGATATAATATGGTGTTGTGTTTGTGTGTGTTTTAGAGAAGTGGAAGTTAGTGTGCTAAATAGAAATAGATAATGAACATAGAAAGGGGCACACTTGATCTTCTTTTACAAAAAAAATGGAAACCCCAGTTATTCTTATTTTTATCTCATTCTGTTTTCCCAATTTAATTTTAGTCAATATGAAACTGATACCAGTATTTGTGGAAATGCACTAACCACTGGCTGCTAACTCTATTTACCCCAAAACTGGTTAGCATAGTGATATCATCACCAAACCTTTTGCAACAGGTTGACCAATAACTTCTACAGTTCTGATTTACTTTTTCTCAAACATTTATTTTTATAGTAGCTATGATTCTTCATGTTTTAGTTTCATTGGCTCATCATGATTGAATATCTTCATGTTTTTATAGTAGCTATGATTCTTAAACAATTGTATCCTTTTTTATGTTTTTATCCAATTCACTACTATTCTATTTTAATGTTTATAGGCAGAGTTTAGTCGTGCATGGAAAGAAGCCTCCCAATCAGGATCTATTGCAGGAGGCTCTCCGCCTGATGAATTACAGAAGATGGATGTTCAACCTCCTGAATTGTGAACTGATTCTATTTTGTATATTGTATTTTTTTTGTTAGTTTCTGACATATTCAGAATTCTGACTCTTATTGTAGTTTATTCTACTTACTTTTAGATTGAATTTTCAATATGTAAGAAAATATTTAATTAATGAATGACAAATTTATTTAGAACAAAATTTGTGGTATTATTTTGATAGTTATCTTAGGTAGTGAAATTTTCATATATTTAATATCATATATATATATATATATAATGTATTTTATATTCCTTAATCGGGTTTATCGTTATTTTACAAATAATATAAAAAAATTAAAATAAAATTAGTAACTGATATAGTGACCGATTTGGTCATATATATTCGGTCACTAAATCGATCACTAATTCGGTCACTGAATCGGTCACTGATTCGGTCACTGATTCGGTCACTGAATCGGTCACTGATTCGGTCACTGATTCAGTCACTAAATCGGTCACTAAATTGGTCACTGATTCGGTCACTAAATCGGTCACTGAATCGGTCACTGATTTGGTCACTGAATCGATCACTGATTCGGTCACTAAATCGGTCACTAAATAGTCACCAAGAAAATAGTGACCGATTCTAGTTGGTCATTATTTCGGTCACTATTTTAGTTAGTGACCGATTTTGGTCATTTAGTAACCGAATTTTCGGTCACTATTTAGTGTTTTTCTTGTAGTGGATGAAGTGGTTCATGAGGGAATAAAATGAAATGAGGTATTTTATTATCTAGAACCGAAGATGGCATGCGATTAACAAGATAACATGCAGTAAGAAGAGCATCACCCCAAAAATGCTGAGGAACCTCTCCATGAATTAAAAGAGTGCGAGTTGTTTCAATAAGATGTTTATTTTTACGTTCGGCTACACCATTTTGTTGAGGTGTATAAGCACAAGAAGTTTGATGCAAAATACCATGAGAAGCCATGAATTGTTTAAAAGAATGAGAAAGATATTCACGACCATTATCACTGCGCAAAACTCTAATAGAAACACCGAACTGAGTTTGAATTTCATTGAAAAAAGTTTGAAAGATATGAAATAATTCATAATGATTTTTCATCAAAAATAACCAAGTGCATCTGGAATAATCATCAATGAAAGTAATAAAGTATTGAAAACCTAAAGTAGACTTAACGCGGCTACGTCCCCAAATGTCAGAGTGAACCACGACAAAAGGGGACGAAGCACCACGTGTGACACTACGAGGAAAGGAAGTACGACTATGTTTGCCTAATTGACACGACTCACATGCCAAACTAGACAATTTAGATAAGGCAGGGACAAGTTGCTGTAACTTGGCAAGACTTGGATGACCTAATTGAGCATGGAGAAGAGAGGGAGACTCTATAACTGCACCAACATGTGTAAAGGGACAAAGATGATAAAGACCATGAGACTCACATCCTGTGTCAATCACCTGTTTCGAACTCCGGTCCTGTAAACACACAAAATTGTTGGTAAAAGAAACAACACAATCAAGAGAACGAGTTAGACGACTGATGGATAACAGGTTAAAAGGAGACCTAGGGACATAAAGAACATTATCAATGGTTAAAGAAGGGAAAAGTTTAACAGTTCCAACACCATGAGATGATACTCTAGAGCCATAAGCTAGTGTAACAAAAGGTAAAGGATCAGGAGAGGATAAAGAGGAGAACAAAGATTTGTTACCAGTAATATGATCAGTGGCTCCTGAATCAAAAACCCAAGGACCAGAAGAAGATTGGGTCAGACCAGCAAAAGATGTACCTGTGTGTGCGACGGACACAGTGGAACTAGAAGACTGTTGATCCTTATACCATTTGAGAAATTTGTTGAACATAGCAGGTGTGTCTCGATGAAATAGAAGAAGGAGGATCCTTAGCAGATAAAGGTGGGGAAATATCAGTCTGAGCAACTACAGTAGATCGAGTAGGACGACCATGTAATGCATAACACTTGTCAATCTTGTGACCTAGTTTGCCACAATGTTCACACTCATGTAATGCATAACACTGGTCAATCTTGTGACCTAGCTTGCCACAATGTTCACACTTAGGACGCTCTTTTCCCTGTTTGCGAGGGCGAGTTCGATCATCACGGTGAGATACCAATGCAGAAGAATCATTAACAGAAGCATGTGTATCAGGGTTGGGTTTTGCTGGTATACGCAAAAGAGTGGAGCAGGTCGATGTCAAGGTGGGGACAACCGGAGAACCCAAAATCTAATCACGAATATGTGAATATTGATCAGCAAGTCTGTGTAATGCCCCTAGCATGAAGAACTTTGATCGTTGTCCTATCTCGGTGGCAGGGTCGGGGGAAGGAGGCAATAACTCATTGAACTCATGAAAAAGAGCATGAATTTTGCCCATATAATCAGTCATAGAATCTTGATGTTTAGAGACAATAACATCTACAAATTTAGAGCAGACATCATAGAGACGTTGAGTATCATTGGTGTATAATAACTTGGCATGTTCCCAAATTTTGGCACATGTTTCGTAGGAACGAAAAATTTGTTTTAACGAAGGATCAAGAGTACCCTTGAGAACCACGCATAATTGAGCATCAATGGTGTCCCAACGGTCTTCCTCACCAGGAGTGAGAGTAGGTGCTTTCGGGGCAAGATGATCAAGATACTTCTGACTCTTAAGCCATAATCTGACGTCTGATGACCGTGTGACATAATTAGGGCTAGTTAACTTGTCAATGGATAAGTGGACATTAACATAGTTAGTGTAGATGGAAGGATCAGACATAGTACTGACAGAATTGGAAGTACTAAAAGGAGCGAAAGAACTCATAAATGGCAGAGGCGATAGTGACAGCGGCGTGAACCAGTACACCAGGTAAGTTCCCAGGAAAGAGAGGTGGGTCACTAATGGACATGCTTAAATACCAAGTCTTTCCTTGTCAGAACTTTCCTAGACATGCACTTTCACACTACTAAATAACCGACAACGATAGTGGCGGTGGTGGCGACTTCAATAGTGGTCAAAGGCGAAAAAAAAAAATTCAAAATAACCTTAAGCTCTAGATACCATGTTGAATATAGAAGAAATAGAGTTTGGGATTAATCTCCCTTGTGTATAAATCACACATAGGGTAGTTTATTTATAGTAGAGAGATACAACTAAAAGAGTAACTGAAAGTAATAGAATAAACATAAGATATTGTTTGATATTATGGTTAATATCTAACAATATATTAACAATATTAAATAATATCTAAACAATATCTAACAATCAGAATATCCTAATAGCTTAATAGTTGGAGTATCAGTCTTCAATTCTAAGGTACTGGATTTGATTCCTGTCAATTCTCGTAATAAATAAAAATAAAAATATTTTGTTCAAACAAGTGTATTACCTACGAATTTTAACTGTAGATGATAGACTTTTTTTTAGTGAAAGTGATATATTTTATTTAGTGAAAGTTATGAATTCCTTTATGAGTTAAATGGAGGAAGATTAACCTCTCATTTTTCTTGGATTTTTATTTTTAAGTGATTAATTTATTTAAACAATGGTCCAATTTTTTTAAAATTGATTAATCAAATTATGTTTTATTTTTAAATGATTAATTTATTTAAATAATGGTCCAATTTTTTTAGAATTGATTAATCAAATTATGTTTTGAGTTAATCGAATAATGAGTTTTAATTTGATTATATTTTAAGTTGTAATAAGGGCTTAATTGGAAACTTAATACCAGCCTTTGAGAGGCTAATAGAGTGTATAACTGATTGTTTTTTGGTAACTTTTAGTTATCATAATTTCAGTTACAATAAGTTAGTAAGTAGTTTTCATTTCTTAGGTTAATGGATCATTATTAGTATTTAATATATTGTAAATGTAAAACTTCTATGTAAGCTGAATCATTTTTATCAAGAAAACAAGTTCAACTCTTTTATCTTAGTGAGAGTGATTAAGTTCTTAAATGATTCAAGAATCCTTAGCTGCATCCAAAGACTTTCACATCTTTTGTGAGTTATCTTCTTTAGAAAGAGTTATTCTTTTTTTCGACCTTTCACATTTACATCTTGTTCTTTTTTCACTAGAATCCAGGAAACTCAATTCTGCCAACCTTGAAATTTTTGCCACTTTCCAACCCACCTCCTCACTAATTTTCTAAATTTCCTATAAGGTTCTAACCTTAAAAATTCTAAGTCAACTCTTGTCTAAATGAGGTTTATATCATTTGGTATCAGAGCTCCGATTTAAGGGTTTGAACGTCAAATAAGTCCTTGTGAAAATTAAAAAAAAAAGTTACAACATTTTATCATTGCGTTGAAAGTGATAAAAAAAAAGAAATTTTGGGTCAAATGATTCATGTTTTTGAACAATTTGTTATAAGGTAATCTATTGGTGTTCTTGAAGGATTGTTATTATTTCTCTTTTTTACCAAATTTCTTTTACCTCTTTGTTTTTGTGATTTGTTGGTCTTTCTTTATCTACCTAGCATTATCATGCACATATTGGATGCTTGTTCTTTGTTGTAGTCATAATCTCTTGAATTTCCTAAGAACCCAAGGAGAATTTGAGTGATAAAAGGAAAGAGTGTTTTCATTAGAAGAAAAGTCATAATTGTGTGATACACTTGAGTGTGGTGAGGTTACAATATTTTTTCTAGTTTATTGTTACATTTGATCTATTTGTTAGAAAAGTAGTTTTAAATCAAGAGGGGGGGTGAATTGATTTTTGAAAGTTTTTCGCAATAAACAGATTATCTAATTCGAAAATTAAGTTTACTAATCAATTCACGAATCACAAAGCAATTAAACAATACAAGCGCAGCAACTGAAATTAAAGAGAGAAAGGTTAGGAAAGATTTCACCGGTAATTTTATACTGGTTCACCCAATACCAGGGCTACGTCCAGACTCCAGCCAAATTCCAGCTGGGTTCCACTAGAATAGATGTTTTACAGACTCAACAATCTTACACCTACTCTAACACCAGAACCAATTTCCAGTTCCTGACTTTAACCTTTCCACCAAGAACCAAATTCCAGTTCTTGGAAACCTCTACAACCAAATTCCAGTTGCAGAGAAACCAGTGCCCAAATTCCAGGCACCAAACAGTACAAGAACCAAATTCCAGTTCCTGCACTTAACCTCTCCACCAAGAACCAAATTCCAGTTCTTGGAAACTTCTACAACCACCTACCAGCTGCAGAAAAAACTTGTACCCAAATTCCAGGTACAACACAATACAAAGTAATGAAAAGCAATTGAAAAGAAGAGACTTAGAAAGCTCAAACCGGATTACTCTAATCCACAGTAAGTTTCTTCTTCACAGAATGCAATATGCCTCAAGAAAGATTTCAAAAATAACTTCACAAAATAGTTGTGTATCTTTCTTGAAAAGAATGCTAATAGTTGCTTGTATTGATTGCTTGAATTGTGTAAAAACTGATATGATATAAGTTCCAAGCAATTCTGTTTATAAAAGAGTATTTTCAAATCTGCTGCATTAATTAATCTGTTGAAAGTTTGTTTTAATCTGTTGAAATAGTCGTTACAATCTGTTAAAAGTCCTTTCAACCCATTAATGCGTTCTTGATCTTTAACATAAAATGTTTTAGTTGATACGACCACGTTTTTATCAGTTAAAACGTTTTACAAACATTTTCTAAGTATAAAACAATCGATTGAATCGCGTATTAATCGATTGATTTGTTTAAAAACCTTCTTATAAAACTTTCTAAGTTATTTTAGCTGATATAAAGTCGTTTCAATCGATTGAAAAACTGCACATATATTTTCAAGTCATTTTAATCGATTGAAAGTTCGTTTTAATCGATTGAAAAGATTTTCTAAGTTATTTTAATCGATTGAAATACGTTTTAATCGATTGAAATAAGTCTGATCGGTCATAATTCAATTCTGATCGATCATAACCAACTCTGATCGGTCATAATTTCATTCTGATCGATCATCCTGACTTCCAAAGTGGTTTTAATCGATTAAAACGTGTTTTAATCGATTAAAAGCAATCTGATCGCTCATATTTAAAATCTGATCGATTATATTTCATTCTGACCTGTTATATTCGAATTCCAATCGGTCATAAAGGGTTTTTAATCGATTAAAAGGTTTTGTATCAATTAAAATGCTGTGAAAACACTTCTATAAACATTCTAAGTGTTTTAAACGTTTCTTTAAAAAACTATATCAGTTAAAACCATTGTTAAGAAGGTTCTTTGTCAAAATGCTTTTGTTTGATTTGTTTAAAACTATTTTTGAGGCATTTTGCAAATTGAGTGAAGAAGCTTTATGCAGTGGAAAAGGTAAAGTGGTTTTACCTAAGCTTTCGTTTAGACACACTAAGTCTTCGACTCCTTTGTTACGAGTGACTTGTTTGACAGCTGCAGAGTTGACCCTTGACTTTATTTTTGACTTCATCAAATCAATGAGATCTTTGCTAGGATCACTTTCAGTCTCCCCCTATTTGATGAAGACAAACACCATTTTGAAAAAACAATCTCTGCAAAATAAGTCACTTGATAATGAGGTTAGGTGAGAAATATAAGAATGTAATAAAGTTTTATTTCTCCCCCTAAAACTTATTTCTCCCCCTAAACTGTTGCTCTTAAATTTATCTTAAAGATTTATCTTAAAGTGATGCAACTATTTCTCCCCCTTTTGACTTCATCAAAAATAGGGAATAGAAGAGAAAAGAATAAAATGTAAGGTTTCGAAAAATATGCTCAAGTTTTTGAAAATACAAAGTGAATCAATATTTCACTCATGAAAAGAATCAATTAAAGTTGATTCAAACTTATCTCCATTAACACATTTGTAATGAATACAATTAACACGTGTAAAGATAAGGGAATCACGCTTTAGTAGCATGTTTACGAAACTTGACCATTAACTAAAGCCTTTAATCTTTCTTCCCGAATAAAAATCGATTAAAGACGAGCATAATCGGTTAAAATGTTCTTGGTAAATGATTTTAATCGATTGAAAGAAAAGTTTAATCGATTAAAACATTTAAGATTTTGAAAACATGAAACTTTAGTAAAAATAATCGATTATTTTGATTTTGAATCGATTAAAACATGTTGTATAAGTTCATTTAATCGATTAACAAGATGTTGTATTGATTAAAACAATCAGTTTTGAAAATGAAGTAATGTTTAATGCATATTTTGTAAAGCTGATCATTTAGAAGGATGTTTTAACAATACTAACAACTATATTGATTAAATCTTAGCTAATAGATCCATCGGAATAAAATCTTATTTAGCTAAAGCTCTCGGGGATCTATTTAAATTCTATTTACGCCGATCTGATCTAGATTAGATCCTAAACCATATTTAACCAAAGATTAAGGCAAATGTTCCTGGTATAACACCAGTTAATATCACGATCCATGCAAACAATATAAAGATAGAAATAAGCGAGAAGATAAAGATGATGAGGGGAACTAGTCATCCCAATTTCCACGATTGAACTGCTTATCCACCGGCTTGGTGATCATTCATTTGATCCCCACCAATATCAAAAGATAATAGGCTTTCCTTTTTGCTTGGAACCAATTTTGCTCTATCAACTATTTGAGTCAACAAGCTGCTGTCACTCCTGTATCGAGCAATGAGACACGAAACTTTTCTGAAAAGAAATCTTTTAGCGAGTTCTTGTTACTATTGACTGCATTACGGTCCATGGTTGACACCACACTTGAATTAAATGTTTCTTTAGGAACATCGGCTATTACACATCCGAGGCATAATCATGTACTGACCAAATCCCACACAGAATGCATGATATCATAAATTGCATGAATCACAGGTTAATGATGTCTCGAGATAGGAATTTTCTTTCATAATAGCCAACCCATTTTGAACCACTGCAGTTATCATCATCCAAGCAAATAGCTGCATTCTTATTAATGTAGTATGATGGGTGTTATTCTCACTTTCAGTGAACCAGTCATCATTATCTTTTGAGGAATGAATCATTTTTAACTTTGTTGTTTCCAGTGGTATCATATGCGCAAGTGATTAACAAAAAAACTTATTCTGGTAGAGTGGGCAATGATTAGTAATGCAAACATAGCAGAAATAGTGATGATAGTAATCCAGAGCTTTCACTATATTTTTCTTCAGCGAGAGAACAAATCAACAGTTTAAAATTTATCCCTGTACACACATTCTCTGTGCCACGTTATTCAATTTTTGAATTGCTGTTCCAGATTGGTTCCCTTATAGTGTCACCTCGTGACATTGATGATTAAAGCAAATTATCAGGGTTGCACAGTTCAATGAATTTCACCAAGAGTTTTGAACCAATGCATGCTCAAGATTATTTCAGAAATATTGCTAGGTAATATCAAGAAATCTAATGTAAACATTTGTTCATTGAACTTCCTAGTAATCAACAATTTATTACCAGAATCAACTATCACTGAAAAAATCTTTGATTAACTATGTTTTCAGTCCTAACAGTTTGACCTGTTTGTAACTAGTGTCTATAAGAAAAGTTACAGTCCATTCTTTGATAATTTCTTTGATTTTCAGTGTATTACCATGCATCATTCCATGTAAAGTATTAAGAGAAATGTAAACATCTACAGATGAATTAATCGATTGTTTTATGAAAGAATCGATTTGTATGGTACGAGAATGTAATAAAAAAATATCACCGGTATTTAAATCGATTAAAACGTAAATGAATCGATTAATTTTGATCCTAAGTGTTTTTAGTTGATATAAATTTATTCTAATCGATTAAAACGACTAAACCAACATTTTGAGAACAATTTAATCGATTATTTTGATATTTCAATCGATTAAAATGGTACGGTAAGTTATTTCAATCGATTAATATTGGTTTATATCAATTAAAACAATTAATTTAAATACACAGAACCTGGTTTCGCAGCTTCGATCTTCAAGGGATTCCCAGACTTGTTCCTGCAAAACAATTAAGTATTTTTACGGTACCCTTTATAATTATTGGGTCCTGATCATGTTATTTGAAAAGAATTAATCTTTGGAACCCATTTCATTCTCCCTTTAGGAATGGCATACTTTTTGATTCCGCAATTTTTAACGAGTGCCCTTTTTTCATACGAGTAAAAGCATTTAATTACAGAGTATGAATTCCTATTTGTTTTTGTTTTACTTGGATCTAGATTTAAATCCTATTCCAGATTTGTCAAAAATTAATTTTTGAGATCCAAGTAATACATCTAGATTGGCTTTCCCTTGTGTGAATCTTGAAATAGTTTGAGATAGAAAGTCAATTTTCTTTTGCAATTCAGAACAGTTATTGCATGGTTTATTGCATTCACAATCAGAATTAGCATGAATCAGTTTCAAGAAGTCACGCTCAGTTTCATTTTCAAGAATTTGTTTTTCCAGAGAATCAACTTTATTTACTAGCCAGTTGTTTAGCCCTTTCAGCCTATCATTTTCTTTTTGAAGTTTCTTAGCCTCTTCATGCATTTCATTAAATGCTTCTTGTAATGCATCATAATTGACCAAATTTGAAGAGGAGCTAGAACTTACCTGATCAGAATTTTCTGGGCATTCTATCCTGACATGGCCACTTGGTATTTGGTGATTCTGAGTTGACCATGAAGCATATCTCTCGGTGCTTCTTCATAGGTCTTTTCAAGGATCTTCCACATTTGTGCGGCAGTTTGACAATGTGCAATCCTAAAAAAATCATTTCGTTAAGAGCGGAAGAGATGATATTTTTGGCAATACAATCATCTTAAATTACGTTAGCAATATCAGTTTCTGTTCAATAACATTCCAAGCATTTATACTAACAGATTCAATGAAGATTTTCATCCTTATTTTCCAGAATAGATAATCTGTTCCACACAACAGTGGAGGTCTATCAATGTACGCTCCCTCGAGAAAATGCCATGGATCGAAGTGACTTGAGTAACTTTCAAGCACCTCGCTTCGATGCCAATTGTTAGAAAAGTAGTTTTAAATCAAGAGGGGGGTGAATTGATTTTTGAAAGTTTTTCGCAATAAACAGATTATCTAATTCGAAAATTAAGTTTACTAATCAATTCACGAATCACAAAGCAATTAAACAATACAAGCGCAACAAGCTGAAATTAAAGAGAGAAAGGTTAGGAAAGATTTCACCGGTAATTTTATACTTGGTTCACCCAATACCAGGGCTACGTCCAGACTCCAGCCAAATTCCAGTTGGGTTCCACTAGAATAGATGTTTTACGAGACTCAACAATCTTACACCTACTCTAACACCGGAACCAATTTCCAGTTCCGACTTTAACCTTTCCACCAAGAACCAAATTCCAGTTCTTGGAAACCTCTACAACCAAATTCCGATTGCGAGAGAAACCGAGTGCCCAAATTCCAGGCACCAAACGAGTACAAGAACCAAATTCCAGTTCTCGCACTTAACCTCTCCACCAAGAACCAAATTCCAGTTCTTGGAAACTTCTACAACCACCTACCAACTGCAGAAAAAACTTGTACCCAAATTCCAGGTACAACACAATACAAAGTAATGAAAAGCAATTGAAAAGAAGAGACTTAGAAAGCTCAAACCGGATTACTCTAATCCACAGTAAGTTTCTTCTTCACAGAATGCAATATGCCTCAAGAAAGATTTCAAAAATAACTTCACAAAATAGTTGTGTATCTTTCTTGAAAAGAATGCTAATAGTTGCTTGTATTGATTGCTTGAATTGTGTAAAAACTGATATGATATAAGTTCCAAGCAATTCTGTTTATAAAAGAGTATTTTCAAATCTGTTGCATTAATTAATCTGTTGAAAGTTTGTTTTAATCTGTTGAAATAGCCGTTACAATCTGTTAAAAGTCCTTTCAACCCATTAATGCATTCTTGATCTTTAACATAAAATGTTTTAGTTGATACGACCACGTTTTTATCAGTTAAAACGTTTTACAAACATTTTCTAAGTATAAAACAATCGATTGAATCGCGTATTAATCGATTGATTTGTTTAAAAACCTTCTTATAAAACTTTCTAAGTTATTTTAGCTGATATAAAGTCGTTTCAATCGATTGAAAAACTGCACATATATTTTCAAGTCATTTTAATCGATTGAAAGTTCGTTTTAATCGATTGAAAATATTTTCTAAGTTATTTTAATCGATTGAAATACGTTTTAATCGATTGAAATAAGTCTGATCGGTCATAATTCAATTCGATCGATCATAACCAACTCTGATCGGTCATAATTTCATTCTGATCGATCATCCTGACTTCAAAGTGGTTTTAATCGATTAAAACGTGTTTTAATCGATTAAAAGCAATCTGATCGCTCATATTTAAAATCTGATCGATTATATTTCATTCGACCTGTTATATTCGAATTCCAATCGGTCATAAAGGGTTTTTAATCGATTAAAAGGTTTTTGTATCAATTAAAATGTCTGTGAAAACACTTCTATAAACATTCTAAGTGTTTTAAACGTTTCTTTAAAAAACTATATCGAGTTAAAACCATTGTTAAGAAGGTTCTTTGTCAAAATGCTTTTGTTTGATTTGTTTAAAACTATTTTTGAGGCATTTTGCAAATTGAGTGAAGAAGCTTTATGCAGTGGAAAAGGTAAAGTGGTTTTACCTAAGCTTTCTGTTTAGACACACTAAGTCTTCAGCTCCTTTGTTCTGAGTGACTTGTTTGACAGCTGCAGAGTTGACCCTTGACTTTATTTTTGACTTCATCAAATCAATGAGATCTTTGCTAGGATCACTTTCACTATTTATCGTGATGACAAAGGAGAGCAGGACTTAGTCCATTCCAAATGAACCGGTTGGAGAATAGAGGTCCTGAAGATAAAGAAGAAAGGAGAGGTAGGAAAATGAATGATGGAGTTCTTATTGTTCATATACGTGTGATGAAATTCATCTATTTTTATTAAAAATTTCTTACACTTCTTGGATTTGAGTGCAAGTTTCATGGCGCGGGTCCAGGCATGATAATTATTGTCATCCATCATGGTGGAGACAAGAACCAGAATAAGGTTTTCATTAGAAGGAAGAAAGAAGGGATTTGAGGGATTAATGTGAAAGTCAATATAGGGTTCGAACATCATAGAAATGTAAGAAGAAATAACATATGATATCATCTCAAATTCATCTGTTTTTATTAAAAACCCCATAGAATAGAAAGGAAAGAATCTGTCATAACTACAAATAATACAAAAGGGGAAATGGGCTTTCGACTCTACAATTTCAAGGATTAGTTCAAGGTCATGCTATCAAGGTCCTTTTGGATAGTGGCTCATCTGATAATTTTATTCAACCTAGGCTTGCTAAGTTTCTGGAACTTCCGGTGGAACAGGCACCAAAGTTTAAGGTTTTGGTCAGCAACGACCACTATTAACGTGTGAAGGTTGTGTGCGTGAAATTCCCCTTACCATCCAAGGCCACACAATTCACCTCTCAACCTAGCTTACCGGTTTTTGGTGCAGAAATCACCTTGGTAAATCTTGGTTGGCAACATTGGGGCCACACGTTGCGGATTACAACTAATTGACAATGAAATTTTATGATGGTCCTTCTTTTGTGACCCTCAAGGGTGATTCGAAGGTGCGTCCTTCTGCCACTCAGGTCCAATTCCATCATTTGCGTCGATTGCAGCATACAAATGTAATTTCAGAGATGTTCACCCTACATTCTCAACAAACTAATGTGACTTCAGAGGAATTCTTTATCTCATTATGTCCACTTCTTCCTGCGAACTTATTGGGTGTTCTTCAAATATTTGCTTTTGTTTTTGGCAAACCTCAGGGGTTACCACCAGTTCAGAGTCATGATCATGCCATCCCTCTCATATCAGGTACAACTCCGGTTAAGGTACATCCTTACCAGTATCAATTCAGTTATAAAACTGAGATTGAGAAAATTGTTCAAGAACTGTTGCAAGATTGCTTGATTTCACCCAGCATTAGTCCATTTTCTGTTATTCTGGTGAACAAGAAAGATGATTTATGGCGATTTTGCACTGACCATAGGTCTCTCAATGCAATAACAATCAAGGATTGCTTTCCTACTCCCACCGTCGACGAACTCTTGGACAAATTGCATGGTGCCCAATTTTTCTCTAAATTGGATCTCCGTTTTGGTTACCACCAGTTGTTGGTGAAGCCAGTTGATTGCTATAAGATAGCCTTCCGCATCCACCAAAGCCATTACGAATGGTTGGTAATGCCGTTTGGGTTGACCAATCGACTTCCTTTCAAGCATTGATGAATCACATTTTTTAGACTTTTCTATTACAATTTGTCTTAGTTTTCTTTGATGACATTTTGATATATAGTGCTTCCAAATCTGACCACTTGTTGCATTTGGAAAAAGTGTTGTCTATATTGCAGGAACATCGTTTATATGTTAAATTAGCATAATGTGCATTTGGTACACAATAGATAGCATACTTGGTTCACATGGTTTCTTCTCAAGGAGTTTCTATGAATCCTAATAAAGTTGTTATAGTGCTTCAATGGCTTGTTCCTTTTAATCTCAAACAACTTCGTGGGGTTTTGGGTCTGACCAGCTAGTATCATCGGTTCGTGAGAGGATATGTCGTCTTGGCCTCTCCCTTACATGATCTTTTAAAATAAGATGCTTTTGTTTGGTCGGAAAGGGGTCACTTTGCCTTCCAGGACTTAAAAGTGGTTATCACCAAGGCTCTAGTTCTCGTTCTGCCTGATTTTTCCATAATCTTCAAGTTGGAAACTAATGCTTCCAGAACGGGTACAGGTGACATCCTCTTGTGCTATGTCGGGATGCTACAACCATCGTTCCAGCTGACGTGGAGTAGCTCCTACAACAATGTGATGTGGTGTTGTCAACCCTTAAAACCAATCTTGTAAGGGGAAAAAATCGTATGAAGTAGATTGTCGATCGCAAGCGCACACATGTTGAATTTCAGTCAGGTGACATGGTTTACGTCAAGCTCCAACCATATCGCCAAGTTACGTTGCGTGAACACCATCACCAGAAACTTGGGCTTCGTTATTGTAGGTCTTTTTCTTGTGATTGAACGGATTGGTAGTTGCTTACCGCCTCCTGCTTCCCCCTTCATCCTGCATTCATTTTGTTTTTCATGTGTCACTTTGGAAGAGATGCATTGGTACAAATCACCAACAGTATTTGCCCTTCCATTAACAACAGTTGATGCCTCCTCCACCGTTCCAACGACTATTTTAGATTCTCATCATATTTAATAACAGGGACGCTGGATTGATAAGTCCTCATGCAATGGTCCAATATGGATGCGTCTGACAACACTTGGGAATCTATAGTCCAACTGAAATCTCAATTTCCTTAATTTGACCTTGAGGGGCAAGGTCAATTTTAATGGAGGAGGCCTTGTTATCGGTGTGGAGGGGCCATAACACATGGCTAATGATCCGAAAGACGAGGTAACAAAATTGAGGCACAACAAGAGAGAGAAATACAAAACATGGAAGTTTAGGGCATTTGAGGAGGAAAAGAGCATATAATGATTGGTGCATGGGAATGAGGGGTTTGATGAATTTTGTCTGTTTCCTTTTCCATTCTGTCATTCTCTTCCTCCTCTGGCCAACGTCTCTGACTTTGGATTAATTTTCTTCTCTACTTTATACTTTTTCCCTTATTGTTCGCACTTCAATATATTAATAACAAAGGAAATTGCTATTCTACTTGTGTTTGGGCATTCACGTATTTACAGGACCATATCACTTCATTTCCCAATAAGCTAGCCTATAGAAGTAATCTAGAAAAAAAACGAAAGAGATTAAAAAATAAGTGGATGAACTCATTAGTAAAGGTTGGGTAAAAGATAACATGAATGGAAAACCGCTTCCAAATTAGGATTAGAGAAGGGGATGAATGAAAAATCATTTTCAAAACAAAATGTGGTTTATATGAATGGTTGGTTATACCTTTTGACTTAACTAATGCTCCTAGCACTTTCATGAGATTAATGAACCATGTATTGAAAGAATTTATAGAAAAATTTGTTATGGTGTATTTTGATAATATTATTATCTATAACACTTTACTTGAATTGCATGTTGATCATTTAAAATCTGTTTTGTGTGTGCTAAGAGAAGAACCATTGTATGTCAATCTTTAAAAAAACATCTTTTGTACTAACCATGTGTTTTTTTTTTTTGTGAGTTCAAAACGAATATAAGTGATGAGGAAAAGGTTAAGGCTATTCAAGAATGAGAAGTTTTCATGGCTTAGCAAGTTTCTATAGGAAATTTGTGAAGGATTTTAGCACATTGGCAGCACCTCTCAATGAAGTGCTCAAGAAAATTGTAGGTTTCAAATTGAGAGAAAAACAAGAAGAATGTTTCAATGTTCTTAAGCAAAAGCTAACTAATGCCCCCATACTTACTTTACCAAACTTTCAAAAATATTTTAAAATTGAGTGTGATGCTTCAAATGTTGGGATTGAGGTTGTGTTGTTGCAAGAGGGTTAATTGCTTATTTTAGTGAAAAGTTAAATGGTCTTACCCTTAACTATTCAACTTATGATAAGGAGTGCCTTAGTGAGGGTTTTGAAAACATGGCTACATTATCTTTATCCCAAGAAATTTGTCATTCATAGTGACCATGAGTCCCTCAATTATCTCAAGGGACAAGGTAAACTGGATAAAAGGCATATCAAGTGGGTGAAATTTCTAGAGCAATTCCCTATCTTATCAAACATAAAAGGGGAGAAGGTAACATTGTAGTTGATACTCTTTCTCGACGTCATGTTTTGCTTTCTATACTTGAAAAAAAAATTATTGGTCTTGAATGTTTGAAAAACATATATGAAAGTGATAAAACTTTTGATGAAATTTTTAAAAATTACGAAAAAATTTCAGAAAATGATTTCTTTAGACATAAAGATTTTCTTTTCAAAAAGAACAAATTATGTGTGCCTAAATGTTCTACAAGAAAATTGCTTGCAAGTGAAGCACATGAAGGAGGTTTAATGGGACATTTTGGGGTTCAAAAGACTCTTAAACATTACAAGAACATTTTTATTAGTTTCATTTGAAAAAGAATGTGCATAAATTTTGTGAACATTGTATTATTTGTAAAAAGGCAAAGTCAAGAGTAAAGTCTCATGGATTGTATACTCCATTTTCAATTCTAGAGTATCCTTGAATTGATTTATCCATGGATTTTGTTTTGGGTTGCCAAAAACAATTAGTGGTGTCGCCGCCGTCAAAACGAGGGCGGTCGGAGCAACGCGATGGTTTCCGACTCTCTTGATTTTCGCATTTTTTTATTGGTGGTTACAACGCCTTTAGGTTGTCCAATAACCGGGTTGAACCTAAGGCCGAGGTTTTCGAAAGGGTGCTCTTGGATTGTCCGATAACCGGGCTAATCCAAGAGCTAGTTTTTGAGGGTTTCTAGAGTCGCCACCGATGTTTTTACCGGAAACATCGGAAAAGGAGTTTAAAAGGCGTTGGTTTTCGAAAAACCAACTTTGGTCGTTAGAACCAAAGTTGGGTAAGAGAGTTAGTTACGCGTAAAGGAAGTGTTAGTTCCTTTTACGACGCCCCTTTTGGGTTCCCTATGATAGGCCAACTATTCTGTTGATAAATAAACTGGAAAAATACGTTTTTACCCTTTTATTTTGCGGAATTTTAAGATTATGACTACATGGCCCTAATGTCTATTGCATAATTTAAATAATGCGGTAAAAGATAGAGAGAGAAAGTAGGAACCTACGAGGCTAGCTTTTCTATTAATTCTTTAAAAATAGGGTGTTTTGCGGCAGCCCTTCACTCTACACGGCGTCGGAAACCTCTCGAAACGCTCTAAAAAAACTCTAAAGACACTCAGAAGCTCCGGAAATGCATCGGAGGGATTCTAGAGAGAGAAACTATTGATGCGACTAGAGAGAGAGTGAGAAAGGTGTGTGAAATGAGGGAGATGGAGACCCTATTTATAGGGATTCACGCCTGACAGGGTCGAGACGGCTGTCTCGTCAAACGAGACGGCGGTCTCGCCACTTGTGCAAGGCGAGACGACGGTGTCGAATCTGAGACGACGGTCTCGACCCCAAAAGGCGAAAATCCTTATTTTTGTGCCAAAAATCCCTCCTATCCTAGTATGGGGCCTAATAGTCTCTCCTAGTGGCTTCTTAGGCTTCGTCCATCTTCGAAAAGGAGGTATTCTGATCTTTATTGTGAGACCGGACAAGATTTGGGGTCTACAGCTGCCCCCCCTTTACCTGACTAATCAGTTGTTTGGCATGTTGTGCCAGATAGATCGATAGGAAGGTAAAGGAGTTGACCCTCTTGCCCGGTTACCCTTCGGATGTTCCGTCTTGTGGCAGTTGATCTTCTGGGGAAAACTTGTGTTTGTGCACTTCCGGGATACTCCTTCTGACGGTAGCCATCCCTTCGGTGGACACGTGGTAGAACCTCAGGATACTCCTTCTGACGGTAGCCGATCCTTCGGTTGATGGGTATAACCCCCCATCAGGCTGGTAGTTGCAGTCCGCTGTGTGTCGAACTGGATGGGTATGAACCCCCCATCAGGCTGGTAGTTGCGACTTACTGATCCGGCTCGAGCGCAGATCAGGCGCACCGCGTGCGCAAGTTGATAGGTATAAACCCCCTATCAGGCTGGTACAGTCCACTACGTAGGACTGGTGGTAGTGACGGCTTACTGTTCAGGTGGCCCATGCGCCGAGTGTTGAGATGTACTTTTTGTTGGTCTTCTTTGGAGATGTTGTCGTCCGGTCTGCGCCGGGGATTTTGTTGGTGTTCGTCCAGCTTGCTTGTCCGCTGGGGATTCTTTGTTTTTGGTCCTTTTGTGGTGATCATCCGACTCTTGCTGGCTGGTAGGACAATCTTTGTTTGTTGTTCGACTCTCACTTGGTCGTC
The DNA here is from genome assembly GCA_963425845.1 of Sphenostylis stenocarpa. Taxonomy (NCBI): domain Eukaryota; kingdom Viridiplantae; phylum Streptophyta; class Magnoliopsida; order Fabales; family Fabaceae; genus Sphenostylis; species Sphenostylis stenocarpa. The sequence goes on from OY731398.1 coordinate 20,233,022, forward strand.
GAAACTTTGTCAGTTGGGTACATGATTGACAAGGTCTTACCGGGGTAGCTCTATGCAAGCATGAAGATGAACTTCTGACATGAATGTCTTTTTTGGTTCTGAAGTGTATTTGTTTGTTTTGATTCTGACAAAGTCCTATTTGTGCGACTACTTGTGTGTGAATGTTGTGTGATGCGATTTATTTTAGTTGAGGGCATCTAGAAAGTGACCGGTACTTTCTTCTTTTTTTGTTCTCTCATGACTATTCTTTTACACTTTTTGTTTTAACCCTATCTTTTGCCTAGACCGCCCTTTGCGGGTTTTTGATCTAGCGGGTTTTAATTTTTGCCTAAGATATTTTGGTGGGCTTTTTTTTTCTTTTTATGAAAGCCTTATCTTTTGTCTAGACCGCCCTTTGCGGGTTTTCGATCTAACAAGCTACCCTGTACTTTTTTCTTGGGACGGCCCTGGTTGGTGCTGTTCGTCTTGTTTTTATGCTTTCTCGAATTGCTTGTTTTATACTTATGTTTCGTTAATACAGAGGCACTCACACAAGTAGGTAAAGAGAAGCGAAGACAATTTTTATTGATATAAACAAATGATCTGTTTGTACAGGAGGATATACAAAGGAATTTATAAGCAGGGTTGGCCAAGGTTGGCTAAACTGTATAAGGGTACCACAATCATGCCTGTGATCTCTGTTTCTCTGTTTTTCCTGGTCGCTTCAGTTGAGATGCTCGAGCTCGGAGTGAAGATCATGTGTAGTCAGTCGGCTTTTGTGAAGGTATTACCTTAGTCGCCTTTGCGGTTTTCGGCTAAGGTAATCATTGCTCTCTCTTCTTCTTCTTTTTGTTTTTTTTGTTTTTTTTTTTGACCTCTAATTTTTGCCTAGGACGTATCCTAGCGAGGAATGTGGACCCTATTTTTTGCCCAGGGTGCTCTTTGCGAGTTTTCATCCTGACGGGTCATGAGCAATGCCTTTAGGCGTAGTATTTCTTTACTGCATCTGAGTTGATGGGATATCGAAGCTCTTCTCCGTCCATGTTAGTGAGGATGAGGGCTCCTCCTGAGAAGGCTCGCTTGACCACAAAGGGTCCTTCGTACTTTGCTGTCCATTTCCCGATTTTGTCTTTCTGGGCTGGAAGCAATTTCTTTATCACTAGATCCCCTTCTTGGAAAGTGTGGGGATTGACCTTCTTGTCGTAGGCTCTCTTAATCTTCTTTTGGTAAACCTGCCCCCGACATATGGTGTCTAGCCGCTTTTCTTCGATTAGGTTTAGCTGATCATAACGGCTTTGGACCCATTCGGCCTCTGTTAATTTTGCTTCCATGACGACTCGCAGGGAGGGTATTTCGACCTCTATTGGTAGTACGACCTCCATTCCATATACGAGGGAAAACGGGGTGGCCCCGGTGGAGGTTCGTACTGATGTTCGGTAACCGTGTAAGGCGAAGGGAAGCATTTCATGCCAATCTTTGTAGGTTACTACCATCTTCTGGATGATTTTCTTAATATTCTTATTGGCTGCTTCTACTGCACCGTTCATTTTTGGTCGGTACGGAGAAGAATTGTGGTATTGGATTTTGAAGTCTTGACACAATTCCTCCATCATTTTGTTATTGAGATTGGTCCCATTATCAGTGATGAGCTTATGAGGGATGCCGTACCGACATATAATATTTTTCTTGATGAAGGTGGTCACCACTTTCCGGGTCACATGCGCATATGACGCTGCCTCAACCCATTTGGTGAAGTAGTCAATGGCCACCAAGATAAAACGATGACCATTGGAGGCTTTAGGCTCTATGGGTCCAATGACGTCCATACCCCACATAGAGAATGGCCATGGTGTAGCCAGGGTACTGAGTGGTGCGGGCGGTACATGGATATTGTCAGCATAAATTTGGCATTTGTGGCACTTTTTGGCATACTGGTGACAATCAGTTTCCATTGTGGACCAAAAGTATCCTGCCCTTAAAATCTTCTTGGCCATGACATGCCCAGGCGCGTGAGTCCCAAAAGCCCCTTTGTGGATTTCTTTTATCAAGGTTCGGGCTTCTTCTTGGTCCACACACCTTAAGAGAGTGGAATCGGGGCTCTTTTTGTAGAGGGTTCCTTCAATCAACGTGAACCCTACGACCCTTTTACGAATGGTTCGTTTATCATTGTCGCTAATTCCTTCGGGATATTCGCCCCTCATGAGATATTGTTTGATGTCATGATACCAGGGGTTTTGGTCGCGCTCGCTATTTATTGCCATGCAAAATGCTTGTTTGTCATGCAGCTTAACTTGGATGATTGGCATCTCATGTTCTTGATCTATGGCAAACATGGATGATAGAGTGGCGAGGGCATCAGCACATTGATTGTCTTCCTGGGGGATATACTGGAAGGTGACACTTTCCATTTTTGAAACTAAGTCTTGGATATGCTCTAGATATGGGATTAGTTTTGAGTTGCGGGTTCCCATTCACCTTTGAGTTGATAGATGACAAGGGATGAATCACCAAAGACTTTGAGCTTAGTAACCCCATGATCTAAAGCCGCTTGGATTCCTAGCGCACATGCTTCGTATTCGGCCATGTTGTTGGTACAGTCAAAATTAAGCCTGGCCATTACAGGAATGTGTTTCTTTTCGGGGGATATCAAAATAGCTCCTATCCCGTGTCCAAGCATGTTTGAGGCCCCATCGAAGAACATGGTCCATGCCTCTTCTTTGGTCTCTTCGTGTTCGATGTGCATGATATGCTCATCGAGAAAGTCATCTTGTAAGGACTAGTATTCGTCTGTTGATCCATGGGCTAGATAATCCGCTAGGGGGCTTCCTTTAATAGCTTTCTGGGTGACATGAATGATATCAAATTCTGAGAGGAGAACCTGCCACCTAGCTATTCTTCCAGTTAAAATGGGCTTCTCGAAGAGGTACTTGATTGGGTCCATTTTGGAGACCAACCATGTTGTATGCCGAGCCATATATTGACGGAGACGCTGAGTAACCCACACCAATGCGCAACAAGTATTTTCGAATGGTGTATAACGGGTTTCATAGTCTAGGAATTTCTTGCTGAGATAATAGATGGCTCGTTCTTTCTTCCCGGTTTCATCTTGTTGACCGAGTACACATCCCATGGACTCCTCGAGTATTGACAAGTATAGGATCAGGGGTCTCCCTTCAACGGGTGGTACCAATACTGGCGGATTGGTTAAACATATTTTGATTTTATCGAATGCTTGTTGGCATTCTTCATTCCACACCGTTGGTTGATTTTTGCGCAACAGTTTAAAGATGGGTATGCATTTATCCATTAACTGCGCGATGAAACGAACAATGTAGTTGACCCGGCCTAGAAAACCTCTGACCTCCTTTTCTGTGCTTGGTGGAGGCATTTCCAAAATTGTCTTGGTTTTGTCAGGATCCACTTCGATTCCTCTTTGGCTGACAATGAACCCCAATAGTTTTCCTGAACGTACTCCGAAAGTACATTTTGCCGGGTTTAATTTAAGCTGACACTTCCGAAGTCGGTCAAAAAGCTTCTTAAGATATTGAATATGGTCCATCTCATTTCTAGACTTGGCAATCATGTCATCCACATATACCTCTATTTTCTTGTGGATCATGTCATGGAACAGTGTGACCATAGCCCTTTGATAGGTAGCCCCTGCATTTTTACGTCCAAAGGGCATGTAGCAAAAGGTGCCCCATGGTGTGATAAATGAGATTTTTTCTCTGTCCTCGATGGCTAGCTTAATCTGGTTATACCCCGTGTACCCGTCCATGAAGGAGTAAAGTGTGTTGGTAGCGGTATGGTCTACCAGCGTGTCTATATGTGGTAGGGGAAAGTCATCTTTTGGACTTGCTCGATTGAGGTCCCTATAATCCACACATACCCTGACCTTCCTAGTCTTCTTGATGACGGGTACTATATTGGCCAACCATTCTGGGTATTTAGAAATTACCAAGAAATTGGCGTCCAGTTGCCTTTGTACCTCCTCCTTGATCATTAGGGACCAATCTGAAGCACTTGTTGGATTTGATGAAGACATATTGAGTTGATATAGTTTAGTTTGTGGGTGTGTAGATGAATAGGTTAGGAGTTTAAAACTTAATCTCTTGATAGGCCAATAGATCTTGTGATAAGCGCCTTGAAATGATGCATCTCATTGAACTCATTTTTCTGCATGAAAAACTAACCTTTAAGCATTAAAAGAACAAACTAAGTTTTTCAATCTGTTGAAAAAGAGTTTTCAATCTGTTAAAATCACTTAACATAAGAAGTGTGGATTTGTAGTCAAAATATCAATTGGTTGAATCGCAGAATCAACAGGTTAAAAATGTTCTTAATGATTTTTTCAAATATTAAAGGTTTCGCATTTTCAATCTGTTGAAATTTTTTTTAATCTGTTGAAACAGAGAGACCATTTTTTCAGTCTAAGAGTTCATAGGATTTCAATCTGTTGAAATGTTTTTTAATCTGTTGAAACAGAGAGCTATCATTTTTTTCTAAGCTACTTCAATCCATTGAAAACACGAATTAATCGATTGAATGAAGTTTTAAATAAAATCAATCGATTGAAATATCGTTTTAATCGATTGAAAAGTATTCTGTGAAAGAATTAATGGTTGAGTTCAAGAGGGGGGGTGAATTGAACTTTAAAACTTTTTCGCAAAACTTACTTTCTTTTGGAAGAATGAGTTATCTTTATTCAATCTTTGCAAAGGTAATTTGGTTTAAACACAGCACGTATATAGACAGAAAATAAAAGAGATGAAAGAAGAAATTTAACACACAAATTTATACTGGTTCACTCTAATCCAGAGCTACATCCAGTTCTTGACAAACCTGTCAAGTTCCACTAATTCCAAGTGAAAATTACAACCAGTAGATACTCACCAATCTACCCCAAGAACTATCTTGCAAACCCACAAGACAGAATCTTGAAAACCACCCAGTAACCAAATCCAGTTACTGTACCAAGTGCAGATTACAATCCAACCTGCACAATCAAACTTTTACAAAAGAATATGGAAAGAAAAAACCTGGACTTGAAGTTCTAATTGTCCAGAACAAATTCTAACAGCACTTTCTCTCTTTGATTGACCACAATTCTGATCACAGCACCTTATGATATGAAAAGATTCTTGAATGCAGAGAAAGTCACGTATGAAAGTTTCACAGATTGATTTCACAAGTTTTCTCAAGTAGTGTGTTGTGTTGTGTTTCAAAAGATAGATCAATTCTGTATATATAGAGTAAAACATAGAATCAGAACGTTTCATCTGTCAAAAACTATTTCAGAGAGTCACAAGATCGATTAGTTTGAAGTATAACAGTTTAGAAGAGACTCGATCGATTAGAAGCTGAAGTATGATCGATCAGACAGAGTTATGATCGATCAGAATGAAACTATGATCGATCAGATTACATTTCAATCGATTGAAACCACGATTCAATCGATTGATTTCATTTAAAAGTTCATTCAATCGATTGTTTGGAGTTTTCAATGGATTGAAACGACTTTAGAAAAAATGATAGCTCTCTGTTTTAATCGATTGAAAATCATTTCAACAGATTGAAATCCTGCAAACACTTAGTTAAAAAATAGCCTCTCTGTTTTAGCAGATTAAAAATTATTTCAGCAGATTGATTTTTCGAAAAACTCTTAGGCTGAAAAAAATAGTCTTTCGTTTCAGCAGATTAAAAATCATTTCAACAGATTGATTTTACGAAAAACTCTTAGACTGAAAAAATAGTCTTTCTGTTTCAGCAGATTAAAAATCATTTCAACAGATTGAAAATGTGAAACTTTGATATTGAAAAATTCATTGAGTTATTTTAACTTGTTAATTCCGCGAATCAATCAATTGAAAATACGACTATGTATGATCACTTATTATGTTGAGTGATTTTAACAGATTGAAAATCCTTTTCAACAGATTGAAAAACTTAGTTTGTTCTTTTAATACTTAGATGTTAGTTTTTCATGCAGAAAAATGATTTTCAATGGGATGCAACATTATAAGGCGCTTATCACAAAATATAATGGACTATCAAGAGATTAAGTGCTTAAACTAAAAACCCTAATCATCTACACACCCACAACCTAAGTTATATCTATGTCTTCATCAAATCCACCAAGTGCTTCAATCTCCCCCTATTTGATGGAGACAAATAACCACTGCACCTGCATAAAAAAATAGACCAGAGACATATATTTTGTGGTGTGTGTGTGTAGTGACAGTTTTAAGCAAAATACTTCTCCCCCTATTTGACTGCATCAAATAGATTGTTTTAGTTACAGTCCAATGGGGCCACATGGGTACCTCGAATATAAAACAGAACTTTAAAAACTAAGAAAAGAAAACAGAATAACAGAAACATAGAAAGTCTTCATTCGTCCCCGGGGCCTTGATTGAATTGCAGTTCCACAATCCTGTTGTAAATGTCTTCTAGTTGATTATCAATATGCTTGGAACCTTGCAATGAAATTTTCATCCAAATAATGCTTTGCAGAGCCCTCATAGCGGCGAGTCATCTCCATATGCCTCCTTTGGTCTGATTGCGGTTCGCTCATTTGATGTAACATTGTTCTTTCGAACTGAGACGGAGGCGTGCCACGGTCGAGGCGGTGGATTGTATGGAATCATCTCCATTGGGTTCACTTCTTCCATTGGATCAGACGGACGTCTTGCAGAAGTTCCGGGAATATCAGTGTTGATTCCTTCCTCTTGCTCTTCTTCTTCACTTTCTTCACTTTTTCCAGCTTCTTCTTTGGAAATCCATTCACCATCAATTTTGATGAACCCCATTTTGTGAAGAACAAAATTGTTTATTTCATTTGTTGGTCAAACAGTTTCAACAAGTTCCCCTTCCAGATCAACACCAAAATGTGTTAAAAACTTAGAAATCAGAATAGCATAAGGATACCTGAAATCACTTAGTCTCTTGGCTTTGATCATGTGGTCCTTGATGACGAAGACCCAGTTCACCCGTATCCTGTGGTGAATGCAGTACATCAGTACTAAATCTCCTTCGTTTAGCACCGCATGATTGCTTCCCCTAGGTGTAAGCTGCCAGGACACAATGAAGGCGAGAATCCTTTCTTCCAACTTCAGCTTCCCAGTATTGAAAGAACTGACAGAATCACGAGTATTCTTCATGCATGACCGAAAGTACTGGACCTTATTAAATTCCTCCACATCTGAAGTGTATCCTTTGGTGACTTTTACACCAACATCCTTTATTCCAGCAACCTCCTTCCAGATGTTGGGTGAAATTTCAATGTCTACACCTTTAACTTGGGTTTTCAAAGTGGAACCTTCAAAGGATAAATTTGTGTAGAAAACTTTAATCAAATCAGGATAAATTCTACCATTTAACTCCAGAAACTTCTGAAGCTTTTGGTGTTGCAGTAGCTTTCAAATGCCTCTGAATCCTTCGGCATCAAACCAGGAGAACTTTAACATCTTCGGAATGTTGACTTGCTTCCTGCTTAATTCATGGATAAACAAATCCATTTTCTCTTGGTCCCCATTGAACCAAGTTTCAATCCTTCCTCCAACATTCTGTTCTTGCCTTGCAATAGAAGACTCGCCTCTGCTGGACTTCTTCCTACCAGACTTTGTGCGCTTGAGCATACTTGATTTTTGGGATGAGCGGATCGAGAGAAGAACCGAGAAGAGAAAGTTCAAAGAAGGAAATAATACTACGGGAATAAGAATACACAAACCTTTCGAGCTTCAAAAATTTTTGTCTTTACTTGATTTATTGTTTCACGTGCAAGTGATGATAAAGAGGAGAGAGAATTGCTCACTGTACACTTTAATTACCCTCACATCGATATCCAATCAGAGTCAATCAACTTTTATTGGATATCTTTGATATTTAAGAGAGTAGTTGAAGTTTATCTTGTTGTAAATGCATTCAATCCACTCTGCAGAAATTGTTTAGAGACAAAGTACATACAACTAGCCCTAAAAAAAATAATCAATTGATATTCCGTGAAACCAATTGATTTTGTAATTGCAGATACTTATAAGTGAAATAAACCGATTGAATCGAGAATTAAATCGATTGTTATTGTAAGAGACAATCATGCAGAGTATCATAAGTGAATTCAATCGATTGAATCGAAGATTTAATCGATTGATTTATAGAAGAAAGTATGCAGAGCTACAAGGTTAATGAAATAAACCGATTAAAAGTTTATCTAATCGATTGAACTAATAACATATCAATACCAGAGAGTAAGAATCAGGAAATCAACAGATTATTTCGCAATTTCAATCGATTAAAACAAATAATATCAAGTTATTCCTGCAATTTATTAATCGATTGAACTTGTTATCTACCTGTTAAAAAGCATACAATCACTGTAAAGAATCAGTTATGCAATACTAGATATATCTAGAATTCCTAATTCAGTCCTAAGCATATTAAGTCTATCTCTAGGAAGTGGTTTAGTGAATAAATCAGCTAACTGTTTTTCATATTCAACGAATAAAATCTCACAGTCACCCCTAGATACGTGTTCTCTAATAAAGTGATGTCTAATTTCAATATGCTTAGTTCTAGAGTGTTGAATAGGATTCTTAGTTAAGTTTATTGCACTAGTATTGTCACAAACCAGAGGTACCTTGTTTAGAGTAACTCCATAATCTGTCAGTTGTTGCTTGAGGTAGATGTTTTGAGCACAACGAGCTCCAGCTCGCAATGTATTCAGCTCTGCACGGTTAATGGAGCGACACACGCTTGCTTTTTGCTTGTGCCACGATATAAGACTGCTCCCTAGTAAATGACAAGTACCGAGAGGTACTTTTACTGTCCAATCTACATCCTGCAAAGTCGAAATCGAGAAAATCCAACAAGTTTAAGGGATGCACCTTGAGGATACCATAGTCCAACATAAAGCTGTTCCCTTAAGGTATTTTAGAATCCTTTTGGCAGCGGTAAGATGTGATTCCTTTGGATTTGCCTGAAATCTTGCACAAAGGCACACACTAAACATAATGTCAGGTCTACTAGCGAGTTAGATATAGTAGTGAACCAATCAAACCTCTATATTTAGTTTGATCAACAGGTTTTCCTTTTTCATCTAAGTCTAGACAACAGTTAGTAGACATGGGTGTAGAGGACACCTTGCAATTTTGCATATCAAATTTCTTTAACAATTCATTGCAGTATTTAGATTGACTAAGAAAAATGTCATTTCTTAATTGTTTAACCTGGAGACCAAGAAAGAAATTCAATTCTCCCATCATAGACATTTCAAATTCACTTTGCATTTCTTTTACAAACTTATTACACATGGCATTATTAGTGGAGCCGAAAATGATATCATCCACATACACCTGCACCGGAATAATGTCGGTTCAGATTTCTTAATGAATAGAGTTTTATCAACTTCACCTCGCTTGTACCCTTGATCAATTAAGAAGTTACTTAACCTCTCATACCATTGTCTAGGTGCTTGCTTTAAACCATAAAGGGCCTTTTTCAATTTGTAAACATGGTCGAGAATGCTTGTGATCTTCAAACCCAGGAGGTTGAGAAACATATACTTCTTCATTGATGAGTCCATTAAGAAAGGCACTCTTGACATCCATCTGTAGTAATCTGAAACCACTTAAACAGGCACAAGCTAATAACAATCTAACAGCTTCAAGTCTAGCTACAGGTGCAAAGGTTTCATCAAAATCAATACCCTCTTGTTGGTTATACCCTTTGGCTACCAATCTAGCTTTATTTCTAGTAATAATGTCGTGTTCATCTAGCTTGTTTTTGAATACCCACTTAGTACCAATTACATTGATATCTTTAATTCTAGGAACTAATTCCCATACTTTATTTCTTTCAAATTGATTAAGCTCATCATGCATGGCACTAACCCGAGTATTCATCATTTAATGCTTCTTTAAGCTGTCTTAGGCTCTATTTGTGAAATGAATGCCATATGATTACGAGAATTGGTTAAGAGAATGTCTAGTAGATACTCCCTTATTGATTTGCCCGATGACATTGTCTGAGAGAGATCTCTTGGGACAATCCACTCTTTAGGAAGCTCTTTCAGAATATCTTCTTCCTGTTCTTCGATAATTGTTGGAGAATTAGCTTTTGCGAGGTCCACTGATGGATCATCTTCTTCGACAGTACACTCGATCTGTGTTTACGGCATGTTTCAAGCTGATAAGAATTATCAGTTAATTCTTCTTCATCTGCGATTACATGTTGTTCTATTACTGCACCACTTGAGAAGACTCATTAAACACAACATGTACTAATTCTTCAGCTGATTTCAATCTTAAATTGTAAACTCTATATGCATGACCGTGAGTTGAGTAACCAAGAAAGATTCCTTTGTCAGATTTCTCATCAAAATTGCCAATATTTTCTTTCCCATTGTTTAAAACAAAACATGTACATCCAAAAACCCTGAAATAGTTTATGTTGGGTTTTCTTCCTTTGTACAGTTCATATGGGGTTTTCTTAAGCATGGGTCTAATCAAGACTCTATTCAAAACATGACAAGCAGTGTTTACTACATCTGCCCAAAAGTATTTAGGTAAAGAATTTTCACACAACAATGTTCTAGCAAGTTCCACAATGGATCTGTTCTTTCTTTCCACAACACCGTTCTGTTGAGGAGTTCTTGGAGCAGAAAAATTGTGTTTTATGTCAAACTTTTCACAAAATGATTCAAACTTTTCATTTTCAAATTCTCCACCATTGTCACTTTGAATAGATGTAATGAAATATCCTTTTTCATTATGTAAAACCTTGGCAAGCTTTTTGAAAGATTTGTAAGAATCAGATTTGGCCTTTAGAAAAACAGTCCAGGTAAATCTGGAAAAGTCATCAACAATTACCATGATATAAAGATTACCACCTAGGCTTTTATTCCTTGAAGGACCAACCAAATCCATGTGAAGCAGTTCCAAAGGTTTGGAAGTTGAAACAATGTTTTTGTTTGAAAAAGATTTTCTAGTTTGTTTGCCTTTCAAACAAGCTTCACAGATTTTGTCTTTCAAGATTTGAAGCTTAGGCAGCCCAGAAACTAATTCTTTTGAAATCAGTTTGTCAAGATGGTTAAGATGTATATGAGCAAGTCTTCTATGCCACAACCAAGATTCTTCTTCTTTAGTAAGAAGACAACTTTGAGATGATATAGACTGTTTGATATCTAACATGTATATGTTGTTTAACCTTTTACCTACCAACATTACCGTGTCAGATTCTGGCTCACAGATAAGGCACTTTTCTGGTTTGAAAATGACTTTGTGACCAAGATCACATAACTGACTTATGCTTATCAGATTGTGCTTGAGACCTTCAACAAGAAGAACATTGTGAATGATTATTGATTCACCATCACCAATATCTCCAGAACCTAGAATTCTTCCTCTGTTGTTGTCTCCATAAGTCACATGACCTCCATTCTTCAATTTTAGCTTCTGGAATTTTGAAATGTCACCTGTCATGTGTCTTGAGCATCCGCTGTCTAGATACCAAAGGGACTCTTGTTGCTGTTCCTGAAAGATCAAACATCAAGTATTTGGTACCCTTACGTATTTTGGGTCCTTAGGAGTCAAATTTTCTGTTTAACATGTTTTGGAACCCATCTCTTCCTACCTTGCGGCACAAAATATTTTCTAGCATGACAGTATTTTATAGTATGTCCTTTCTTCATGCAGTAATGACAAGATGAGAAAGGGGATGCTGTTGTTTTTCTGTATGAAAAGAAGTTCAAATATTTTTTAGTTTTTACCCCATTCTTAGGTTTGTACCCGATTCCAGAATGTTCAAACACACAGTTTTGAGACCCAAGAAGTGCATCTAAATTCTCTTTACCTTGAGTAAATTTTGTCAAAGTTTTAGTCAAGTAATCAATCTTATTTTGTAAAACAATACACTTTTCACAATTCTTATTAACGGCAACATTATCCATGAGATGAATAGATAATATCTAGATGTTCTAAATCTGTTTTGCTTTCTAATAGTTCATTTTCCAGAACTTTAACTCTATTTTCTAACCAGTTATTTAAACCTTTCAACCAATTATTTTTATGAGATAAATTTCTGGCTTCACTATGCATTTCATTGAAAGCATTCAGTAATGTGCTGAAATTCATTTCATTTTCTGTAGGAGTTGAACTTACATGTGATGAAGAGGATTCACAGCCAGCCATCAAACACAGGTTCACCTCTTCACTTTCGGATTCAGAGCTGGAAGATGAATCATTGTCTTGCCAGGCTATATAGGCCTTTTTCCCTTTGTATCTTGATTCTTTCTTGTTCTGATTTTTGGTCTTTTCCGGACAATCACTCTTTATGTGACCCTGTTTACCACAAGAATAACAAGTAATATTATTTTGAACAGATTCAGTCTTTTTATCATTGTACCTTTTTACTTGGCCAGTTCTGTTCTTTCTTCTAAGAAATTTTCCAAATTTCTTAACCAACAAAGTCAGGTTCTCTTATTCATCTTCTTCAGATCCACTGTTTTCTTCAATTGTCTTGAGAACAATATTTCTACTTTTCTTTTCTGCATTCTCTTGTTCTTTGAACCGATTGATTTCCAACTCATGTTCCCTCAACTTACCAAAAAGTGAAGTGGTAGTCATTTCAGTCAAGTCTCTTGATTCTGATATAGTTGTCACCTTTGGTTGCCACGTTCTGTCCAAACACTTTAAGATTTTGATGTTCAACTCTTCTTTGTCAAAAGTCTTTCCTAACCCAATTAGATGATTGACTATGTGTGTGAACCTTTTCTGCACATCTGCAATTGTTTCTCCTTGTTGCATTTTAAACAACTCATAGTCCCTGATTAACTCATGCTTTCTTGCCCTTTTCACATCAGATGTTCCTTCATGTGTAACCTCTAAAATTTCCCACATCTCTTTGGCAGAGGCACACTGAGACACCCTGAAAAACTCATCAAGATTTAAAGCAGAGGTAATAATATTTTTTGCAGTATAATCATATTGGACTCTCCTATTTTCTACATCAGTTAATTCAGCCCAATCTTTTTCGACTACTTTACCATCTACAGTATGATTTGGTTTGTAAGGACCATTAACAATTGTTTCCCAAATGCCTCTATCAAGAGATTCAATAAAGATTTTCATTCTAACCTTCCAGAAAGAATAATTCACACCAGAAAAAAGTGGAGGCCTGTTTATGGAGGCTCCTTCTGAAAAAAGTCATCTTTCCCTCAGCCATTGGACCGATTTCTTGAGTAACTTACAAGAACCATCTCTGGTACCAATTGAAAGAATTAATGGTTGAGTTCAAGAGGGGGGGTGAATTGAACTTTAAAACTTTTTCGCAAAACTTACTTTCTTTTGGAAGAATGAGTTATCTTTATTCAATCTTTGCAAAGGTAATTTGGTTTAAACACAGCACGTATATAGACAGAAAATAAAAGAGATGAAAGAAGAAATTTAACACACAAATTTATACTGGTTCACTCTAATCCAGAGCTACATCCAGTTCTTGACAAACCTGTCAAGTTCCACTAATTCCAAGTGAAAATTACAACCAGTAGATACTCACCAATCTACCCCAAGAACTATCTTGCAAACCCACAAGACAGAATCTTGAAAACCACCCAGTAACCAAATCCAGTTACTGTACCAAGTGCAGATTACAATCCAACCTGCACAATCAAACTTTTACAAAAGAATATGGAAAGAAAAAACCTGGACTTGAAGTTCTAATTGTCCAGAACAAATTCTAACAGCACTTTCTCTCTTTGATTGACCACAATTCTGATCACAGCACCTTATGATATGAAAAGATTCTTGAATGCAGAGAAAGTCACGTATGAAAGTTTCACAGATTGATTTCACAAGTTTTCTCAAGTAGTGTGTTGTGTTGTGTTTCAAAAGATAGATCAATTCTGTATATATAGAGTAAAACATAGAATCAGAACGTTTCATCTGTCAAAAACTGTTTCAGAGAGTCACAAGATCGATTAGTTTGAAGTATAACAGTTTAGAAGAGACTCTGATCGATTAGAACTGAAGTATGATCGATCAGACCGAGTTATGATCGATCAGAATGAAACTATGATCGATCAGATTACATTTCAATCGATTGAAACCACGATTCAATCGATTGATTTCATTTAAAAGTTCATTCAATCGATTGTTTCGAGTTTTCAATGGATTGAAACAGCTTTAGAAAAAATGATAGCTCTCTATTTTAATCGATTGAAAATCATTTCAACAGATTGAAATCCTGCAAACACTTAGTTAAAAAATAGCCTCTCTGTTTTAACAGATTAAAAATTATTTTAACAGATTGATTTTCTGAAAAACTCTTAGACTGAAAAAAAATAGTCTTTCTGTTTCAATAGATTAAAAATCATTTCAACAGATTGATTTTCTGAAAAACTCTTAGACTGAAAAAATAGTCTTTCTGTTTCAACAGATTAAAAATCATTTCAACAGATTGAAAATGCGAAACTTTGATATTGAAAAATTCATTGAGTTATTTTAACTTGTTGATTCCGCGAATCAATCAATTGAAAATACGACTATGTATGATCACTTATTATGTTGAGTGATTTTAACAGATTGAAAATCCTTTTAAACAGATTGAAAAACTTAGTTTGTTCTTTTAATACTTAGATGTTAGTTTTTCATGCAGAAAAATGATTTTCAATGGGATGCAACATTATAAGGCGCTTATCACAAAATATAATGGACTATCAAGAGATTAAGTGCTTAAACTAAAAACCCTAATCATCTACACACCCACAACCTAAGTTATATCTATGTCTTCATCAAATCCACCAAGTGCTTCATTCTGATCGGACATAATGTTATTCTAATCGATCATAACTAATTCTAACTTGTCATACTATTATTCGGATCGATCATTTGCTACTTTGAATCAGTTTTTATCAGTTTAAACATTCTGGTTCCTTCTTTTATTCTATAAATACAGGTTTGATCTATCTTTCGAAATATACAATTTGAGAAAACATTTGAAAGCAATCTTAGAGATATCATATCCGTGACTTTCTCTGTGCATTCAAAAACTTTTCATATCATAAGGTGCTTTGATCAAGATTGTTGTTCATCAAAGAGAGAAAGTTCTGAGTTAGAATTGCTTCTGGACATCTATACTGTTAAAGTTGCAGTCCAGGTTTTTTCTTTTCATATTCTTGTATAAAGTGTGATTGTGTAGATTAGGTTTTGAATTTGCACTAGTTACAGTAACTGGATTTGGTTACTGGGAGGTTTTCAAGAGTCTATCTTGTGGGTTTGTGAGATAGTTCTTGGGGTAGATTGGTGAATATCTACTGGTTGTAATTTTCACTTGGAATTAGTGGAACTTGGCAGATTTGTCAAGAACTGGATGTAGCTCTGGTAAAGAGTGAACCAGTATAAACTTTTGTGTTGATTTTCTGCTTTCATCTCTTTTATTTCTTGTTCATATTCTTGCTGTAATTAAAATCAAATCTACCTATTGTAAGAATTGAATAAAGATAAATCATTCTTCCCAAAGAAAGTGTGTTTTGCGAAAAAGTTTTCTAAAGTTCAATTCACCCCCCCTCTTGAACTCAACCATTAATTCTTACAATTGGTACCAGAGTTGGTTCTTGTAAGTTACTCAAGAATTCGGTCCAAGAATGGCTGAGGGAAAGATGAATTTTTCGGAAGGAGCCTCCATAAACAGGCCTCCTCTTTTTGCTGGTGTGAATTATTCTTTCTGGAAGGTTAGAATGAAAATCTTTATTGAATCTCTTGATAGAGGTATTTGGGAAACAATTGTTAATGGGCCTTTCAAACCAACTCATACAGTGGACGGTAAAATTGTTGAAAAAAATTGGGCTGAATTAACTGATGCAGAAAATAGGAGAGTCCAATATGATTATACTGCTAAAAATATTATTACCTCTGCTTTAAATCTTGATGAGTTTTTCAGGGTGTCTCAATGTGCCTCTGCCAAAGAAATGTGGGAAATTCTAGAGGTCACTCATGAGGGTACATCTGACGTGAAAAGGGCAAGAAAGCATGAATTAATTAGAGACTATGAATTGTTTAAAATGCAGCAAGGAGAAACAATTGCAGATGTACAGAAAAGATTCACGCATATAGTCAATCATCTAATTGGGCTAGGAAAGACTTTTGACAAAGAAGAGTTGAACATCAAAATCTTGAAATGTTTGGACAGAACTTGGCAACCAAAGGTGACAGCTATATCAGAATCAAGAGACTTAACTGAAATGACTACTCGCTTCACTATTTGGTAAGTTAAGGGAACATGAGTTGGAAATCAATCGGTTCAAAGAACAAGAAAATGCAGAGAAGAAAAGCGAAACATTGTTCTCAAGACGATTGAAGAAAATAGTGAGTCCGAAGAAGATGAATCCGAGAATCGACTCTGTTGGTTAAGAAGTTTGGAAAATTTCTTAGAAGGAAGAACAGAACTGGCCAAGTTAAAAGGTACACTGATAAAAGAACTGAATCTATTCAAAATACTGTTACTTGTTATTCTTGTGGTAAGCAGGGACACATAAGGAGTGAATGTCCAGAAAAAACCAAGAATCGGAACAAGAAAGAGTCAAAGTACAAAGGGAAAAAGGCCTACATAGCTTGGCAAGACAATGATTCATCCTCCAGTTCCGCATCCGAAGGTGAAGAGGTGAACCTATGTTTGATGGTCAGGTCGTGAATCCTCTTCATCGCATGTAAGTTCAACTCCCACAGAAAATGAAATGAATTACGAGCACATTACTAAATGCTTTCAATGAAATGCATAATGAAGCCAAGAATTTATCTCATACAAATAATCGGTTAAAAGGACTAAATAACTGGTTAGAAAATAGGGTTAAAATTCGGAAAAAGAGTTATTAGAAAGCAAAACAGATATGGAACATCTTGAAATAATCTATTCATCTGTCGATAATGCTCGCTGCTAACAATAATTGTGAAAAATGTATCCTTCTACAGAATAAGGTTGATTACTTGATTAAAACTCTGTCTAAGTTTACTCAAGGTAAAGAAAATTTAGATACACTTCTTGGGTCTCAAAACTGTGTTTTTGAACATACTGGAATCGGGTACAAACCTAAGGTTGGGGTGAAAACTAAAAAGTATTTGAACTTCTTTTCTTTCAGAAAAGCAACAACATCCCCTTTCTCATCTTGTCATTACTGCATGAAAAAAGGACATACTCGTAAAATTTCGTCATGCTAGAAAATATTTTGTGCCGCAAGGTAGAATGAGATGGGTTCCAAAACATGTTAAACGAGAAAATTTGACTCCTAAGGACCCAAAATATTTAAGGGTACCAAATACTTGATGCTTGATCTTTCAGGAACAGCAACAAGAGTCCCTTTGGTACCTGGACAGCGGATGCTAAAGGCACATGATAGGTGATATTTCAAAATTCCGAAACCGAGACTCGAAGAATGGAGGTCACGTGACATATGGAGACAACAACAAGGGAAGAATTCTAGGTTCGGAGATATAGGAGATGGTGAATCCGTAACCATTCACAATGTTCTTCTTGTTGAAGGTCTCAAGCACAACTTAATCAGCATAAGCCAGTTATGTGATCTAGGTCACAAGGTTATCTTCAAACCAGAAAAATGCCTAATTTGTGAGCCAAAATCTGACACGGTAATGTTGGTAGGTAAGAGGTTAAATAACATTTACATGTTAGATATCAAGCATTCTATCTCATCTCAAAGCTGTCTTCTTACTAAAGAAGAAGAATCTTGGTTATGGCATAGAAGGCTTGCACATATTCATCTTAATCATCTGGATAAACTGATTTCTAAAGAATTAGTCTCTGGGTTACCTATGCTTCGAATTTCGAAAGACAAAATCTATGAAGCTTGTTTAAAAGGTAAACAAACTAGCAAATCCTTTTCAAACAAAAACATTGTTTCTACTTCTAGACCTTTGGAACTGCTTCACATGGATTTGGTTGGTCCTTCAAGAAATAAAAGCCTAGGTGGTAATCTCTATATCATGGTAATTGTTGATGATTTTTCCAGATTTACTTGGACTATCTTTTTAAAAGTCAAATCTGATTCTTACAAATCTTTCAAAAAGCTTGCCAAGGTCTTACATAATGAAAAAGGTTATTTCATTACTTCTACTTGAAAGTGATGAAGATCTTATTGAAATACATTGGCAAAGATCTCATTGATTTGATGAAGTCAAAGATGAAGTCAAAAGTCAACTTTGCAGCGGTCAACAAGTCACTTTGATAAAAGAGTAGAAAGATTAGTGTGTCTACAAAATGCTTAGGTAAAATCATTTTATCTTTTCTGCTGCATGAGGTTTCTTCACTTAAATGATTTTGCAAAATGCCTCTAAAATCATTTTAAACAATTAAAAACAAAGTATTTTGACAAAAGCTTTCTCAAACATGTTTTTAACTGATATAGTTTTGAAAGAATGTTCAAAGAAGTGTTTTTACAATATTTTAATCGATACAACTTGATTTTAATCGATTAAAACCATTTAGAACCCATTATGATCGATCAGAATACAAATATGACCGATCAGAATCAGATGTGATCGATCAGATTTGAATTATGAGCGATCAGAATTTTTTCAATCGATTAAAACACGTTTCAATCGATTAAAATCACTTAAAGGTTCAGGATGATCGATCAGAATGCAATTATGACCGATCAGAATCAGTTATGATCGATCAGAATTGAGTTATGACCGATCAAAACTCTTTCAATCGATTAAAACACGTTTTAACCGATTAAAACAACTTGGAAAAATTATGTACAGAGTTTTAATCGATTAAAACCTATTTTTATCAGTTAAAATAACTTGAAAAGTTTTACAAGAAAGTTTTGCAGTATTCAAATCGATTGAATCGCGAAACAATCGATTAAATAAACTTAGAAGATTTTCTGTAAAGTGTTTTAGCTGATATAAACGTTGTCGTATCAGTTAAAACAAATCTGTTAAAGAATCAAGAACGTATTAATGGATTAAAAGGACTTTTAACAGATTGAAATGGCTCTTTTAACAGATTAACTAATGCAGCAGTTTTGAAAATATTCTATAAAATCAGAGTTGCTTGGAACTTTTTCGACATCAGTTTTTACACATCCTTAAGCAATCAATCAAGCAACTTTAGCACTCTTTTCAAGAAAGATTCGCGGCAGTTTTTGAGAAGTTCTTTAAAAATCTTTCTTGAGGCATATTGCTTTTCTTTAAAGAAGAAACTCACTGCAGAATAGCATAAACTGGTTTGAGCTTTCTAGTTTCTTCTTTTTCAATTCTTTTACATTCTTTTTGTATTGTTTGGTGCCTAGAATTTGGGCACTTGGTTTCTCTCGTAGTGGAATTTGGTTGTAGAGGTTGTCAAGAACTGGAATTTGGTTCTTGGTGAAAGGTTAGGTGTTGGTGCCTGGAATTTGGGCACTCGGTTTCTCTCGTACTGGAATTTGGTTGTAGAGGTTATCAAGAACTGGAATTTGGTTCTTGGTGAGAGGTTGAGTGCGTGAACTGGAATTTGGTTCTTGTGATAGATTAGGTGTAAGATTGTTGAATCTGTAAAACATTTAATCTAATGGAACCCAACTGGAATTTGGTCGGAGACTCGGACGTAGCCCTGGTATTGGGTGAACCAGTATAAAATATCGGTGATATCTTTCTTAACCTTTCTCTCCTTTAAATTCTGTTGGTGCATTATTTTGATTGCTTGCTTTGTGATTCAAGAACAGATCTTTAAACTTAATTTTCGAATTAGATAATCTGTTATTTGCGAAAAACTTTCAAAGATCAATTCACCCCCCCGCTTGATCTAAAACTACTTTTCTAACAATTGGTATCAGAGCGAGGTGCTTGAAAGTTATTCAAGTTTCTTCGATCCATGGCTGAAAACAGATTACCATTTTCCGAGGGGGCTTCTATTAACGGACCTCCACTATTCTCGTGGAACAGATTATCCTTTTTGAAAAATTAGGATGAAGATCTTTATTGAATCCATTGATAGAAATGTTTGGGATGTTATTTCTAATGGCCCTTTAATTACGGAGAAAGAATGGTCCAGCTTAAATGATGAGGAAAAGAAAAAAATTCAAAATGATTGCACTCGCTAAAAATATAATTACTTCGCACTTAACATGGATGAGTTTTTCAGGGTCTCCCAATGCAAATCGCCAAGGAGATGTGGGATGTTCTTGAGATTACTCATGAAGGGACAGCGGATGTAAAGAGTGCCTATGTAGCATGGGATGACAATGACACTTCATCAACAGACAATTCTGATAATGAAGAAGCCAACCTATGTCTAATGGCAAGTCAAAATCCTCAATCCAGTAATGTAAGTTCTAGTTCCTCTTCAAATTTAGTGAATTATGATTCATTGCAAGAAGCATTTAATGAAATGCATGAAGAGGCTAAGAAACTAAAAAAAGAAAACGATAGGCTAAAAGGACTAAATAATTGGCTAGTAAATAAAGTTGACTCTCTTGAAAAAAGAATTCTTGAAGATGAAACTGATTGTGATTTCTTAAAATTAATTCATGATAATTCTGACTGTGTATGTAATAAACCTAAAAGAAGAAGACCGTGATTAATTAGAGCATAATACAGTAATTAATTCTCTTTTCTGTTTCTTACCCAGATGTACATTCTAGAATATATGAGCTGTAAATAGTACAGGAATATGCTTTATTCTCTCTTTTCTGTTATTCTTTTTCCTATATAAGTTGTAATCATTGCCCCGATGCAATACAGAAAATTCATTACAATCATTTCCTCGTATTCCTTTTTTTCTTTTATGGTATCAAGAGCTTTTCAAAGATTCTATGTCTACCTCCTTTGATTCTGATCATGAGGAAACACCTCCTCCACCTCCTCCCTTTATCGACCCTAACCAGCAACCTTCTAGCCCTTTCCACATCCATCCCAGTGAAAGTCCAACCTCCATTATTGTTACCCCTCCACTCACAGGGAACAACTATCAATCGTGGTCTAGATCCATTCGGATGGCCTTAATATCCAAAAACAAAATGGGTTTTCTCACTGGCGTTATTTCCATGCCAGCTAACACTGATCCTCTGTTTCCTCATTGGGAGCGGTGCAATACACTCCTCATGTCTTGGTTGATTAACTCTGTTTCTTCTTCTATTGCCCAGAGCATCATTTTCTTCGAAAATGCTGCTACCATTTGGGCTGACCTTCGCGAACGGTTTTCTCAAGGTGATTTGTTGCGTGTTGCTGAGTTACGGGAGGAGATTTACTCTCTCAAGCAAGGTTCTCGCTTCGTCACCGATTATTACACTACTCTAAAATCTATGTGGGAGGAACTAGACAACTTCCGTCCATTGACTCCTTGCACTTGCTCAGCCAAGGATTTTCATCACCAGGATTTCATTATCCGGTTTCTCAAGGGACTTGATGAGCGTTTCGCCATGGTCCGGTCACAAATTCTACTTCTAGATCCCTTACCTTCTGCCAATAGGGTTTTCTCCATGGTTATTCAACACGAACGACAACATTCCACCAATACCTCACCGTCACTCGATGTTAACGCATTTGCCAACGTCGTCTCTGGTAGAAGTTGCGACGTTCTACAGTTAGGGGGAAGCAAATCATCCACTTCCCGCAAATGCGACCATTGTGGCCGCCTTGGTCACACCAGCGATGTCTGCTATCAGAAACAAGGAAACGTCGTTCCTAAGTGTGAACATTGCACACGATACGACCATACCATGGATGTTTGCTACGTCAAATTCGGATATCCACCAGGTCACCCAAAATATCTGGGTCGACCTCGCCTTCCCAACAAGATTGGAACTTCCGGAGGTGGCGTCGCTGTCAACCACATCACTGGTGAAGGAAAACAAACCCTACATGGAGAAGAACATAATGATGGGTCATTTACAGTACCCAGTCCCAACATCACACAGGCCCAATTCCAACAGCTGATGGCTCTGCTTCAGAAAACTCAAGTTGGTGGTGCGAATACAAGTGAAGTACCCATAAGGGCCAACCTTAGTCACTCAAGCCCAAATTCCGTTTCTGATCTGTGTGGTACCTCTTTTATTTTTTCTATCAACACCACACACACACCTGGCATAATTAAGACACCCTGGATTATGGATTCAGGGGCCACGGACCATATCACTTGTTCCCTGCATTACTTTCACACTTACTCTAAAATAAAACCAGTAAAAATTAATCTACCCAATGGACAATTTGTTAAAGCCCACATTACTGGAACAATTTATTTTTCGTCAAGTTTTGTCATTCATAATGTCTTGTATGTTCCTGGTTTTACCTTTAACCTTTTGTCCATCTCTAAATTACTTTCCAATCTTAACTATTCCATAATTTTCTCTCATATGTCTTGTAAAATACAGGAAGTGAACACATTGAAGATGATTGGTTCAGCTAAATTAAAGAGAGGATTATATCACTTGGAAATCGGAGACACAGGATCACCTTCACAATCACCTTCCACCATCAACAATATAAACATCAACCATACCAATGACTCTACTCTTTGGCATTTTAGATTAGGACATTTATCTGGAAATCGTCTTAACATTTTACATCATGCGTACCCTTTCATCTCTAGTAATTTTAATGAAATTTGTGATGTTTTCCATTTAGCAAAACAAAGGAAGTTACCATATTCTCTTAGCACTAATCGTAGCTCTAAAATTTTTGAGTTAATTCATATGGATATTTGGGGTCCCTTTTCCAAAAATTCTATTCATGGTCATAAATATTTTTTGACTATCATTGATGACCACAGTCGTTACACTTGGGTGGTTTTGTTAAAAACAAAAGCAGAAGTTCAAACACACATAGAGAATTTTGTTGCTTTGATTGAAAACCAATTTGAAACAACCATCAAGTGTATACGTTCTGATAATGGATCGGAATTTTTGCTGAAAATTTTTTTTTCTTCAAAAGGCATAATCCATCAAACAAGTTGTGTTTACACACCACAACAAAACGGGAGAGTTGAACGCAAACATCAACACATTCTTAATGTTGCTAGGGCCCTCATGTTTCAATCTAAAATTCCTGGAAATTTTTGGCCTTATGCCATCAAACATGCTGTCTTCTTGATTAATCGCGTTCCTTCTCCCGTTATTTTACACAAGACACCTTTTGAGCTTTTGTATAAACAAAAACCCAATTTTTCTATGCTCAAAGTTTTTGGTTGTCTATGTTTTGCTACAAAACACACCCCTCAACACAAATTTGATGCTAGATCTCGAAAGGGAGCCTTTTTGGGTTACGAAAATGGAATAAAAGGGTATGTTGTACTTGATTTAAGCAACAAAGAAATTTTTATTTCCAGAAATGTCTTGTTTCATGAAATGCAATTTCCCTTTCACAAATACAGCCCACACACTATAACCATAAGCCCACAAATGGTTACCATACCAGTACCACCCATAGCCCAAGACACATCTCCTAACCTCACCACTCCCACTCAACTAGACGGATCCACCATCTCCAATGAACCAGGCCCGATTCCTCCCTCTTCTCCAAATCCCATTTCGCCGCTCCTTATGCATCCAGAGACACCAAATTCTTCTCCCTCATCTCCAAATTCATCACCACATGAGAACCCTCCTCTACCTCGTCGTTCAAATCGACCAAGCCAACCACCGTCTTACCTCTCCGATTACAAGTGCGATCTTCCACCTCTAAAAACCGTTCAATCAACTTCAACGTGCTCTTTTCCTATACAATCCTCCATCACATCTGACATGCTTTCTCCCTCTCATCATCGGTACATCATGTCTCTGTCCTCTGAGTCTGAGCCCACCAGCTTTCACGAAGCCGCTCAACATCCATGTTGGCAAGAAGCCATGAGTCATGAAATTGAGGCCTTGATGATGAACCAGACTTGGGATATTTTTCAGACCCCTCCTCGTGTTCGACCCATTGGCTACAAATGGGTTTACAAAATTAAGAGATTACCTGATGGCAGCATCGAACGGTACAAAGCACGTCTTGTTGCGAAGGGGTACTCTCAAATTGAAGGTGTGGATTATTTTGAGACTTTCTCTCCTGTGGTCAAGATGTCCACAATTCGTGTGGTGCTTGCTCTAGCTTCAATTAATCACTGGACCCTTCAACAATTAGATGTGAGTAACGCATTTCTACACGGAGAACTATCTCGAAGATGTTTATATGATGATACCGCCTGGATCGCTCGGATTCAACCCCTCTCAAAGTTGCAAACTTTGCAAATCCCTTTATGGTCCGAAACAGTGCAAGCGTAAAGTGGTATGAGACATTATCCTCCCTTCTCTTGACTTATGGCTATCAACATGCTCATGCTGATCACAGTCTTTTCATTAAGAATCATCATTCCGAGTTCACTCGCCCTCATTATATATGTTGATGACATTGTTTTAACTGGTAATTCTCCTCGTGAAATCACTAACATCAAGAGGATTTTGCATTCCAATTTTCACATTAAGGATCTCGGCACATTGAAGTATTTTTTAGGTATCGAAGTGGCCCATTCAACGAAAGGGGATTTCACTATGCCAAAGAAAATATTGTCTTGACCTTCTCAAGGACTCGGGATGCTTGGTTGCAAGCCCTCCTCTACACCTATGGATAGCACTCTTCGACTCCATGCTGATTCCTCTAGCCCTCTTCCTGATCCACTGCCATACCGAAGGTTGGTTGGTCGATTGATTTACCTTACTAGCACTAGGCCTAACATAGCCTTTGCTACGCAACAATTGAGCCAATTTATGTCAAACCCCACTAAAGCTCATCACAATGCGGCCATCAAGGTTCTCCGTTATCTCAAAAGCTATCCTGGAAAAGGCTTGTTTTTCCCGGAAATTGTACTACTCAAATCCGCGTTTTTAGTGATGCAGATTGGGCAACTCGTGTAGACTCTAGACAATCCATAACCAGCTACGCCTCTTCATTGGTAATTCACTGGTTTCATGGAAGACAAAGAAACAGAATACAGTATCTCGTTCCTCTTCCGAAGCCGAATACCGCGCTCTAGCCTCCGCAACCTGTGAACTGCAATGGCTCATTTTTCTTCTTAGAGATTTGCAAGTTCTTCACTCACCTCAACCTATCCTCTATTGTGACAATCAAAGCGCTCTTCACATAGCCGCCAACCCCGTTTTTCATGAACGGACAAAGCACTTAGATATTGATTGTCATCTAGTTAGAGAGAAATCACAGTCTGGTCTTATGCAACTGCTTCCAGCTTCCTCTTCAAACCAATTGGCTGACATTTTCACCAAAGCCCTCCCACCTCGCCTTTTCATCGTGAATTTATCCAAGTCTGCAGTTAGTTGATATCTACCTACCTCCAGCTTGTGGGAGGCTAAAAGAAGAAGACCGTGATTAATTAGAGCATAATACAGTAGTTAATTCTCTTTTCTGTTTCTTACCCAGATGTACATTCTAGAATATATGAGCTGTAAATAGTACAGGAATATGCTTTATTCTCTCTTTTCTGTTATTCTTTTTCCTATATAAGTTGTAATCATTGCCCTGATGCAATACAGAAAATTCATTACAATCATTTCCTCGTATTCCTTTTTTTCTTTTAAAACCCTGTAATAACTGTTCAGAATTACAAAAGAAAATTGATTTTTTATCACAAACCATTTCAAGATTCACACAAGGTCAAGCCAATCTTGATGTTTTACTTGGGTCCCAAAAACTAATTTTTGATAAATCTGGAATAGGTTTTAAATCTAGGATGAAACCCAGAAAAACAAATGTAAGTAGGAAATCATACTCTGTAATCAAATGTTTTTACTGCATGAAGAAAGGTCACTCAGTAAAATATTGTAGAATCAAAAAGTATGTTATTCCTAAAGGAAGAATGAAGTGGGTGTTAGAATCGCGCAGCGGAATGTTCGCGTGGTCGGACAAAAACCAAGAGGGGGGGTGAATTGGTTTCTTAATAAAAATTAGGTTTTCAAAATTTTCCCCAAATTTTACCGATTAAAAACTGCGTAAATGTAAATAGAGAAGAGTAGAGAAGATTACACAGTAGGTTTATACTGGTTCGGATCAAAAGACCCTACGTCCAGTTGCTAATCACTCAAAAGAGGATTAACGCTGTCACTAAGAACAAATTGTTATAAACAGATTACAAATCAAAGAGATAAAGTAAAGACAACACCTCTCTTGAAATCCACAAGAGATGAAGAACAGACTTTCCCTAGAGACGGCACAAGCACACAATCCACTAAGAACTCCACTTAGTGATTCTTATCGCTTCTAGCCTCACACCGAGTTTCCAAAAGCCCCCTTTCCTTGCAACAAACAGTTCTCCGGCACTCACAAGCACTTAACTTTTGTATGGAAAGAGTTGTTCTTCATTTTCTGAGTGCCAAAGCAGAGTTTAAGTAGGGAAATTAGGGTTTAGGAATTGGGGATTTCGAAACTAGGGTTCTTGGTAATTGGGTTTTCGAAAATAGGGTTTGTTTGATGTTTAAAATCAGAAACAGACTGAAATAATCGATTATTTGGAGTAATAATCGATTAAAACAGAGCCATATACTTCGAACCCAATCCTCTCTGGATTAATCGATTATTTGGTGAAATAATCGATTATTCAGTATGGAACGGTATCGTAAATAATCGATTATTTTGTCGTTTTAATCGATTAAAACAGATGAGTTTGTATAGAAAGTGTTTTTCTCATCGTTTTAATCGATTATTTACCTATATAATCGATTAAAGCCGAGCCTGCATGATAAATTTGAGCATTTTGAAGCTTCTAAGTTACGGACTATGTACCGGCTATCTTAGACTCTAAAACTACAGACTCAATCAAACTAAAACAGAGTTATTACAATACGTAAATCATCAATCTTTAATCTTCAATACTCTAAGTCTTTAAGCTCTTGGATCATCATCAAAATCAACATTCTTCATGATCATTATTTGCAACATCAAGTCCTTGAATGTTCAACAATCTCCCCCTTTTTGATGATGATCAAAATTATCTTTTTAAAGCCCTTGTAATAACCTGTTTTATCTGTCATACTAACAAACACATTAAACATACCAGATAAAATTTAAAATTGAATCATAGGCTTTAAATTTTTCTCCCCCTATTTTGATTATAATCAAAAAGAACTCTGCAACATCAATCATAAGAGCTCCCCCTCAAAATATGCATAAGTTAGAGAAAGCTCCCCCTCAATCATAGCATGAAAGAAACATCAAATTTTATTTCATAATCATTCATCTATTACAACATCAAGACAATAACAAAAGAAAATACATCAATTATCTCTATATCAGACAGCTTTAATCGATTATTTCTAGCAAATAATCGATTATCAGAGGCATTTAATCGATTATTTCACGAAATAATCGATTATTCCAGAGGAGAATACCCTGTTTTGGACGTTTTGAGGAAAAATAATCGATTATTACTTCCAGTAATCGATTATTCCAGAGGCTATATCAAGTTTTTGAGATTTATGTGCATTATAACCTATGAATATCCTACAGTACGAATTTTAACATAACAATCATCCAAAAACAGTCAAATTAAGCAGAATTTAAGTTATTTCTAATATCCCTAAGTCTCTTCTAAGATCATAGAATCTATCCTTTGGTAGAGGCTTAGTAAATATATCTGCTAATTGACGTTTAGTGTCTACATATTCTATCTTACAGTTTCCTTTGCTGATATGATCTCTTAAAAAGTGATGTCTAATCTCAATATGTTTAGTCCTAGAGTGCATTACTGGATTCTTAGTTAGGTTGATTGCACTCGTATTATCACACATTAATGGAATGTCATTTAAATATATGCTATAATCCTCTAATTGTTGTTTCATCCACAGAATTTGAGCACAACAACTACCAACTGCAATATATTCAGCTTCAAGTGGTAGATAAAGCTACACATGCTTGTTTCTTAGAATGCCATGATATTAAGGATGAACCTAACAAATGACATGTCCCACTAGTGCTTTTCCTATCAATTTTACATCCACCATAATTAGCATCGAGAATATCCTAATAAACTAATACAAGCATCAGACGGATACCACAAGCCAAATCCAAGTAGTTCCTTTTAAGTATTTTAAAATATGTTTTACTCGCAATTAGATGAGATTCTTTAGGACAAGCCCGAAATCTAGCACACACACAGTACATAATGCATAATATCAGGTCTACTAGCAGTTAAGTATAATAGTGATCCTATCATACCTCTATACATAGTTTGATTTACTTCCAAACCTGATTCATCCTTGTCTAAATAGCATGAAGTTCCCATGGGTGTGTTAGCTTCCTTTGAGGTGTCCATACCAAACTTTTTGAGAATCTCTTTGCAGTATTTGGTTTGAGAGATGAAAGTGCCATCTTTAAGTTGCTTGATTTGAAGTCCAAGGAAGAATGTTAATTCTCCCATCATAGACATTTCAAACTCTCCCTGCATAATCTTAGCAAATTCTACACACAAAGAATTATCAGTTGATCCAAAAATAATATCATCAACATATACCTGGACCAATAAGATATGTTCTTTAACTTTCTTAATAAACAGTGTAGAATCAATTTTTCCTCTTGAAAAATCATTTGCAGTTAGGAAACTACTTAATCTTTCATACCAAGATCTAGGAGCTTGTTTTAATCCATATAATGCTTTCTTTAATTTGAAAATATGATTAGGATTATTAAAATCTTCAAATCCAGGGGGTTGCTCTACATACACTTCTTCTTTAATAAAACCATTTAAAAATGCACTCTTTACATCCATTTGATATAGTTTAAATTTCATCATAGATGCATAAGCAAGAAGTAGGCGTATAGCCTCTAACCTGGCCACAGGAGCATAAGTTTCATCATAATCTATACCTTCCTCCTGACAATAGCCTTTTGCAACAAGTCTGGCTTTATTCTTTGTTATATTACCATCTTCATCAAGCTTATTTCTGAATACCCATTTAGTTCCAATAACTTGATGTGAATCTTCTCTTGGGATTAATTCCCAGACTTGATTCCTTTCAAATTGGTTAAGTTCTTCTTGCATGGCTATGCACCATTGATCATCTTTAAGTGCTTCCTCAATGTTTTTAGGTTCAATCTGTGACACAAAAGCAACAGACATACAGAAATTTGTCATATTTCTAGTTCTTACCCCTTTTGAGATGTCACCTATGATGTTGTCCATTGAGAGTCCTCTAGGTGATTGCCATTCTTTTGCTAATTGAGGAGTTTGAAAAGGTTCATTATCCTCCAAATATAATTCATCAAGAGGCTCCTTTATATATTCATCATCACCTGCAAGTCTTTTATTTGACTCAAGAGGATTTCCCCCAAGGTCTACAATCTCATCAAAGGTAACATGTATAGATTCTTCTATATTCAAAGTTCTCCTATTAAACACTCTATATGCCTTGCTAGTTAATGAATAACCTAGAAAAATGCCCTCATCAGCTTTTGAATCAAATTTTCCTAGATTGTCCTTTCCATTATTTAGTACAAAACATTTACAACCAAAAATTTTCAAATGTGCAACATTAGGTTTTCTACCATTAAACAATTCATATGGAGTAGATTTTATAATTGACCTAATGAGCATTCTATTTAAAACATAACATGCAGTACTAACCGCATCAGCCCAAAAATATTTAGGAACATTAGATTCATTTAACATAGTTCTTGCAAGTTCCTCTAATGACCTATTTTTCCTCTCAACTACACCATTTTGTTGGGGAGTCCTAGGAGCAGAAAAGTTATGTAATATACCATTTTCCTCACAATAATTCTCAAACTTTTCATTTTGAAACTCACCACCATGGTCACTTCTTAAAACTTTAATTCTTAGGTCTTTCTCATTTTGTATTTGTTTAGCAAACTTTCTAAAGACCTTAAAAGCTTCACTTTTCATAGTTAGGAAAAATGTCCAAGTGTACCTAGAGTAATCATCAACAATTACAAGTCCATAATAATTTCCACCAAAGCTTTTTATCCTAGAAGGTCCAAATAAATCTAAATGTAATAATTCTAGGGGTTTTGAAGTGGAAATCACATTCTTTGATTTAAATGATGATTTAACTTGTTTACCTTTTTGGCATGCATCACACAATCTATCTTTTTCAAATTTCAATTTAGGCAATCTAATAACTAAGTCTTTTGATATCAATTTATTCAAATGATGCATGTTTATATGAGCCGCTCTTTTATGCCATAACCAAGGATTCTCTTCCTTAGCAACTAAACATGTTATACTAGACTCATGTAAACAATCCAAATCAATCAAATATATGTTGTTATGCCTAATGCCTTTTAATTCTACTTTTTCGGAATCTACTAAATGTATGGTGCAAAATTTGCTTTCAAAAGTTACCTTGAATCCTTTGTCACACAATTGGCTTATGCTAAGAAGGTTATGCTTTAATCCATCAACAAGAAGCACATCCTTAATCTCCAATGTGTTTGCACCACCTATGTTTCCAATTCCGAGAATCTTCCCTTTGTTGTTATCCCCATAAGTCACATATCCTTGTTCTTTGGCTTTGAAACTTACAAATTTCGTTTTATCTCCAGTCATATGTTTTGAGCATCCACTATCAAGATACCACATAGACTTCTTTGATTTGGAAGTTTCCTACAAAACAAGAACATAGTAAACTTAGGTCCCCACAACTTTTGGGTCCTTGAGGTTAGAGACATAACAATCTATTTAAAATACTGCAAAACAATTTATTCTTTGTGAGTTTTAAAAAGTTTAAGCAAAACTGTTTTTATAGAGGATTTTCAAAACTGCTGGTTTAATTAATTTGTTAAAAGATTCTTTTAATCTGTTAAAAGTGCAGTTTTAATCTGTTAAAACATCTTTTAATCGATTAAAACGCAGTGTAGAAAATTTTTTTAAGTTGTTTTAATCGATTGAAACGAAGTTTTTAATCGATTAAAAGATTTCTGATCGGTCATAACTAAATTCTGATCGATCATAACTGATTCTGACCGGTCATAATAAAATCTGATCGGTCATCCCGACCCTTTAAGTGATTTTAATCGATTGAAACGTGTTTTTAATCGATTGAAAAATTTCTGATCAGCTCATAATTAAAATCTGATCGATCACATTTGCTTCTGATCGGCCATAATTTGATTCTGATCGATCATCCTGACCCTTTAAGTAATTTTAATCGATTGAAACGTGTTTTTAATCGATTTAAAAGTTTCGACCGCTCATAATAAAAATCTGATCGATCAAAATGAGTTCTAAATGGTTTTAATCGATTAAAAACCAATTAGTATCGATTAAAATGTCTGTAAAAACACTTCTTTGAACATTCTAAGTGATTTTATTTGGTTCTTTCAAAACTGCATCAGCTTAAAAACATGTTTAAGAAAGCTTTTGTAAAAATACTATGTTTTTAGTTGTTTAAAACAATTTTAGAGGCATTTTGCAAAAATCTTTAAGTGAAGAACCTTCATGCAATAGAAAAGATAAAATGATTTTACCTAAGCATTCTGTTTAAAACATACAAAATGATCCATTTTCTTTGAATAAATAAAAGATACAAATAGTTCATTTAACTATAGGAACCCAAATATATTTTCCTTTAGGAACACCAAAATGTTTGATTTTACATCTATTTGAGGTGTGACCTTGTTTCATACAATAGAAGCATGCATTTGGAGTAGCTTTAGAATAAGATACATTATTAACATGACATGCTCTAGTTCCTTTTTCTACCCATATTCTTTTCTTTTTAGATTTACTCTTTTTCAAAGGAACTCTATGATTTACATTATTTTGAGCAAAAACCATTTCATTCTTCCTAAGATCATCAATTTCTTTTTCGGCTTTGTCAAGCAAATGGTTAAGAATATCTATGTCATATTCATGCTCTTTACAATTTGCACAAGCTAAGTCCTTATTCTCATCTAAGCATACAATTTTCGTATTAGCTACCTCCTTTTCTTCTAAACATGCAATTTTCAATTTTAAGGACTCATTTTCCTTTTCCGATTTTCTTAGATTCTTCTTTACTACTTTATATTCCTTTTTCATATCCATAAATGCAGTAAATAACTCATTATAAGCATTTTGTAATTCATCATGATCATTTTCTTCACAAGAGGATGAATCGAATCACTAACCTCAACATTCGAAGAATTGTTGTTATTTGCCATCAAGCAAATGTTTGCTTCAATTTCGAGTCGCTTGATTCTGAATTTGAATCACTGTCATCCCAAGCAATATATGCTTTCTTCTTGAATTGCTTTTTGCCCTTATGTTCATCATTTTTCTTGTTTGGGCATTCGGTCTTCATATGCCCCGCTTCACCACAACCAAAGCATTTTATATTAACGGAAGAATTTTCTTTTACCTTTCCCTTACCTTTGAAAGGATGTCTTCCTTTTGCTTTCATCATCTTGGTGAACTTCTTTATAAAAAGACTCATCTCTTCTTCATCAATTTCTGAGTCTTCTTCTTCTTCTTTCTTATTATTGCTTTTTGAAATCTCGGTTTTGAAAGCAAGGTTCTTCTTTTGATATTGACCCTCTTCCTCATTTAGTCTTCCAAGGTCAAGTTCATGCTCCCTAAGCTTTCCAAACAACGCCGCCATAGACATAGTGGCAAGATTTTGTGACTCCGAGATGGCCGTCACCTTTGGTTGCCATTTCCTATCCAGAGATTTCAAAATTTTAACATTTAATTCATCAACGTCAAAAATTTTACCTAGTCCGATGAGATGGTTCACGATATGAGTGAAACGTTTTTGTACGTCAAATATCGTTTCGCCCGGTTGCATCCGAACATTTCGTACTCTTGAATTAGAGAATTTTTACGTGCTCTTTTGACGTCGTCAGTTCCTTCGTGGGTTACTCTAAGCATTTCCCACATTTCCTGTGCACTTTTACAAATAGAAATTCCGTAGAACTCATCAAGGGTTAGAGCGAGATGAAATAATGTTTCTAGCCCTAACATCAAATTGTACTTTTCGACTTTCGTCTGCAGTCCATCTATCAAAAGGTTTAAGAACGTCAACACCGTTCTCCGTAATTTTAGGAACAAATGGACCGTTTAAAATTGCGTCCCAAACACCTCTATCAACAGTACTCTAAAAATATTTGCATACGTACTTTCCAAAAAGGATAATTTTGACCCGCAAAAAGTGGGGGTCTGTTGATAGACGCACCTTCGGCAAAAGTTTGATTTTGTCCGGCCATTTTCGAAAAGTTTGAATGACTATCAAAGCAAGCTCGATACCACTTGTTAGAATCGCGCAGCTGAATGTTCGCGTGGTCTGGACAAAAACCAAGAGGGGGGTGAATTGGTTTCTTAATAAAAATTAGGTTTTCAAAATTTTCCCCAAATTTTACCGATTAAAAACTGCGTAAATGTAAATAGAGAAGAGTAGAGAAGATTACACAAGTAGGTTTATACTGGTTCGGATCAAAAGACCCTACGTCCGAGCTGCTAATCACTCAAAAGAGGATTAACGCCGTCACTAAGAACAAATTGTTATAAACAGATTACAAATCAAAGAGATAAAGTAAAGACAACACCTCTCTTGAAATCCACAAGAGATGAAGAACAACTTTTCCCTAGAGACGGCACAAGCACACAATCCACTAAGAACTCCACTTAGTGATTCTTATCGCTTCTAGCCTCACACCAGGTTTCCAAAAGCCCCCTTTCCTTGCAACAAACAGCTTCTCCGGCACTCACAAGCACTTAACTTTTGTATGGAAAGAGTTGTTCTTCATTTTCCGAGTGCCAAAGCAGAGTTTAAGTAGGGAAATTAGGGTTTAGGAATTGGGGATTTCGAAACTAGGGTTCTTGGTAATTGGGTTTTCGAAAATAGGGTTTGTTTGATGTTTAAAATCAGAAACAGACTGAAATAATCGATTATTTGGAGTAATAATCGATTAAAACAGAGCCATATACTTCAGAACCCAATCCTCTCTGGATTAATCGATTATTTGGTGAAATAATCGATTATCTGTATGGAACGGTACGAAATAATCGATTATTTTGCTGTTTTAATCGATTAAAACAGTGAGTTTGTATAGAAAGTGTTTTTCTCACTGTTTTAATCGATTATTTACCTATATAATCGATTAAAGCCGAGCCTGCATGATAAATTTGAGCATTTTGAAGCTTCTAAGTTACAGACTATGTACCGGCTATCTTAGACTCTAAAACTACAGACTCAATCAAACTAAAACAGAGTTATTACAATACAGAAATCATCAATCTTTAATCTTCAATACTCTAAGTCTTTAAGCTCTTGGATCATCATCAAAATCAACATTCTTCATGATCATTATTTGCAACATCAAGTCCTTGAATGTTCAACAGTGGGTTCCAAAAATTAATTCATTTCAAATAACCTAATTGGACCCAGTAATCATAAAGCGTACCAGAAAAATTCTTAATTTGTTTTGCAGGGACAAAGTCTGGGAATCCCTTGGAGTTCAGAGCTGCGAATCAGGTTTTGTTTGTCTAAACTGATTGTTTTAATTGATATAAACCAAGTATTAATCGATTAAAATAACTTACGTAAATTCGCACGTACCATTTTAATCGATTGAAATGACGAATTAATCGATTAAAATGTTCTCAGGATTTGAGTTTAGCTTTTTTAATCGATTAAAATGAATTTATATCAACTAAAAACACTAAGCTATCAAATTTAACCGATTCATTTTCATTTTAATCGATTTAAATTTTGTTATCATTTTTTTTCTCATTCAGTACAAAACTAATCGATTCTTTTATGAAATAATCGATTAATCCATTGTATCAGTTTCAAACCTAATATTAAAGATTAAATTAATAGGTTAATTAGTTAGTTAATCGATTAATTAGGTTCTGTAAATAAGTTTTATGACATCCAATTAAAGATTGGTAAGCAAATCAAATTCAAAATTCCAAGTTTTTATGATAATCAGAATCTGCATAATATGTTTATAATTTCTTTGACCAAGTCAAACATATTCTCAAGATCAGTTTAGTTGATTCACCCAATGGCCAGAAATCTGTGTTTTTGTTCTTTGGTAAAGGGGACAATTGCAGTTAAAACTGAAACATTGCAGTTTTGTCTCTTTCGATTTAAAAAATTTGAAATCCGTTTGAAATCCTTGGATTCACTATAGTATACATTAGAGAATTTAGTTTCTTTCATTACTGCTTTGAATAGCGGCTAGACAATCATGAATAATACCGAATGAGTCTCGGACATGTCCGATTCAAGTAGTCTGTTATGGAATATTCAATTTCATTTCAATGGCACAAATTTTCATGATTGGAAAGCGAAGGTCGAACAAATCTTTGAATTGGAAACTAGACTAGTGGAATAATGTGGGAAAGTTATTATTGTTATCCATGAATGGAAAAGTTTTTTATTTTGACAACAACATAGACATGATTCAAGTCGTAGATGTCTACATTTCTCTTAATACTTTACATGGAATGCTCAGCGTGGTAATACTGGTACAAATCAAAGGAAACCGCCTTCCCTCAATGAAGGCAAATTTCGTGACGAATACGATGCTTTTTGATGCCCATGATAATAGTGATGTATGAAATATGTATGGATATGGTTATTGACCTAGGAAGTTCTGGATTGTTGTCATCACTAGTTCTGTTTTGTATGCATGTGTTCCAAGATATGATACCACTCGGAAACAACAAAGTTGAAGAAAATTCATTCCTCAAAGATGATGATGACTGATCCATTTGAAGGGAGGAATAACACGCTATCATTTCCTTCATACTACATTAAGAATGCAGTTATTTGCTTGAATGGTGATGACTGCAAGGTTTGAAATGGGTTGGCTACTATTAAAGGAGAGTCTCGATCTCGGTACATCATTAACCTCGTGATTCACGCGACTTATGGTATCGTGCATTCGTGTGGGATTTGATATCGAAAGTACGTCGATCAAGTACATGGTTTTGCCTCTAATGTGTAGTAGATGATAATTCCATTTGTAAGGTCAACCGTGGATCGTAATACGTACAATAGTAACAAGTAAATTCCATGCAAAAGATTACTTTACAGGAAACGTTTCGTGTCTATTGTCGATACATGAGAGACAACTGTTGGTGTCTTAATGGTTGATAAAGCAAAATTGGTTCCAACGAAAAGTGAAGCCTATGGCCTTTTAAAGTTGGTAGGGATCAAATGACTGAGTCATGAATTTTGATATCCGACACAAATAATCGTGGAAGTATGGATAAAAAGGGTCCCTTCTCATCTTTCTCTACTCGCTTATTTTTTATGCTTATTTTTCCGGGTCCGTAATATTACTAGTTATATACCGGGCACATTATCTTTAGCTTTGAATTAATATAATGTAGGTTTAATTCAATTCAAACTAGCATAGATAGAATTCAATATAGATCCCCGAGAGCTTTAGTCGATACAAGATCGAATTAATCGATTAAATTGATTAAAGGGAACACTTTTCATAACAAAACAATCGATTATAACTTCGTATCAATTGATTAAAATCTTTAAAAATTAGCTTACATTAGTATAATTAGCTAAATAAGATCTTATTGTGATTTTGATGGATCTATTAGTGAAAATTTAATCAATGTAGTTGATATTGTTGTTAAACACCCTTCTAGATGATCAGTTTTACAAAACATCTACTAGATTAATGATGATAAATTCGTTTCAAACATTTCATAGTTTTCAAAACTGGGTGTTTTAATCAATAAAAAATCTTTTAAATCGATTAAAAGAATTTATACAACATTTTTCTTTACTGTTTTAATCGATTAAAAGTCGAAATAATCGATTAAATTCACTAATGTTTCATATCTTTGAAATTCTTAAAGGTTTTAATCGATTAAAATTTTATTTCAATCGATTAAAATCATTAACAAGAACATTTTAATCGATTCTGTCCTGTTTTTAATCGATTTTTATTCTGGAAAGAAAAATTAAAGGCTTTAGTTAATGGTTGTTCTTGTAACATGCTACTAAAGCGTGATTCCCTTATCTTTACACGTGTTAATTGTATTCATTACAAACGTGTTAATGAAGATAAGTTTGAATCAACTTTGATTGATCTTCACATGAGTAAAATATCGTATTTCTAATTTTTTCTATTTCTACAAATCCTTTCAATACATACCTGTTCATTATTTCTCTTCTGTTCCCTAATTTTTTTTTTATGAAGTCAAAAGGGGGAGAAATATTTGCTTTTACTTTTGATAAAGTTAAAGGGAGAAATAACTCTTTATTTAAGGGGAGCAACAATTTAGGGGGAGAAATAGGAAGATAATTCATTCTTGATTACTCACTAATCTGTATTATCAAGTGACTTCTTTTGCAGAGTTTTGTTTTTCAAAAGTGGTGTTTGTCTTCATCAAATAGGGGGAGACTGAAAGTGATGAAGATCTTATTGAAATACATTGGCAAAGATCTCATTGATTTGATGAAGTCAAAGATGAAGTCAAAAGTCAACTTTGCAGCGGTCAACAAGTCACTTTGATAAAAGAGTAGAAAGATTAGTGTGTCTACAAAATGCTTAGGTAAAATCATTTTATCTTTTCTCGCTGCATGAGGTTTCTTCACTTAAATGATTTTGCAAAATGCCTCTAAAATCATTTTAAACAATTAAAAACAAAGTATTTTGACAAAAGCTTTCTCAAACATGTTTTTAACTGATATAGTTTTGAAAGAACCAATTAAAATCATTTAGAATGTTCAAAGAAGTGTTTTTACAATATTTTAATCGATACAACTTGATTTTAATCGATTAAAACCATTTAGAACCCATTATGATCGATCGAATACAAATATGACCGATCGGAATCAGATGTGATCGATCATATTTGAATTATGAGCGATCGAATTTTTTCAATCGATTAAAACACGTTTCAATCGATTAAAATCACTTAAAGGTTCAGGATGATCGATCGAATGCAATTATGACCGATCAGAATCGCTTATGATCGATCGAATTGAGTTATGACCGATCGAACTCTTTCAATCGATTAAAACACGCTTTAACCGATTAAAACAACTTGGAAAAATTATGTACGAGTTTTAATCGATTAAAACTTATTTTTATCAGCTTATAATAACTTGAAAAGTTTTACAAGAAAGTTTTGCAATATTTAAATCGATTGAATCGCTAAACAATCGATTAAATAAACTTAGAAGATTTTCTCGTAAAGTGTTTTAGCTGATATAAACGTTGTCGTATCAGCTTAAAACAAATCATTAAAGAATCAAGAACGTATTAATGGATTAAAAGGACTTTTAACAGATTGAAACGACTCTTTTAACAGATTAATTAATGCAGCAGTTTTGAAAATATTCTATAAAATCAGAGTTGCTTGGAACTTTTTCGACATCAGTTTTTACACATCCTTAAGCAATCAATCAAGCAACTTTAGCACTCTTTTCAAGAAAGATTCGTGGCAGTTTTTGAGAAGTTCTTTAAAAATCTTTTTTGAGGCATATTGCTTTTCTTTAAAGAAGAAACTCACTGCAGAATAGCATAAACTGGTTTGAGCTTTCTAGTTTCTTCTTTTTCAATTCTTTTACATTCTTTTGGTATTGTTTGGTGCCTGGAATTTGGGCACTGGTTTCTCTGCAGCTGGAATTTGGTTGTAGAGGTTGTCAAGAACTGGAATTTGGTTCTTGGTGAAAGGATAGGTGTTGGTGAGAGGTTGAGTGCAGGAACTGGAATTTGGTTCTTGTGATAGATTAGGTGTAAGATTGTTGAATCTGTAAAACATTTGATCTAGTGGAACCCAGCTGGAATTTGGCTGGAGACTGGACGTAGCTCTGGTATTGGGTGAACCAGTATAAAATATCGGTGATATCTTTCTTAACACTACAAGAAAATCGCGTATTACCGACGGATATTTACCGACGGATTTGTATCCGTCGGAAAATAATTATTACCGACGGAAATTAGCGACGGATATAAAATATTTGTGGTATTTGATCTTACCGACGGATATATCCGTCGGTAAATCCGTCGATAAATTAATAATTAATTACCGACGGATATATCCGTCGGTAAATTCATCTGTAAATTACCAACGGATATTTCCGTCTGTAAATTATCAATTAGTAAATATTCAACTAATTAAAAAATTAAATATTTTTTATTTAATAATTTCATTTAATCATAATTAGATTAATTTATAATAATTTCTTAAATTAAATAATTTAAAAAAATAAATATTTAATTATATATAAATATATAAAAATATATAAAAACATATAAAAATATTTAATTGTATATAAATATATATATATATATATACATATATATAAATATATATATATATATATATATATATATATATATATATATATATATATATATATATATATATAAATATATAAATATATATAAATATATACATATATATAAATATATACATATATATAAATATATACATATATATAAATATATACATATATATATATATATATATATAATATATAAATATATAATATATAAATATATAAATATATAAATATATAAATATATAAATATATAAATATATAAATATATAAATATATAAATATATAAATATATAAATATATAAATATATAAATATATATAAATATATAAATATATATAAATATATAAATATATAAATATATATAAATATATATAAATAATATATAAATATATAAATATATAAATATATAAATATATAAATATATAAATATATAAATATATAAATATATAAATATATAAATATATAAATATATTTGTATATAAATATATTTGTATATAAATATATTTTATTTGTAAATTATTATCGAAAATTTCGGTAGCTTAGTGGTTGGAGTATCGACCTCTAACTCTAAGGTTCCGGGTTCGAATCCTACCAATGACAATTATCTTAATATGATAATAATTGAAGCCTATAAAAATGTAATAGGGAAAAATAATTAATAATAAATAATAAAAATATAAAGGGAAGGGGTATTCTATAAAATAAATAATCTATATAAGTTATTCTATAAAATAAATAATCTATATAAGTAAAATATTTAATAAATAATAAAAATATTACCGACGGATTCCTGTCCGTTGGTAATTTCGTCAAACATTTAGCGACGTATATATCCATCGGTAATTTCCGACGGATTTTTGGCCGTCGAAAATCCGTCGGTAAATGGATATTACCGACGGATTTTTGTTATTACCGACGGATTTTGACCGTCGGTAATATCAAAATTTCTTGTAGTGTAACCTTTCTCTCCTTTAAATTCTGTTGGTGCATTATTTTGATTGATTGCTTTGTGATTCAAGAACAGATCTTTAAACTTAATTTTCGAATTAGATAATCTGTTATTTGCGAAAAACTTTCAAAGATCAATTCACCCCCCCCCCTCTTGATCTAAAACTACTTTTCTAACACTATTCAAAGTGACAATGGTGGAGAACTTGTAAATGAAAAGTTTGAACTATTATGTGAAAAGTATGGCATAAAACACAATTTTTCTGCTCCAAGAACTCCTCAA
This sequence comes from Sphenostylis stenocarpa, assembly GCA_963425845.1. NCBI lineage: Eukaryota > Viridiplantae > Streptophyta > Magnoliopsida > Fabales > Fabaceae > Sphenostylis > Sphenostylis stenocarpa. The sequence continues at coordinate 20,273,460 of OY731398.1, forward strand.
CAGAATGGTGTTGTGGAAAGAAAGAACAGATCCATTGTGGCACTTGCTAGAACAATGCTTTGTGAAAATTCTTTACCTAAATACTTTTGGGCAGATGCAGTAAACACTGCTTGTCATGTTTTGAATAGAGTCTTGATTAGACCCATGCTTAAGAAAACCCCATATGAACTGTACAAAGGAAGAAAACCCAACATAAACTATTTCAGGGTTTTTGGATGTACATGTTTTGTTTTAAACAATGGGAAAGAAAATATTGGCAAGTTTGATGAAAAATCTGATAAAGGAATCTTTCTTGGCTATTCTACTAACGGCCATGCATATAGAGTCTACAATTTAAGACCGAAATCGTTGAAGAATCAAGTACATGTTGTTTTTAATGAGTCTCCTCGAGTGTTGCGTAATAAAACAACAGGTAATGCAGATGATGGCGATTTAACCGATAATTCTTATCGCTTAAAACATCCCAATGGCTCGGATCAAGATACTCGTCGAAGAAGGTGATCAATCAATTGATCCTGCAAAAGCTGATCCACCAGGAATTATCGAAGAACAGGAAGAAGATATCCTGGATGAGCTTCCTAAAGAATGGATTGTCCCAAGAGATCTTTCTCTAGACAATGTCATTGGGCAAATCAATAAGGGAGTATCCACTAGACATTCTCTTAATCAATTCTCGCAATCATATGGCATTCATTTCACAAATTGAACCTAAAACTCGTTAAGGATGCATTAAATGATGAATACTCGGGTTAGTGCTATGCATGATGAGCTTAATCAGTTTGAAAGGAATAACGTGTGGGAATTAGTTCCTAAAACCAAAGATATCAATGTAATTGGTACTAAGTGGGTATTCAAAAATAAACTAGATGAACACAGCATTATCACTAGAAATAAACCTAGATTGGTAGCCAAAGGATATAACCAACAGGAAGGAATTGATTTTGATGAAACCTTTGCACCTGTAGCTAGACTTGAAGTTGTTAGACTATTATTAGCTTATGCTTGTATTAGTGGTTTCAGATTACTACAGATGGATGTCAAGAGTGCCTTTCTAAATGGACTCATCAATGAAGAAGTTTATGTTTCTCAACCTCCTGGTTTTGAAAATCACAAGCATCCTGACCATGTCTACAAATTAAAAAAGGCTTTTTATGGTTTAAAGCAAGCTCCTAGACAATGGTATGAGAGGCTAAGTAACTTCTTAATTGATCAAGGATACAAATGAGGTGAAGTTGATAAAACCTTATTCATTAAGAAATCTGGAACTGACATTATTCTGGTGCAGGTGTATGTTGATGATATCATTTTCGGTTCTACTAATAATGCCTTGTGTAATAAGTTTGTTAAGAAAATGCAAAGTGAATTTGAGATGTCTATGATGGGAGAATTAAATTTCTTCCTTGGTCTCCAGGTTAAGCAATTAAGAAATGGCATTTTTCTAAGTCAATCTAAATACCGTAATGAGTTGTTGAAGAAATTTGATATGCACAATTGCAAAGAATCCTCTACACCCATGTCTACTAACTCATTGCCTAGATTTAGATGAAAAAGGGAAATCTGTTGATCAAACTAAATATAGAGGTTTGATTGGTTCTCTCGCTATATCCGACTACTAGTAGGCCCGACATTATGTTCGGTGTGTGCCTTTGTGCTAGATTTCAGTGCAAATCCAAAGGAATCTCATCTTACCGCCGCTAAAAGGATTCTCAAGTACCTTAAAGGAACCATTAATGTCGGACTATGGTATCCTGAAGGTGCATCTCTTAAACTTGTTGGATTTTCTCGATTCCGACTTTGCAGGATGTAGATTGGACAGGAAAAGTACCTCCGGTACATGTCATTTACTGGGAAGCAGTCTCATATCGTGGCACAACAAAAAGCAAGCATGTGTTGCTCTTTCAACTGCAGAAGCTGAATACATTGCGACTGGGAGTTGTTGTGCTCGCAGTATCTATCTTAAACAACAACCGAAAGATTATGGAGTGGCTCTTAACACGGTACCTCCGGTTTGTGATAATACTAGTGCAATAAATCTAACTAAGAATCCTATTCAACACTCTAGAACTAAGCATATTGAAATTAGACATCACTTTATTAGAGAACATGTATCTAGGGGTGATTGTGAAATTTTATTCATTGAAACTGAGAAACAGTTAGTTGACTTATTCACTAAACCACTTCCTAGAGATAGACTTAATATGCTTAGAACTGAATTAGGAATTCTGGATATATCTAGTATTGAATAATTGATTCTTTATTGTGATTATGTGCTTTTTAACAGGTTGATAACATGCTCAATCGATTAAAATTGTCTAAAAATCTTAAAATTATGTGTTTTAATCGATTGAAATTGCGAAATAATTTGTTGATTTCCTGATTCTCAATCTTTGTTCATGATATGTTACCAGTTCAATCGATTAAATAAGCTTTTAATCGATTTATTTCAATAACCTTGTAGCTCTGCATATTTTTCTCTTGTAAATCAATCGATTAAATCTTCGATTCAATCGCTTTATTTTACTCCTGATAATCTGCGTCTATATCAGAAATTGAAAAATCAATTAATTTCATGGAAAATCAATTAGTTAATTTTTCCTAGGGTTAGTAGTGTATGCGTTGCCTCTAATCAATTACTCGCAGATTGTGCTTGAGTGCATTTACAACTCGGGATCAGCTTCAACTACTCTCTTAAATATCAAAGTTATCCAATAAAAGTTGAATGACCGTGATTGGATATCGATGTGAGGGTAATTAAGTTGCACAAGTAACAATTCTCTCTCTCCACCTTTACCATCCCTCGCTGCCGAGCGTAACAACAAGAAATCATTAAAGACAAAATTGTCTATTCAAAGAAGATGAAGGGACCGAGTGTTCTCATTTCATCTTAGCATAAAATAGTTGTTTGAAAAGCTTATACTTCTTCTTGAAAACATTCTCTCTTCTCTGTTTTTCTGTTTCATCTCACGAATAAGCATGTCCAAGCGCACCAAATCAGGAAGGAAGAAGTTCAGCAAAGGAGAATCCTTTGCTGCTGTGCAAGAAACATCTGTAGGAGGGCGCATTGAATCCTGGTTCAATGGGAACCAAGAGAAGATGGATTTGTTCATTCATGAAATGAGCAGGAAACAAATCAATATACCCAAGGTTCTAAAATTTTCATGGTTGGACGTCGAAGGGTTCGTAGATGTTCGAAACCGCTACAACATCGAAACTTCGAAGTTCTTTGAGCTCAATGGTAGGATTTATCCCGACCTTATTAAAGTCTTCTTCACTAACCTGTCATTTGAAGGGTCTACTCTAAAAACTCAAGTCAAAGGAGTGGAAATAGAGATTACTCCCACTGTCTGGAAAGATGTTGCTGGTCTCAAAGATGAAGGAGTAAAAGTTACCAAAGGGTATACCACTGATGTGGAAGAATTTAACAAAGTTCAGTACTTTCGCTCTTGTTTGCGAAATAAGAGGGACTCCGTAAGTTCCTTCAACACTAGAAAGTTGAAGCTTGAAGAAAGGATCCTTGCATTCATAGTGGCCTGGCAGCTTACTCCCGGGGGAGCAATCATGCAAGTACTAAATGAAGGAGATTTGGTATCGATGTATTGTATTCACCACGTAATAAGAGTGAACTCGGGTTTTTGTCATCAAGGATCATATGATCAAAGCGAAAAGGCTAAGTGATTTTAGGTATCCTTATGCAATATTGATTTCTAAATTTTTAACTCATTTCGGTGTTGATTTGGAAGGAGAATTAGCTGAAACTATTCGCCCCACAAATGAAGTTAACAACTCTGTCCTTCATAAAATGGGATTCATCAAAATTGACGGTGAGTGGATTTCAAAAGAAGAAGCTGGGAGAGAAGAAGAAATTGAAGAAGAAGAACAAGAGGAAGATGATGATACTAGTATCCCGAGTGTTGCTGCAGCAAGATCAACAGACCCTATGGAAGATGTCATAGAAGAGCAGTCTCCATTGGAAGTAATTCCTTATACTCCACAACCTGACCGTGGCACGCTTCTCTCACAGTTCGAAAGGACTATGCTGCATCAGATGAATGAACTGCAAACCAATCAAAGGAGGCACATGGAGATGACATTTGCTCTGAGAGCTCGCCAGCACCGTCTGGATGAAGATTTCATTGCCAGATTTCAACACATTGACAATCAACTGGAAGATATCTTCAATAGAATTGGTGATCTTCAATTCAATCAGGGTCCCTGGAATGGTGATGAATGAAGTCTTGTTTTTTATGTGTTTTGTTCTCTTGTTTCTTTTCCTTGTTTTTTTTTTGGGTACCTACGTGGTACTGTTGGACTGTAACTAAACACTTTATTTGATGAAGTCTGTTGAACATTCAAGGACTTGATGTTGCAAATAATGATCATGAAGAATGTTGATTTTGATGATGATCCAAGAGCTTAAAGACTTAGAGTATTGAAGATTGAAGATTGATGATTTCTGTATTGTAATAACTCTGTTTTAGTTTGATTGAGTCGGTAATTATAGAGTCTAAGATAGCCGGTACATAGTCTATAACTTAGAAGCTTCAAAATGCTCAAATTTATCATGCAGGCTCGGCTTTAATCGATTATATAGGTAAATAATCGATTAAAACAGTGAGAAAACCACTTTCTATACTAAGTCACTGTTTTAATCGATTAAAAAGCAAAATAATCGATTATTTCGTACCGTTCCGTATGGATAATCGATTATTTCACCAAATAATCGATTAATCCGAGAGGTTTGGGTTCCGACGTATTTGGCTTCGTTTTAATCGATTAAAACTCCATTTAATCGATTTTTCCAATCTGCTTTCGATTTTAAACTTCAAACAAAACCTATTTTCGAAAACCCAATTACCAAGAACCCTAGTTTCGAAATCCCCAATTCCTAAACCCTAATTTCCCTACTTAAACTCTGCTTTGGCACTCGTAAAAGAAGAACAACTCTTTCCATACAAAAGTTAAGTGCTCGTGAGTGCCGGAGAACTGTTTGTTGCAAGGAAAGGGGGCTTTTGGAACCTGGTGTGAGGCTAGAAGCGATAAGAATCACTAAGTGGAGTTCTTAGTGGATTGTGTGTTGTGCCGTCTCTAGGGAAAGCTGTTCTTCATCTCTTGTGGATTTCAAGAGAGGTGTTGTCTTTACTTTATCTCTTTGATTTGTTAACTGTTTGTAACAATTTGTTCTTAGTGACAGCGTTAATCCTCTTTTGAGTGATTAGCAACTGGACGTAGGGTCTTTTGATCCGAACCAGTATAAACCTACTGTGTAATCTTCTCTACTCTTCTCTATTTACATTTACGCAGTTTTTAATCGGTAAAATTTGGGGAAAATTTTGAAAACCTAATTTTTATTAAGAAACCAATTCACCCCCCCTCTTGGTTTTTGTCTGACCACGCGAACATTCTGCTGCGCGATTCTAACAAAGTCAAATAGGGGGAGAAGTGTTTGCTTATAACTGTCACTACACACACACCACAAAATAATATATGTCTCTGTTCTGTTATTACTTGTGCAGGTGCAGTGGTTATTTGTCTCCATCAAATAGGGGGAGATTGAAGCACTTGTTGGATTTGATGAAGACATATTGAGTTGATATAGTTTAGTTTGTGGGTGTGTAGATGAATAGGTTAGGAGTTTAAAACTTAATCTCTTGATAGGCCAATAGATCTTGTGATAAGCGCCTTGAAATGATGCATCTCATTGAACTCATTTTTCTGCATGAAAAACTAACCTTTAAGCATTAAAAGAACAAACTAAGTTTTTCAATCTGTTGAAAAAGAGTTTTCAATCTGTTAAAATCACTTAACATAAGAAGTGTGGATTTGTAGTCAAAATATCAATTGGTTGAATCGCAGAATCAACAGGTTAAAAATGTTCTTAATGATTTTTTCAAATATTAAAGGTTTCACATTTTCAATCTGTTGAAATGTTTTTTAATCTGTTGAAACAGAGAGACCATTTTTTCAGTCTAAGAGTTCATAGGATTTCAATCTGTTGAAATGTTTTTTAATCTGTTGAAACAGAGAGCTATCATTTTTTTCTAACCTACTTCAATCCATTGAAAACACGAATTAATCGATTGAATGAAGTTTTAAATAAAATCAATCGATTGAAATATCGTTTTAATCGATTGAAAAGTATTATGATCGGTCATAATGCTATTCTAATCGATCATAACTGATTCTAACTTGTCATACTATTATTCTGATCGATCATTTGCTACTCTGAATCAGTTTAAACATTATGGTTCCTTCTTTTATTCTATAAATACAGGTTTGATCTATCTTTCGAAATATACAATTTGAGAAAACATTTGAAAGCAATCTTAGAGCTATCATATCTGTGACTTTCTCTGTGCATTCAAAAACTTTTCATATCATAAGGTGCTTTGATCAAGATTGTTGTTCATCAAAGAGAGAAAGTTCTGAGTTAGAATTGCTTCTGGACATCTATACTGTTAAAGCTGCAGTCCAGGTTTTTTCTTTTCATATTCTTGTTTAAAGTGTGATTGTGTAGATTAGGTTTTGAATCTGCACTGGTTACAGTAACTGGATTTGGTTACTGGGAGGTTTTCAAGAGTCTATCTTGTGGGTTTGTGAGATAGTTCTTGGGGTAGATTGGTGAATATCTACTGATTGTAATTTTCACTTGGAATTAGTGGAACTTGGAAGATTTGTCAAGAACTGGATGTAGCTCTGGTAAAGAGTGAACTAGTATAAACTTTTGTGTTGATTTTCTGCTTTCATCTCTTTTATTTCTTGTTCATATTCATGCTGTAAGTAAAATCAAATCTACCTATTGTAAGAATTGAATAAAGATAAATCATTCTTCCCAAAGAAAGTGTGTTTTGCGAAAAAGTTTTCTAAAGTTCAATTCACCCCCCCCCCCTCTTGAACTCAACCATTAATTCTTACACAATCCAATTTGATTCTCCTAAGTTTTTGTTTCACAGGTCGGAACCCCTCTTTCAATGGCAATCTATGTTCCACTATACTCGCGTCGAGCCCAGGCATGTCATGATAAGACCAAGCGAATACATCTATATATTCCTTCAAAAGCTGTATCAATCCCCTTTTTATGCTAATTTCTATTTGGGTGCCGACGTTCACCCTTTTCTCATCATCCCCTTCCCCCAAATTAACAGTTTCTATCTCTTCCTGATGCGGTTGTATGATGCGTGTTTCCTTTTCCAGCATTCTTTGCATGTCCGGAGAAATGGTCTCTTGCTCACTGTCGGACTCGACCCATTCGCTTTCAGTTTCCGGGGTCCACAGAGATTCATCAATCACAGATATGATGTGTTTTAGGTTCTGTTTTAGTCATAGATTTTATTATTCAATTATTTTCGAAAGAGTAATAAATAGAAGAGGGAAAAGAATGAATATGAAAAAATGTCTCGTGTATTAAAGAAAGTGTAAATGTATGTACAAGCCCTTTTAATCAGAATTCCTGCGGCCACGGGCGGGGACCGCAGGAGATAAAGAGAAAAGCTTAAAAAAAAAACCCTAGGGCTGATCCTCCCAGTCCTCCCTCTCTGTTACTCTGGCTTCGACAGAGGTTTGGCGTCGACATCGAAAGCAGAGGCATCGAAAGTTATCCACCTGGCGTCGATTAATTCTTGAACCCGATACTTAAGGGTCAAGCAATTTTCTGTAGAGTGTCCGGGTGAACCCGAGTGGTAAGCGCATTTCTCGTTTGGCTTATACCATTCGGGATAGGGGGTTCCAACTGCTTCTTGGGAGGAACGCAGGTTAGGAGTTTAGCCTCCAACAACTGAGGCAGCAGCATTCCATAGGAAGTGGAGATTGGAGTGAACTTCCTCTCTTTCTTGCGAGGTTGCTAGCCGTTGGTGGGGCAGAAGAAGGAGTGGCAAAGTTGATCGCATGCACAGATTCGTCCTTCTTCTTGCCAGCAGGCTTCCTGAACGAGACACCAGCTTGGGAAGACTATGTTATCTTCCCGCTTCTCAGTCCCTGCTCCACTCTTTCACCCACAGTGACTATGTCCGAAAAAAGGTTAGAGGTACTGGCTATTGCCTTGTCGTAGTACGCTCCAGTCAGTGAATCTATGAACATAGCCACTGTCTCCTTATCCGTCAAAGGAGGCTCTATCTGGGATGTCATTTCCCTCCATCTTTGGGCGTACGCTTTAAAAGGTTCGTCGCTCCTTTTGCTTAAAGTCCTGAGATCTGACCTATCAGGGGTCAGGTCAATGTTGTATCGGTAGCGACGAAGAAAAGCATCAGCCAATTGTTTCCAGCTCTGGACCTGCCCTCTCTCTAGTTGCACATACCAATTGAGAGCTGTATCCTCCAGACTCTCCTGGAAGCAGTGGATCAGAAGTTTCTCGTTTTCAGCATGGGCGGCCATCTTACGACAATACATCATAAGATGGTTTTTTGGGCAGGTCATCCCGGCGTACTTGGGGAAGTCCGGGATTTTGAATTTGGGAGGGAAATGGATGTTCTTCACCAGGCACATGTCCGCCACCTCCTTGACGTCAAAGTTGTGCCCCTCCACCGCCTTTAGTCTTTCTTCTAGGGCAGAGATTTGTTGTTTGGATACCTCTGGGGTAAGGATGCGTGCAGTCTTAGCATCCTTCCCGTCATAGAAGTACTCCTCTTCCTCTTCCTCATGGTGAGGGATGTGTTCAGCTTGGGCTTCGCCCTTACTCTGACCCTGGCGTACGACCTCCATCAGTTGGGTCACTTGCTCGCGGAGGGTATTGACCTCCGCAGTGAGCTTTCGCTTTTGCTCTTCTAAGTTTTTCATTGCCTTTGCCTTTTGTGCACGAGTTCGGATGGGGAGAGGACCAGCCACTTTCTAGAATGCCCGAAAAAGGTTTATTAATGCATGTTGAGTGCTTAAACTAACATGGATATGCTTATGCATGAGAGATTTTGTTTAAATGATGCTGAATGCGCTCTCTTTTTTCTCTCTTGGTTTTTCTTTGCTCGTGATGTGACGACTTTGTCAAACGTTTCGATTTTTTTTTTTGTTATTTATTTATTTTGGATTTTTATTTTATAGCCTTTTATCTCTTCTTTCGGAACTGCATGGCTACTTAGCTTACAAAGAACATGAAACCAGGCTAGCTAAAAGGCAGACTGTCCGAGATAAAATGTGGTTTTATGCGAAAGAATATTTAGCGTCCCTTATCTCTTTTGTCGGAACTGCGTGGCTACTTAGCTTGCAAAGAACCTGAAACCAGGCTAGCTAAAAGGCAAACTGTCCGAGATAAGGGTGTTTATTGTAAAAATATTTTTTTTGTGATTTTTCTTCTGTTGTTTGGTTATTCTATGCAACAAACAAATGCAATAAACATATGCACACACAATTCGATCATCCACGAACAGGCGAGAATTCGTTTTTATCACGAGGTAGGGTTTTCCTGCAAAAAAGTGATTTGGCGAAGGTAGGTTCTAACTGTTCTCACCAAGGCTAAGGCCCCCAAGGTGCCCCCATTATAGGGTCCCCACTCTCCAGCCTTCCGACCATGCTTAGCACTAAGGCCATAGTCAGTCTTTGTGCCAAAAGTGGAAGGTTATCACCTTGAGTGGTGGTTTTCGATCACACCGGTGGGCACAAGGCCATCACTACAGCGAACCGTACCTGCCACCCACTCCCTATGGATTTCTCACTTGCCCCCGGGTATAGAGGGAACTGTTGTGTGCAAGGGTTTGTGTACAGTTTGTATTTCAAACAATTGCGTAAGTATAAACAAGCAACAGTTATTAAAGCCAAACAGTAAAACATGTTATAATACAAGGTAGGGCAAAAGCGTTATTTTCTTGGTTTATTTATTTTTCAGCTGACCAATCACTAAATGGGATCAACTCTCTAGGCTTCCCCAGTGGAGTCGCCATCTGTCGCCGCCGTCAAAATGAGGGTGGTCGGAGCGACGCGATGGTTTCCGACTCTCTTGATTTTCGCGTTTTTTATTGGTGGTTACAACGCCTTTAGGTTGTCCGATAACCGGGCTGAACCTAAGGGCGAGGTTTTCGAAAGGGTGCTCTTGGATTGTCCGATAACCGGGCTAATCCAAGAGCTAGTTTTTTAGGGTTCTCTGGAGTCGCCACCGATGTTTTTACCGGAAACATCGGAAAAGGAGTTTAAAAGGCGTTGGTTATCGAAAAACCAACTTTGATCGTTAGAACCAGAGTTGGGTAAGGAAGTTAGTTACGCGTAAAGGAAGTGTTAGTTCCTTTTACGACGCCCCTTTCGGGTTCCCTATGATAGGTCAGCTATTCTGTTGATGAATAAACCGAAAAAATACGCTTTTACTCTTTTATTTTGCGGAATTTAAAGATTATGACTAATGGCCCTAATGTTTATTGCATAATTTAAATAATGCGGTAAAAGATAGAGAGAGAAAGTAGGAACCTCCGAGGCTAGCTTTTCTATTAATTCTTTAAAAATAGGGTGCTTTGCGGCAGCCCTTCACTTTACACGGCGTCAAAAACCTCTCGAAACGCTCTAAAAAAACTCTAAAGACACTCAGAAGCTCCGGAAATGCATCGGAGGGATTCTAGAGAGAGAAACTATTGATGTGACTAGAGAGAGAGTGAGAAAGGTGTGTGAAATGAGGGAAATGGAGGCCCTATTTATAGGGATTCGCGCCTGTCAGGTCGAGACGGCCATCTCGCCTTGCAGAAATGGCGAGATGGTCATCTCGCTAAACGAGACAGCGGTCTCGCCATTCGCAGGTGGCGAGACGGCGGTCTCGCCACTTGTGCAAGGCGAGACGGCGGTCTCGACCCCAAAAGGCGAAAATCCTTATTTTTGTGCCAAAAATCCCTCCTATCCTAGTATGGGGCCTAATAGTCTCTCCTAGTGGCTTCTTAGGCTTCGCCCATCTTCGAAAAGGAGGTCTTCTGATCTTTATTGTGAGACCGGGCAAGATTTGGGGTCTACAAGTGGCAAAGATTCAATTTTTGTGGTTGTTGATAGGTTTTCTAAATAGCTCATTTGATTCCATATAAAAAAGTGAATGATGTTTCTCATGTGGTTGATTTGTTTTTCAAGGAGATTGTTAGACTCCATGGTTTGCCAATGAGCATTGTTAGTGATAGGGACTCTAAGTTCGTAAGCCATTTTTGGAAGACGTTCGGAACTAAATTGTTATTTTCAATCACTTGTCACCTACAAACCAATGAACAAACAGAACTTGTTTATAGGACATTGAGAACATTGCTTAGAACAGTTTAAGGAAGAACTTAAAGAATTGGAAAGTTTGTTTACCCATGTTGAGTTTGCTTACAATAGAATTGTTTATATCACTACTAATTTTCTCCTTTTGAGATTGTTTATGATTTTAACCCACTAAGTCCTTTTGATATTTTGCATATGCCTAATGTTTCAGTTTTTAAGCATAAAGAAGGTCAAGCTAAGGCGGACTATGTGAAGAAACTTCATAAAAGAGTCAAAAATCAAATTGAAAAAAGAAATGAATGTTATGTTAAGCAAGCTAACAAAAGGAGAAAGAAGATTGTCTTCCAACTCGAAAATTGGGTGTGGGTGCATATGAGAAAGGAAAGGTTTCCCGAACAAAAGAAATCAAAGTTTCAACCAAGGGGGAATAGTCCATTCCAAGTGCTTGAAAGAATCAATAACAACGGTTATAAAATTGAGTTGTCTAGTGAGTATAATGTTAATGTTAGTTCCATCTTCAATGTGTCTGACTTATCACTTTTTAATGTAGATGGAGAATCCAATTTGAGGACAAATCATTCTCAAGAAGGAGAGAATGATGGGGACATGATCATGAGCAAGGGCAAGGATTAACTTGAAGAACCTATGAACAGGACTAGAGCAAGAAAAACAAGGGAAGTTCTTCAATAAGTGTTGCTCATATTATTTTAATCCAAGCCCAAAGGAGAAAAGACTAAAATTATGAATTGCATCATGACCCAAATGGAGGAGGACTACGCATCATTTTGCTTCAGTTTTTAAGTGATTAGTTTGTTTAAATAATGGTTCAATCCTTTGTAAAATTGACAGACCAAATTATATTTTGGGTTAATCAATTAATGGACTTTAATTTGGTTTTATTTCAAGTTGTAATAAGAGCTCAATTGGAAACTTAGGCATCAGCCTTTGAGAGTGCATAGCTGATTGTTTTTGGGTAACTTTTAGTTGCCACAATTTCAATTACAATCAATCATTAAGTAATTTTCATTTCCTAGGTTAATAGATCATTATTAGCATTTGTTTTCCTTTATTGAATATTTTGTAACTCTGATGACAAAACTTCTATATAAACTGGATCATTTTTATCAAGAAAACAAGTTAAGTTTTATTCAAAAATATTAGAGTTTAACTTTTTTATCTTAGTAAGAGTGATTCTTCTAAGTTCTTAAGAGATTCAAAAGTCCTTGACTATATCAAACGACTTTCGCATCCTTTATGAATTGAAAGTGACGAAGATCTGATTGAATCACTTGAATAAAGATCTTGTTGATTTGATGAAGTCAAAATGAAGTCAAAGGCTACTATGTTGCAGCCAAAGGTCACTTAGATAAAAGGGTAGAGTGATTAGTGAGTATGCATCATTACTTAGGTATAATCATTTTTATCTCTCTGCTGCATGAGGTTTCTTCACTTAAAAGATTTTGCAAAAGCCTCTAAAACATGTTTAAACTGTTAAAAATAAAGTATTTTTTATAAAAGGTTTTTGAAGTAACTATTTTAACTAATAGTATATGAGCTAAAATGTTCTTAACACTTTTGTAACACGTTTTTAACTGATATGTTTTTGAAATAATCGATTGTTTTCATTAGAAGGAATTTTGAAAACCTTCTACCAGTATTTTAACTGATATAGATCTGATACAATCGATTAAAATGACTTAGAATATTTTGAAAAGTGTTCTGGCAGAATTTTAATCGATACAAACTCGAAATAATCGATTAAAATAACTAGAAGTGTTTTGAAAGTTGTTATGTCAGTATTTTAATCGATACAAATGCGAAATAATCAATTAAAACAACTAAGAGGTTTTTCCAGGATGTTTTAATCGATTAAAACAAGTATGTTATCAGTTAAAATAACTTAGAAAGTTTTATGAAATCTTTTGGCAGAATTCTAATCGATTAAAATGTGATTCAATCGATTAAAATAACTAAGTCAACTTTTTCCAAAGTGTTTTAATCGATTAAAACAGATTGTTATCAGTTAAAATCACTTAGAAAGTTTTATGAAAACCTTTAGCAGTATTTTAATCGATTAAAAAGCGAATCAATCAATTAAAACAATTTGAAGGATTTTTTACAAAGAGTTTTAATTGATATAAACGTTGTCGTATCAGTTAAAACAAATCTAGAAAATGATCAAGAACATTTTAACAGATTAAAAGAAGTTTTAACAGATTAAAACAAGACTTTTAACAGATTAAAAGATTATTTTAACAGATTAAATAAACCAGTAGTTTGGAAAATCTTCTATATAAACAGAATTGCTTGAACATTTTAAAATACATCTTTTGGCAATCAATCAAGCAATCATAAGTGCTACTTTCAAGAGAGATTCGCGCTAGTTTTGTGAAGTTCTTAGAAGTTCTTTCTTGAGGCAATATTTGCATTCTTTTGGTGAAGAAACTCATTCTGCAGAGTTACATAAACCTGGTTTGGGTGTTCTAGTTTCTTCTCTTTATTTCTTTACTTTTCTTTTCTATATTGTGTGTGCTTGAAAGTGTGGGCACTGGTTTCTGTAGCTGGAATTTGGCTGCAGGGTTGTTCAAGAACTGGAAATTGATTCTTGGTGAAGGTTTAGGTGCAAGGACTGGAATTTTGGTTCTTGTGGTAGATTGAGTGTGTGATTGAAGTTGTAATCTGTAAAACGTTCAATCTAGTGGAACCCAACTGAAATTTGGCTGGAAACTGGACGTAGCCCTGGGATTTGGTGAACCAGTATAAATCTTGGTTGTATCTTTCTAAACCTTTCTCTCTTTAATTTTGTCACTGTCTTTACTTGGATTGTTTGTTGTGTTTGATTCAAGAATTGGTCAGAATTCTTAATCTTTCAAATAGATAATCTGTAAATTGAGAAAAACTTTCAAAGATCAATTCACCCCCCCCCCTCTTGATCTCAGCCTACTTTTCTAACAATTGGTATCAGAGTAAGGTTCTTGAAATTTATTCAAGTCTTTTGATCCAAATGGCTGGAAATAATTTTTCTGATGGTTCTTGTATTGATAGACCTCCATTGTTTTGTGGTACAGATTACTTATTTTGGAAGATAAGAATGAAGATCTTTATTGAATTTGTTGGTATAAATGTTTGGAATATTATTGAACAAGGAACTTATGATTTTAACAAAGAATGGTCTAGTTTAAACGATTGTGAAAAGAAACCAATCCAAGATGATTGTACTGCTAAGAATATCATCACATCTGTGCTTAACATGAATGATTTTTTCAGGATAGCACATTGTCAAACTGCTGCACAGATGTGGAAAACTCTTGAAATGGCTTATGAAGAAACAACAGAGATAGGCTTGATGGTCAATTCGGATTCTCCCATGACCAGTGTAAGTTTTGACTCAACAACTACTATGAATTACAGTTCATTAGAAGATGCTTTTTATGAAATGTATGCAGTAGCTAAGAAATTAGAAATTGAAAACAAAAGATTAAAAAGCATGAATAGTTTATTAGAAAACAAGATCACTCTTCTTGAAAAGAAAATAGTTGATGAAGAAACTAAGAATAAAAATCTGGAAATAGGTAATAATTCTGATTGCATGTGTAATGATAAAGATTGTAAAAATTGTCTTGAGTTACAAAAGAAATTAACATATTTAATAAAAACAGCATCTAAACTTGCTCAAGGAAAAATCAGTCTTGATATGATACTTGATTCTCAAAAATTGGTTATTGATCGTGGTGGTATTGGTTTTACACCTCTTGTTGGAAAGAAAACTAGAGCATTTAAAAACTATTTTGCATATAGTAAATCTGTTTCATCTTCATTTATTAAATGCTTTTATTGCATGAAAAAATGTCATTTTATGAAATTTTGTAGAATCAAGAAATATGTTATTCCTAGAGGTAGAATGAAGTGGATTCCTAAAAATTCATTTCAAATAACCTGATTGGACCCAGTGATTATAAAAAGGGTACCAGAAATATGCTAAATCTGTTTTGCAGGAACAAAATCTGGAAGTCCCTTGGTATCAAATCAGCAAATTTTGATTCTGGATTCATGGACTGTGCATTTTAATTGATATAAAACTATTTTAATCGATTAAATTCACTTACAGAGAATACCAGAAAAGTTGTTCGTACAGTTTTAATTGATTAAAATATGAATTAATCGATTAAAATGTTCTCAGGAATTTAGTTTAGTTGTTTTAATCGATTAAAAAGGATTTATATCAGTTAAAATCATTAAAAGGACAAATTTAACCGATTATTTCTCAATTCAATCGATTATTATTCTGATATATTTCTTCCAGAACTTGATTAATCGATTGAATATCAAATTAATCGATCAATATTCTACTTCTAGTGCAAAATTAATTGATTATTTCGATTTTGTATCAGTTTGTACTGCAACTATACTAATTTCTCTTTCAGGCAAAGCAAACTAAAGATCTCTGGTACCTTGACAGCGGTTGTTCTAAACATATGACAGGTGATATTACAAAGTTTTACAATTTAAAACTAAAGAATGGTGGGACTGTTGTCTATGGGGATAATAACAAAGGAAGAATCCTTGGAATAGGTGACATCAAATGCACAAAATCATGTATTATTAACAATGTATTATATGTTGAGGGTTTAAAACATAATTTGATTAGTATTAGCCAGCTTTGTGATAAAGGACACAAAGTTTTCTTTGGTCAAGATCAATGTCAAATAATCAAATCATATTCAGAACAGGTGCTGATTACTGGTAAGAGGATCAACAATATTTACATGTTAGATACTAATTCTGCTAAAAATTGTTGTTTAATCTCTAAAGAGAATGATTCCTGGTTGTGGCATAGGAGGTTAGCTCATATTCATATGAATCACCTTAATAAATTGATTTCTAAAGATCTTGTAATTGGCTTACCTAAACTTAAGTTTGTGAAAGACAAAGTATGTGATGCATGTCAAAAGGGTAAAAAAGTAAGGAATTCCTTTTCACAGAAAAATATTGTTTCAACATCAAGACCTCTTGAACTTTTGCACATGGATCTCTTTGGTCCTTCTAGAACTATGAGTTTAGGAGGAAATCTATATGCACTGGTTATAGTAGATGATTACTCAAGGTTTACCTGGACAATATTTTTAAAATTAAAATCTGATACTTTCCATATGTTTAAGAAATTTGCGAAACAAATTCAAAATGAAAAAGGTTATTTCATCTCTTGTATTCAAAGTGATCATGGGGGAGAGTTTTCAAACGAAAATTTCAATAAATTTTGTGATAAACATGGTATTAAGCATAATTTTTCTGCTCCTAGAACTCATCAACAGAATGTTGTAGTTGAAAGGAAAAATCATTCTCTTGAAGAGTTAGCTAGGACAATGCTTAATGAGAAAGCATTACCAAAATATTTTTGGGCTGATGTCGTTAGTACTGCTTGCCATGTATTAAATCGTGTTTTAATCAGACCTTTTCTTAAAAAAACTCCCTATGAATTATACAAAGGTAAAAATCCTAACATAAATTATTTTAGAGTATTTGGATGTAAATTTTTTGTCTTAAACAATGGAAAGGAAAATCTTGGAAAGTTTGATTCCAAATCAGATGAAGGTATCTTCTTGGGATATTCATTGAATAGCCATGCTTATAGAATCTTTAACAAAAAGCTAAATACTGTAGAAGAATTTGTTCATGTTGTATTTGATGAGACTAACCCAAGTATGCAGAATAATTCTGAGTATAGTACAGAAGATGATGTTTTAACTGATAAAATGTATCAGTTAAAACTGCCAGAATCAACAATTTTTCAAAAACAGGTAGAAGATATTGAAGAATCTGAAGAGCAGTTGCCTAAAGAATTGAAGACTCCAAGAAATCTTTCAATAGACAACATCATTGGTGAAATAAATCAGGGAGTTTCCACTAGAAGATCTTTAAATAAATTCTGCAATCACATGGCATTTGTATCACAAATTGAACCAAAAACCATATCTGATGCATTAAAGGATAATAACTGGATTAATGCTATGCATGATGAATTAAATCAATTTACAAGAAATGAAGTATGGGAATTAATTCCAAAACTAGATAATGCCAATATTGTAGGAACTAAATGGGTTTTTAGAAATAAAATGGATGAAAATGGTATAATTACTATAAACAAGGCTAGATTAGTTGCTAAAGGGTATAATCAGTAAGAAGGAATTGATTTTGATGATATATATGCTCCTGTTGCTAGATTAGAGGCTGTTAGACTTCTACTTGCTTATGCTTCGATAAAAAGTTTCAGGTTATTTCAAATGGATGTCAAAAGTGTCTTCTTAAATGAATACTTGAATGAAAAAGTTTTTGTTACACAACTACCTGGTTTTGAAGATCATATTCATCCAGAATATGTTTTTAGATTAAAGAAAGTTTTGTATGGTCTCAAACAAGCCCCAAGACAATGGTATGAAAGGTTAAGTAATTTTCTCATATCAAAGGGCTATCAAAGAGGTTTGGTTGATAAGACTTTATTCTTAAAAAAATTAAATAATGATGTAATTCTAGTTCAAGTATACATTGATGACATCATATTTGGAGCTACTAATGAGTCAAGATTTTATCAAAGATATGTAGGGAGAATTTGAGATGTCTATGATGGGGGAACTCAACTACTTTCTTGGATTACAAGTTAAACAACTTCAAGGAGGAAGTTTTCTTCATCAATCAAAATACTGCACAGCTTTTAAAGAAATTTGAGATGCAACATTGCAAAGAAGCATCAACACCAATGTCCACAAATTGTTATCTTGATTCTGATGAAAAAGGAAAATCAGTTGATGAAACTAAATATAGAGGGCTTATTGGTTCTTTACTATATCTAACAGCAAGTAGACCTGACATTATGTTTAGTGTTTGTATGTGTGCCAGGTTTCAATCTGCATCAAAAGAATCTCATCTTACTGTTGCAAAAAGGATCCTCAAATATCTCAAAGGAACTTTAAATGTTGGGTTATGGTATCCTGGTGAGTCCAAACAAAATTTAATTGGATACTCTGACTCAGATTTTGCAGGATGTAAGCTTGATAGGAAAAGCACCAGTGGCACTTGTCATCTCCTTGGAAGCAGCCTAATCTCATGGCATAGTAAAAAGAAATCATGTGTTGCCCTTTCTACAGCCGAAGCCGAGTACATTGCAGTTGGAAGTTGTTGTGCTCAATTCCTTTGGCTCAAACAACAGCTTGAGGATTATGGTTTAATTCTCAGAAAAAAAATTTCTTTTATGTGATAATACTAGTGTCATTATATTAACTAAAAATCTAATTCAACATTCTAGGACAAAACATATAGAAATTAGACATCATTTCATTAGAGATCATGTTTTGAAAGGTGATTGTGAAATTTTCTTTATAGAAACTGAAAAACAACTAGTAGATATTTTTACAAAACCTCTTGCTTGTGATCGATTTTACAAAATCCGTCCTGAATTAGGCATTTTAGATGCATCCAACATCACTGAATTTTCACTATCTAGTTGTTTTAATCAATAAAAACAAGCTTTAATCGATTAAAAGAACTTATACAACATTTTTCATAATGTTTTAATCGATTAAATGTCGATTTAATCGATTAAATGAACTTATGTTTCTAGATTTTTAATTTCATCACTGTTTTAATTGACTAAAACAATATTTTAATCGATTAAAACCAGTAACAGGAACATTTTAATCGATTTTGTCCTATTTTTAATCGATTATTACTCTGGAAAGAAAAATTAAAGGCTTTAGTTAATGGTTGTTCTTGTAACATGCTACTAAGGCATGATTCCCTTATCTTTATGGTAGAATCGCACAGCGGAATGTTCGCGTGGTCGGACAAAAACCAAGAGGGGGGATGAATTGGTTTCTTAATAAAAATTACGTTTTCAAAATTTTTCCCAAATTTTACCGATTAAAAACTGTGTAAATGTAAATAGAGAAGAGAAAAGAATCTTACACAGGAGATTTATACTGGTTCGGATCAAAAGACCCTACGTTCAGTTGCTAATCACTCAAACAGAGGATTAACGCTGTCACTATAATCAAAGTTGTTACAAACAGATAACAATTGAAAATACAAAGTAAAGAAAACACCTCTCTTGAAATCCACAAGAGATGAAGAACAACTTTCCCCATAGACGGCACAGCACACAATCCACTAAGAACTCCACTTAGTGATTCTTATCACTTCTAGCCCACACCAAGTTCCAAAAGCCCATTTTTCTTGCAACAAACAGTTCTCTGACACTCACAACACTTAACTTTTCTATGAAAAAGGTTGTTCTCTTTTTTCTGAGTGCCATAGAGAAGCTTAAGTAGAGAAATTAGGGTTTGGGAATTGGGAATTTCGAAACTAGGGTTCTTGGAAATAAGGTTTTCGACAATAGGGTTGATTTGAAGTTAAAAATCAAAATCTGACTGAAATAATCGATTAAATGAAGTGTTAATCGATTATTACAGAGCCAAAATCAACAGAACCCCAAAACTCTCTGTTTTAATCTATTAAAAGACCTGTTAATCGATTAACAGGCCTGTTAATTGATTAACAGGTGAATTAATCAATTAAACCAGTGAGCAGATACAGAAAATGGTTTTTCTCACTGTTTTAATCGATTATTTAACTATTTAATCGATTAAAGTCGAGACACTTTGATAAATTTGAGCTTTTTTAAGCTTCTAAGGTGCAGACTATGTACCGGCTATCTCAAACTCTAATATTACAGACTCAATCTAATCAAAACAGAGTTATTACAATATAAAACAAGTCTTCAACACTCTAAGTCTTGTGTTCTTGAATCATCATCAAAATCAACAAGCTTCATGTCCATCAAGTTCAACATCAAGTCCTTGAATGTTCAATAATCTCCCCCTTTTTTATGATGATCAAAATTATCTTTTAAAGCCTTGTAATAACCTGTTTTATCTGTCATACTAACAAACACATTAAACATATCAGATAATATTTAAAAACAATCATATTACGCTTTAAATATTTTCTCCCCCTATTTTGATTAGAATAAAAAACAATTCTTCTATTACAAACATAAGAGCTCCCCCTCAAAATATGCATAACTTAGAGATAACTCCCCCTCAATCAAAGCAAAAACAAAACACCACATTTTATTTCAGAGATAAGCATTCATTACAATATAAGAAAAAATAATTACAAATTTAAAATTCTTCACTATCATCACTATGAAAGTGTGCATCAAATATATTTTCTAAACGACACACTTTATCATCTACATCAGATATACGGTGAATTATTTCCTCATGCCGTACTCCAGAAAGAGTGAAGAATGACTACATTCTCTTATTCATGTCTGATAACATGGCTTCCATGGATTGTCGGGTTTCATGATGAGTAGAGGAAGTTCCACCACTTTGGATTTGATCAGAGGGAAACTCAGTAGCAGGAGGCATATCTTCATCAGAATCTTCATTGTCATCACCTTGGTTTGGAACGTCATCCTTGTGAACATAAATATTGTTGACACGCACCATCTGTAGTTAGATCAATGTGCTGTCAAGCATGCGATTCAAGTTATTCGTTCGTACTGTTTGTTCACCTTCGACATTTACTCCCTTGTATTCAAGAATGCGAGAAACAAGGAGGGCATATGGAATTTTGAAGGTGGGATGGCGTTTGACTTTTAACATAGTCATGGTGACAAGAACACCCCAATCTAAAGGCTCATTATTCATTATGGCATGAATAATACGAAGATCAATTGAAGAACATTGAGCATGATTCGTAGCCCGGGAACATAGGATCCAGACAAGTAGATGTAAAATCATGTGTTCCTCCTTCTTCAAAGGTCCAGCAAGAAGGAAACGCCCAATCTCCATGGAGGGATTTCGCAGAAAAGAACGGTAAGCTAAGAACCTGTCAAAATCATCTAACTCACCATACACGTTAATAGCATCTTCTCTAATAGGGAAGTGAGCGACGTTTTCCCAAATATCATCGTCAAGAATAATTGTGGCACCCTTTACTCTAGAGGTAGCAATTTGATCTCTAAATTTAAATCTAGAGTAAAATACCCTAACAAGGTCAGGATAATACGTACCTTGCATTTGGATGAAGGGAAGAACTCCTTGAATTTCAAGAAGGTTGGGAAAATTGAATCCCCTATTGATGAACTGCTCACCAATAAGGAACTTAGGAGAAATAATAGCACGTTCCTTCCAATAGGACAGAAATTCTTGTTGGTCGTCTGCATTAGAAATCCATCCTTCTACAGAATTAGGACGGGGTTGAGATGAGGGTGCAGATCTTCTTCTAGTGGGGATTTTTGCACGAGAAGAGGAGGTCATTGAAGGATTAGAAGAGTAACAAGAAGATTTTAAAAAAACAAGTTAAGTGAGAAGAGGGCAAGATTGCTAGAATAAGGTAAGAAAGCTTGATTTCAAGAGATAGAAGTGAGTAGAAGTGAAATGGAGGTCCCTATTTAAAATCAAGCATGTCCAACGGTCATATGAAAGGGAATAAGGGTCAAGAGAGCCGTTAGCAACGGCTAGGAATCCAAACTTGCCAGGTTTAATCGATTAAAACTCAGATTAATCGATTAAACCACTTCCAGACCCATTTAATCGATTAATTTGAACTGTTAATCGATTAACACTGGTTTTAATCGATTAATGGACGAATTAATCGATTATTCCAGAGAGGAATGTCCTGTTTTGAGTGTTTTGGATGCAAATAATTGATTATAACTCCAATTAATCGATTATTCCAGAGAGTACATCAAATTATTGAGGTTTTAACACATGATAAACTATTAACATCCTGTATAATGAATTATATCCTTACACTAATCCAAAAACTGTCTGATTAAGCAGAATTTAAGCTATTTCTAGTATCCCTAAGTCTCTTCTAAGTTCATAGAATCTATCCTTTGGTAGAGGCTTAGTAAAAATGTCTGCTAATTGATGCTTTGTATCAACGTACTCTATTTTACAGTTTCCTTTGCTGATATGATCTCTCAAAAAGTGATGTCTAATTTCTATGTGCTTAGCCCTAGAGTTCATTACTGGATTCTTAGTAAGATTGATTGCACTCGTATTATCACACATCAAAGGTATGTCATTTAAAAATATACTATAATCTTCTAACTGTTGTTTCATCCACAGAATTTGAGCACAATAATTACCAGCTGCAATATATTCAGCTTCAGTGGTAGATAAAGCAACACATGCCTATTTCTTAGAATGCCAAGATACTAAGGATGAACCTAACAAATGACATGTCCCACTAGTACTTTTCCTATCAATTTTTCATCCACCATAATCAGCATCAGAATATCCTATTAAACTAGTACAAGCATCAGATGGATACCATAAACCAAAACCAGTAGTTCCTTTTAAATATTTTAAAATATGTTTTACTGCTATTAGGTGAGATTCTTTTGGACAAGCCTGAAATCTAGCACACACACAGACAGAATGCATAATATCATGTCTACTTGCAGTTAAGTATAACAGTGAACCTATCATACCTCTATACATAGATTGATTAACTTCCAAACCTGATTCATCCTTGTCTAGATAGCATGAAGTTCCCATGGGTGTGTTAGCTTCCTTTGAGGTGTCCATTCCAAACTTTTTAAGGATCTCTTTGCAGTATTTGGTTTGAGAGATGAAAATTCCATTTTTAAGTTGCTTGATTTGAAGTCCAAGGAAGAATGTCAATTCTCCCATCATAGATATTTCAAACTCTCCCTGCATTATCTTAGCAAATTCTACACACAACGAATTATCAGTTGATCCAAAAATAATATCATCAACATATACCTGGACCAATAAGATATCTTTAACTTTTTTTATAAACAGAGTAGAATCAATTTTTCCTCTAGAAAAATCATTTGATGTTAAGAAACTACTTAGCCTTTCATACCAAGACCTAGGAGCTTGTTTCAACCCATATAATGCTTTCTTTAATTTAAAAATATGATTAGGATAACTAAAATCTTCAAATCCAGGGGGTTGCTCCACATAAACTTCTTCTTTAATAAAACCATTCAAAAATGCACTCTTAACATCCATTTGATATAATTTAAATTTCATCAAAAATGCATAAGCAAGAAGTAGGCGTATAGCCTCTAACCTGGCAACAGGAGCATAAGTTTCATCATAGTCTATACCTTCCTCCTGACAATAGCCTTTGGCAACAAGTCTGGCTTTATTCTTTGTTATGTTCCCATCTTCATCAAGTTTATTTCTAAACACCCATTTGGTTCTAATAACTTGATGTGATTCTTCTCTTGGGATTAATTCCCAGACTTGATTCCTTTCAAATTGGTTAAGTTCTTCTTGCATGGCTATGCACCATTGGTCATCTTTAAGTGCTTTCTCAACATTCTTGGGTTTTATCTGTGACACAAAAGCTTAAATCCTTTGTCACATAGTTGACTTATGCTAAGGAGATTATGCTTTAGTCCATCAACAAGAACCACATCCTTAATCTCCAAAGAGTTTGCACCACATATGTTTCCAATTCCAAAAATCTTCCCTTTGTTGTTGTCCCCATAAGTTACATATCCTTGTTCCTTAGCTTTGAAACTCACAAATTTAGTTTTATCACCGGTCATATGTTTTGAGCATCCGCTATCAAGATACCACATAGACTTCTTTGATTTGGAAGTTTCCTACAAAACAAGAACATAGTAAACTTAGGTCCCCACAACTTTTGGGTCCTTGGGGTTAGAGACATAACAAATTATTTAACAATAGGAACCCAAATGTATTTACCTTTAGGAACACCAAAATGTTTAATTTTACATTTATTTGAAGTGTGACCTTGTTTCATACAATAAAAACATGCTTTTGATATAGCTTTAGAATTAGATGCATTACTTACAAGACATGCTTTAGATCCTTTTTCAACCCATACTCTTTTATTTTTCCTTTTAGACTTTTTCAAAGGAACTTGATGATTTACATTATTTTGAGCAAATACCATTTCATGCTTCTTAAGATCATCTATTTCCTTTTCGGCTTTGTCTAGAAAATGGTTAAGAATATCTATGTCATATTCATGTTCTTTACAATTTGCACATGCTAGGTTCTTATCATTATCCTCATCTAAACATATAATTTTCGTTTCTAATAACTCTTTTTCTTCTAAACATGTGATTTTCATTTTTAAAGAGTCTATTTTCTTTTCGGATCTACTTAGATTGTTCTTCACAACTTTATATTCATTTTTCAAATTCTTAAAAGCACTAAACAATTCATTGTAAGCATTTTTCAATTCATCATAGTTATTATCATCATCACTAGAAGATGTGTCGGAATCACTTACCTCAAAATCGGAAGATATGTTGTCATTTGCCATTAAGCAAATATTTGCTTCTACTTTCGAGTCACTTGATTCCGAACTTGAATCACTGTTATCCCAAGCAATATAAGTTTTCTTCTTGAAGACCTTTTTGCCTTTGATTTCATCGTTTTTCTTATTTGGACATTCAGTCTTTACATGTCTTGCTTCACCACAACCATAGCATTTTATATTTACGGAAGTACTTTCTCTTACCTTTCCTTTACCTTTGAATGGATATCTTCCTTTAGCTTTCATGAATTTGGTGAACTTCTTTATCATTAGACTCAACTCTTCTTCTTCATTTTCTGAGTCTTCTTCTTCCTTCTTATTTTTACCTTTGGAAATTTCGGTTTTGAAGGCTAAATTCTTCTTTTGATATTGCCCTTCTTCATCGTTTAGCCTACCAAGCTCAAGCTCATGCTCTCTTAGCTTTCCGAATAGCGCCGCCATTGACATTGTGGAAAGATTTTGTGACTCTGAGATGGCCGTCACCTTAGGTTGCCATTTCCTATCCAAAGATTTTAAAATTTTAACATTTAATTCATCAACGTCAAATATTTTACCTAATCCAGTGAGATGATTCACGATATGAGAGAAACTCTTTTGAACGTCGAATATCGTTTCGCCTTGTTGCATCCAGAACATCTCGTATTCTTGGATTAAGGAGTTTTTACGTGCTCTCTTAACGTCGTCAGTACCTTCGTGGGTTACTCTTAGCATTTCCCACATCTCCTGAGCACTTTTACAAACAGAAATCTTGTAAAACTCGTCAAGGGTTAAAGCAGATGAAATTATATTTCTAGCCCTAATGTCAAATTATGCTTTTCTGTTTTCCTCTGCAGTCCATCTAGAAAAAGGTTTGGGAACGACAACACCGTTCTCAGTAACTTTAGGAACATATGGACCGTTTAAAATAGCGTCCCAAACGCCTCTATCAACAGACTCTAAAAAAATTTGCATTTTTACTTTCCAGAAAGGATAATTTTGACCCGCAAAAAGTGAGGGTCTGTTGATAGACGCACATTCGACAAAAGTTTGATTTTGTCCGGCCATTTTCGAAAAATTTGAATGACTATCAAAGCAAGCTCTGATATCATTTGTTAGAATCGCACAGCGGAATGTTCGCGTGGTCGGACAAAAACCAAGAGGGGGGATGAATTGGTTTCTTAATAAAAATTAGGTTTTCAAAATTTTCCCTAAATTTTACCGATTAAAAACTGTGTAAATGTAAATAGAGAAGAGAAGAGAATCTTACACAGGAGATTTATACTGGTTCGGATCAAAAGACCCTACGTCCAGTTGCTAATCACTCAAACAGAGGATTAACGCTGTCACTATAATCAAAGTTGTTACAAACAGATAACAATTGAAAATACAAAGTAAAGAAAACACCTCTCTTGAAATCCACAAGAGATGAAGAACAGTTTTCCCCAGAGACGGCACAGCACACAATCCACTAAGAACTCCACTTAGTGATTCTTATCGCTTCTAGCCCACACCAGGTTCCAAAAGCCCCTTTTTCTTGCAACAAACAGTTCTCTAGCACTCACAACACTTAACTTTTCTATGAAAAAGGTTGTTCTCTTTTTTCTGAGAGCCATAGAGAAGCTTAAGTAGAGAAATTAGGGTTTGGGAATTGGGAATTTTGAAACTAGGGTTCTTGGAAATAGGGTTTTCGAAAATAGGGTTGATTTGAAGTTAAAAATCAAAATCTGACTGAAATAATCGATTAAATGAAGTGTTAATCGATTATTACAGAGCCAAAATCAATAGAACCCCAAAACTCTCTGTTTTAATCGATTAAAAGACCTGTTAATCGATTAACAGGCTTGTTAATCGATTAACAGGTGAATTAATCAATTAAACCAGTGAGCAGATACAGAAAATGGTTTTTCTCACTGTTTTAATCGATTATTTCACTATTTAATCGATTAAAGCCGAGACACTTTGATAAATTTGAGCTTTTTTAAGCTTCTAAGGTGCAGACTATGTACCGGCTATCTCAAACTCTAATATTACAGACTCAATCTAATCAAAACAGAGTTATTACAATATAAAACAAGTCTTCAACACTCTAAGTCTTATGTTCTTGAATCATCATCAAAATCAACAAGCTTCATGTTCATCAAGTTCAACATCAAGTCCTTGAATTTTCAACACTTTACACGTGTCTATTGTATTCATTACAAACGTGTTAATAAAGATAAGTTTGAATCAACTTTTATTGGTCTTTATATGAGTAATATATCTTGTTCACATTTTTTTCTGTTTTCAAAAACAAATTTTGATAGATATCATGCATAGTGTTTGTTTTTGTTCCTCTCTTTCCTATTTTTGATGAAGTCAAAAGGGGGAGAAATAATTGTTTTTCTTTTAACAATGATAATGATTCATTATTTTAGGGGGAGTAGTAACATAGGGGGAGAAATGAGAAAATTGATTAATTTTTTGAATACTTATTAATCTATATATTCAAGTGACTTCTTCTGCAGAGATATTATTCAAAGAGGTATTTGTCTTCATCAAATAGGGGGAGACTGAAAGTGATGAAGATCTTATTGAATCACTTGAATAAAGATCTTGTTGATTTGATGAAGTCAAAATGACGTCAAATGCTACTATGTTGCAGTCAAAGGTCACTTAGATAAAAGGGTAGAGTGATTAGTGAGTCTGCATCGTTACTTAGGTATAATCATTTTTATCTCTCTGCTGCATGAAGTTTCTTCACTTAAAAGATTTTGCAAAAACCTCTAAAACATGTTTAAACTGTTAAAAATAAAGTATTTTTGGTAAAAGGTTTTTGAAGTAACTATTTTAACTAATAGTATATGAGCTAAAATGTTTTTAACACTTTTGTAACACGTTTTTAACTGATATGTTTTCGAAATAATCGATTGTTTTCATTAGAAGGAATTTTGAAAACCTTCTGTCAGTATTTTAACTGATATAGATCTGATACAATCGATTAAAATGACTTAGAATATTTTGAAAAGTGTTCTGGCATAATTTTAATCGATACAAACTCGAAATAATCGATTAAAATAACTAGAAGTGTTTAGGAAGTTGTTTTGTCAGTATTTTAATCGATACAAATACGAAATAATTGATTAAAACAACTAAGAGGTTTTTTCAGGATGTTTCAATCGATTAAAACAAGTATGTTATCAGTTAAAATAACTTAGAAAGTTTTATGAAATCTTTTGGTAGAATTCTAATCGATTAAAATGCGATTCAATCGATTAAAATAACTAAGTGAACTTTTTCCAAAGTGTTTTAATCGATTAAAACATATTGTTATCAGTTAAAATCACTTAGAGAGTTTTATGAAAACCTTTAGCAGTATTTTAATCGATTAAAAAGTGAATCAATCAATTAAAACAATTTGAAGGATTTTTTACAAAGAGTTTTAATCAATATAAACGTTGTCGTATCAGTTAAAACAAATCTAAAAAATGATCAAGAACATTTTAACAGATTAAAAGAAGTTTAATAGATTAAAACAAGACTTTTAACAGATTAAAAGATTATTTTAACAGATTAAATAAACCAGCAGTTTGGAAAATCTTCTATATAAACAGAATTGCTTGTACATTTTAAAATACATCTTTTGGCAATCAATCAAGCAATCATAAGTGCTACTTTCAAGAGAGATTCGCGCTAGTTTTGTGAAGTTCTTAGAAGTTCTTTCTTGAGACAATATTTGCATTCTTTTGGTGAAGAAACTCATTCTACAGAACTGCATAAACCTGGTTTGGGTGTTCTAGTTTCTTCTCTTTGTTTCTTTACTTTTCTTTTCTATATTGTGTGTGCCTGGAAGTGTGGGCACTGGTTTCTGTAGCTGGAAATTTGACTACAAGGTTGTTCAAGAACTGGAAATTGGTTCTTGGTGAAGGTTTAGGTGCAAGGACTGGAATTTTGGTTCTTGTGGTAGATTGAGTGTGTGATTGAAGTTGTAATCTATAAAACGTTCAATCTAGTGGAACCCAACTGGAATTTGGCTGGAAACTAGACGTAGCCCTGGTATTGGGTGAACCAGTATAAATTTTGGTTGTATCTTTCTAAACATTTCTCTCTTTAATTCTGTCATTGTCTTTACTTTGATTGTTTGCTGTGTTTGATTCAAGAATTGGTCAGATCTCTTAATCTTTGAAATAAATAATCTATAAATTACGAAAAACTTTCAAAGATCAATTCACCCCCTCTTGATCTCAGCCTACTTTTCTAACATGAATTACCTCCCTTAAAAAGAATGATTCTTTTCTTCGACCTTTCATATTCATCTTTTGTTCTTTCTTCACTAGAATCCAAGAAACTAAATTCTGCCATCCCAAGAATTTATGTCACTTTCTAATCCACCTCCTCACTAATTTTTTAAATATACTACAGGATTCTAACCCTAAAGACCCTAAATCAGTTCTTATATAAATAAGGTTTATATCACCCTTCAACTCTTTCAATTTTTTCTTTTTCTTTCTCCCAAAACACAAGGTATCCCATTGTCTAAAAGTTACTAGACTAATCTTTCAAGATATGAAGATCATCGAAATAGGCTTTATCTCGTTTAATAAGGTTATTTTCATAGCACTGGCAAAGAATCAAACCCAGTTGGCTTTCTTAGAAAAAACAATTATCTACCTGCTGATCTTATTGGTTGTGTTGTATTTTTCACCACACCATAAAAGCCACACCGCAACAGCCACGGAACAATTGTCCATCTGAATATCCATGTAGAAGAAATGTGCTCAAGTATACCACACATAATTATAAGCATATCTACATTCATGTTAGCAAGACCTGAAAGAAAGATGTGTTCAAGCATTGACAGTGGAAACTGGAAACATTTTGTTTACATAGCATGGTTCATAAAGTTTTGTATTTTCACCAACATAAACTTGAAACAAACTAGTTAATCCTCATAATGGGTTCAATGAGGCTCTTCACCTCGTTCAGATGATTCACAAACACCTCTGTTTCTGTCTGCTGGCTTGCATCAAGCAATTCTCTGGCCTCTGCAATTGCCATGTTGACCTTCATTTTGTCTTGTGGATGAACCTTATAACTGTTCTCAACATCCTCTATAGCATTCCTTATCTTGTAAACGAAATCATCCAAAGCATTAATTGCTTGAACTTTCTTTTGGTACTTCTGGTCTTCAGCCTTGTACTTCTCGGCTTCTTGAATCAATCTCATAATCTGTTGAGTTGATAGTCTTCCCTTGTCGTTGGTTACAGTAATACCATTCTTACTTCCACTACTTTCTTCCTCGGCAGTTACACTTAGGATACCGTCAGCATCTATACTGAAACATACAGTTAAAGGATGGTCACGTCGAGCATAAGGATCACCATAAAGATTAAAGAAACCAAGCAGATTGTTATCGCTTGCTCTTGTCCTTTCACCCTCGTAAACCTCAATTAGGACAGCAGATTGGAAGTCTTCGGATCTTCCATATCCTTTCGTTTTTTGGACAGGAATGGTGGTGTTCTTAGGAATCACAACACTCATAAGATCTTCTTTTACAGATATACCAAGTGACAGCGGCGTAACATCTAATAGCACTAAGTTGGGAACATACTTGTTGCCTTTACTCAACAAAGCAGCCTGTACTGCTGCTCCATAAGCAACAGCCTCGTCAGGGTTGATGCTCAAGCACAGTTCCTTCCCCTTGAAGAAGTCTCGCAATAGCTGCTGCACTTTGGGAATCCTAGAAGAACCACCAACGAGTACAACATCATCTACATCACTCTTCTCCATCTTAGAGTCAACAAGACACCTGTCTACTGTATCCATACACTTTTTGAAGAGGTCCATGTTGAGTTCCTCAAATCTTGCACGAGTGATTGATGAACAGAAGTCAATGCTCTCAGATAAAGCATCTACCTCAATGGTGGTGTCAACAGCATATGAGAGTGTCCTTTTTGCTCTCTCACAAGCAGTTCTCAATCTCCTCAATGCTCTTGGATTCCTACTTATGTCCACTTTATTCTTCCTCTTGAACTCCTCAACAAAGTACTTCACCATTCTGTTATCCAAGTCCTCTCCTCCAAGGTGAGTGTCACCAGCAGTGGCCTTGACTTCAAAGACATCACCCTTGATTGTGAGAAGAGACACATCAAATGTACCACCACCAAGATCAAAGATGAAAATATTTCGCTCTTCAACACAATTAGCTCTTTTGTGAAGGCCGTATGCTAGAGCTGCAGCTGTGGGCTCATTGATTATCCGCATAACATTGAGACCAGCAATGGTACCAGCATCTTTGGTTGCTTGTCGCTGAGAGTCATTAAAATAAGCAGGTACAGTAACCACGACATTCTTAACCTGTGATTCCAAATAGGCTTCTGCAATCTCGCGCATCTTTGTAAGGATCATAGATGAGATTTCTTCAGCTGAAATATGTTTCTCCAGACCCTTGTATGAAACAACTATCATGGGTTTGTCACCAGAATCAGCAATGACCTTAAATGACCACAACTTCAGATCATCCTGAATAATGGGATCACTAAACCTTCTGCCGATTAACCTTTTCACATCTGCAAAATTAGTCATTTGATGCATTTCTTAAGCCTGTTGCCAATAGAGCAAGAATTCAAGGCTAATACCTCACTGATGTTAGTCAAAAGAGACTTATGGAATGACACTTATTAATTGAAAGTCATAGACAAAGTAGGGAACTTGACAAAAAGCATATTTTTTGCCAGATATATGTTATGCTATCATTTGTTCTGCTAAAAGCCAACACAGAAATAACTAGTCTAAACATTTAAATGAATTCACACACAATAAAACGACAATTATTTACCAAAGATAGTGTTGGTTGGGTTAATGGCAGCCTGATTCTTAGCAGCATCACCAATCAATCTTTGATTTTCAGTGAAAGCAACAGAAGAAGGCGTAGTTCTATTGCCCTGATCATTGTGAATGATCTCCACTCGACAGTGCTCTTCTAGCCATACAGCAACACATGAGTATGTCGTGCCAAGGTCGATTCCTACAGCCCATTCCTTATTTTGTTTTGCCATTTTCTTTCAAGTGATTGTAAAATGTGTTCAAATTCAGAACAAACGAAGTCAGCCATAGTAAGTTACGCAGCCCAATGGAAGAACCCATTTTGGCTTTCATAAACCAAACATTAAACATAATAATCGACACAATAAATAACCCAAGTATCGTGACACAAGTAGTTAATGACACTCTTTCTTATTTTTCAACATAAAAAGATAAACTTGGTCCAGAATACTGACTTTGGGTTTTAGGTCTAACTCAGTCGCATTAAATCAATACTTTGAATTGAAAATCGTCCCTGTTTATATATACTTTTGTCAAACTATAATAATATGGGATTTAGATTTGTCTCAATATAGAATGATTAAGACAGACACGTGTATGATCATCACATTTAATTTAACAGTTTACAGAGCATGTACTTGGTGGTTCCACTAGTTTGTTTTAAGAAACAGTAGAAGATTATTTGTGTATATATGGTTTTTGAGAAATGTGTGTTTTTTTGCATGCAAACTGATTTGGCATTGAACTTGGATTGTTGGGTTGCTTAGCGATGATTGGCTAAGGAAGCCAAGAACAGTGATAGAGAGGAAAAAGATAGATGAGGATGTTGAGTAAGAACCTTTACCTTCAATCTGTCTTTGGGGGGCTTTCCTTCACAAACTTATGAAGCAAGGGTATGGAAGAAGTGAAAGAAGATGGTTGTGTGAATGATTGAAAATGGGAAATGCAATAATATAAATTTGCTGTGGTTGTGTGAATGATTGAAAATGGGAAATGCAATAATATAAATTTGCTGAGACCTTCATCATACTTCTCGAGTAAGTTACCAATTGACTTGACTCAAAAGTTTTGTCCTTTTTTTCTTTTTAATAAAGCTCTCCTATTACGGTTTTTTCTTTAGGACACTTCCCGTTAAAGTTGAGGAACGTCAAAAGTTGAACAAAATTATTAAAAAAAAAAAAGAAAGAAAAAAAACTAATTATCTTTTCCATATCTAAAGTTAAAAGTGATTTTGATTTTAATATTTTAAATCAAAACAAAATTATATAGTTTCTTGAAATTAAAAAATTATATAATTTTTATATTCTAGACAAATTTCAAATATTAAAATAATTTTTTTTAAAATGAATACGAGTTATACATTTTTTTTAGGTGTTGGATCGTGTAATATTCTCAATCATTTTGCCATATAATATATGTTTTTTGTTGCTTTTCTTGCGTGTTTAAAAATTGATCTTAATGAAAGAAAAGTGTTGTTTATATCATGGTACGTAGAGCTGCTTAGGAAGTTTCTTACGCAACTTTGCATAATAAAAATTATCACTGGAATAATGAGGTAAAATAAGTAAAAAAAAATCAATATTAATATATAATTTATAACTTTTCGTATAGATATATCATCACTTTATATTTACATTATATAAAAAAAATGCGTAACCATTCTTTTAAGGACATTATTTATAAGAAGGTTAAAGCTAAATTAACATTGAAGTGCGTAAAAATAAATCTATTATGTTTTTTTTTATAAGTTATATGAATTCCAATTAAAGTGTTATTCTTTTATTTTCTTAAACATTAATCTTGTTAGGAAGAGTATAAAAAATGTTATGATTTACATTGATTTTTTCACTTTGGAATACAAATAATTATGTGAAGATGTGATATTGGAATTAATTATTAATTTTATTTCTAAATAATTAAATTTATAATTGTTAAAACAAGTTTGGTCATAGGGTCAATAAAAATAGTCATCTATATTTTAAAAGGAATACTAATTTTTAGTATAATATTAGATTAATAGATTAATAGATTTGACCTAATTATAAAATTAAAAAATTATTAATGTGTTTACATCAAAATGATTAATTAAAAATTATTTAAATAAAAGAAATATATATATTTTAAAAATTTAAAATATTAATAAAATTAGTTTTATTTAAGATATAATAATTTAATATATAAATTATAAAATAACATATTTATTTAATTTTAAAATAAGAATTAAAATTTATTTTGAGTGTTTGAGAATTTTCTCATCTTACAATTCTCTTTTACTATAAAGTAACTCAATGAAGTAAATTATGAAGATTTATTGAATTAAATTAAAAAAATAAATAACAAATTTAACTATTTTTTTTATATTTTCTAATAATCCTTTTCTTTAACTTCTTTTTATATTTTTTATTTTTTTTTAATCAAGTACAAGTCCTTCTAGAAGAATATTTTTACTTAATTAAAATTTAAAATAGAACAAGTTTCTTTTCTTCTTCTTTTTTAAATTAAGATTTTGAGTATATGTGTCCTAAAACTAGATGTTTAATTTATTAATTAGAGTTTTTTATAGTAAAATCTAATTTTTTAAGAATTTAAAATTTTAGAGATTTTTAGTTTGGGGAACTTTAATTGAGAGAAAGAAACTAGTTTTATTATCTATAGCATCTTAGGATAAAAGATTTAAATGTGTTAAGGTGACTTTATCATAATAGTTTAAAATAAATGTTTAAAATAAATTAAGAAATCAATTTTTCTTAAATTACATAACTGTTTTATATATAATTATCGTTGAAAGCAATGAGGGGGAGATTGATGGAAATGTTCCTGCATTCCCAAGAGATGATTTTGATTATGATTCAAGTCAACTACATTCAAGTCAACACCATTCAAGATGAATTTAAGGATAAACTGAATTTATGATGTAGGTGATTCAAGCAAGCCCAAGATGATTCCTAAAGATTAGATAGAGTCTTAGAATACTTGGATATGGAGGTACAAGTTGATGAAGTAATATTATGCATAAGCCTCCAAAGCACAAGTGTGATAAAATTCATAACATGATATTTTTCACTGTCATAATTAATTATGATGCACCGGAAATGGAAAAATGATTTTCTCTATCATAATTAATTATACTGGTAATATAATCAATTATGGCAATTCAAATTTGAAAAATATATCTGTTTTAAAGAATAAATATTTTTGAATACATCCCGATTTTCTCTATGATATTATTAATGTCCAATAGTCATTTTCTGATGTTATTTTTCTATTTAATTAAGTTTTTATGAAAAAAAAAACACACAATTACAGAATTCGAAAATACAATTTACATTCAATTAGATTTGAGAAAAGAATTCTGAGCAAGGCAAGATGTTTTACACCTTTTGAGAAAACCCTCTTCTCTACTGTCTTCTGTGCTTTCATTGTTAATCACACTTGTTCTTGGAGATTGGCATTCTACAGGCTTCTACAATTTGTTGTCTCCATTACCCAGGTGTGTCTGTTCTTATTTTTATTACCTTCATCTCTAGTGTGATTCTAGGGAGGTGTTCATCCTTAGTGGGATTCTAAGGAGGTGTTTTCATCCTTTGATTTGTTCAGAGGAGGTGTTCATCCCTAGTGGGATTCTAGGGAAGTGTTCATCCTTAGTGGGTTTCTAAGGAGATGATTGTCTTTTTAATTAGTTTACTTTTTACTGGTTCTTCTGCTGAGTTGATTGTAATTTGTAAACTGAATTTGAAAGATAGTGAATGGGGAGTCAGTGTTGTGTTAAGAATTGACTGGGAACTAGATGTAGGGTTGGCTATACCCGAACCAGTATAAATCTTTGTGTGCTCTTCTCTTTTCCTGATTATATTATTGCTTCCGCTTTAACAAATTATTGACTCACAAATAAATTTTTAATTTGACATCTATTTTAATTTGTGCATCTATTCACCCCCCCCCCTCTAGATGTCATTTGTCTAACAAGTGGTATCAGAGCTTGGTTAGATAAGATATTTCTAAACGATCTGTCAAGATGTCTATGCAGAATCAAGTTTACAGGGAAGGAGCTTCAATAAACAGACCACCATTATTTGAAGGAGAAGACTATCAATTTTGGAAGGCAAGAATGGAAATATTTTTACAAACACTAGATTACGGTGTTTGGGATGCTGTACTCAATGGTCCTTACATTCCGATGAGAACAACGGAGTCTGGAGTTGTTCCAAAGACTTTTGATCAATGGACGCCGGATGAAAACAAGCGTGCCCAATATGATGTAAGAGCCTGAAACGCTATTGTTTCTGCTTTAACTCGTAATGAATTTTTCAGGGTCTCACAATGCAAGACGGCAAAAGAAATATGAGACACTCTTGAAGTAACACATGAAGGAACAAATGAAGTAAAGCGAGCACATAAAAACACACTCATCCAGGAGTATGAATTATTTCAAATGCAGCAAAATGAAAGTATCACGAATTTCCAAACACGTTTCACACATATAGTAAATCACTTGAAAGCATTAGGAAAGAGTTTTGACAATGAGGAGTTGAACACAAAGATCTTGAAATCCTTAGACAGGAATTGGCAATCAAAGGTCACTGCTATTACAAAATCAAAGGATATCACAAAAATGAATATTGCTAATCTATTTGGAAAGCTGCAAGAACATGAGATGGAGCTACAAAGGTTAAAGAACGGTGAACAGAATCAAACCAAGACGATAGCTCTAAAAGTAGAAAAATCTTCACAAGACGAAAGCGAAAATGAAGGTAAGTTTTCGGATTCCGATATGTCTCTTTTTGTTAAACAATTTTCTCGCTTTATGAAGAACAGGAAAAAGAGACAGTAAAGAAAGGATAAAACAAATAAATTTCATTGCTATGAATGTGGAAAACCTGGTCATATCAAATCAGACTGTCCGGAACTTAAGAAAGAGAAGAAAGATGTGAAAGAGAAGAAGAAAGAGAAGAACGATACCTATAAGAGAAAACGCAAAGCTTATATTGCTTGGGAGGATAATGATTCTTCCACAACATAAGAGAGTTCTTCCGAAAGCAATGATGGAGAAGAAGAAACAAATCTTTGTTTGATGACAAAAAATGATGATGAAGTTGTTAATATTTTCACTCATGGATTCAAATTACCCGGCAAGTGTACCAAGTTTCGATGTAGTAAAGAGTTATCGTCCACAGGGATTTGTGACTTAGTGATATTGCAGATAAGATATGATTGTCATCATGGATTGAAAGTATTGTTTAAGGCAAACTACTAAAATAATCGCAATTTTTGGTATATAACGAAAAGTGATTATAAATAAAGCAGATTGAATTACATGCACTTGCTTCCAGTCCTATTTTCTAACCATATGATTTCTGTTTTACAATTTCACTCTCAGTATATAACTTGGCCCGATTCCTCCAAACCAAGTCCTAGAGTGTTAACCATGAATGTGATTCCTCAACAGTTCAAACCCAACACTCTGCCTTACAAATAAATCTTGAGATTAACGTGATTAATAAACACACTTCTATTCCTAGAGAGGTTATCTATTAAGCATTTGATCCATTTCCGATTAATGAAAACATTTTCCAACATAATCAAAATCCTAAGATCTTAAATCGGTTAATCACTCTGAAGAAAGCATTAAGAATAGAATCAAACACAACTGTAGCAAACAAAAATCATATATGTGGAGAATGGTCTGAAAGTAGTTACATGCAATCCAACCAAAGAGTTTTAGCTCCTCATGGAGGAACCCATTACAAAGCAAGAGAAGAAAGAGAAGAAATTACAACAAAACTTGTTGGATTCAAGTTGATATGCGTTCCCACAAGCTCCTTTAGGTCTAAATCGTCTTTCTTTCTTTCTCCCCGCGCAAGCCCTTTCTTTTCTCTCCGTTCTTTCATTTCTTAAATAGAATTTAGGTCTAAGAAGAGGAAAATCCGCTGGGCGTCGGGATGATGCGCTGGGCGGATTGAGCCCCGCGTGCACCCACTTCGTCAGGAAAATTCGCTGGGCGCCTTATAAATGCGCTGGGCGGATTGGGTTTAGCCAAAATCCGCTGGGCGCATTATAGATGCGCTGGGCGGATTTTCTTCCTCCAAAATTTCTCTTTCTCTTCCTTCAAAACCTGAATCAAAGAACAACTTGAGAGAATAGTTACTTGATAAAATCTTCTCATGATTTTTATACTCTTTAAGGTTAAGATTACAGCAAAAAAGATGCAAATGTTGTCTAATAAAGGTGAGTTTCTCAATGAAATTTATACTCAATTAACTCCTTAACAGAAGTCTCATCACAGGTAAGTAGTCCAAATTCCTTAAATGAATATGATGAGTTATTTAAAGAATATCAAGATATGTATGAAGGTTTTACCAAGTTATCTAAGAAATACAATGCACTTAGGCAAAAGTTTAATGCATTAGAAAATACTGTTGGTATTCTTGAAAAAGAAAATGAGTGCTTAAAGAAAGATGTTGAGAAATCTAAAAATTTGTCTAAAAATAAAGAAGTTGTTAAACCTTGTGAAAATTGTAATCTTTTAGAAAATGAGATTTTCAAGTTAGAGAAAATAATAAGCAATTTTTCAAAATCTTCTGAAAATATTGATTCGATATTAGGTTATCAAAGAGGAAATTCTAGCAAAGCTGGACTTGGTTACAAACCCAAAGAAAGTCTAGAACCTCATAAAACTATTTTTGTGAAAGAGTCAAGGAAAACAAATGTGAAACCAGTTTCAAAAACTTTAAGAAACGCATTTAGACATTTTCAAAGAAAACCAACATGTTTTTATTGCATGAAATTAGGTCATACATCAAATAAATGTTACATAAAACATTTTGGCATGTCCAATGGCAAATATGAATGGGTGCCTAAAGGAACAAAGCATTTATACATGTCTAGATGATAATTTGAGCATCTAATTGATTATCAGAATCAAAATATTTTTTCTTGTTGTCATAATCAATTATGTTGACCAACTTTGAAATTTGAAAGTTTGAATTTTGAAAATTTGAATTTATGAAAATTTGAAATTATAAAGTTTGAAATCTTGTAATTTGAAGTTCTTGAAATTTGAAATTTTGCAGTTTGAGATTTTTTTTAAATTTGCGGTATGAGATTTTTTAATATTGAAATTTTGCAATTTGAGATTTTTGAAATTTGAAATTTTGCAGTTTGAGATTTCTTTTGCAATATGAGATTTTTGAAATTTGAAATTTTGTAGTTTGAGATTTTGAAATTTGAAATTTTTGCAGCTTGAGATTTTTGAAATTGAATTTGAATTGGAATTTGAAATTTGGATTAGAAATTTGAATTTGAAATTTGGAATTTAAATTTGAAATTTGAAATTTGTTGCAATTTGAATTTGAATTTTGAAATCTCGAATATGAGTGCATTTGAATTTGAAAGCTGCCTAAATAAGAAGACTGCAATGGAGGAAACTACTGCATTTAATTTCATTATCTCTATAATCATTTTATTTTCCTATCTTTCTCTCTCTTCATTTGTCTTGGGTATCCTAGATATTGTTTCCTTAATATGATATTCTTCTCTATGACACTTTGTAATGCATTATCTTCTCTACCTTGATTTATGTACTAATATGTGCAAATTTATTCTCAGTTTCTATTGCAATATTTTTCATAATTATCAATGAAACAGAGAGATATTTTGATGATATTAATGTGTGAAACAGGGGGAGATTTTTTTTTCTCTTATAATATTTTTTTTATAATTATCAATGAAACATAGAGATATTTTGATGATATTAATATGTGTGAAACAAGGGAAGATTTTTTCTTATAATATTTTTTATGATTATTAATAAAACAGGGGGAGATTTTTTGATGAATTAAAATCGGTGTGAAATTCTTTCCTATCTAAATTAAACAAGGGGAGTTAAGAGAAGTCTTTGCTCATATGAGTTAGGGGGAGTCTTGTTATTAATATATCCAGGGGGAGATTAAGAGACTCTGACATACAAATTTGTGATAATCTTGAGCTGGCTATATAGAGTCAAGTATTTTAATTCATTTTAGGTGTTTCCTTGATCATCATCAAAAACGGGAAGATTGAAAGCAATGAGGGGAGATTGATGGAAATGTTCCTGCATTCCCAAGAGATGATTTTGATGATGATTCAAGTCAACACCATTCAAGATGAATTTAAGGACAGACTGAATTTATGACGTAGGTGATTTAAACAAGCCCAAGATGATTCCTAAAGACTAGATAAAGTCTTAGAATATTGGATATGGAGGTACAAGTTGATGAAGTAATATTATGCGTAAGCCTCCAAAACACAAGTGTGATAAAATTCATAACATGATATTTTTCACTGTCATAATTAATTATGATGCACCAGAAATGGGAAAATGATTTTCTCTATCATAATTAATTATATTGGTAATATAATCAATTATGACAATTCAAATTTGAAAAATATATCTGTTTTAAAGAATACATGTTTTTTAATACATCCTGATTTTCTCTATGATATTATTAATGTCCAACGACCATTTTCTGATGCTATTTTTCTATTTAATTAAGTTTTTATGAAAAAAAAAAACACACAATTACAGAATTCGAAAATACAATTTACATTAATTAGATTTGAGAAAATAATTCTGAGCAAGGCAACAGAGATATTTTACACCTTTTGAGAAAACCCTCTTCTCTACTGTCTTCTGTGCTTTCATTGTTAATCACACTTGTTCTTGGAGATTGGCATTCTACAGGCTTCTACAATTTGTTGTCTCTATTACCCAAGTGTGTCTGTTCTTATTTTTATTACCTTCATCTCTAGTGTGATTCTAGGGAGGTGTTCATCCTTAGTGGGATTCTAAGGAGGTGTTTTCATCCTTTGATTTGTTCAGAGGAGGTGTTCATCCCTAGTGGAATTCTAGGGAGGTGTTCATCCTTAGTGGGTTTCTAAGGAGGTGATTGTCTTTTTAATTAGTTTACTTTTTACTGGTTCTTCTGCTGAGTTGATTGTAATTTGTAAACTGAATTTGAAAGATAGTGAATGGAGAGTCACTCTTGTGTGTTAAGAGTTGACTGGGAACTGGATGTAGGGTTGACTATACCCGAACCAGTATAAATCTCTGTGTGCTCTTCTCTCTCCCTTATCTCTTTCTCTATTCCTGATTATATTATTGCTTCCGCTTTAACAAATTATTAACTCAAATAAATTTTTAATTTGACATTTATTTTAATTTATGCATCTATTCACTCCCTCTAGATGTTATTTGTCTAACCATCGTTGGGTGACCAATTATTCATTGAACGAAACTTATTCAAATAAGAACCTTAAGAACTTTGGTAATTGGATGACCATTTACTCACTAAGCAAATATTGTTCTAGTAAAAATTTCAGCAGGATTGTTCATTGAGAGAACAACACAAATAATTAAGTAAATTTAACTTGTGCTTAATTTATTGAGTGATCAAATAGGTCACTTAGTAAAACGAATATTTTCAAACTTTTAAATAATATTTTTTTTATGATTTTTAATGATAAAATTGTTGTGTTTAACAATATATTATGCTTGATTATTTATTATTATTTAATAAATGATAAATTAAATTTTTTATTATTTATGTTTAAATTAGAATGTATGCTTTTTTTAATTGTAAATTATGATTTATGAAGTGAAATAAGTTATAATAAAGTGTATACAATATGATTTTGTATAATTGGGATGATATACTAACGCGAGACATATCAATACATACAAGTGACTGGATCTTGACGATTGATCTTGGGGAGCCAAATAATATATTATTAATAAATATAAAATAATATATTATTAATAAATAATAAATAAATATAAAAGGAAGAAAAAAGATGAAAGGGTAAAAGGATAAAATTGTAGATATATATTTAAATATATTAAATGATCATTAAGTTTGAGGGGGACAAAGTCATAAATTACATGAGAGTTACAAAATTAAGGAGAGGCTAAGAGGATAGAATTGTAAATATACAAGTAAATATATTAAATGTTTATTAAGTTTGGGGGACCAAAATCATAAATTACATAGGAGTTATAAAACATTGGGGTCACCCCTCAGCTCCCAAGAAGATCCGTCATCGAATACATATACTTGTAGTGTATATAAATATTAAATTTAATATTCGATAGAAGATTATGATAATTAAATTAATTAGAGACTTATAAGAAAAATTACAATCTATCATACACATAATTTTCAAATTTAATTCAATATCTATTTTTTCGTGTAATATACGTGTAAAGTGTATATAAACATGTATATACATTATGTGATATTTATGTATCATAAATTGACATGATATATTAACTTTAAAATTGTATAATATTAACATACATGTATTTATTA
This sequence comes from Sphenostylis stenocarpa, assembly GCA_963425845.1. Taxonomy (NCBI): domain Eukaryota; kingdom Viridiplantae; phylum Streptophyta; class Magnoliopsida; order Fabales; family Fabaceae; genus Sphenostylis; species Sphenostylis stenocarpa. Next base: position 20,315,063 of record OY731398.1, read on the forward strand.
TTTTATAATAAATTTAAATTTAAAAATATATTGTATATTAATATACATGTATTTATTACTAGTTTGTTATTATGTATATTTTGTGTATTGGTTTTAAACAACTATAATCATATTTTACATGGAAACAGTACTAAGTATAAAAAAGAGTGGTATGAAATTGATAACATTTTAAAATTTGTATTAGTTACAATTTCTTTAGGTTCTAATTGTACGTATGTATATAAATCTATATTTTGAAATTATTTCTTAATTAGGTAAATTATATAAAAATATTTGAAATAAATATATTTTAGGCCTGTGATAGGTGACACCGATTTTAACTGAATTTATAATAAATATTTTATAATACGAATCAATTCTAAAAATAATATATTTAAAAATAATATTTAAATAAAAATTTTATAAATTTATTTATCCAACTAAATTTGAATATTGTTCATATATAAAATTTAATAAAAGAAAATTTATTTAATATAATACAATTATTTTTATTTTCTTCATTTGTTTCATATTTGGTTCTTCTTTCTTATTCTTCCATTAAAATAAATTAAAATTTAATAAAATGAGTCTTTAAAAATTATTATATGATAAATTTGAAATGTTATGAATATTATTGTTATGTTATAATTATTAAAAAAAATAAATATTTATTATAAAGTAATTTTTTAAATAAATATTTTTTTAAATTACCTAATCTAATTAATTATTATAACTCAATCTAATTACAACTAGAATATACTTAATTTATAAATATTATATATTTTTTGAATTAGATGAATAATTAATTATTATGATAAAATAATTTTAAATTAATTATTTATTATTATCATTATTTTAAATAATTAGTTAATTAGTTTGATGGTTGATTTTAAAATATTTTAATTAGAAAAAAGTGGGAGGAAAAAGATAATTTACAAAATAAGTTTACGAATAAAATTAAATATTTTATTATGGGTCTCACAGTTGAATTGTTTAAAACTTGATCTCACAATTTAAATTGTTTAAACTTAGTCAAAGTTATTTTTCTCCACTTCAATTGCTTAAAACTTGGTCTCAGAGTTGAATTGCTTAAAACTGAGTTAAAATTGTTTTTCTCCACTTGAATTGCTTAAAACTTGATCTCACAGTTGAATTACTTAAAATTTGATCTCACACAGTTGAATTGCTTAAAAGTTGATCAAAATTATTTTTATTCCCTTTTTAAGTAACTTTATAACTCGACTTGGAGATGTTCTAAAAGACTTAAAATAGAAAAAGAAAAAAAAACAGGGGGAATGAAAAAAAAAACTATGAAGAAAAAAAAAAGAAATAAATAAATTAATAGATAATCTATTTAAATAATTTTTGACTTATAATTAATTAGCATAAAAACCAAACTCCCAAACTCCCAGAACAAAACAAACATTTAATCCAAAAGACATAATAACAGAATAAGCTGTATGCATTCTAACCAACTAAGTATCCTTGCCCATGACCCCAATCCATTCAAAGATTGCTTTAAGCTCATTCACACACTCTTCCAAACCAACTGTATCTTCATTCTTGTTCACACCATCAACCATATCAATGGCTCTAGCAATTGAACAGCTTATATCTTTCTCTTCTTCCGAGCTAAACTTTGAGCTGATATCTTCTCTCTTTAAAGCGTTTTTGACCTTGTATACATAAGAATCCAAATCATTAATTGCATTGGCCTTCCTAAGAAACTTGTTATCTTCAGACTTGTAATTCTCAGCTTCTTGCATCATAATACTAATTTGCGCAGCTGACAGTCTTCCTATATCGTTCCTTATAGTAATTTCATTCCTATTACCGGTTGTTTCTTCCTCAGCAGAAACAGAAAGTATGCCATTTTCATCTATGGAAAAGGTCACTTTCAAAGGATGCCCACGGGGAACAAGAGGAAAACCAGAAAGTTGAAAAAAGCCCAGCAAATTATTGTCACTGGCCCTTGCTCTCTCGCCCTCATAAACATTAATCAGGACAGATGTTTGGTTATCTGTGGTTGTCTCATATCCTTGTTTCTTCATTACAGGAATGGTAGTGTTTCTAGGAATCACAACACTCATGATATCTGCTTTTGTTGATATACCAAGTGAAAGCGGTGTAACATCCTTCAATACCAAATCCGGGATATTCTTAATGCCTTCACTCAACAAAGCAGCCTGCACAGCTGCACCATAAGCAACAGCCTCATCAGGATTAATGCTCTTGCAAAGATTCTTTCCCTGGAAAAAGTCCTGCAATAGTTGTTGCACTTTGGGTATCCTAGAAGAGCCACCAACAAGGACAACATCGTCTACACTGCTCTTATCCATCTTAGAGTCAGTGAGACACCTTTCCACTGTCTCCAAACACTCTTCAAAAAGATCCATACTGATTTCTTCAAACTTTGCTCGACTGATTGAAGAACACAAGTCAATTCCCTGAAATAAAGCATCTACCTCAATGGTTGCAGTAACGGCATATGAGAGTGTCCTTTTTGCTCTCTCGCATGCCCTTCTCAACCTTCTCAGGGCTCTCGGGTTCCCACTTACGTCCATTTTATTTTTTCTTTTCATTTCCTCCACAAAGTAGTTCACCATTCTGTTATCAATGTCCTCTCCACCAAGATGAGTGTTTCCTGCTGTAGCCTTGACTTGGAAGACCTTGTGCTTAATTGTAAGGAGAGACACATCAAAAGTACCACCACCAAAATCAAAGATAAAAATATTTCGCTCTCCAACACAATCATTTCTCTTATCAAGGCCATATGCAATTGCTGCGGCGGTGGGTTCGTTCATTATTCGAATAACTTTGAGGCCGATAATAGCACCAGCATCAATGGTGGCTTTGCGCTGAGAATCATTGAAATGAGCAGGCACAGTAACCACTGCATTCTTTACAGGTTTTTCCAGGTATGCCTCTGCAATGTCCCGCATCTTTGTAAGGACCATGGATGATACTTCCTCCGCACAAAGGTGCTTCTCCTGCCCCTTATACTTGACACAAATCATAGGATTGTCATTAGCCCCGGCAACAACCTTAAATGGCCACAACAATTTATCCTTCTGAATAATTGTGTCACTGAATTTCCTACCGATTAACCTCTTCGCATCTGCAAAAGTTACAATAACTCTTTAGATAGTGTATTGTTCCAACTAACTTTTACAGGAAAACCATAACCACTAATAGTTTAAGAGTAAAAGTGTACCGAAGATGGTGTTCTCTAGATTGGTAGCAGCCTGATTTTTAGCAGCATCTCCTATCAACCTTTCATGGTCTGTGAAAGCAACACAAGAAGGAGTGGTGTTGTTGCCTTGGTCATTGTGAATGATCTCTACTCTCTGATGCTGTTCCTGCCATACTGCAACACACGAGTATGTTGTGCCAAGGTCGATTCCTATGACTAATCCCATATTTTCTTTTGCCGTTCTTTTTTAAGTGAACGAAACTGTGAGATAAAGAAGAACGTGAGAAGCGAGGATGATTTTATACTTACAAAAATGAAAATGACCTGAAACACTTGAAATTATATACTACGGTGCACCTTGATTCCATAAAGTGAATCAAGTGTCTGTTGTGCTTCTGAAAGGAAATTGGAAAACGGAAAGACTGCACGCCTCTATAAATGATAATGTGACAGTATACTTACCATTCATCTATTTCCCTTCTTAATGGTTATGGTAATATTTTATGGAAAATTAGAAGACTTGCTTAAGAAAAATAATAGAATGAAAATTTTGGTTTTTTGCATATATTCTTTTTCCATTTTTCATACATGTTATACTTTTTCTTTTCTTTTAAAGTATGGTAACGTTCTCTTCGTTATCACACTTTTTTTTTACTCTTCTCTTTCCACTCACAATAACATTTTTACTACAATATTCTTTCCCGTCTTCATCGTTATTAATAATAAAAAATATTTAATAAACGATAATATAATTTTATAAACAAAGAGTTATATTTTTGGTGGGATGCTTAACTTATACTTTAATTTTCTTAATTTAATGCCGTTAAAATTAATTACATTTTATCTTCTTAAAAGATATAATTATTTTACTTTTTCTCTTTAAAAATATAATTCTATTCATTTACCTCATCAATAAATATCTCATTAAAAAATGGAAGTTCAAGCATGTTTAAAGAAAGTTACTAATAAGAGTTGTTAAAGAATAAAAATAAATATTTTACCATCAATCTTACCTTTGAATTACATAATAATAGATAAAATTGTTTAAAATTGAAAAAAAATTACTTATATAAATAACTCTGATTAATTTTTAAATAATTGTGTCCTTTCATCCGTTGGATAGATATTAAAGAGGGATGAAATTTTTTATTTTTTTCATGTTGTCAGAGTTAAACAATGAAAATGAATTATTAGTACGAGATCGAATTCATATAAGAATAAGATTTAAGTTTAATGGTACGTTAGACTTCAAAAATTTCTTTCACTCCATCCCTGTCAGAATAGAGAACCCATCATTATTTAGGTTGTGCTACCGAAAATTCTGGAAAAGTCGAAATAGAAGAACACCTATCTTGAAGTGGGTTTACTATTTAATTATCATTTCATACTTGATTAATTGATTAATATTGAATTGTTAAAAAAGATTGTGATATCATAAAACTTTATTTTTAATTTTCTAAAATGAGAGAATGAATTTTTAAGGTTTGTTCAAACTTTCAATGAAGTAAAAGTAATACTAAGTATTTTAAAATTAATGAGACATCGTAAATCTCTATTTTATATTTTTTAAAATAAAAAACAATTAATATGAGTGAGTTGCTAAGTTAAATATGTTCTTATATAAATATTTTTTTTAAGTAATTGTTTTAATTAATAAATCTCTCATCTTAATATATCTAATTTAAGACACCATCAATAATTCTTTTGAAAAACTACATTTCACATCTTATCTCTTGTTCTCATTATTTAAAAAAAAAATGAAAATATTATTTTAATTTTTATATTTGCACAAGTGCGCGTGTTTTCTAAGTTTGGTGCACTTGATTTAGAATGTTTCATTTTGGGATACCCATAAATTTAGTGGCATTTGCAATTGCAGATTTTGTTGTGATATTCTCCTTCTTTACAGCTTTCTTATCTTCTAAATGTGATCTTCCATTTTCCTCATTCCCATTTCTTATCAGTTTAAATTTTTTTAAATTTTGTAATCAAAATAAATTTCAAAAACTATTTTAATAAATATATATTAAAAAAAGCCTAAAACTAAGTTCTTAAGACAAAGATTAAAAACTTAAAACTATTTAAGGAGAAATAACCAAGTTCTTAAATAGTTTTCTGTAAAAACTGGCTCAATGCAGCGTTTAAAGTAATTAAAAAAAATTTGGCCTGTTTTCACAAACCAATATTGTTATTTATGCATAACTTATTTCTCTGTAAATAAATTTGTCTAAACTTGAATAATGAAAATAATATGTTTGACCTTGAAGCACTATATTTGGAAAAAAAAATTTCCCTTAAACAAACCATTCATCGTCCATGTCTATTATTTCAATTCAGATTAATTATTTTTTTAATTCTTACATATATTATTATTTTTTTGGTGTTTTTTGATAAATTTTTTTAAGATTTTTGTATATATGTCTAATTCTTAATATATGACATATATTTCATGTGACATATTTTTATCTTTTTATTAATATATTTGATATATATTAAATATTAATAATATTTTAATCATAATTATTAAGTTAAAATAATTTATTTTTTATTATTTTAAATAATAAAAAATATTTTAATATTTATTTTTAAAAAATAATAAAATAATATTTTCAACATTTAAACATTTATATACCTAAAGTTCAATTAATCTGAATTAAAAAAAAATGTAGTGACCAAGCGGTTGATATTGTATGTATAAATATACATATATTTATGTTTTTTTTATGTTTTCATAAGCGACGTCGTTTGGTGGCTAAATGGTGGAAACTAAATTAGTACAGAGAGGAGACTTGGGACGGGAATTGGGATCTTCCCACGTCTTGCAGGAAACGCTGAGTACAAACCGCTCCCTTTCATTCTTACTTTGTAAAATTTGCCGTTATTTCTGTATCATACTTTCTACTTCCACAACAGATTCTTGTGTTGTGCACCAGCTGCGTGATGAAATTTCTAAGTTGGTTTCTAAAGCTACACGATTCTACCTTAAAAAATAATGCTCACAACATGTTTGTTATAATGTCTGAACCACAGCATGCTTGTGTAGATTCCTAGAATCCTAGCCCACTTGTTCTTGGCTGTGCTTGCTCTCCTCTACCTGTCATTATCCTTTATTTCCGTTTCTAAGGTTTATTCAGTTTAACCTGGAATTGTGTGTGCATTTAATTTGGTTTTTGTGTGAATATCCCGTGTCAATTTTCTGACTGAATGACTTTGTGCCTATATTTTAACAATTGCTTATTATTTTTTCCATTGCCAATTTATCTTCACATCTGTGTCTGTGAATATTTGAAGGTCTTGCGTGGTCCAAGCTTTGATTTAAATATTTTGTGATACACACTGTCAGAAATATTTTGAGAGGATGAATAGAAAATTTGGTGGTGGAAGGCAGCCCACGGGGACTCCTTCACTAGCTTGGTCCTGTGTGGTTGTTGTCTTCTCTCTTCTTGCTGGTGCTTCTGTTGTTCACAATATCTATAAGCCCAATCTTGTAAGTTTTTCACTCTAACTTTATCATGGCCTTTAGTATGTAGTACCTTCTTTATTCGGTGTTATTGAGTTATATATATGACAATATGTTCCAATACTCATGGAGCCAATGCGCTTGATTGAAACTATGCTATTTGAAATACCTTTTCTTTTAAAATTGTCAAAAAAAATATTCATAGCTGAGATCATTGCTAACTGTTTTTATGAGATATAGCCCATCCTTTTACTTGACATTGCACTGATCATTGCTGCAGCATACTGTGCATCCAGTAACAAAAGTTAAATTGTATGATTTCGTATAAATGTTAGATCCGTTTGACCATCCATAAAATGTATCTGATGTCCATGCTGCTATAAGTTCAAGCCACTCTATGCACACATTGCAATGAAGATATTATAATTGTAGTAGTACATTCACATACATATATACTTGTTCAAAATTCTTGCCGTGTCCTCTACTTTCGCCAAGAATTTAAATTTTCCCTATATTGCACCATAGATAATGAAGTGAAAAACCATTGATGAACACTAACTCTTGAATAGAAAGTCTATACTTCCTTGAGTTTCTTATAGGGTGCAGATATTTTTTTCTTTAATGTTGTTTACTCATTTTCTACGTAGACATTGCCTCCTGCTGATGGAGTTGATAGGACCAAGCAGAATGAGAAAGAATGATCATCTCCCCCGTGAATTCTTTTTAACACCGTGAAGATACCAAGCTTTGGGGCTTAAAGTTAACTATCATTAAGTATGATATACAAGCTATAAAGGTTTTAGTTTGGATAAGAATATTATTTTATTTTTGGGAGCTTCGTTCGTACGGGTATATGTTTGAAATTTTTGGTAGATGCATGGTTGCAAAATTTTTGGAGGGCTAATTTGGTAGCCAAAATATTTGGAAAACTGATATAGTGGTGTTTTACA